>CM022297.1:6264473-6864473 GCA_011799875.1 Thinopyrum elongatum
AAAGGGAAGGAGGGGGCGGGGGCAGGGGGGACAGGGGGAAACCAAAAAAGTCTGGAGGTAAAAGAGTGCAAAACAAATAAAGCCCGGGGGAACATAGGAGGGTGCGGCCGAAACCCTATAACGTGCGAAAGAGAGGCCACATGGGGTAAACGAAGGGCAGCCAACTGGGCCGTAACCCTCGCACGTTAGCACATGCTATGGGGGTGAAATGATGATACCATCCAACTTTATACCTTTTCAGAGTCCATTTCAGTGCTTTTCAATTCAGGTCATTTAGCTAAAAAAATCAGTAAATGCATGAAAAATCACCAATGAAGTCAGAAAGGGTTGAAAAAGATGATTGCCTTTGATGGTACATTTTGACGCCAAAAGCTGAGTTAAAATATGTTCAAACAAATGAATCCCTTTGTAACAGATGAGTTTTCTCAAACCCTTATCTTCGAAGAGATTGTCCATTTGTGCCCGAAGTGCATCCAGCTTTTGCCGTAACCACAAACTTTTTAGCACATGCTATGTGGTGAAATGATATACCATGCCAACTTTCAACTTTTCAGAGCCCATTGCTAGTGCTTTTGATTTCAGGTGTCATTTAGTCTAAAAAAAATCAGTAAAGCGTGAAAATAGAAAATTGAAGTCAGAAGGGTTGAAAATTGTGAGTGGCTTTGCATTGTGCATTTTGAACACCAAAAGTCGGAGTTGTAAAATAGTTTAATCAAATGAAATGCCCTTTGTCACAAATGAGTTTTCATCCGTACACCTGATACTTCGAAGAGATTGTCCATTTTGTCACAAGTGCTCCACTTTTGCCGTAACCCTCTAAACTTTTTAGCACATGCTTGTGGGTGAAATGATTATACCATGCCAACTTTCACCTTTTCAGAGCCCATTGTAGTGCTTGTTAATTTCACAGTCATTAGCTAAAATCAGTAATGCATTAAAATAGAAAATGAAGTCAAAAAGTTAAAATTGATGATGTTGGCTTGATGGTGCTTTTGAACACACAAAAGTCTGGAGTTAAAATAGTTGCAAACAAATGAATCCCTTGTAATATGAGTTTTTCAATCCGAAACCTCATACTTCGAAAGATTGTCCATTTTGTACACGAAGTGATCAGCTTTTGCCTAACCCTCTAACTTTTAGCACACATGGTGGTGAAATGAGATACCTGCCAACTTTCAACCTTTTCAGAGTCCATTTGCAGTGCTTTTCAATTTCAGGGTCTTTAGCTAAAAAAATCAGTGAATGCTGAAAAAACAAATGAAGTCGGAAAGGGTTGAAAAATGATGATGTGCGTTGTCATGGTGCATTTTGAACACACAAAAATCTGAGTTTTAAAATCAGTTCAAAACAAATGAAATCCCTTTGTACAGATGAGTTTTCGTCCGAAACCTGATACTTCGAAAGATATTGTCTGTGCAGAAGTGCATCCACTTTTGCCGTAACCCCCTCAACTTTAAGCACATGCTTATTTGGGTGAAATGATGAACCATGCCAACTTTCACTTTTCATGTCCTTTGCATGCTTTTGATTTCAGGTCATTTAGCTAAAAAAATCGAGTAAATGCATAAAATACCAATGAAGTCAGAAAGGTTGAAAAAGATGATGTGCTTTGAATGGTCCATTTGAACACACCAAAATCTGGAGTTAAAATATGTTCAACAAATGAAATCCCTTTGCTAACAGATGGTTTTTGTCTCAAAACCCTGTACTTCGAAAGAGATTGTCAATTTTGTGCACGAAGTCATCCAGCTTTTCCGAAACCTCTAAACTTTTTTAGCACATGCTATGTGGGTGAAATGATGATACCATGCCAACTTCAACCTTTTCAGAGCCCATTTGTAGTGTCTTTGGAATTTCAGGGTCATTTAGCTAAAAAAATCAGTTAAATCCATGAAAAATAGAAAATGAAGTCAAAAGGGTTGAAATTGATGAGTGTGGCTTTGCATTGTGTGCATTTTGACCAAAAGTCTGGAGTTAAAATAAGTTTAAACACAGTAATCCCTTTGTATAGATAGTTTTACCACCAACCCTGATACTTCGAAAGAGATTGTCCATTTTGTACACCGAGTGCATCTAGCTTTTGCCGTAACCCTCTAAAACTTTGGTAGCACATGCTTGGTGTGAAATGATGATACCATGCCAACTTTCAACCTTTTCAGATCCATTTGCAGTCTTTTCATTTCAGGGTATTTGGAAAAATCATGAATGCATGAAAAAAAACCAAATGAAGTGCAGAAAGGGTTGAAAAATTGATGATTGGCTTTCATGGTGCATTTTGAACACACAAAAGTCTGAGTTAAATCAGTTCAAACAAATGAATCCCTTTGTAACAGATAGTTTTCGTCGAAACCCTGATACTTCGAAAGAGATTGTCCATTTTGGCACGAAGTGCATCCAGCTTGGCCGTAACCCCTCAACTTTTTAGCACGGCTATGTTGGTGAAATGATGATACCATGCAACTTTCAACCTTTTCAGAGTCCATTTGTAGTGCTTTTCATTTCAGATTCGTCATTTAGCTAAAAAAATCAGTGAGCATGAAAAAAACCAAATGAAGTCAGAAAGGGTTTGAAAATGGATGATGTGGCTTTTCATGTGAATTTTTGAACACGCAAAAAGTCTGGAGTTAAAATCAGTTCAAACAAATGAATCCCTTGTAACAGATGGTTTTCTTCCGAACCCTGATTCTTCGAAAGAGATTGTCCATTTTGTACACGAAGTGCATCCAACTTTTGCCGTAACCCTCTCAACTTTTTAGCACATGCTATGCGGGTGAAATGATGATACCATGCCAACTTTCAACCTTTTCAGAGTCCATTTTCAGTGCTTTTGACATTTCAGGGTCATTTAGCTAAAAAATCAGTAATGCATGAAAAATACCAAATGAATCGAAGGGTTGAAAAATTGATGTGGTTTGAATGATGCATTTGAACCACAAAAAGTCTGGAGTTAAATATGTTCAAACAAATGAAATCCCTTGTCCAGATGAGTTTTCGTCCGTAACCCTGATACTTCGACAGAGATTGTCCATTTTGTGCACAAGTGCATCGCTTTTGTGCCGTAACACCTCTAAACTTTTTGCGCACATGCTATGTGTGGTGAAGATATACCATCCAACTTTACCTTTTCAGACCCATTGTATGCTTTGAATTTCAGGGTCATTTAGCCAAAAAAAATCAGTAAATGCCTGAAAAATAGAAAATGAAGTCAGAAAGGGTTGAAAATTGATGATGTGGCTTGCATGGTGCATTTTGACACAGCAAAAAGTCTAGAGTGAAATAAGTTTAAACAAATGAAATCCCTTGTAATGATGAGTTTTCTTCCAAAACCCTGATACTTCGAAACAGATTGTCCATTTTGTACACACGAAGTGATCCAGCTTTTGCCATAACCCTCTAAACTTTTTTAGCACATGCTATGTGGGTGAAATGCGGATACCCTGCCAACTTCAACCTTTTCAGAGTCAATTGCATTGCTTTTCAATTTCAGGGTTATTTAGCTAAAAAAATCAGATGCATGAAAATATAAAATGAAGTCAGAAAGGGTGTGAAAATATGATGTTGGCTTTGAATGGTGCATCTTTTGAACACACAAAAAGTCTGGTTAAAAAATCAGTTCAAACAATGAAATCCCTTTGTAACAGATGATTTGTCGCCGAACCCTGATACTTCGAAGAGATTGCCTTTTGTGCATGAATGATTCCCAGATTTTGCCGTAACCCTCTCAACTTTTAGCACCATGCTATGTGGGTGAAATGATGATACCATGCCACTTTCAACCTTTTCAGAGTCCGTTTCAGTTGCTTTTGAATTTCAGGGTCATTTAGCTAAAAAAAATCGGTAAATGCATGAAAAAATACCAAATGAATCAGAAAGGGTTGAAAAAGGATGATGTGGCTTGAATGGTGCATTTGAACACACAAAAAGTCTGGAGTAAAATATGTTCAAACAAATGAATCCCTTGTAACAGATGAGTTTTCATCCAAAACCCGATAACTTCGAAAGAGATGTCCATTTGGCACGCAGTGCTCCAGCTTTTGTCTAACACCTCTAAACTATTTAGCACACGCTAGTGGGTGAAATGATGATACCATGCCAACTTTCAACCTTTTTCAGAGCCCATTTGTAGTGCTTTGAATTTCAGGGTCATTTAGCTAAAAAAATCAGTAATGCATGAAAATAGAAAATGAAGTCAGAAAGGGTTGAAAATTGATGATGTGGCTTTGCATGGTGCATTTTGAAAAAACACCCAAAAAGTCTGAGTATTAAAAAGTTTAAACAAATGAATCCCTTGTAATATATGAGTTTTCTTCCAAACCTGATACTTCGAAAAAGATTGTCCATTTTGTACATGGAGTGCATCTAGCTTTTGTCCGTACCCTCTAAACTTTTAGCACATGCTGTGTGTGAAATGATGATACCATGCCAACTTTCAACCTTTTCAGAGTCCATTTGCAGTGCTTTTCAATTTCGGGTATTTATGAAAAAAATCAGTGAATGCATGAAAAAAAAAATAGAACTGTCAGAAAGGTTGAAAAATTATGATGTGCCTATGGTGCATTTTTGAACACACAAAAGTCTGATAAAATCAGTTCAAACAATGAAATCCACTTGTAAGCAGATGATTTTCGTTCGTCCGAACACCTGATACTTCGAAAGAGATTGTCCATTTTGGTGCACGAAGTGCATCAGCTTTGCCTGAACCACCTCTCAAACTTTTTGCACATGCTATGGGGTGAATGATGATACCATGCCAACTTTCAACCTTTTCAGAGTCCATTTGTAGTGCTTTTCAATTTCAGAGTCATTTAGCTAAAAAAATCAGTGAATGCATGAAAAAAACCAAATGAAGTCAGAAAGGGTTGAAAATTGATGATGTGGCTTTTCATGTTGAATTTTGAACACGCAAAAAGTCTGGAGTTAAAATAAGTTCAAACAAATGAAATCCCTTTGTAACAGATGAGTTTTCTTCCGAAACCCTGATTCTTCGAAAGAGATTGTCCATTTTGTACACGAAGTGCATCCAACTTTTGCCGTAACCCTCTCAACTTTTTAGCACATGCTATGCGGGTGAAATGATGATACCATGCCAACTTTCAACCTTTTCAGAGTCCATTTGCAGTGCTTTTGAATTTCAGGGTCATTTAGCTAAAAAAATCAGTAAATGCATGAAAAATACCAAATGAAGTCGGAAAGGGTTGAAAAATGATGATGTGGCTTTGAATGATGCATTTTGAACGCACAAAAAGTCTGGAGTTAAAATATGTTCAAACAAATGAAATCCCTTTGTAACAGATGAGTTTTCGTCCGAAACCCTGATACTTCGACAGAGATTGTCCATTTTGTGCACGAAGTGCATCCAGCTTTTGCCGTAAACCTCTAAACTTTTTAGCACATGCTATGTGGGTGAAATGATCATACCATGCCAACTTTCAACCTTTTCAGAGCCCATTTGTAGTGCTTTCGAATTTCAGGGTCATTTAGCTAAAAAAATCAGTAAATGCATGAAAAATAGAAAATGAAGTCAGAAAGGGTTGAAAATTGATGATGTGGCTTTGCATGGTGCATTTTGAACACACAAAAAGTCTAGAGTGAAAATAAGTTTAAACAAATGAAATCCCTTTGTAACTGATGAGTTTTCTTCCGAAACCCTGATACTTCGAAACAGATTGTCCATTTTGTACACGAAGTGATCCAGCTTTTGCCATAACCCTCTAAACTTTTTAGCACATGCTATGTGGGTGAAATGAGGATACCCTGCCAACTTTCAACCTTTTCAGAGTCAATTTGCAGTGCTTTTCAATTTCAGGGTTATTTAGCTAAAAAAATCAGTGAATGCATGAAAAATAGAAAATGAAGTCAGAAAGGGTTGAAAAATGATGATGTGGCGTTGAATGGTGCATTTTGAACACACAAAAAGTCTGAGTTAAAATCAGTTCAAACAAATGAAATCCCTTTGTAACAGATGATTTTTCGTCCGAAACCCTGATACTTCGAAAGAGATTGTCCATTTTGTGCATGAAGTGCATCCAGATTTTGCCGTAACCCTCTCAACTCTTTAGCACATGCTATGTGGGTGAAATGATGATACCATGCCAACTTTCAACCTTTTCAGAGTCCGTTTGCAGTGCTTTTGAATTTCAGGGTCATTTAGCTAAAAAAATCGGTAAATGCATGAAAAATACCAAATGAAGTCAGAAAGGGTTGAAAAATGATGATGTGGCTTTGAATGGTGCATTTTGAACACACAAAAAGTCTGGAGTTAAAATATGTTCAAACAAATGAAATCCCTTTGTAACAGATGAGTTTTCGTCCGAACCCCTGATACTTCGACAGAGATTGTCCATTTTGTGCACGAAGTGCATCCAGCTTTTGCCGTAACCCTCTAAACTTTTTAGCACATGCTATGTGGGTGAAATGATCATACCATGCCAACTTTCAACCTTTTCAGAGCCCATTTGTAGTGCTTTCGAATTTCAGGGTCATTTAGCCAAAAAAATCAGTAAATGCATGAAAAATAGAAAATAAAGTCAGAAAGGGTTGAAAATTGATGATGTGGCTTTGCATGGTGCATTTTGAACACAGAAAAAGTCTAGAGTGAAAATAAGTTTAAACAAATGAAATCCCTTTGTAACTGATGAGTTTTCTTCCGAAACCCTGATACTTCGAAACAGATTGTCCATTTTGTACACGAAGTGATCCAGCTTTTGCCATAACCCTCTAAACTTTTTAGCACATGCTATGTGGGTGAAATGAGGATACCCTGCCAACTTTCAACCTTTTCAGAGTCAATTTGCAGTGCTTTTCAATTTCAGGGTTATTTAGCTAAAAAAAATCAGTGAATGCATGAAAAATAGAAAATGAAGTCAGAAAGGGTTGAAAAATGATGATGTGGCTTTGAATGGTGCATTTTGAACACACAAAAAGTCTGAGTTAAAATCAGTTCAAACAAATGAAATCCCTTTGTAACAGATGATTTTTCGTCCGATCCTTTGTAACATGAGGTTTTCTTCCGAAGAACCCTGATTCTTCGAAAGAGATTGTCCATTTTGTACACGAAGTGCATCCACTTTTGCCGTAACCCTCTCAACTTTTTAGCACATGCTATGCGGGTGAAATGATGATACCATGCCAACTTTCAACCTTTTCAGAGTCCATTTCCAGTGCTTTTAATTTCAGGGTCATTAGCTAAAAAAATCAGTAAATGCATGAAAAACATACAATGAAGTCGGAAAGGGTTGAAAAATGATGATGTGGCTTTGAATGATGCATTTTGAACGCAACAAAAAGTCTGGAGTTAAATATGTTCAACAAATGAAATCCCTTTGTAACAGATGAGTTTTCGTCCGAACCCTGATACTTCGACAGAGATTGTCCATTTTGTGCACGAAGTGCATCCAGCTTTTGCCGTAACCCTCAAACTTTTTAGCACATGCTATGTGGGTGAAATGATCATACCATGCCAACTTTCAACCTTTTCAGAGCCCATTTGTATGCTTTCGAATTTCAGGGTCATTTAGCCAAAAATCAGTAAATGGAAAAATAAGAAATAAGTCAGAAAGGGTTGAAAATTGAGATGTGGCTTTGGCATGGTGCATTTTGAACACAGAAAAAGTCTAGAGTGAAAATAAGTTTAAACAAATGAAATCCCTTGTAACTGATGAGTTTTCTTCCGAAACCCGATACTTCGAAACAGATTGTCCATTTTTACACGAAGTGATCCAGCTTTTGCCATAACCCTCTAAACTTTTTAGCACATGCTATGTGGGTGAAATGAGGATACCCTGCCAACTTTCACCTTTTCAGAGTCAATTTGCAGTGCTTTTCAATTTCAGGGTTATTAGCTAAAAAAATCAGTGAAGCTGAAATAGAAATTAAGTCAAGGGTTGAAAAATGATGATGTGGCTTTGAATGGTGCATTTTGAACACACAAAAAGTCTGGAGTTAAAATCAGTTCAAACAAATGAAATCCCTTTGTACAGATGATTTGTTCGTCCGAAACCCTGATACTTCGAAAGAGATTGTCCATTTTGTGCATGAAGTGCATCCAGATTTGCCGTAACCCTCTCAACTTTTTAGCACATGCTATGTGGGTGAAATGATGATACCATGCCAACTTTCAACCTTTTCAGAGTCCGTTTGCAGTGCTTTTGAATTTCAGGGTCATTTAGCTAAAAAACCAATCAGTGAATGGCATGAAAATAGAAAATGAAAGTCAGAAAGAAGGGTTTGAAAAATGATGATGTGCGCTTTGAATGGTGCATTTTTGAACACACAAAAAGTCTGAGTTAAAATCAGTTTCAACAATGAAATCCCTTGTAACAGATGATGTTTTCGTCCGAAACCCTGATACTTCGAAAGAGATTGTCCATTTGTGCTGAAGTGCATCCAGATTTGCCTAACCCCTCACTCTTTAGCACATGCTATGTGGGTGAAATGATGATACCATGCCACTTTCAACCTTTTTCAGAGTCCGTTTGCAGTGCTTTTGAATTTATGTCATTTAGCTAAAAAAATCGTAAATGCATGAAATACCAAATGAAGTCAGAAAGGGTTGAAAATGATGATGTTGGCTTTGAATGTGCATTTTGAACACAAAAAGTCTGGAGTTAAAAATGTTCAAACAAATAAATCCCTTTGTACAGATGAGTTTTCATCCAAACCCTGATACTTCGAAAGAGACTGTCCAGTTTGTGCACGAAGTGCATCCAACTTTTGTCGTAACAACTCAACTATTTTAGCCACGCTATGTGGTGAAATGATGATACATGCCAACTTTCAACCTTTCAGAGCCCATTTGTAGTGCTTTTGAATTTCAGGGTCATTTAGCTAAAAAAATCATGTAATGCTGAAAAGAAAATGAGTCAGAAAGGTTGAAATGATGATGTGGCTTGCATGGTGCATTTTGAACACACAAAAAAAAGTCTAGATTAAATAAGTTTAAACAAATGAAATCCCTTTGTAACAGATGAGTTTTCTTCTCCGAAACCGTGATACTTCGAAACAGATGTCCATTTTGTACATGAAGTGCATCTACTTTTGCCATAACCCTCTAACTTTTTAGCACTGCTATGTGGGTGAAATGAGGATACCATGCCAACTTTCAACCTTTTCAGAGTCCATTTGCAGTGCTTTTTCAATTTCAGGTTATTTAGCTAAAAAAAATCATGTGAATGCATGAAAAATAGAAAATGAAGTCAGAAATGGTTGAAAAATGATATGTGCTTTGAATGGTGCATTTTGAACACACAAAAAGTCTGGAGTTAAAATCATTTCAAACAAATAAATCCTTTGTAAGAGATGATTTTTTCGTCCGAAACCCTGATACTTCGAAAGAGATTGTCCATTTTTGGCATGAAGTGCATCAGCTTTTTGCCATAACCCTCTCAACTTTTTTGCACATGCATGTGGGTGAAATGATGATACCATGCCAACTTTCAACCTTTTCAAGAGTCCATTTGTAGTGCTTTCCAAAAGAATGAACTAAAAAGCTTTTACAAAACTCTAATAGCAAAAACAATGAACTAAAAAGCTTTTATAAACACTAATAGCAAAAAGAATGAACTAAAAAGACAATTAAAATATTTGTTATGATCAACTAAAACAAAACTATAATATTCTTCAATAGCAAAAGAATCAACTAAAAAGCTTTTATACCCTCTAGTTATTATCAAAATATTAACTTAAAATTATATAATATTTATGCAACTAAAGTTATCAAAGTATTTTTGTTAAAAACTTTAAAGCAAAAGATTTTTCATAAAGTATTTTATGTTAAAAACTTTAATAGCAAACTAAAATGACATAAAAATAAAAAAGTATTATCAAAATAATATAACTTAAAATTATATATTTATGCAACTAAATTATTAAGTATTTTTTGTTAAAAACTTTAATAGAAAAAAGTATTTTCATAAAGTATTTTATGTTAAAAACTTAAACAGGAAACTAAAATGACACTAAAAAATGCCGCCTAATTGGCCACCATGGCCAGCATACGACTAGAAACCGATTTGTACATGGGCCAGGTTGCAGGCCCGTGGGCCAATAGGACCAACATGGCAGTGACACGGGTAGGCAAGTAATGCCTGCATTGAGAGGAGCTAGAAAGCTCTGCCGCGCGCCCTTATAAACCGTGCCGTGGCTCTCTCAACTAGCAAGGTGGGACTAAACTCCACCACACCGCGGTGCCAGTCTATTGGTCCCGTTGGTGCCACCAACCGGGAATAAAGGTCTCTGCTTCCCGCCCTTTAGGCTGCTGAAAATAGACCTTTAGTCCCGGTGTGGTGGCACCAACCGGACGAAAGGGGGGCATTGGTCCCAGTTGGTGCCACCAACCGGGACCAATGCTTTGTGTATATAAGCAACACTTAGGAATTTTTCAGATTTTCATCTGCAGTTGCCCCCGACGACGCCGAACACATCGACGCCCCAGGTCTCCCAGCTAGCCGTCGTTCCCTCCGCCCTCTGCCCCTCACTCCGTCACTCTCCACCTCACTCGACGCCTCGCGCCCTCACCTCGACGCGCCCTGCCCCCGACGCGCGCTCCTCCCCACGACCAACGCGCTCCCTGCGCCCCTGCCCTGCCCCACGCCATGCCCCTCCCCTGCCCCGACCTGCCCTCAGTGAGCCCCATTCCCCCGCGCCGCCGCCCCTGCTCTGCTTGCCGCCCGTGCCCCTGCTCTGCTTGCCGCGCGCCGCCCCGCCTCTCTGCCTTTTTTTGTTCATACATTTTTTCCATTGATGTATGTATGGATGTTGTATGTATGTATATGCAGATGTATGGATGATCCATGGATGTATGCATTGATGTATGATTTATTTTTTGTTCATAGAATTTTTTTTGCCATTGATGTATGCTTTTTTTGTTCATAAAAGTTTTTTGTTCATAGAAAGTTTTTATATATGATCCATGTATATATGATCGCATGGATATCATGATATAGAGCATGATAATCCATGGGATGTATGCATTGATATATGAGCAATGATGTTCATAGAAAGTTTTTGTTCATATAACTTTTTTGTTCAGAAAGTTTTATATGATCCATGGATATATATATATATATGAGCAATGATGATCCATGGTGTATGCATTGATATATGAGCAATGATGTTCATAGAAAGTTTTTTGTTCATACAAAGCTTTTATATATATCCATGGATATATGAGCAATGATGATCCATGAGTTGCATTGATATATGAGCAATGATGTTCATAGAAATTTTTTTTGCTCATAAAGTTTTTTGTTCATAGAATGTTTTTGTGCTAAAACTCATATTAAGTTTGAATACATGAGCAATGATTTATATGGATGATCTTACAAAGTTTTACTTTGCCTAAATCGGGAGAGGCAACTTTACTAAATGGGATAGAGGGAGTAACACTCATATATTCAAATTGGAGGCCACCAAACCCTAGAAAAAGGCGTTGCCGATCTCCTACCCCCTCCCGCCCTACCCGTTTGTCGAAGGTGGAGGGTGGGGTCTTATGCATATACTATTGTTATGTATAATACTATTGACGTCTAATGTCAAGTTAACAGATTATGTTCCATTAAAACATAACCCCATAACTTCGACATGAGGGGGGTCGTTAAAACATCACCCCGATAACTTCGACATGAGGGGGGCGTCGTTAAAAATAATCCCGATAACTTTGACATGAGGGGGGTCATTAACAATAACCCGTAACTTCGTCATGAGGGGGGACGTCGGATAGGCATGAGAGAGGCGGTCCGAAAAGTATCCTCTCTCGAAAGATATATAGGACGACTCATCAGACATGAGGGGGAGGAGTCCTCGACGATGTTTGCCACTAATCCATTGCTCATATGCATATGATTCCTTGTTGTGATTAGCAGGTCCATGTTTGCCACTAATCCATCTCTCATGTTTTTATATTGCCATGTTGTAATATTTGCAGAAACTATGGACAGGGACATGGAACAAGAAGAGTTGTTGGGGATATAATCCACGACGGAGGTGATCCTTGTCGTTTCTCAATGACACCGATGGTCAGGAAGGAGATGATGACGGATCCGGTGATCCAACAATGGAGGAGGAAGGAGGTTATGACGGCTCCGGTGACCGAACGGCGGAGGAAGGAGATCATGATCATGGCTCCAGTGACCGAACGAGGAGGGAGCCTTAACTGCTCTGCAAGTCCGGCGAGGTATATATATAGTAATTAAGCCTGTGCTGACCTGATGCATTAATTGTTTTGGTATGTACATATATTAACGGTTTTCTTTCTTCTCTTTTAGCCCCCGGATTGAGCCAAACTTCCGTAAGGAGACGAGGCCCGAAGAAAAGGTCGCGCCAGTATGAAAGTTAACGATCACAGAAGTCGCTAATGAGGCCAACCGATTGCTCCCAAGCGGACCAAGGACGCATTTGTACATCAGTGCGGATTTGTTGTTAGGGACAGCGTCCTGATCAGCACTCGAACAATGGAATAGAAAAGGACCCTGAAGTTTTCTTATGTCCAGGATAGAGAGAAAGATGATTTTGGTCCTCGCTGATGAAAAATTTCAGCCTACCGCCAGAGGAGGATCCGAATAACACCGTTATAGAGCGAAAGTCAAGGTGTTTGCTCTTAAGAAGATTGCAGCACTATTCAACTACTGGAAGAAAGAGTTGAACAAAAAGTTTGTCAAGAAGAACGAGACTCCAGAATTCGTCGGTCGATATGAGAAGATAAGAGATCACTGGCCCGCATTTGTGGCCTACAGACATCGAAGAAGGGTAAGCAAAGGTCACTGACAAACAAGCAAAATGCTAAAAAGAAGAAGTATCACCATCAGATGGGGTCAGGTGGCTACTACAAAGCCCGGCCGTTGTGGGCCAAATTTGAGCAAGACCTGCTTGCTAAAGGGGTCCAACCATCGACATTGCACTGGCCAGATTGGTCAGGACTTGGTTCTTCGGGGTTGGGGGAACTTTGGACCCAGAAACAGGGAAGTGTCGTTGGACGGACGAGCAACTTGCAATACCCATCCGGAAGCTAGAAGAAAGCGATTGAGGCAGCACAGAAGGGACGTTCATTCCCGAGAGAGAGAAGGATGAGCTGACAGAGGCCCTCGGGAATCCTGAACAACCCTGGACGAACACGAAGCACATCAGGCTCTGTTCCGTGGTGCATGGGTTTCCCATAGCGGTGGTTATAGAAGCCGAGAGAGAAAGAAGAAAGAGGAAGACAACCAAAATGCAGAGCTCAGTGCAAGATTAGCCAAACTAGAGGAACTTGAGGGCCAGCGAGCTACCGGCCAACCATCTCAGCGGCACGGACATCCTTCCTTGGATGCTGCCCCAGAACTACCCCACCATCTCAGCGGAGAGCAGCTGGCTTCCATGGAGCTCGTTCAGCCTGATTTCACTACTCTCGCTCCACCCCGTCGGATAGTTATCACGGAGGCTGAACATTGTCCTCTAAGGACGAAATTCCAGAACAAGACCTTGAAGGCGGCGGCCGGCTCGTTGCACCTCCTCGAGCTGAGGGAACTTTCCATTGCCATCTGATTCCACATGGGTATGATGTGTGACAGTGTGATGAAATAATGGAGGGATTTGAGGGCTGGAGCTTGACTACCCTACAGGTGAAGGGAGACTCATCTGGAAAATGCTTTAAGGAGTACCTGTACTGTGGAGAAAGAGTACATCAAGCTTCCAAACTGGACGCCTCAGCAGACTCCCGATCCTCAGCGGACTCCTCCTCACAGTCCAGTCTGCTATCCGCTGCCTGAGTCTTCTCCGTGCATGAGCCGTCTTCGCCGTCTCAGCGGACTCCACCAGATGAGGCCCCTTAGCAGAGTCCTCTCCCGCCTCAGCTGTCTCTAGCGCGTCAGCGAACTCCGCCTCCTCCTCCTCCGCCTCCTCCGACGCGTCATCGCACTCCGCCTCCCCTCCGCCTCCTCTGGCGCGTCAGCGGACTCCGCCGCTCGCAACGGCGGAGAGAGACAAATCGCCCGCTCCAGCGGCTAGCAGTACAAGAGGTGGGAAGAAATTCAAAGCTGGTCCAAGCCTCAAGGCTCCGGGAAAGTTACCATTGTAGGGAACACAGCACAAAACAAAATTTTTCCGACCTACGCACCAGCCCAGGACCACTATGGGAGACTGCATACAAGGTTTGACATTTTCGTTACCGACTTGTAGCGCAGCGGAAGTAGAGTCGATGACGATCGGCGCGGTGCAGATCCCTGCAGCTAGGATTTACAACCTCCCAACCACGAGGATGTAATACCCTCATCCTCCTCTCGGACAGCCCTCCGGAGCGGTCGGACAGTCCCCCGGGTGTCGCGGACCCCTTCGGGAGGACTTTCGAAGCTCGAACGGTCACTCGGACAGCCCTTCGGGAGGACTCACAAAACTCGGACCGTCACTTGGACAGCCCTTCGGGAGGCACCTCCAAACAGCCCTCGGGCACTAAGATCGAAACTACGACCTCTCTAAAGAGTTGCACACAACGGTGTCATCTATCCCCAGGGCTTCACCGTCCAGAACTAGTTCCCACCGGAACCCAGACAGCCTTTCGGCTCTACGAAACTATTTCGCTGGGAGGGAGAGAGAACCAGATCATTGCAATGGCACTTGTATGTGAGAAGGAGTGAGTGTGGAGGGCTGCCCCTCCACCCTCTATTTATAGGAAATCCCAAGGTGTAGGGTAGTTTTTCCAAAAACCCAAAAACCACATGAAGGAGTCCTTCCACAAGGGCACAACTGTGAAACCAAAGACAGTGGGAGCTACAAGGAGGAGCCCCATTGTGGCCCGGCCAACACCTTGTAGGGGCCCCCCAAGGGGGCCTCATCCATCCATGTCACCCCCAAATTATCTTGGGCAAAGCCCAAAATAATGCTTTCCAAAAAGTAACCCAAAAAGTACTTTCACTATTCATGATGACATTTTTCAGCGTCCGTTCGAACTGAAAATATTTAGTGGGCTTAGAACATTTCCAGTACCCACTAAAATATTTCAACGCGTTCTGGAACAATTCCAGTTTAGTGATTTCATCTGTAAAGCATCTGAAGCGGTTCCGCAGCTCCGGAACTTTCCGGTTTTTCTTCCAGAAATTCCCAAAAGTTTCCAGAATGATTCCGGCACCCTCCAAGAATTATCAGGCATGTGCCAAAACTAATTTTCTTAATAGTATCCTCTAAAACAACTTTTCAGTTTCACCGAACTCATCTGGTGACCTCTCCTGGCGGAACTTTTCCACTGTCCGAAACTTTTTCGGTGTCCGAAACTTTTTTCGGTGATTTCTCTCAGACTCCCTGTCTAGTATTCAGCTGATAGATGACCCTTAAGCGTGTGACCCTATAGGTTCAGTGAAGTATAGACATGACACGGAACCCCTTCCAATCAATGATCAACATCGGAGCCGTGGACACCCACTATTGACCCCATAGCCACACGAATGAATATTCGAGTGAACCTCCAGTTGCCGTGTGCTATTCCGTTGCTTCACGATATGTTACAAATACCCGAGGTGAGACTGTTGGCATTCCCGTGGATCAACAACTTGTCCCTATGCCAGTTACCTCGTTACCGTATTGTTCTCTTTCTCGTTACCGGTGTTCTGGCATCCCTGTGATCAATTCACCCTGTGTCTGGCCAGACGATGATGGTACCGTAACACCGAGAGGCCCAGAGATATCTCTCCATCGGGAGGAGCAAATCTCAATCTTGACTATCAAGCTACTTGACATACTTCCCATGAACCCGTAAGCCGCCGTAATAGCCATCCATTTACGGATGACGTTAAACAAACCCAAAGTTCATGAATCAAGCATGAAGAAACTCGATACTCTCATGGTCTAAGAATTATGCAAACGTTAACCATCTTTGTGTTATTAACCATAACTTATGACGAAAGTAACTCTAGCATAACTACAATTTGGGTCGATTCAACACAAATGTTCTGCTAACATTGTGCCCTACAAATTGCCGGCATAGTCATGCCCATGATCAGGAAAACAGGATCATCATGCATACTTGAGCCAGTCATAGAGGCTGACTAGGAATACATTTTACCGTTTATTATTCCCACACGTGCATATGATCTTCCTCCAACCTCGTTTTATTTGTAGACTCGAGAACCATAGCAGTTATAGCATGGAACATAACCTAATTATGAACAGGGAGATAATTAATAACATTTATTATTGCCTCTAGGGCATATCTCCTACAACCATATGGGAGGACCGACGGGGAAAGCGCGGCATCAGTGCTCCGAAGTGCAGCCCATTTTGAACGGAGGAAACATCCACCTCCAAGGAAATAGTAGATCCGGTGAAAGCGAAGCACACTATGGATGCCCTTAAGCGACCACCACCGTCTCCGCTGCAATCCAACTATGACCGTTGTGATTGAAAGGACATATAAAGAAACGTAGCAGTCGGGAAGTACTGCAGTGCTGCTGATGAGAAGCAAAATGAAGAAGTGGGAAAACAATTCCCCAGCTCGGTGAACAGGAGAAGCAATCGGCCCCCCGCTCAAGGTTGGTCTAGCAATATCGCTAATCATCCGTAGCTAATGCCCGATACCAATCTTGGTGACTACCTGCGTGATGATGTATATCTGAAACGTAGAGGTAGTAGATATCTATAGATACGACACGGAAAGCCTCTCGTCAAACCTAATCATCCTCCTCTAACAACGATATGCGAAGATTGCATGACTGGTACATGGAAACATGCAGGAAGTCTGGGACCGACAGTATGTTGCGAGAATTAAAGAAGAGCACGAACTCATTGGAGTCGACCTGCTGCCGGTTAATTTGTGGAAATATTGCAGTTATTCAATCACAGGCCCTTGACAAACAACTCATTACTTGTTACTATCTGTAAGTATTACTTCTGTAATTAAGTCTCTAGCTCAGCTCGTTCATTGCATGTATATATAATTATCCGGACTATATTATGCAGATTGAAGATCGTCGAATGCAAAAAAGGACAAGCCTATGACATTGGTTCATTAGCCCAAATACCGTAATGGATGGTCGAAAAAGAGAGAGCCGAACTTACTGAGGAAACTTGCTAAAATCGTTCCTTCGACATCAAAACAAAGGGACAATACCCTTTCCTTACAACTTCAAGTGAGTGTTCTGTCTTGTGCATATTCTGTTCGCTACTCGAGGTTAAGAAATGTAATTGATGAGTTATGCATGCGCAGGTTCCACTTTATTCTCTATCCATTAGCTTGACGGGGGGAGTAGTAACTGTCTTAGACTCGAGACGCAAGATCCCCAGGAGTATGGAACATGACTGCAATGCTCCAGATGTTTTCAATCATTATCGCCACCATATTTGCACTTTCGTTCATTAATTTCCTGATATCAAGTAATCATTTTCTTTACCTGGCAGGGTTTGGAAAAAGTTCACCGGCATGGTTCCGAGTTTGCAGAAGGAGCTGCGTTTTACACACCCCAAAGAAATTAGTACTAGCTCGTTACGCGCATCTCTCATTGATTCTAGTTTCAATAACCATTTATCATGCTTGATTATCAGTTTGGATTGAACTCTATTTCTCGTAATGTGGTTTTGGCAGGCACACGGGAATGATTTAGGTGAATACTATGTTGCGAGTTCATCCGCCACTCGACCTTGAGCGGGGCTACTCTGACAAACAATTTGAAGTACGTAAACAATATTCACAATTTTATTTTATATCCATCAATTGTGTTGAGTTCATTCATATATATGTACTGACCCCCTTATTTAAATTCGATGTGGCAGATGCGGGATGAACTCCTAGCACATGATCGAATACGAGCAATTCAAGAGGAATTGCGGGATTCTTTCTTGACCACGTGATACATAAAGACGGAGAATACCATGTGGAAATTGAAGCTGATTTCGGCAGATGATGTCAGGGATCGTAAAGATGTTATATTGTATATATGTAGTAGCTCGATAGAATACAAAAAACTTGTTGTTCGACCAAGCAGGAGAAAGAAGGTTCCCTTCTCTCTCTCTCTTATATATGTTCATGATCACGATGTTGTGTAATTAGGTTCCTTCATTTGCTTACTACCTAGTGTCGAGTTCTCTCTATATGTAGTAGCTACCGTCGACCAAGCACAGAGAAAGAGGGTCACTTCTCTCTATTGTAGTAGCTATAGCTAACACAATATGATCGAAACCCCTAAACCCTCCAAAACCCAACCCCCCCCTTTCAAAAAAAAACCCCCAGCGCCTGGAGGCTGCTGACGCGTGGCTGCCTTTCGTCCCGGTTGGTGTTACCACCGGGACTAAAGGTTCCTCCCCTTGGGCGCCCCACACCGGCCACGTGGAGCCCCTTTACTCTCGGTTCGTAAGCAAACCGGGACTAAGGTTTTGGGCTTTAGTCCCGATCGTTTTGTCCCGGTTCCAGAACCGGGACTAAATCCCTCTGGAACGGGACTTGTACCTTGTTTTCTACTTGTGGTGGCCGCCTCCCAAGTTGTAAAGATCTTCATCGAGACAGAGGCATCGGTGGTTACCATTATCAATCAAGCATCATCAAAGGAGTACAACCGCCAGGAGTAAACCACAACTTTTCTGCACCTGAGAACGTGTGATTGGCAGCTGCGAGTGCTTACGTGAGGTGAGGATGGCCTATCTTGTATCTGTAAGTGGATTACAGGAGCTCTGGCAGTACTGCTGATGGATCAATAGCTTGGCCCTGATAAGCAAACTTGATGGCTGCTGTCGTGGTTCTAAGTCTGACAGTTAGATATCGGGGGTAAGTATGAGGAGGCAAGATCCTAGCTACGTGAGGTGTGCCGCAAGATTTACGATTCAGGCCTTCCTCGGGGGAGTAACAGCCCTACGTCTCGGTACCCGGGGGCTCGGTCGCGATTGGATTATGCGTGAAGTTACAGGGGGTGCGAACCCTTGTGCCGTGGAGGGGGGTGGCTTATATAGAGTGCGCCAGGACCCCAGCCAGCCCACGTTACAGTGGTTCAATTACATAAAGATAGGACATACTGATAACGCCACAATAGGAAAAATAAATGGTGATTAAGACCACGGAGTGAACCGCCTGACCATTGCCATTCTGAGTGACTTTAGACCTTCTGTCTTCCGAGTGATTTTCTGATGTGGTCGAGTGAGTACACTCCAGTCGAATGGAATTGGGCTTTCCGAGTGGAATGCTTTCTGGTCGAGGGATGGTATTGTCCTTTGAATATTCTTACTTAAGATAATGTCGTTGGGAAGGGGTGTCTAGGTCAGGCCTATTACCCTACCCCAGTACATGTCATCGTCATTAGCCCCCGAATGGTTCAGGGTTCGAGTGGAAAAAGGAGTTGAAGACGGTTCCGACCCAGTTTTCACGCTTCGGGAGTGTTTTGCCTGGATAAACGAACCACGTAACGACTTTGACTCATTTTCAGTCGCCTTGATCCATCCTAAATGTCTAGTGAATTTCGTTGATAAGCTTCAATTGTGGACATTGTGAGATCTTTGCGCGATTGACCGCACTGTCGTTCCTCTGATCTCACGGGATTCAAAATTTGTAGAAGCGCGGCGGGACGGGAGGCCCACAGTAAACGGAACAGATTTGGCTAGGACGCCTCGATCCTCGTGCCACCTTTCTCGCCATGTACCGAGCACGCGCATTGTGGCAGGATTCGATGGCATTGCTTGGGCCCACGAGTCAGTCACTCGGTAACAAGCCCATATAAGGCGTCCGGGACGATCGTCGTGCACTGTGCTCATCCCCTTCTTCTTCCCTTGTTTCTCGACCGCATTCACCACCACCTTCGACGCCGCCATCCTGTCCAAGTGAGCCTGCTGCGATGGGGAAGGAGAAACGGCGGCCCTGGAGCGTGCGAAGAAGGCGATGGCGCAGCGAAGGGCAAGAAGACGAGTCGGGCGGGTCGTCGTCTAGGTCCGGCCAGCCGCCCGGCTTGATCCAGGGCGACTGGATTAGATCCAGATTCGAAGGAAGACATGGAGGATCTGGTCGACAGGGGGCTTGATTCCCCCAGTCCTGGTGATTGCCGGGAACGAGACCGAGCCTCAGCCCGCAAGAGGGTTGATGCGTCCTCCTCGCACTCCTGTCGACCGCGGTTTCTCACTGCCTCCCATCCCTTTTTCCGGACGTTCTTGAATTTCTTTGGAGCCCAACTTCATATCCTTTTCACACAAAACACCTATCTTGTGCATTTGTTTCCTGTGTGAGAATTTCTGGGCTGTGACCCGCACTATGGTCTTTTCAAACATATATTACATGTCGCTCCCAAGCCGTAAGAGTCCAATCCGAGTGATGAGTGAACACATGTGATCCAGATGTGCGGGGGTCTGGGAATTCAGATGAGGGGTAGGACACACTTTTCCGGCTATGACGCTTCCCGATTCAGTTAGAGGGTGGCAGTCGACCTGGTTCTACTACAAAGACCAGCCGACTCCTGGTCAGTCGACTGGGCTTCATACCTTTTCCATGATCGAGTCCAGCTGCCCTCTACTTTGAAAGTGAACCCAGAGGAGAAAGCAGAAGTGAATATGCTAGTTGAACGAGTAGTCCAGTTAGTCCCTCGATGGGGTGACTGGTTGGACTTGCTTGAAATATTTCTCAGTCGACGCATCCAGCCACTCCAGGCTCTGATCATCCTATGTGGATGTACTCGGGTATTGATGACACTACCCGGATCCACCCGGAGGAGGTCACCGGGGAGGTAGTGGAGCAGTGCTGCAAGCATGAATGGTAACAAAGATAACCCCAGGGGGATCCAAGAGGGTCCCCCATTCGAACGGACTAATGAACCAGATAAGGTACAATCTTCAGTGCCGAATGCCCTTTGCTCTGATTTCTTATTTAGGCTTCAATCCGATTAATATTTGTATAATTCTTTGCTCTGCAGATATATATGAGATGTACATCGATGCCCAACGGGGAGCAGATCCAGAAGAGAGGAGAGCATAGGCACACACAGCGACCTGAGACTTGATGACGAGAGTGATGAAGAGTGCGAAGACTTGACAGGTTGAGGAGGTCGATTCTCCACCTCGCGTGGAAAGCGTTCCAAGCAGAAAGCACAACCCAGCAGTATCCGGGGTAAGGTGCGGCACCGACTGGACAAACTTGACACGCCCTTGGCCATCTTCTCCGGTGCCGACTGAGAAAGCTCCGAAGGAGCACAACTGCCGCGTCAACGCCACAGAAGGCCTTGCCCAAGATCAAGGTTGATGTTCCCGTCGCCTCTCTGCGTAAGTGCTTCGTTTTCACCCTTTGCTCCAAGATCTTATATCAGTTGTCAACCCTTCCCTTGCTTACCGAGAATGAACCTGGAAATTATCAGTCTCAGTGGAGTTAAAATATGTTCAAACAAATGAAATCCCTTTGTAACAGATGAGTTTTCATCCAAAACCCTGATACTTCGAAAGAGACTGTCCAGTTTGTGCACGAAGTGCATCCAGCTTTTGTCGTAACACTCTAAACTATTTAGCACACGCTATGTGGGTGAAATGATGATACCATGCCAACTTTCAACCTTTTCAGAGCCCATTTGTAGTGCTTTTGAATTTCAGGGTCATTTAGCTAAAAAAATCAGTAAATGCATGAAAAATAGAAAATGAAGTCAGAAAGGGTTGAAAATTGATGATGTGGCTTTGCATGGTGCATTTTGAACACACAAAAAGTCTAGAGTTAAAATAAGTTTAAACAAATGAAATCCCTTTGTAACAGATGAGTTTTCTTCCGAAACCGTGATACTTCGAAACAGATTGTCCATTTTGTACATGAAGTGCATCTAGCTTTTGCCATAACCCTCTAAACTTTTTAGCACATGCTATGTGGGTGAAATGAGGATACCATGCCAACTTTCAACCTTTTCAGAGTCCATTTGCAGTGCTTTTCAATTTCAGGGTTATTTAGCTAAAAAAAATCAGTGAATGCATGAAAAATAGAAAATGAAGTCAGAAATGGTTGAAAAATGATGATGTGCCTTTGAATGGTGCATTTTGAACACACAAAAAGTCTGGAGTTAAAATCAGTTCAAACAAATGAAATCCATTTGTAAGAGATGATTTTTCGTCCGAAACCCTGATACTTCGAAAGAGATTGTCCATTTTGTGCATGAAGTGCATCTAGCTTTTGCCATAACCCTCTCAACTTTTTTGCACATGCTATGTGGGTGAAATGATGATACCATGCCAACTTTCAACCTTTTCAGAGTCCATTTGTAGTGCTTTCCAAAAGAATGAACTAAAAAGCTTTTACAAAACTCTAATAGCAAAAACAATGAACTAAAAAGCTTTTATAAAACACTAATAGCAAAAAGAATGAACTAAAAAGAATCAATTAAAATATTTTGTTATGATCAACTAAAACAAAACTATAATATTCTTCAATAGCAAAAAGAATCAACTAAAAAGCTTTTATAAACCTTTAGTTATATCAAAAAATATTAACTTAAAATTATATAATATTTATGCAACTAAAGTTATCAAGTATTTTTTGTTAAAAACTTTAATAGCAAAAAGTATTTTCATAAAGTATTTGAGTTTAAAAACTTTAATAGCAAACTAAAATGACATAAAAAATAAAAAAGTATTATCAAAATAATATTAACTTAAAATTATATAAAATTTATGCAACTAAAATTATTAAAGTATTTTTTGTTAAAAACTTTAATAGAAAAAAGTATTTTCATAAAGTATTTTATGTTAAAAACTTTAACAGGAAACTAAAATGACACTAAAAAATGCCGCCTAATTGGCCACCATGGCCAGCATACGACTAGAAACCGATTTGTACATGGGCCAGGTTGCAGGCCCGTGGGCCAAATAGGACCAACATGGCAGTGACAAGGGTAGGCAAGTACTGCCTGCATTAGAGAGGAGCTAGAAAGCTCTGCCGCAGCGCGCCTTATAAACCGGTGCCGTGCTCTCTCAACTAGCAAGGTGGGACTAAACTCCCACCACACCGCGGTGCCAGTCTATTGGTCCCGGTTGGTGCCACCAACCGGGAATAAAGGTCTCTGCTTCCCGCCCTTTAGGCTGCTGAAAATAGACCTTTAGTCCCGGTTGGTGGCACCAACCGGGACGAAAGGGGGGCATTGGTCCCAGTTGGTGCCACCAACCGGGACCAATGCTTTGTGTATATAAGCAACACTTAGGAATTTTTCAGATTTTCATCTGCAGTTGCCCCCGACGACGCCGAACACATCGACGCCGCCAGGCTGCCCAAGCTAGCCGTCGATGCCCTCGCCGCCCTCTGCCCCGTCGACGCCGTCAGGCTGCTCCACCTCACTGTCGACGACCTCGACGACGCCCTCGACGCCCTCTGCCCCGACGCGCGCCCTGCCCCGACACCAACGCCGCTCCCTGCGCCCCTGCCCTGCCCCGACGCTGCCATGCCCCTGCCCCTGCCCCGACGCTGCCCTCAGTGAGCCCCAATTCCCCCGCGCCGCCGCCCCTGCTCTGCTTGCCGCGCCGTGCCCCTGCTCTGCTTGCCGCGGCGCCGCCCCGGCCTGCTCTGCCTTTTTTTTGTTCATACATTTTTTCCATTGATGTATGTATGGATGTTGTATGTATGTATATGCAGATGTATGGATGATCCATGGATGTATGCATTGATGTATGATTTATTTTTTGTTCATAGAATTTTTTTTGTCCATTGATGTATGCTTTTTTTGTTCATAGAAAGTTTTTTGTTCATAGAAAGTTTTTATATATGATCCATGGATATATGAGCAATGATGATCCATGGATATATGAGCAATGATAATCCATGGATGTATGCATTGATATATGAGCAATGATGTTCATAGAAAGTTTTTTGTTCATATAACTTTTTTTTGTTCATAGAAAGTTTTTATATATGATCCATGGATATATATATATATGAGCAATGATGATCCATGGATGTATGCATTGATATATGAGCAATGATGTTCATAGAAAGTTTTTTGTTCATACAAAGCTTTTATATATGATCCATGGATATATGAGCAATGATGATCCATGGATGTATGCATTGATATATGAGCAATGATGTTCATAGAAATTTTTTTGCTCATAGAAAGTTTTTTGTTCATAGAATGTTTTTTGCTAAAACTCATATTAAGTTTGAATACATGAGCAATGATTTATATGGATGATCTTACAAAGTTTTACTTTGCCTAAATCGGGGAGAGGCAACTTTACTAAATGGGATAGAGGGAGTAACAACTCATATATTCAAAATTGGAGGCCACCCAAACCCTAGAAGAAAGAGCGTTGCCGATCTCCTACCCCCTCCCGCCCCTACCCGTTTGTCGAAGGTGGAGGGTGGGGGTCGTTATGCATAATACTATTGTTATGTATAATACTATTGACGTCTAATGTCAAGTTAACAGATTATGTTCCATTAAAACATAACCCCAATAACTTCGACATGAGGGGGGTCGTTAAAACATCACCCCGATAACTTCGACATGAGGGGGGCGTCGTTAAAACATAATCCCGATAACTTTGACATGAGGGGGGTCATTAAAACATAACCCCGATAACTTCGTCATGAGGGGGGACGTCGGATAGGCATGAGAGAGGCGGTCCGCAAAGTATCCTCTCTCGAAAGATATATAGGACGACTCATCAGACATGAGGGGGAGGAGTCCTCGACGATGTTTGCCACTAATCCATTGCTCATATGCATATGATTCCTTGTTGTGATTAGCTAGGTCCATGTTTGCCACTAATCCATCTCTCATGTTTTTATATTGCCATGTTGTAATATTTGCAGAAACTATGGACAGGGACATGGAACAAGAAGAGTTGTTGGGGGATATAATCCACGACGGAGGTGATCCCTTGTCGTTTCTCAATGACACCGATGGTCAGGAAGGAGAGGATGACGGATCCGGTGATCCAACAATGGAGGAGGAAGGAGGTTATGACGGCTCCGGTGACCGAACGGCGGAGGAAGGAGATCATGATCATGGCTCCAGTGACCGAACGGAGGAGGGAGCCTTAACTGCTGCAAAGTCCGGCGAGGTATATATATAGTAATTAAGCCTGTGCTGACCTGATGCATTAATTGTTTTGGTATGTACATATATTAACGGGTTTCTTTCTTCTTTTAGCCCTCCGGATTGAGCCAAACTTCCGTAAGGAGACGAGGCCCGAAGAAAAGGTCGCGCCAGTATGAAAGGTTAACGATCACAGAAGTCGCTAATGATGGCCAACCGATTGCTCCCAAGCGGACCAAGGACGCATTTGTACATCAGTGCGGAGTTGTTGTTAGGGACAGCGTCCTGATCAGCATCGAACAATGGAATAAGAAGAAGGACCCTGAAGTTTCTTATGTCCAGGATAGAGAGAAAGATGATCTTTGGTCCTCGCTGATGAAAAATTTCAGCCTACCGCCAGAGGAGGATCCGAATAACCCAGTTATAGAGCGAAAGGTCAAGGTGTTTGCTCTTAAGAAGATGGCAGCACTATTCAACTACTGGAAGAAAGAGTTGAACAAAAAGTTTGTCAAGAAGAACGAGACTCCAGAATTCGTCGGTCGATATGAGAAGATAAGAGATCACTGGCCCGCATTTGTGGCCTACAAGACATCGAAGAAGGGTAAGCAAAGGTCACTGACAAACAAGCAAAATGCTAAAAAGAAGAAGTATCACCATCAGATGGGGTCAGGTGGCTACTACAAAGCCCGGCCGTTGTGGGCCAAAGTTGAGCAAGACCTGCTTGCTAAAGGGGTCCAACCATCGACATTGCACTGGCCAGATTGGTCAAGGACTTGGTTCTTCGGGGTTGGGGGAACTTTGGACCCAGAAACAGGGAAGTGTCGTTGGACGGACGAGCAACTTGCAATACCCATCCGGAAGCTAGAGAAAGCGATTGAGGCAGCACAGGAAGGGACGTTCATTCCCGAGAGAGAGAAGGATGAGCTGACAGAGGCCCTCGGGAATCCTGAACACCCTGGACGAACACGAAGCACATCAGGCTCTGTTCCGTGGGTGCATGGGTTTCCCGATAGCGGTGGTTATAGAAGCCGAGAGAGAAAGAAGAAAGAGGAAGCAACCAAAATGCAGAGGCTCAGTGCAAGATTAGCCAAACTAGAGGAACTTGAGGGCCAGCGAGCTACCGGCCAACCATCTCAGCGGCACGAAGATCCTTCCTTGGATGCTGCCCCAGAAGCTACCCCACCATCTCAGCGGAGAAGCAGCGTGGCTTCCATGGAGCTCGTTCAGCCTGATTTCACTACTCCTCGCTACCCCGTGGATAGTATCACGGAGGCTGAACATTGTCCGCTAAGGACGAAATTCCAGAACAAGACCTTGAAGGCGGCGGCCGGCTCTGTTGCACCTCCTCGAGCTGAGGGAACTTTCCATTGCCATCTGATTCCACATGGGTATGATGTTGTGACAGTGGATGAAATAATGGAGGGATTTGAGGGGCTGGAGCTTGACTACCCTACAGGTGAAGGGGAGACTCATCTGGAAAATGCTTTAAGGAGTACCTGTCTGTGGAGAAAGGAGTACATCAAGCTTCCAAACTGGACGCCTCAGCAGACTCAGCCGGATCCTCAGCGGACTCCTCCTCACAGTCCAGCTCTGCTATCTCCGCTGCCTGAGTCTTCTCCGGTGCATGAGCCGTCTTCGCCGTCTCAGCGGACTCCACCAGATGAGGCCCCTTAGCAGAGTCCTCTTCCGCCTCAGCTGTCTCTAGCGCGTCAGCGGACTCCGCCTCCTCCTCCTCCGCCTCCTCCGACGCGTCATCGCACTCCGCCTCCTCCTCCGCCTCCTCTGGCGCGTCAGCGGACTCCGCCGGCTCAGCAACGGCGGAAGAGAGACATCGCCGCTCCAGCGGCTAGCAGTACAAGAGGTGGGAAGAAATTCAAAGCTGGTCCAAGCCTCAAGGCTCCGGGAAAGTTACCATTGTAGGGAACACAGCACAAAACAAAATTTTTCCGACCTACGCACCAGCCCAGGACCACTATGGAGACTGCATACAAGGTTTGATCATTTTCGTTACCGACTTGTAGCGCAGCGGAAGTAGAGTCGATGACGATCGGCGGTGCAGATCCCTGCAGCTAGGATTTACAACCTCCCAACCACGAGGATGTATACCCTCATCCGCTCCTCGGACAGCCCTCCGGGAGGCGGTCGGACAGTCCCCCGGACGGTGTCGCGGACAGCCCTTCGGGAGGACTTTCGAAGCTCGAACGGTCACTCGGACAGCCCTTCGGGAGGACTCACAAAACTCGGACCGTCACTTGGACAGCCCTTCGGGAGGCACTCTCAAACAGCCCCTCGGGCACTAAGATCGAAACTACGACCTCTCTAAAGAGTTGCACACAAACGGTGTCATCTATCCGGCAGGGCTTCACCGTCCAGAACTAGTTCCCACCGGAACCCAGACAGCCTTTCGGCTCTACGAAACTATTTCGCTGGGAGGGAGAGAGAAGCCAGATCATTGCAATGGCACTTGTATGTGAGAAGGAGTGAGTGTGGAGGGCTGCCCCTCCACCTCTATTTATAGGAAATCCCAAGGTGTAGGGTAGTTTTTCACAAAAACCCAAAAACCACATGAATGGAGTCCTTCCACAAGGGCACAACTGTGAAACCAAGAGACAAGTGGGAGCTACAAGGAGGAGCCCCATTGTGGCCGGCCAACACCTTGTAGGGGCCCCCCAAGGGGGCCTCATCCATCCATGTCACCCCCAAAATTATCTTGGGACAAAGCCCAAAATAATGGCTTTCCAAAAAGTAACCCAAAAAGTACTTTCACTATTCATGATGACATTTTTCAGCGTCCGTTCGAACTGAAAATATTTATGTGGGCTTAGAACATTTCCAGTACCCACTAAAATAATTTTCAACGCGTTCTGGAACAATTCCAGTTTAGTGATTTCATCTGTGAAAAGCATCTGAAGCGGTTCCGGCAGCTCCGGAACATTTCCGGTTTTTCTTCCAGAAAATTCCCAAAAGTTTCCAGAATGATTCCGGCACCCTCCAAGAATTATCAGGCATGTGCCAAAACTAATTTTACTTAATAGTATCCTCTAAAACAACTTTTCAGTTTCACCGGAACTCATCTGGTGACCTCTCTCTGCGGAACTTTTCCACTGTCCGAAACTTTTTCGGTGTCCGAAACTTTTTTCGGTGATTTTCTCTCAGACTCCCTGTCTAGTATTCAGCTGATAGATGACCCTTAAGCGTGTGACCCTATAGGTTCAGTGAAGTATAGACATGACACGGAACCCCTTCCAATCAATGATCAACATCGGAGCCGTGGACACCCATATTGACCCCTATAGCCACACGAATGAATATTCGAGTGAACCTCCAGTTGCCGTGTGCTATTCCTGTTGCTTCACGATATGTTACAAATACCCGAGGTGAGACATGTTGGCATTCCCGTGGATCAACAACTTGTCCACTATGCCAGTTACCTCGTTACCGGTATTGTTCTCTTTTCTCGTTACCGTGTTCTGGCATCCCTGTGATCAAATCACCCTGTGTCTGGCCAGACGATGATGGATACCGTAACACCGAGAGGGCCCAGAGATATCTCTCCATCGTCGGAGGAGCAAATCTCAATCTTGAGCTATCAAGCTACTTGACATACTTTCCCATGAACCCGTAAGCCGCCGTAATAGCCATCCATTTACGGATGACGTTTAACAAACCCCAAAGTTCATGAATCAAGCATGAAGAAACTCGATACTCTCATGGTCTAAGGAATTATGCAAACGTTAACCATCTTTGTGTTATTAACCATAAACTTATGACGAAAGTAACTCATAGCATAACATCAATTTGGGTCGATTCAACACAAATGTTCTGCTAACATTGTGCCCTCAAAATTGCCGGCATAGTCATGCCCATGATCAGGAAAACAGGATCATCATGCAATACTTGAGCCAGTCATAGAGGCTTGACTAGGAATACATTTTACCGTTTATTATTCCACACGTGCATATGAGTCTTCCTCCAAGCCTCGTTTTATTTGTAGACTCGAGAACCATAGCAGTTATAGCATGGAACATAAACCTAATTATGAACAGGGAGATAATTAATAACATTTATTATTGCCTCTAGGGCATATCTCCTACAACCATATGGGAGGACCGACGGGGAAAGCGCGGGCATCAGTGCTGCCGAAGTGCAGGCCCATTTTGAACGGAGGAAACATCCACCTCCAAAGGAAATAGTAGATCCGGTGAAAGCGAAGCACACTATGGATGCCCTTAAGCGACCACCACCGTCTCCGCTGCAATCCAACTATGACCGTTGTATTGAAAGGACATATAAAGAAACGTAGCAGTCGGGAAGTACTGCCAGTGCTGCATGAGAAGCAAAATGAAGAAGTGGGAAAACAATTCCCCAGCTCGGTGAACAGGAGAAGCAATCGTGCCCCCCGCTCAAGGTGTCTAGCAATATCGCTAATCATCCGTAGCTAATGCCCGATACCAATCTTGGTGACTACCTGCGTGATGATGTATAGTCTGAAACGTTAGAGGTAGTAGATATCTATAGATACGAGCACGGAAAGCCTCTCGTCAAACCTAATCATCCTCCTCTAACAACGATGATGCGAAGATTGCATGACTGGTACATGGAAACATGCAGGAAGTCTGGGACCGACAGTATGTTGCTGAGAATTAAAGAAGAGCACGAACTCATTGGAGTCGACCTGCTGCCGGTTGAATTTGTGGAAATATTGCAGTTATTCAATCAACAGGCCCTTGACAAACAACTCATTACTTGCTACTATCTGTAAGTATTACTTCTGTAATTAAGTCTCTAGCTCAGCTCGTTCATTGCATGTATATATAATTATCCTGACTATATTATGCAGATTGAAGATCGTCGAATGCAAAAAAGGACAAGCCTATGACATTGGGTTCATTAGCCCAAATACCGTAAATGAATGGTCGATAAAAGAGAGAGCCGAACTTACTGAGGAAAACTTGCTAAAATCGTTCCTTCGACATCAAAACAAAGGGACAATACCCTTTCCTTACAACTTCAAGTGAGTGTTACTGTCTTGTGCATATTCGGTTTCGCTTACTCGAGGTTAAGAAATGTAATTGATGAGTTATGCATGCGCAGGTTCCACTTTATTCTGCTATCCATTAAGCTTGACGGGGGAGTAGTAACTGTCTTAGACTCGAGACGCAAAGATCCCCAGGAGTATGCGAACATGACTGCAATGCTCCAGATGTAAGTTCAATCATTATCGCACCATATTTGCAACTTTCGTTCATTAATTTCCTGATATCAAGTAATCATTTTCTTTACCTGGCAGGGTTTGGAAAAAGTTCACCGGCATGGTTCCGAGTTTGCAGAAGGAGCTGCGATTTACACACCCCAAAGAAATTAGTACTAGCTCGTTACGCGCATCTCTCATTGATTCTAGTTTCATCAATACCATTTATCATGCTTGATTATCAGTTTGATTGAACTCTATTTCTCGTAATGTGGTTGTGGCAGGCACACGGGAATGATTTATGTGAATACTATGTTTGCGAGTTCATCCGCCACTCGACCTCTGAGCGGGGCTACTCTGACAAACAATTTGAAGTACGTAAACAATATTCACAATTTTATTTTATTACCATCAATTGTGTTGAGTTTCATTCATATATATGTACTGACCCCCTTATTTAAATTCGATGTGGCAGATGCGGGATGAACTCCTAGCACATGATCGAATACGAGCAATTCAAGAGGAATTGGCGGGATTCTTTCTTGACCACGTGATACATAAAGACGGAGAATACCATGTGGAAATTGAAGCTGATTTTCGGCAGATGATGTCAGGGATCGTAAGAGATGTTATATTGTATATATGTAGTAGCGTCGGATAGATATACAAAAAACTTGTTGTTCGACCAAGCATGGAGAAAGAGAGGTCACTTCTCTCTCTCTCTATATATATGTTCATGATCACGATGTTGTGTAATTAATGGTTCCTTCATTTGCTTACTACCTAGTGTCGAGTTCTCTCTATATGTAGTAGCTACCGTCGACCAAGCACAGAGAAAGAGAGGTCACTTCTCTCTATATGTAGTAGCTATAGCTAACACAATATGATCGAAACCCCTAAACCCTCCAAAACCCCTAAACCCCCCTTTCAAAAAAAAAACCCCCAGCGCCTGGGAGCTGCTGACGCGTGGCTGCCTTTTCGTCCCGGTTGGTGTTACCAACCGGGACTAAAGGTCCTCCTCCTTGGGCGCCCCACACCGGCCACGTGGAGCCCCTTTACTCCCGGTTCGTAAGCAAACCGGGACTAAAGGTTTTGGGCTTTAGTCCCGATCGTTTTGTCCCGGTTCCAGAACCGGGACTAAAGTCCCTCTGGAACGGGGACTTGTACCTTGTTTTCTACTTGTGGTGGCCGCCTCCCAAGTTGTAAAGATCTTTCTCATCGAGACAGAGGCAGTCGGTGGTTACCATTATCAATCAAGCATCATCAAAGGAGTACACCGGCCAAGGAGTAAACCACAACTTTTCTGCACCTGAGAACGTGTGATTGGACAGCTGCGAGTGCTTACGTGAGGTGAGGATGGCCTATCTTGTATCCTGGTAAGTGGATTACAGGGAGCTCTGGCAGTACTGCATGATGGATCAATAGCTTGGCCCTGGATAAGCAAACTTGATGGCTGCTGTCGTGGTTCTAAGTCTGACAGTAGAATAGGGGGTAAGTATGAGGAGGCAAGATCCTAGCTACGGTGAGGTTGTGCACGCAAGATTTACGAGTTCAGGCCCTTCTCGGAGGAAGTAACAGCCCTACGTCTCGGTACCCGGGGGCTCGGTCGATTGGATTATGCGTGAAGTTACAGGGGGTGCGAACCCTTGTGCCAGTGGAGGGGGGTGGCTTATATAGAGTGCGCCAGGACCCCAGCCAGCCCACGTTACAAGTGGTTCAATGTACATAAAGATAGGACATTACTGATAACGCCAGCAATAAAGGAAAATAAATGGTGATTAAGACCACGGAGTGAACGCCTGACCATTGCCATTCTGAGTGACTTTAGACCTTCTGTCTTCCGAGTGATTTCTGATGTGGTCGAGTGAGTACACTCCAGTCGAATGGAATTGGGCTTTCCGAGTGGAATGCTTCTGGTCGAGTGGATGGTATTGTCCTTTGAATATTCCTTACTTTAAGATAATGTCGTTGGGAAGGGTGTCTAGGTCAGGCCTATTACCCTACCCCAGGTACATGTCATCGTCATTAGCCCCCGAATGGTTCAGGGTTCGAGTGGAAAAAGGAGTTGAAGACGGTTCCGACCCAGTTTTCACGCTTCGGGAGTGTTTTGCCTGGATAAACGAACCACGTAACGACTTTGACTTCATTTTCAGTCGCCTTGATCCATTCCTAAATTGCTGAGTGAATTTCGTTGATAAGCTTCAATTGTGGACATGGTATGAGATCTTTGGCGCGATTGACCGCACTGTCGTTCCCTGATCTCACGGGATTCAAAATTTGTAGAAGCGCGCGGGACGGGGAGGCCCACAGTAAACGGAACAGATTTGGCTAGGACGCCTCGATCCTCGTGCCACCTTTCTCGCCATGTACCGAGCACGCGATTGTGGCAGGATTCGATGGCATTGCTTGGGCCCACGAGTCAGTCACTCGGTAACAAGCCCATATAAGGCGTCCGGGACGATGCGTCTGGCACTGTGCTCTTCATCCCCTTCTTCTTCCCTTGTTTCTCGACCGCATTCACCACCACCTTCGACGCCGCCATCCTGTCCAAGTGCAGCCTGCTGCGATGGGGAAGGAGAAAACGGCGGCCCTGGAGCGTGCGAAGAAGGCGATGGCGGCAGCGAAGGGCAAGAAGACGAGTCGGGGCGGGTCGTCGTCTAGGTCCGGCCAGCCGCCCGGCTTGATCCAGGGCGACTGGATTAGATCCACGATTCGGAAGGAAGACATGGAGGATCTGGTCGAAGGGGGCTTGATTCCCCACCAGTCCTGGTGATTGCCGGGGAACGAGACCGAGCCTCAGCCGCAAGAGGGTGAGTGCGTCCTCCTCGCGACTCCTGTCGACCGCGGTTTCTCCTTGCCTCCCCATCCCTTTTTCCGGACGTTCTTGAATTTCTTTGGAGCCCAACTTCATCACTTTTCCACCAACACCATCACCTATCTTGCTGCATTTGTTTCCCTGTGTGAGAATTTCTTGGGCTGTCGACCGCACTATGGTCTTTTCAAACATATATTCACATGTCGCTCCCAAGCCGTAAAGAAGTCCAATCCGAGTGATGAGTGAACACATGTGATCCAGATGTGCGGGGGTCTGGGAATTCAGATGAGGGGTAGGACCACTTTTCCGGCTATGACGCTTCCCGATTCAGTTAGAGGGTGGCAGTCGACCTGGTTCTACTACAAAGACCAGCCGACTCCTGGTCAGTCGACTGGGCTTCATACCTTTTCCATGAATCGAGTCCAGCTGCCCTCTACTTTGAAAGTGAACCCAGAGGAGAAAGCAGAAGTGAATATGCTAGTTGAACGAGTAGTCCAGTTAGTCCTCGATGGGGTGACTGGTATGGACTTGCTTGAAATATTTCTCAGTCGACGCATCCAGCCACTCCAGGCTCGTGATCATCCTATGTGGATGTACTCGGGTATTGATGACACTACCCGGATCCACCCGGAGGAGGTCACCGGGGAGGTAGTGGAGCAGTGGCTGCAAGGCATGAATGGTAACAAAGATAACCCCAGGGGGTCCAAGAGGGTCCCGCCATTCGACGAGACTAATGAACCAGATAAGGTACAATCTTCAGTGCCGAATGCCCTTTGCTCTGATTTCTTATTTAGGCTTCAATCCGATTAATATTTGTATAATTCTTTGCTCTGCAGATATATACTGAGATGTACTCGATGCCCAACGGGGAGCAGATCCAGGAAGGAGAGGAGAGCATAGGCAACAACAGCGACTGGAACTCTGATGACGAGAGTGATGAAGAGTGCGAAGACTTGAGCAGTGATGAGGAGGTCGATTCTCCACCTCGCGTGGAAAAGCGTTCCAAGCAGAAGCACAACCCAGCAAGTATCCGGGGTAAGGTGGCGGCACCGACTGGACAAACTTTGACACGCACTTGGCCATCTTCTCCGGTGCCGACTGAGAAAGCTCCGAAGGAGCACAAGACTGCGCCGTCAAAGCCACAGAAGGCCTTGCCCAAGATCAAGGTTGATGTTCCCGTCGCCTCTGCGTAAGTGCTTCGTTTTCACCCTTTGCTCCAAGAATCTTATATCAGTTGTCAACCCATTCCCTTGCTTGACCGAATGAACCTTGGAATTTGCAGTGCTGCTACCTCTGGGACCTCTGCTTACAAAGATGATGATGACGAGGAGATGGAGGACGCGGTCACATCCAGAGCGGGTATGACTCCTGTTATCTTGTCTTTTCTTTGCTAGCCAATTCTACCGTCGACTGAACTCTTGTGGTTGATTCTTTTGCAGCTCCGCAAAATGTTATTGAACTTCAAGACGAAGATGAAGATGAGCCACAGAAGCTCGTGGGAAGGAGGAGTAGGACCTCGCTCAAAAAGGTACCAGCTAGCAAGATGCCTCAGTCGACGCCGGCGACGGAACCAGCTATCCAGCAATCCGGGGACTTCTACCGTGCTTCTGTTACTTTTGCGAATCCCTTGTCGAGTGGTCGTCCTTCAACGTCGACTGTACAGGCCCCTGCTTCATCTGTGCAACTTCATGCCTCAAGCTCTCAAGCTACTGCAACTGATCCACCGTCTCCACTTTTCACCGCCCATCACGTCCCAGAGGACCAAGTGAGTGTTGCCAAGGAAGCCATAAGCCAGGCAGGCATTATGATGGAGCAGATGAAAGTGGTGCGCGAAGCCAGTCAAGCTGCCTATGATGCCGGCTCAGCACTTCAGGCCAATTTCCAGGTTAGCTTATTTCCGACTGAACCCCATCTTGACGCTTGTTCTGTTAGGATATGATATTTAGAAACTGCTGCTTGACGTCCGTGGATGAGCGTTTTGGAACCTTAATTGCACACCCATTGTCAGTCTGTACACCCACTGGGTGTTTTAATTTCTGTTGAGTAGTTTTTCCACTTGAGTCGACTAGGTTGTGTCGATTGAATCTCTGAACTAGTGGGGGCATGCTGAGTGCACCCACTGGGTGTAGTCCCCGAGACCGCCGTCGAATGTTTGATTCGGCGGGGGTCTTTGAACAGAACTTTTCCACTCGGTCTAGACAGATCATGTCGAGTGGAACCTTCACCAGTGGGGGCACGCTGAGTGCACCCACTGGGTGTAGTCCCCGAGACCGTAGTCGACTGCGGGCAGTCGGCTATCGTCTGAGTTTTTTTTTTTGACTGGACGGACCAAGTCGATTGAAAAAGTCGAACCAGTGGGGGCACGCTGAGTGCACCCACTGGGTGTAGTCCCCGAGACTATTGTCGAATGTTTGATTCGGCAGTAGTCTTAGAACTATTTGAACTTGCTACTTTATTGCTCGGAAGCAACCAATCATTGTGTCTGCCGACTGACTATCTTCTGAACACAGAAATCTTGTGATCTTGGAGCCCGGTTCGCTGACTTGGAGCAGAAGCAAATCCAGCTCAATCTTGATCTGGAGTTGGCTCAGAATAACTTGCAGAAGGCTAAGGATGACGCTGCTGGTAAGGAAAGCTTGTCGACTGGTTCTCTTGCCATCTTTTCTCCTCCTTTTTCTGATTTAAATGTTATTCTTTCTAGAAACAATGAGACAGGCTTTGGAGAAGAAGGACCTTGACCTTGTGGCTGCGAAGAAAACAGCAGAAGAAAAAACGGCACTTGCTGACCAAAAGATGGCCTCAGTTAGAAAGTTGGAGGAAGAGAATACCAAGCTGAAGGCTACTCTTGATGAAGCCAACAAAGAGGTAACTCGACTGAAGAAGGATAAAGGGACCCTGACCGACAAAGTGGAAGACATCACCCGCAAGAGGGACGAGCTAGAGAATTATCTGGGAGGACTCGCCAAAAAATTATTCCTCATGCTTGAAGGTACTTTTCTCTGTCCGATTGATTCGCTTTCGTTGACTCATCATACTATTGTCGACTTATTATTTCTCTGTGAGTGCAGAATTCTGTCAAAACTTCGAGGAAGAGACTGGGCAAGTCGAGACGAGCTTGGACCCCATCAACTCCCCTGTTAAAGATGAAGCTGCCATGAACGTGCTCTGACTGGAGTCTCGCCTTGCCAACGCCATGGATTACCTTGCTCGACTGAAGGTTGCGGTGTCGCGGATCGACACACCGCTCTGGCCAAGGGAAACGCTCCAAAATGACTTCGAGTCTTTGATGACTCGACTCAATGACATTCCTGGTCGAGTGCAGGACTGGAAGAAGTCCTCTGCTCGATGCGGAGCTGATGTAGCTCTGTCCCTGGTTCGTGTTCATTGCAAGGAAGCGAGAGAAGAGAAGCTAGCGGCAATCAAGGTTGCCAATACCAAGAAACTTGACTTCCAGTCCTTCATGGAGACTTTTATTGCTGCTGCAACTCGAATTGCAAATGGAATCGACCTGGATGAGTTCGTCGAGCCTGCCAGCCCTCCTGCGGAGTGAACAAAACTATTATGATCCAATTCAATTTGCCTCGGTATGCCGAGTGATTTTGTAACCGTTAAACTCCTTCGGGCCTGATGCCCGAGTACTTTAATCTGCGGTCCGGAATCTCATGGGATTCATCCGAACTTAGTTTTCCCTGAAATATGCTTGTTTTTATTTCCGAGTGGAACTTGTATCTTCACTCGGAACAGACTTTTGTTCTTGTGATGCAATTCTGAGGAGAGGATCGCGGACGAACTGCACCTCGTCATCCTTGCAGATCAGGATGGAGCACACATTGTACTTGTGGCATAGCTCCGAAGAGAAGGTCGCAGTCGACCTGCACCTCGTCTTCCTTGCGAATCAGGATGGAGCGTGTTTTAAACTTAGGCGAGTACAGGACCGCAGCTAAGCCCCCGAGTGAGAGGGTTGCTCATCACTCGGTAGGATTTTTTAAACTTAGGCGAGTACAGGACTGCAGCTAAGCCTCCGAGTGAGAGGGTTGCTCATCACTCGGTAGGATTTTACAAACTTAGGCGAGTACAGGACTGCAGCTAAGCCTCCGAGTGAGAGGGTTGCCCATCACACGGTAGGATTTTTTAATCTTAGGCGAGTACAGGACTGCAGCTAAGCCTCCGAGTGAGAGGGTAGCTCATCACTCGGTAGGATTTTACAAACTTAGGCGAGTATAGGACTGCAGCTAAGCCTCCGAGTGAGAGGGTTGCTCATCACTCGGTAGGATTTTACAAACTTAGGGCGTACAGGACTGCACTAACCTCCGAGTGAGAGGGTTGCTCATCACTCGGTGATTTTACAAACTTAGGCGAGTATAGGACTGCAGGTAAGCCTCTGAGTGAGAGGGTTGCTCATCACTCGGTAGGATTTTACAAACTTAGGCGAGTACTGGACTGCAGCTAAGCCTCCTAGTGAGAGGGTTGCTCATCACTCGGTCGGATTTTTTAAACTTAGGCGAGTACAGGACTGCAGCTAAGCCTCTGAGTGAGAGGGTTGCTCATCACTCGGTACAATTTTACAAACTTAGGCGAGTACAAGACTGCAGCTAAGCCTCCGAGTGAGAGGGTTGCTCATCACTCGGTAGGATTTTACAAACTTAGGCGAGTACAGGACTGCAGCTAAGCCTCCGTGTGAGAGGGTTGCTCATCACTCGGTAGGATTTTTTAAACTTAGGCGAGTACAGGACCGCAGCTAATCCTCTGAGTGAGAGGGTTGCTCATCACCCGGTAGGATTTTTTAAACTTAGGCGAGTACAGGACTGTAGCTAAGACTCCGAGTGAGAGGGTTGCTCATCACTCGGTAGGATTTTTTAAACTTAGGCGAGTAAGGACTGCAGCTAAGCCTCCGAGTGAGGGTTGCTCATCATGGTGGATTTTTTAAACTAGGCGAGTACAGGACTGCAGCTAAGCCTCCGAGTGAGAGGGTTCCTCATCACTCGGTAGGATTTTACAAACTTAGGCGAGTACAGGACTACAGCTAAGCCTCCGAGTATGAGGGTTGCCCATCACTCGGTAGGATTTTTTAAACTTAGGCGAGTACAGGACTGCAGCTAAGCCTCCGAGTGAGAGGGTTGCTCATCACTCGGTAGGATTTTACAAACTTAGGCGAGTACAGGACTGCAGCTAAGCCCCCATGTGAGAGGGTTGCTCATCACTCGGTAGGATTTTTTTTTTAAACTTAGGCGAGTACAGGACTGCAGCTAAGCCCCCGAGAGAGAGGGTTGCTCATTACTTGGTAGGATTTTTTTAAACTTAGGCGAATCGGATTCGCGGCTAAGCCACCCACTGGGGGATTTTGGACACGTGTATTAGTAACAACAATCATTTAGGAGACTGTAAAACCATGTCTTTGATAAACGAACTGACAGGTACTCCTTATTACATCTCATCAGTCTGAACACTTAAGTATAAAAACGGTCGAGTAGCTCCGCATTCCAAGCCGGTGGCTCGTCTTTATTATGCTCCACATTGTAGAGGTGATACGCTCCGTTGCGGAGCACCTTGGTGACGATGAAGGGACCTTCCCAAGCGGGGGCATGTTTGTGAGGCCATTGCTGGTCCACTCGGAGCACAAGGTCCCCTTCCTGAAATGCTCGACCCTTCACATTTCTGGCATATAATCGAGAAGGTCTTGCTGATAAATGGTCGATCAGATCAAGGCCATCTCTCTTTCTTCTTCCAGAACATCAACAGCGTCTTCTCTAGCCCGTTCTGCTTCGGCTTCTGAAAAAAGTTCTACTCGGGGTGCATTGTGAAGCAAGTCAGTCGGCAGCACAGCCTCAGCCCCATAGACCATGAAGAAGGGGGTTCGACCGGTGGACCGATTTGGTGTTGTTCTTAATCCCCAAAGGACTGACGGTAACTCATCTACCCAAGCGCCGGCTGCATGCTTGAGGTCGCGCATCAATCGAGGTTTCAGCCCTTTGAGAATCAAACCGTTCGCTCTTTCTGCTTGTCCATTCAACTGAGGGTGGGCGACTGAAGCATAGTCAACCCGAGTACCTTGGGAAGCATAGAAAGCTCGGAACTCATCTGAATCAAAGTTTGACCCATTATCCATGATGATGCTGTGCGGAACTCCATATCTAAACGTTAACCCTCTGATGAAGCTGACAGCAGTACTTGCTTCCAGGCTTTTGATAGGTTTAGCTTCAATCCATTTAGTGAACTTGTCGACTGCTACAAGCACATGGGTGAAGCCACTCCTGCCAGTCCTCAGAGGTCCGACCATATCTAATCCCCAAACAACGAATGGCCAGACGAGTGGAATGGTCTTCAAGGCTGAAGCGGGTTTGTGGGACATGTTGGAGTAGAACTGACAGCCCTCACACTTGTCGATTATTTCCTTTGCCATCATATTTGCCCGTGGCCAATAAAACCCTGCTCGATATGCTTTGGCCACGATGGCCCGAGAAGACGCATGGTGACCACAGGTTCCCAAGTGGATATCATTGAGGATCATTCGGCCTTCTTCTGGAGTGATGCATTTCTGAACGACCCGAGTAACACTCTCTCTATAGAGTTGTCCACCCATTATTGTGAAGGCTTTGGATCGACGGACAATCTGGCGAGCCTCTTCTTCATCCTCTGGAAGCTCATTCCTGAGAATATATGCGATATACGGCACTGTCCAATCGGGAATAACAATCAAAACCTCCATGATTAAGTCGACCACAGCTGGGATTTCAACTTCAGTTGGATCAGTGGAACTTTTAGGCTGTGGGGGCTCTTCAGTGATGGGATCTTCTTGAACTGAAGGTGCGTGAATATGCTCCAAAAACACATTGCTGGGAATAGGCTCCCTCTTGGAACCTATTTTTGCCAAGTCATCCGCTCCTTGATTCTTCAGACGGGGTATATGGTGGAGCTCCAGCCCTTCAAACTTCTTTTCTAGCTTTCTCACTTCATTGCAATAGCCAGTCATTGCTGGGCTCCTGATATCCCACTCTTTCATCACTTGATTAACCACTAATTCTGAGTCACCGTAAACCATCAGGCGATGGACGCCGAGTGAAATGGCCATACGCAACCCGTATAGAAGCGCCTCATATTCAGCTTCATTGTTGGAGGAATCAAAGTGAATCTCGAGAACATATCTAAGGTTGTCGCCTCATGGAGATATCAAGACTACCCCAGCGCCTGAACCATTCAACATCTTGGACCCGTCGAAGAACATAGTCCAATGTTCCGATTGTATCTGAGTCGGTAACTGCTGTTCAATCCACTCGACGAGGAAATCTGCTATTGCTTGAGACTTGATCGCTTTCTTCGCCTCAAACCTGATATCCAGCGAAAGGAGTTCAATCGCCCATTTTGCCACTAGACCAGTTGCATCCCTGTTGTTCAAAATCTCTGACAAGGGAGCGTCGCGAATGACCGTAATCGAATGATCTGAGAAGTAATGTGCAACCTTCTTTGTGGTCAAGTAAATTCCATAGACAAGCTTTTGATAATGTGGATATCTCTGCTTGGATGGGGTTAAGACTTCAGAAATATAGTACACTGGGCGTTGGACCTTGTAGGTTTTACCTTCTTCTTCTCGCTCGACCGTGAGTACTGTACTGACAACCTGTCCTGTGGCTGCTATATAAAGCAGTAAAGGCTCTTTGCTGATTGGAGCAGCAAGCACTGGCCGGGTGGAAAGCAGGGCTTTGAGCTCTGCAAACGCTGCGTCAGCTTCAGGAGTCCACTCGAACTTATCAGATTTCTTCTTCAGTCGGTAAAGAGGCAGTGCCTTTTCACCGAGACGAGAGATGAATCGACTCAAAGCGGCCAAACAACCAGTAAGCTTCTGAACGTCGTGTACACGCACAGGGCGTTTCATTCGGAGGATTGCACCAATTTTCTCTGGGTTGGCATCGATCCCACGTTCGAAAATGAGGAAACCGAGTAACTTTCCACCTGGAACTCCAAATGTACACTTCGACGGATTAAGCTTGATATCATATTTTCTCAAATTGGTAAAGGTTTCAGCAAGGTAAGTCAACAGGTCGGAACCTTTACACGACTTAACCACGATATCGTCCATGTACGCTTCTACATTCTGACTGATTTGAGTTAGTAGGCACTTCTGTATCATACGCATGAATGTGGCACCAGCATTCTTGAGACCAAAGGGCATGGTTACATAGCAAAAGCACCCTAATGGAGTGATAAAATCTGTTTTTATTTCATCAGGTCCATACAGTCGGATCTGATGGTACCCGGAATATGCATCCAGGAAGGACAATCGTTCATATCCCGCAGTCGAGTCGACTATCTGATCGATGCGGGGGAGAGGGAAATGATCTTTCGGGCAGGCCTAATTGATTTGCTTGAAATCAATGCACATACGAAGTGAATCGTCCTTCTTGGGAACCATGACAACATTGGCGAGCCACTCGGAGTGGTAAATTTCGCGGATGAACTCAGCCGCCAGAAGCCTAGCCACCTCTTCGCCGATCGCGTTTCGCTTCTCCACAGCGGACCGACGGAGATGCTCTTTAACGGGTTTTGCCTTTGGATCGACTCGCAAACGGTGCTCCGCCAGTCCCCTGGGTACACCCGGCATGTCAGACGTCTTCCATGCGAAGATGTCCCAGTTCTCACGGAGGAACTGGATGAGCGCTTCTTCCTATTTGCTGTCGAGTGTTGTCGAGATATGAGCCAGAGCAGCATTGGGATCGGTCGGGTGAATGTGAACAGGCTTTGTTTCACCGGACGACTGAAATGCAGACTCTGAAGCAGGCTTCTTAGTACGCAACAAATCACTCGGATCTGCCGTCTTCTTATATTCTTCCATTTCTACTGCTGCCATCTGTTCATCGGCTATCACAGAGCCCTTCTGGAGGCACTCTTCTGCTTGTTGCCGATTGCCAGTGACTGTGATCACGCCTCTGGGGCCAGGCATCTTCAGCTTGAGGTACACGTAACACGGTCGAGCCATGAAACAGGCATATGCAGTTCTGCCCAGAATAGCATGATAGGCACTGTGAAAATCCACAACTTCGAATGTCAACTTCTCCTTACGGTAATTCTTTGAATCACCGAAAACCACGTCAAGTGTGATCTGACCGAGTGAATCAGCTTTCTTTCCTGGAATGACACCGTGGAATCGCATATTGCTCTCACTGAGTTTGGACATCGGAATGCCCATCCCACGAAGGGTCTCAGCATACAAAATGTTCAAGCCGCTGCCACCATCCATCAAGACTTTGGTCAGTCGGGTGCCCCCAACGAATGGGTCGACCACCAACACTTGCCTCCCGGGGGTGGCAACGTGCGGTGGGTGGTCAGATTGGTTGAATGTAATGGGAGTCTTTGACCATTTCAAATATGTCGTCATTGCCGTAGCAGCCATGTTTACCTCTTTGTTGATGACTTTCAGTCGACTTTTGCTTTCAATGTCAGCAAAAATCACCAAAGTGGAATTGACGTTAGGTAAACCGTCATCATCTTCTTCCTTGTCACCATCCTTGTCAGACTCTTTTTCCTTTTCATTGGGCTGTTTCTTTCGGAACTGCTGGATCAGGAGCCGACATTGTTGAGTGGTATGTTTGGGATAAATCAGATTACCCTCTTCATCCTTCTTGGTGTGAATGTGACATGGCAAGTCCAACACATCATCCCCTGCCTGATCATTCACCTTCTTGGGGATCCAGGGCCCTTTGGGCTTTCTCTTGAATTTTCCTTGATTTACAACTACAGCTTCACTTGGACCTGCTAGCTCGGCTTTGCATTTCTGCTTCCGACCTCCTCCGGTGTCTTGGGTGACTGGTTTGCCCTTTCCATTGCGGAGTCGATCCTCTTCTTCGCCATTAGCGTACCGAGTGGCTATTTCCATCATTCGGGTCAGAGTCATATCTCCTGTCCGACCAAATTTCAGGTTAAGCTCTCGATACCGAATGCCCTCCTTGAAGGCACAAACTGCTTGGTGTTGGGATACATTTTCTACTGTGTGGTGTAAAGTGGTCCATCTTTGGATGTAATCCCTCAGAGTTTCATTCGGCTTCTGTACACAATGTTGCAATTCCGTCAACCCTGCAGGTCATTTGCATGTGCCCTCGAATGTCCTGACAAACACTCGAGCTAACTCTTCCCAGCTGAATATACTGCCTGGAGCCAACTGATTCAGCCATGCTCTGGCCGATCCTTTCAACATGAGAGGAAGATGTTTCATAGCTTCCTCATCATTTCCACCACCGATCTGAACTGCCACTCGGTAATCTTCCAGCCAAGTGTTAGGCTTCGACTCACCGGTGACCTTACTAACCCCAGTCACCAACCTGAAGTTGGGGGGGGGGGGATCTCAGCAGCTCTGATAGCTCTGCTAAAACACTCGGGACCCGAAACATGTATTCTGCTTCCACTCGGGCAATCTCTGTCTTGCCCCTCTCTGTGTGCTCGGTTCCTGTCGACCAAACCTTGCACCAAAATTGACCTCGCATCAAACCCTGGCTCTGTTGGGTCGACTGGCATCCTCCGCTCTCCGCTGTACGGGCGCCTGTCATCATAATGCCGGGGCACATATGATCCGCCTCTCGGAGGGGGCGTAGGCGCTCGACGGCGGTCATTACGGCCGAGCCGATGATCGTACTGCTCGTGGTTCCGACCCAAGTACTGATCTTGGCGATGCCCCCATCCCTCATGCCGCAGAGGCGATCTTGGGCTGTGAGCCGATTGAACTGTGTCAGCCACCACAGATCTACTATGGATTCTGTTACGCAATTGAGATACTGCAGTGTTTTGCTCTCCTGCTGCCCGGAGCAGAGCCCGAATCTGCATCAAACCTCGTCCAGCTTTCGACTGGGATGGCTGGATGGACTCTGCTATACGAGCTGCAGCCGTAAGATTCTAAATAGGAGTGCGGTATACCTGAGGTTCAGGCGGGAACAATTGCCGCCGTCGACTGGACTCAGGAATCTGTTGCCGATCACGTTCGTTGAGTGCATGCTGAAGATTCGCCAGTCGAGTGCGTTCAGCCAAAGTGGCCAAGCGCGCTGCCTCCAAGGCCCGAGCCTCAGAGGTCTCTCCGACGATGGGCGTGTGGAGTGCTTCCTCGTTGCGGCGGTGAAGTTCCTCCCTCCGTTGCGAAGAGAGGTTTTCGGGGTGGTATTCCTCGTGAACGTGCGACGGATCGCCACCGCCGTCGCCGCCTCCGTTGCGACGCATGTCAGGTGGGCTACACGGTGTGTCGACCATCAGGACCTCCGCCGCAGGATCGCTGCTGTCACACTCACACAGTGTCTCGACGGAGCCAGTCGACAGATCGAACATGCCGTAGAGAGATTCATCGGGCTCGATTGCCGCGACTTGAGGGGTGGCCGACTGACGTGCCACCGCATGCTTCACCCACCGCTGAAGCCGCGATCGACCGGATCGCTTGCGACGGCGAACAGCGGGGAACGAAGACGCCGCAGGAGCCGATCGGTATTGGGATGATGGCTGCCGCAGAAGGACACCGTGGACACACGCGTGAAAGTGCGTCGCCCCGCGGACGGGGAATGTCTTGACGTCGAGGGGGGCCTTCTGGAGCCATGCGGAGTCGTCGGCGATGAAGACGAGCGCGCCAAGATGGATCTCGTGGCCTTCAGCCAAACCTCCGCCAGAAACCTTGATGATGGGAATCGGAAAAAATCGCAACCTCACCGGAAAGTCACTAAGACACCAGCCCCAAGGTGGGCGCCAACTGTCGTGGTTCTAAATCTGACAGTAGAATAGGGGGTAAGTATGAGGAGGCAAGATCCTAGCTACGGTGAGGTTGTGCACGCAAGATTTACGAGTTCAGGCCCTTCTCGAAGGAAGTAACAGCCCTACGTCTCGGTGCCCGGGGGCTCGGTCGATTGGATTATTCGTGAAGTTATACGGGGTGCGAACCCTTGTGCCAGTGGAGGGGGGTGGCTTATATAGAGTGCGCCAGGACCCCAGCCAGCCCACGTTATAAGGGGTTCAATGTACATAAAGATAGGACGTTACTGATAACGCCAGCAATAAAGGCAAATAAATGATCATTAAGACCACGGAGTGAACGCCTGACCGTTGCCATTCTGAGTGACTTTAGACCTTCTGTCTTCAGAGTGATTTCTGATGTGGTCGAGTGAGTACACTCCAGTCGAACGGAATTGGGCTTTCCGAGTGGAATGCTTCGGGTCGAGTGGATGGTATTGTCCTTTGAATATTCCTGACTTTAAGATAATGTCCTTGGGAAGGGTGTCTAGGTCAGGCCTATTACCCTACCCCAGGTACATGTCATAGTCAGCTGCCGTAGCCCGTAGGCCGGCTAGAATATGCTACTTGTGTTCCTTACGACACGAAAAGGTATGGTAGGTTTCTATTTCTTTTTAGTTTTTTTTGTCATTGAAAGATGAGATAGGAGGGATGTGCACGTGCAAGGCTGCATGCACGTTACATCTTTTCATCCAATGGGTCCAGTTAATATTTTTTTGGTAAATCAACCGAATAAAATAACAGTCGTATACTTGTAGGACTCTAGCCACTATGGCTTATTTGATTTTTAAAAACTATCGTATACATGTAGGACTGTAGCAAGAATGGCTTATTTCAACTAAACCCTGGATTTTAGATCTCAAAGCCAATTTTACGTGATTTCTGAGAATTAACGTGGAGGCTTCATTGGTGCTTCTAATTAGTCAATATAAGATATAAGATGGATAAATTATTCACTTTGGTACTTTCAAGACAAGATTCATAATTCTTCTCACATAATTCGTACTGTAGTCTATCATTTCTACAATTTATATTGACCAATGTAAGCCATAGAAACTATAAAAGAAGTAAACTATGCATTGAAAACAGAATCTATCAAAAACAGGACAGTCTGTAATAATTTGAACAACCACCGTATTGCTGCAACTCTAAAACTTCTAAAAAAATTGTTCAATGTTGGCACTTGTATATCAATCATTTGTACAAATTTCATATCAAAATCACGTTCCAGTGAAATATAGGAATTACTGAACTGGACACAAAAGTTTCTATTTTTTACACGAAATCAAGTCAACTATCATTCACACTATCCCAAAGGCTTTACTTGGCACTTTCTTTAAACAAAAGCTATAAGACATGATTACTACAGTAGCTTGATCATGTGAACACACAAAAATAGTAGGGGTAAATATTGGGTTGTCTGCCAACAAGCGATTTTCTTTAATGCCTTTTTGCTAGGCATGATGATTTCAATGATGCTCACATAGAAGTAAAGAATTGAAACACAAAGAGAGCATCATGAAGCACATGACTAGCACATTTTAGCCTAACCCACTTCCTATGCATAGGGATTTTGTGAGCAAACAACTTAGGGGAGCAAGAATGAACTAGCATAGGAAGGCAAAACAAGCATAACTTCAAAACTATCAACACATATATAGGAAAGTTGATATTATTGTGATATGTTAATGCATATGTTCCTCTCTCATAATAATTTTCAGTGGCTTCATGAATGAATTAAACAATTTAACTATCACATAAAATATTTTCATCATCCAGAAGCATAGAATTCTCATAAGCAATTCTCTTCTCATTCATAATAGTGGGAGCAAACTCAACAAAATAACTAACAAGTGATACTTGATTGGCATATTTTAATTGAAATCTAAAATCATGATGACAAGTTTCATGGTTATCATTATTCTTTATAGCATACATGTCATCACAATAATAATCATAGATAGCAACTTTGTTGTCATAATCAATTGCAACTTCTTCCAAAGTAGTGGATTCATCAGTAAATAAAGTCATGAGCTCTCCAAATCCTCTTTTATCATCATTATAAGATTCAACACCCTCCAAATTAGTGGGAAAATTACTACATAGAGTTGACACTCTTCCAAACCCACTTTCATCATTGTAATCATCATAAATAGGAGGCATGCAATCATCATAATAAATTTGATCAACAAAACTTGGGGACTAAAAAGAACATATTCATAAAACATAGCATCCCCAAGCTTATGGCTTTGCATATCATTAGCATAAGGAATATTCAAAGAATTCATACTAGCAATATTGCAATCATGCTTATCATTTAAAGACTTTATGCGGAACATATTATTTAATTCTTCTTCTAACACTTTGGCACAATTTTTTGATCCATCATTTTCAAGAAACACATCATCAAGATAATGCATTTGAGGCAACCTCAATTCCATTTTTTTGTAGTTTTCTTTTATAAACCAAACAAGTGATAAAACAAAAAATAAAAGATTCAATTGCAAGCTCTAAAGGCATACCTTCAAGCAATAACCTCCCCAGCAACGGCGCCAGAAAAAGAGCTTGATGTATACTATGCAACCTTTCTTCTTGTACAGTCTGTTGGGCCTCCAAGCGCAAAGATTTTTAGGATAGTAGCAAATTTCCCTCAAGTGGATGACCTAAGGTTTATCAATCTTTGGAAGGCGTAGGGTGAAGTTGGACTCTCTCAAACAACCATGCAATCAAATAGAAGAAATCTCTTTTGTCCCCAACACACCCAATACAATGGTAAATTGTATAGGTGCACAAGTTCGGCGAAGACATGATGATACAAGTGTAGTAGGCATAGCAGAAATATATTTTTATAATCTGAATATATAAAGGCAGCAAGGTAGCAAGCGATAAAGTTGAGCACAAATGGTATTGCAATGCTTGAAAACAAGGCCTAGGGTTCATACTTTCCCTAGTGCAATCTCTCAACAATGCTAACATAATTGAATCATATAACAATCCCTCAACGTGCGACAAAGAATCACTCCAAAGTTTCTATAGAAGAACATAGGACGAAAACATGTATCAACCTATGTGCCTAGAACACCCCAATGTCACCACGGGAATCCACAAGTTGATTACCATAACATATATCAAGTGAAAAAAAATATGATACTCCATTGTCACCATGGGTATTCATATGCAAGACATACATCAAGTGTTCTCAAATCCAAAATATTCCATCCAACATAACGAAACCTCAAAGATCAAGACTCCATTCATCACAAAAAGATAGAGAGGGAAAAACACCATATGATCCGACTATATTAACAAAGCCCATGGTACATGAAGATCGTGCCGGATCAAGAACACGAGAGAGAGAGAGAGATCAAACACATAGCTACTCGTACGTACAATCAGCCGCGAGGCTGAACTACTCCCTCCTTGTCATGGAGACCACCGGGTTGATGAATATGGACTTCGGTGATGATTTCCCCCTCCAGCATGGTGCCGCGACAGGGCTTCTTTGGAGAGCACTTTTTTCAAAGGCTTGTGGCAATGGAACAACTCATCTAGGTTTGTCTTCGGGGTTTTTGGTATTTATACAAATTTTTGGCGTTGGAATCATGTCAAGGGAGCCCACAAGGGAGCGATAATCTTGGCACGCTCGCCCTGGGGGAGGGCGCGCCCCCAGGCTGGTCGCTTCCTCAAGAGGCCTCTAGTCCTTCCTCAAAGCTTCGTGGGTCTGGTTTAATCCATAAAAAATCACCGTTAATTTTTAGCCCATTCTGAGAACTTTTATATCTGCACAAAAAACAACACCACAGGAGTTCTACTAAAAACATCGTCAGTATAGGTTAGTTCTATTCAAATCATACTGAAACCATATAAATTGTTGTAAACATGGCATGCATACTTCATAATTTATAGATATGTTGGAGACGTATCAGCATCCCCAAGCTTAATTCTTGCTCGTCCTCGAGTAGGTAAATGTTAAAAGAAATAATTTATGAAGTGTGAATGCTAGCATTCTTGATACGTCTCTGTCGTATCTATAATTTTTTATTGTTTCATGCCAATATTATACAACTTTTATACACTTTTGGCAACATTTTATATGATTTATTTGGACAAACATATTGATCCAGTGCCCAGTGTCAGTTCCTGTTTATTGCATGTTTTTTGTTTCATAGAAAATCCATATCAAATGAAGTCCAAACGTGATAAAAATTTACGGAGAATTATTTTGAAATATATGTGATTTATGGGACTTGGAATAAACGCAAACGGGGGCCCACAGCCCCCACAAGACACCATGCCGCGCCCCGGGGCCAGGCACGCCCTGGTGGATTGTGCCCTCCTTGGATGCCAGTTGGAGCTCTACTTCTGGTGCAAGGAAGCTTATATCCGAAAAAAAATCATGTTAAAATTTCAGCGCAATCGGAGTTACGGATCTCTGGGAATATAAGAAACGGTTTTTGGCCAGATCTGGGGAACGCGAAACAGAAGAGAACAGAGAGGGAGATCCAATCTCGGAGGGGCTCCCGCCCCTCCGCCGCCATGGAGGCCATGGACCAGGGGGGAACTCTCCTCCCATCTAGGGGGGGGGGCAAGTAAGAAGAAGAAGGAGGGGGGCTCTCTCCACCTCTCTCCCGGTGGCACCGGAGTGCCGCCGGGGCAAGGATCGTGACGGCGATCTACATCAACAATCTTGCTACAGTCAACACCAACTCTCTCGCACTCTATGCCGTGGTGTAACACCTCTCTTTCCCGCTGTAATATCTACTTAAACATGGTGCTCAACTCCATATACTATTTCCCAATGATATATGGTTATCCTATGATGTTTGAGTAGATCTGTTTTGTCCTGGGTTAATCGTGATCTTGGTTGGTATGATTGTATATTTTATTTATGGTGCTGTCCTATGGTGCCCTCCATCTCACGCAAATGTGAGGGATCCTTGCTGTAGGGTGTTGCAATATGTTCATGATTCGCTTATGGTGGGTTGCGAGAGTGACAGAAGCTTAAACCCGAGTAAGTGGGTTGTTGCATATGGATTAAAGAGGACTTGATACTTAATGCTATTGTTGGGTTTCTCGACCTTAATGATCTTTAGTATTTGCGGATGCTTGCTAGGGGTCCAATCATAAGTGCATATGATCCAAGTAGATAAAGTATGTTAGCTCATGCCTCTCCCTCATGTAAAAGTGCAAGAATGATTACCGGTACTTGTTATCGATTGCCTAGGGACAATTGACTTTCTTGTTGACAAAAGCTATCCACTTTTGTTGCCTTGCAATGCATTCGTAGTTTTATTCTTGCAAAGTAGTTTCATACTTGTTCTAGGTAAAGCAAACATCAAGTGTGCGTAGAGTTGAATCGGTGGTCGATAGAACTTGAGGGAATATTTGTTCTACCTTTAGCTCCTCGTTGGGTTCGACACTCTTATTTATCGAAGAAGGCTACAAACGATCCCCTATACTTGTGGGTTATCAAGACCTTTTTCTGGCGCCGTTGCCGGGGAGCAATACCGTGGGGTGAATATTCTCGTGTGTGCTTGTTTGCTTTATCACTAAGTAGTTTTTATTTCCTGTTCTAAGTTGTTCTCTATCTTTAGTTATGGATATGGAACACGAAACACCAAAAAAATTAGTTGTACTTGCTACTCACGGAGATGGGGAACCTCCTAAAACCCTCGATGCTCGTTATGTGAAACATATTATGCAATACTTTGATAATCCTGAGAAAACCGCATTCAACTTGATAATGGGAGTAACGTTGGATCAATGTGAATACTTTAGGGATTATCGGTTGACACAAAAAGGAAAACTTTTATGTGATCATATTCATATGTTGAAATGGTATGCTTGAAATCTATGCTCTAGATATGATTATACTTGTTGCTCTAGGATGAACGCTCCACACCTTCCCTTTTCATGCAAATTTAATGATAACGAAACCTTAGCTTCTTATGCTAATGGTAGATATGATTACTATGATGCGGAATGAATAGAAGAATTTGTTGATTTTAAGGGTGCTTATGAAATTGAATCTTTGTTTGAATAGTTTGAAGATTTTGATGATCCAGTTTATAGACCTGAAAAATTTGCTATCCTTAAATATTGCTATGATAATTATAAATACAATTCCGATATTGATGCATTTATTGAGAAAGTCTCCGCTGTCCAAGAAGAGACTAATACATTGCAGGAGTCTATGGAAGAAGGAATTGATGAAACTATGAGCTCATTAGATGAAAAAGATGATGAGGAGAGTGAAGAACAAAAGGAGGACGAGCGGATTAGCTACCCGTGCCCACCTTCTAATGAGAGTAACCCTCCAACTCATACATTGTTTAATGTCCCTTCGTTCTTACCGAAGGATGAATGCTGTGATAATTGCTATGATCCCGTTGGTTCGTTTGAAATATCCCTTTTTGATGAACTTGATGCTTGCTATGCTTGTGGCCAAGACGCCAATATGAATTATGCTTATGGAGATGAACTTGCTATTGTCCCTTATGTTAAAAATGAAATTGTTGCTATTGCACCGACACATGATAGTCCTATTATCTTTTTGAATTCTCCAAACTACACTATATCAGAGAAGTTTGCACTTAATAAGGATTACATTGATGGGTTGCATTCTACCATTACACATGATGATTTTGATGATTATAATATGCATGTTCTTGTTGCTCCTACTTTCAATTATTATGAGAGAGGAACTACATCTCCGCCTCTCTATGTTTCCAACACGATAAAATTGCAAAAAACTTCTTATGTTATGTATTGGGCTTTACTTGATGTGCATGAATTGTTCTTGGATGACATGCCGATGCATAGGAAGAGAGTTAGACTTTGTCATTGCTTGATATATGTTGCTTTGTGCTCACTACTAAATGCCAAATCGTTGCTAATTAAAATTGGCTTTGATATACCTTGGGATCCGGGTGGATTCATTATTTGAGCACCTCATGCCTAGCTTAATGGATTTAAAGAAAGCGCTGCCAGGGAGACAACCCAGAAGTTTTGGAGAGTCATTTATTTCTGTTGAGTGCTTTTATAAAGTTTAAAAACAAAAAAATATAGAGGGAAACTTAAAACTTCACAAAAAGAGAAGCGATTGAAAGGTGATGCATTGGAGAAGTGAGGGTCGACCTTGAACACTTGTGTTCATGCTCACGGAAACAATGTAGAATTTTTCATGAAGATTCTCACAAAAATAATTATCCCCTTGTATAAATCCATTGTATTATAAAAATAATGTGCCAAGATTTTCCTTTAGGATGATTAGATTGTTTGTTGTTATGTGCGGTGCAAAACAGAAACTTTGGCCGTAGTGCACGATTTTACAGTTTTTACTGGAACGTTGAAAGGTTCTGAAACTTTCTGCACAGTATTTCTATAATTTTTTTTTATTTTTTCCTAACTTTTCATAATTTTTGGAGTAACAGAAGTATGGTAGGTGTTCAGATTGCTACAGACTGTCCTGTTTAAGACAGATTCTGTTTTTGATGCATTGTTTTGCTTGTTTTGATGAAACTATAGATTTTTATCGGTGGTATAAGCCATGGAAAAGTTACATTACAGTAGCTAAAATGCAAAAACAAAATATGAATTGGTTTTCAATAGTACTTAGAGTAGTGATTTGCTTTATTATACTAATGGATCTTACCGACCTTTCTGTTGAGTTTTGTGTGGATGAAGTGATCAAAGATCGAGGAGGTCTCGATATGAGGAGAAGGAGGAGAGGAAAGATCTCAATCTTGGGGATGCCCAAGGCACACCAAGTAAATATTCAAGGAGACTCAAGCGTCTAAGCTTGGGGATGCCCCGGAAGGCATCCCATCTTTCTTCAACAAGTATCGGTATGTTTTCGTTCTCGTTTCGTTCACGTGATATGTGTAAATCTTGGAGCGTCTTTTGTGTTTAGTTTTCATTTTTCTTTTATGCACCATGCTGGTATGAGATAGTCCATGGTTGATTTAAAGAATGTCATTGCACTTCACTTATACCTTTTGAGTGTGTCTTTATAGAATGCTTCATGTGCTTCACTTGTATCATTTGAAGTTTGGATTGCCTATTTCTCTTCACATAGAAAACCGTTATTTGTAGAATGCTCTTTTGCTTCACTTATATTTATTAGAGCATGGTCTTTTGTAGAAATAATTAAACTCTCAAGCTTCACTTATATCTATTTAGAGAGTCAACGGGGTCAATTTCATGGTTAGTCATTAAATCCTAAATAAAACTTATGGATCACTAAATATGATATGTTTGATTCCTTGCAATAGTTTTGCGATATAGAGATGGTAATATGTGTGGAGGTACTAGTAAATGGTTGTGGTTAGTAGGAATATTGGTGTTAAGGTCTGTGATTCCCGAAGCATGCACGTATAGTCTCTCGTTATGCTATGAACTTGGAGCATGATTTATTATTGATTGTCTTCCTTATGAGTGGTGGTCCGGGACGAGCGATGGTCTTTTCCTACCAATCTATCCCCCTAGGGGCATGCGTAGTAGTACATTGCTTCGAGGGCTTATAAACTTTTGCAACAAGTATATGAGTTCTTTATGACTAATGTGAGTCCATGGATTATATGCACTCTTACCTTTCCTCAATTTGCTAGCCTCTACGGTACCGTGCATTGCCCTTTCTCACCTCGAGAGTCGGTGCAAACTTCGCAGGTACATCCAAACCCCGTGATATGATACACTCTATCACACATAAGCCTTATTATATCTTCCTCAAAACAGCCACCATACCTACCTATTATGGCCTTTCCATAGCCATTTCGAGATATATTGCCATGCAACTTCCACCGCTTCCATTTTGAAGACTTGAGCATTCATTGTCATATTGCTTTGCGAGATCATATAGCTGACATAGTAGTCGTGGCTCAGCCACCATGCATCATTTTTTATACATGTTGCGCTAGATCATTGCACATCCTGGTACACTGCCAGAGGCATTCATATAGAATCATATTTTGTTATAGGTATCGAGTTGTAATTTTGAGTTATAAGTAAATAGAAGTGTGATGATCATCATTATTCATTATTAGAGCATGTCCCAGTGAGGAAAGGATGATGGAGACTATGATTCCCCCACAAGTCGGGATGGGACTCCAGACAATGAGAGAAAACAAAGAAAAAAAAGAAAGAAGAAGAAAAAAGAAAAGAAAAAAAGAAAAAGAAAAAAAGAGGAAAAAAAAGAAAAAAAAGAAAAAATAAATAAAATGAGAGAAGGGGCATGCTAGTTCCACACTTGTGCTTCAAAGTAGCACCATGTTTTTCATATAGAGAGTCTCCTATGTTGTCACTTTCATATACTAGTGAGAATTTTTCATTATAGGATTAGATGCACACCCAACTAGTTTTCATATTGGGTTTTCATACACTTATAGCTCTTAGTGCATCCGTTGCATGGCTATCCCTACTCCTCGCATTGATATCGAATGATGGGCATCTCCATAGCCCGTTGATTAGCCGCATCGATGTGAGACTTTCTTACCCTTTTGTCTTCTCTATATTTACCCCTATCATCATACTCTATTCCACCTATAGTGCTATATCAATAGCTTGCGCTCATGTATTGCGTGAGGGTTGAAAAAGCTAAAGCGCGTTAAAAAGTATGAACCAATTGCTCGGCTTGTCATCGAGGTTGTGCATGATAAATACTTTGTGTTAAGAAGACAGAGCATGACAAGACTATATGATTTTGTAGGGATAGCTTTCTTTAGCGTTGATATTTTGAAAGACATGATTGTTTGTTGGGATGCCTGAGTATTGATGTCTTCATGTAAAATTATAGACTATTGCTTTGAATCACTCATGTCTTAATATTCATGCCATGATTAGACATATGATCAAGTTTATGCTAGGTAGCATTCCACATCAAAAATTATCTTTTTTATCATTTACCTACTCGAGGACGAGACGGAATTAAGCTTGGGGATGCTGATACGTCTCCGTCGTATCTATAATTTTCGATTGTTTCATGCCAATATTATACAACTTTTATACACTTTTGGCAACATTTTATATGATTTATTTGGACTAACATATTGATCCAGTGCCCAGTGCCAGTTCCTATTTCTTGCCTATTTTTTGTTTCACAGAAAATCCATATCAAACAAAGTACAAACGCGATAAAAATTTGTGGAGAATTATTTTGGAATATATGTGATTTTTGGGACTTGGAATCAACGCAAACATGGGCCCACAGCCCCCACAAGACACCAGGGCGCGCCCCAGGGGCCAGGCGCGCCCTGGTGGGTTGTGCCCTCCTTGAATATCGGTTGGAGCTCTACTTCGGGGGCAAGGAAGCTTATATCCAGAAAAAAATCATGTTAAAATTTCAGCGCAATCGGAGTTACGGATCTCTGGGAATATAAGAAATGGTTTTCGGCCAGATCTGGGGAACGCGAAACAGAAGAGAACAGAGAGGGAGATCCAATCTCGGAGGGGCTCCCGCCCCTCCACCGCCATTGAGGCCATGGACCAGAGGGGGAACTCTCCTCCCATCTAGGGGGGGGGGGGGGGGGGGAAGGAAGAAGAAGAAGGAGCGGTGCTCTCTCCGCCTCTCTCCCGGTGGCGCCGGAGGGCCGCCGGGGCAAGGATCGTGACGGCGATCTACATCAACAATCTTGCTACCGTCAACACCAACTCTCTCCCCCTCTATGCAGCGGTGTAACACCTCTCTTTCCCGCTGTAATCTCTACTTAAACAAGGTGGTCAACTCCATATACTATTTCCCAATGATATATGGTTATCCTATGATGTTTGAGTAGATCCGTTTTGTCCTTTGGGTTAATCGTGATCTTGGTTGGTATGATTGTATATTTTATTTATGGTGCTGTCCTACGATGCCCTCCATCTCGTGCAAACATGAGGGATCCTCCCTGTAGGGTGTTGCAATATGTTCATGATTCGCCTGTGGTGGGTTGTGAGAGTGATAGAAGCTTAAACCCGGAGTAAGTGGGTTGTTGCGTATGGGATAAAGAGGACTCGATACTTAATGCTATGGTTGGGTTTCATGACCTTTATGATCTTTAGTAGTTGCGGATGCTTGCTAGGGGTCCAATCATAAGTACATATGATCCAAGTAGAGAAAGTATGTTAGCTCATGCCTCTCGCTCATGTAAAAGTGCAAGAATGATTACCGGTACTTGTTATCGATTGCCTAGGGACAAATGACTTCCTTTTTGACAAAAGCTGTCCACTTTTATTGGCTTGCAATTTATTCGTAGTTTTATTCTTGCAAAGTAGTTTCATACTTGTTCTAGGTAAAGCAAATGTCAAGTGTGCGTAGAGTTGTATAGGTGGACGATAGAACTTGAGGGAATATTTGTTCTACCTTTAGCTCCTCGTTGGGTTCGACACTCTTATTTATCGTAGAAGGCTACAAACGATCCCCTATACTTGTGGGTTATCAATACTTCATAAGTTTGATCAATGATAATTTCAATCACTTTTCCTAGCATCATAACATGGCATGAATACTTCATAAATTATAGATACATTGGAGGCGTATCACTCTCCTCCTCATCTTTTTCATCTAATGAGCTCGCAGTTTGAGGAGTTTCTTCTTCCATAGTTTCCTACAAAATATTAGTCTCTTCTTGGACAGCGGAGACTTTCTCAATAAATTCATCAATATGGGCATTGTATTTATAATTCTCATAGCAATATTTAAGTATAGCATAATTTTCAGATCTGTAAAGAGCATCATCACTAGTTTCATACTTTTCAAATCAAAGATTCAATTTCATAAGCACCGTTAAAAGCAATAAACTCTTCTATTTGTTCAACATCATAATAATCATATGCACCATTAGCTTAAGAAGCCAAGGTTATATTATCATTAAATTCACATTGAAAGGGAAGGTGTGGAGCCTGCATCCTAGAGCAACAAGTATAATCATACCTTAAGCATGAATTAAAAGCATACTAACGCAACATTTTAATTTTATCCCATAAGTGTTTCCCTTTTTCAGACAAGCGATAATCCCTAAAGTATTCCAGGAGATACAAAGTATCTCCCATTATCAAGTTGAATGGAGATTTACCAGGATTATCAAAGTAGTATTTAATGTTTCCCACATAACCAACATCGTGGGTTTTAGGAAGTTCCCCATCTCCATGAGTAGCAAGTAGAGCTATTTTTTTTGGTATTTCATTTTCCATCTCCATAACTAAAGATAGAGAACAACTTCGAAAAAAATAAAAACTACTTAGTGATAAACAAACAAGCACACATGAGAATATTCACCCCACGCTATTGCTCCCCGGCAACGGTGCCAGAAAGAGGTCTTGATAACCGACAAGTATAAGGGATCAATTGTCGCCTCTTTCGATAAGTAAGAGTGTCGTACCCAGTCAGGAGCTAAATTAGCATTAATATTACCTTCAAGTTCTATCGACCACTGATACACCTCTATGCACACTTAACGTTTGCTTTACCTCGAAAAAGTATAAAACTAGAAGTACTTTGTAAATGTAAAGGGATAGGTTTGCAAGATAATAAAGAACATGTAAAAAAAGTTTGGGGCTGTTTAGAGAAAGACACAATTATGTTAGTTTTAGTAGAGAGCTTTTTGTAACACAAGGATAAAGATTTGTCCCTAGGCAATCGATAACTAGATCGGTAATCATTATTGCAATTTTATATGAGGGCGAGGCATGAGCTAACATACTTTCCGTACTTGGATCATACGCACTTATGATTTGAACTCTAGAAAGCATCCGCAATGACCAAAGATCATTAAGGTAAAACACAACCATAGCATTAAGTAACAAGTCCTCTTTACTCCCATACGCAACAACCGTCTTACTCGGGTGTAAGCTTCTGTCACTCTAGCCACCCACTATAAGCAAATTATGAAGGTATTGCAATACCCTACAACAGTAATCCCGCACGCTTGTGTGATACGGAGGGGACCATAGGGCAGCACTAACATAAAACATTCAACTCAAACCAATCACGATAATCAATCAACCATAGGACAAAAAGAATCTACTCAAACATCATAGGATGGAAAAACATCATTGGATAAAAAATGTTGTATTAAGCACGATGTTTAAATAGAGAATTACAGCGGGAATAAAGAGGTTACACCCCTTGATAGAGGGGCGGAGAGTTGGTGTTGACGGCGGCGAAGTTGTTGTGGTAGATCACCGTCATTATAGTTGCCCCATCGACACTCCGGCGCTACCGGTCTTCTTTTTCTTCCTTCGCCTCCCCTCTAGATGGGAGGAGAGTTTCCCCTATGGTCCATGGTGGCCATGGTTCCCGGAGGGCAGGAGACCCTCTGAGATAGGATCTCTCTCTATGTATGTTCTCTACTGTTTCACGTTCCTGTTTTCTTGCCGAAAATTGTTTCTTAAATTGCCGGAGATCCGTAACTTCGATTGGGCTAAAATTTTGATGGGATTTTTGTCCAGATATTATCTTTCCTGCGGCCAAAGGATGCCTCCAACTGACCTACAGTGGACCCACAAGCTTGCCAGGCGCGTCCTGGGTAGGGGGCGCGCCCTTTATGCTTGTGGCCCCCTCGAGCATCGTCTCGCGTTGATTCTTCTTCCCAAAAATGACATATATACCAAAATAAATCTCCGTAAATTTTTATCGCGTTTGGACTTCGTTTGATATGAGTATTCTGCAAAACAAAAACATGCAACAAACAGGAACTAGCACTGGGCACTCGATCAATATGTTCACTAGTACAGCGAGTTGCTATACAAACGGTTTTTAACCCCTTTCCGCGACGGCATTTTAACTCGTTGCCAGGCGAGTGTGGGTGATAGGTGGTCCTTCCCACACGACCCAGAAACCGTAAGGGATAGGCCCTCTGGTCACACACGCTGGGTAAAATGAGCTCGTGTGCGATCAGGCTAGCCATCGCATACAATTATACATGCCCAATCATTTCCATTTGTAAGTACTGATTGCTTGTATCTACGTTGGTTTTTCCCTTGAAGGTGAAAGGGTGATGCAGCACAGCAACGGTAAGTATTTCTGCCAGTTATGAAACCAAGGTTATCAATCCAGTAGGAGAACCAAGCAACACTATGTAAACGGTACCTTCACACAAAGAACAAGAACTTGCAACGCAACGCGTAAGACGTGTTGTCAATCCCTCTTCGGTATTGAGATAGATTAAATAGTTTAAGATTGAATAAAAAGATCTGATAAAAACACAAAATAAAATAAATAAAACAAAAGTGCAGCAAGTTATTTTTGGGTTTTTGGAATAATAGATCTGAAAACAATATGATAGAAAATAGACTAGGGGCCGTAGATTTCACTAGTGGCTTCTCTCGAGAAAATAGCATATGGTGGGTAATCAAATTATTGCTGGGCAATTGATAGAAGAGGAAATAATTATGACAATATCCAAGGCAATGATCATGTATATAGGCATCACGTCCAAGATTAGTAGACCGACTCCTGCCTACATCTTCTACAATTACTCCACACATCGACCGCTATCCAGCATGCATCTAGTGTATTAAGTTCATGGAGAAACGGAGTAATGCAATAAGAACGATGACTTGATGTAGACAAGATCTATTCATGTAGGAATAGGCACCATCTTTTTATCCTTAATAGCAACGATACATGCATGCCTCACTACCCCTTCTATCACTGGTGAGGACACCACAAAATCGAACCCATCACAAAGCACCTCTTCCAATTGCAAGAAAAATCAATCTACTTGGCTAAACCAAACCAAAGTTTCAGAGAAGAAATACAAGGCTATAATAATCATGCATATAAGAGATCAAAGAAGACTCAAATAATATACAAGGATATAGATCCGATCATAAACTCAGAATTCATAGGATCCCAACAAAGACACCGCAAAAAGTCATTACATCAAATAGATCTCCAAGAACAACGAGGATAACATTGTACTGAGAATCAAAAAGAGAGAAGAAGCCATCTAACTACTGCCTACGGACCCGTAGGTCTGTGGTGAACTACTCACGCATCATCCGTGATCGTGTTCCCCTCCGGCAAGGTGCCGGAATAGGGTTCTAGATTGGATCTCGTGGTTCTGGAACTTGTGGTGGTGGAAACTCTGATCTCTCGACTCCCCTAGGGTTTCTAGAATATTTTGGTATTTATACAGCTGATAGGCGTTGGAAAGGACCTCCGTGGGCCCCACCACCCATCAGGGCGCGCCAGGGGCATCTGGCGCGCCCAACTGGATGGTGGGTGCTACTTCTTGAGCTTGCGTTGGTTTTTCCCTTAAAGAGGAAAGGCTGATGCAGCAAAGTAGAGATAAGTATTTCCCTCAGTTAGAGAACCAAGGTATCAATCCAGCAGGAGACAAAGCAGAAATCACCTAATACCTGCACAAACAATCAAACAATTGCACCCAACGCGATAAAGGGGTTGTCAATCCCTTCACGGTTACTTGCAAAAGTGAGATCTGATAGAGATAGATAAACGGTAAAGTAAATATTTTTGGTATTTTTGATTTATAGATCGGAAAGTAAAAGATTGCAAAATAGTAGATCAGAAACTTATATGATGGAAAATAGACCCAGGGGCCATAGGTTTCACTAGAGGCTTCTCTCAAGATAGCAAATAATAAGGTGGGTGAACAAATTACTGCCAAGCAATTGATAGAAAAGCGCAAAGTTATGAAGATATCTAAGGCAATGATCATGAATATAGGCATTGTAACATCCCAAATTTTCAATTTGGAATGTTATACAGAGGTCATAATATGCATATCATATTTTATTTACATTTCGTTTGTGATCCTAGAAATCTTAAGCAACTCAAGGACCCACGGAGAGAGTTGGGGATTTCATTTATTTTCATATTTGAATTTTTCTCAAATTTGAAAAGAGGATCATTTGGTTTTCATAATTTTTCTCTCCAAAATATTTCCAATATCAAAAATAAAAGAGAGGAGATAAAATGACTTCTCCAAAATAAAAGAAATATTGGAGGAAAAATGTTAAAATCAAATAAATAATTTTATTTGGATTTTATTGCTATTTTATTTGAATTAGGAAAAAAAATGCATTTTTGAAAATTGCATTTTAGGCCATTTGTTCTAAATATTTTATTTAGACGGTGAAAATTGTTTTGGCATTTTTAGATTTTTTTTAAATATTTTATTAGGATTTTTCTTCGGCGGAATTTATTTAAAAAAAAGGGTTCCGTCGCCCGACTGGGCCAAAGGCCCAGCCGAGCAGGCCGGCCCACGCGCGCGCCGCCTCTGCTCCTGTCCGCCTCACGCACGGCAGTCGCCGCCGCCAGAGCTCGGGAGAGTCCGAGCAGGACCCCCCTCACGCCGCCCCCTTCCCCCAGTCGGCCGAGCCCCCCCGGCCTTTATAAGGAGTCGCCGCCGCCCCTCCTCCTCACCCGACGACGTCGCCCGCCGCCTCCCGCAAGCCGCAGCCAGAGCCGCCGCAGCCGCTAGCCACCGCCGCCGCCTGCGCCCCGCCCGCGCGCCGCTGCTGCCCTGCTGCCGTCGCCGCAGCCCCGCGCCGTGCCACCCCGCCGCCCAAGCCGCACCGCACCGCCCCGCCCCGCAGCCGCCGGAGCCGCGCCGCCCTTGCCGGAGTTCGTCGCCGTCACCGCCGTTTTTTTTTCACGAACCGGTATAACCGTCGAAAACCACCCCGGTTTTTTTTTCTAGTTTCGGTTTTTTTTAGATCGGTTTTTTTATTAGGTTAGTTTAGTTAGCGAACGTTTGTTAGTTAGAATCTGTTAGTGAACATTTTCGTTCTGTAGATCTGTTTAGCGAACGTTCGTCCAATAGATTTTTGTTTTTCTGTTTTATTTTTTTTGCTAGGGACCTATCCGCGATTGTTTTTATCGTAGATTAGCCCCTGATCTTCAAACCCTCGCTTCTTTTCAACCGTTCGTCCAAATCCAGTGAAACCAACGCCAAATTCTTCGTCTCGAACCCCTCTTTCTGGTTAATCAACTTGAACATGGTTTTGACAATATAAAATTTGGTTTCAAGCAGATTTGAGTTCGAAGTTCTGTTGACCGTAGTTTCAGTTCCGTAGCTCCGATTCGTTTGATTCTTTTTGCAAATCGAAGCTCTTTAGTTGAACTTTCAATTTTGATCTTTCTCATCTGAGTTTTACCCTTGAATCTATGCTTGAGTGCTTATGTATGCTATTGTTTGTTTGCGATAGAATTCCCGGAGTGCGAAGCGTGCTACTACGAGTCTCTAGGGTTTGCAGATCGTCAGCAAGGCAAGTAACACATTGATCATACTTCCTTATTACCCAGTTTTTATGCATTAGTTACAATCCTCAAACACTGCATGATTAGGATGTGATTAACTTGTGGGTATTGGGAAGTAGATGATGAGGTAGAACCTATTGCCCTTTATTATCAAACATTGGGAGTTACTTCTACGTTATGCTTATACTGCTATGCTATGCTCGTAGACGTGGTTTGGTTGAGTGTATCCACGACAGATGTGAGATTATTTATAAACTAATGGTTTATTTAAGGTGGCTACTTTAATACACATCTGGGTGGATTGTTTGTGGGCACCTGGGGAATCCAGTGTTGTCCAAGGAGATCCCGGGGCATCCATGTGATCATCCTATGGTTCGCCACCCAGACTCAAAGGGATCATAAGATTATTCAAGCTAGAAACTTCCGTGTGTAGCCACAAGCCATTATGGGCTTTGGCATAGTTGAGTATGTTGTGTGACCTCTTTCAGTGGTAAACTAGCAGATGTAGGGGATGTAGGTGGTACGGTCTACCCGTCGAAAGAGTTAATGCTTCTGAAAGACTGTGTCTCGGTCATCCGTTTCTCAAACAAGATGTAGTGCGAGAAATCCAACGGATGAGATCGAATCTTGTGGGGAAAAGTGCGCAAACCTCTGCAGAGTGTACAAACTAATCATGGTTAGCCGTATTCTCAGTTATGGACATCTTGAGTATCTGGTTCTTGGATTATCATGTTGATCTCATCACTCTTAATTAATGTTGCTGGGTTATTAATTACTGTTTAATTGGGATTGAGATGGGGTTACCATTCTCAATTTTTATCAACTACCATGATAGTTAAATAATATATTCCTTTGTTGTAGGGTAAAATTAGCTTTTCGCAAAATCATGTTAACCATAGAGCCTCCATTAGCCATATATGCATGTAGTGATAGCATTTACTTTGTTCATTGCTCTACTGTGTTATTTTGCCAGCATATTCCATGTGCTAATCCGTTTCGGGCTGCAACATATCATGTTGCAGACTTTTCAGACGAAGAGTAAGGTGCGCTAGGTCGTTGTCGTGCACTCAGCTATGCCGTTGGAGTTGATGGACTCATTTACCTTCGATGATTCCGCTGTTATCTTATTTAGATGGCCTTAAGCCATATTATTGTAATAAGTTCTCTTTTGAGACATTCGATGTAATAAGTGTGTGATTGCACTCTGTTATAAATCCTTCAAGTACTGTGTGTGTCAGCATTACCGATCCAGGGATGACACTTATGCATAGAGATTTGACCGTTTGAGGTCAGATCGCTACAAAGATGGTATCAGAGCACACGCTGACTGTAGGACACGACCACTAAGAAAAGCCATAGGTCACTCTTCTCTACTCATTTCTGACTCTCCCCATCTTCTACTCTATAGATGACGGACTCGAGGAACAAGTTTGCAGAACCGGATGAAGAGACACCTTTTGGACGACACTTGAAGGAAGTTACTAGGTACCTGAACATCGGAATACCAAGCTTCACCGGGACCTACACCGCCACTGTACGAGAAGAGGAGCGTTGGATGATTCGAGTTCAAGTTCTAGGAAGGACATTCACGCCAGTTACTGAGCCCATAGAGTTTTCCTTTGATGCACCAACCTGGAGTCTAGGAAAGAGCATGGCAGCCCACATCGCCATGGGACGCATCGGCGAAGTTTATCACGAGGATCTTAAGGACACCATCTACCTGATATATGGGCGCCGAGATGAGCAATGGGAGATGATCAACACCAGGAGGGACAGGTCCATTGCAGCTTTCATCCAGGAGTTAAACCAGCACATTCGCCGCCAGGAGAACCAAATGTGCGCAAGCATGATAGATTTGAAGAACGTAATGACCAGGAACGTGGAGCTAGAAGAGGAACTCAAGTCTATACGCGATGGATACGAGGAGGAAATCTCAATACTAGTGGAGAAGAATGACGACCTGACGATGAAGCTAGGAGCATTCATGGGAGAACCCGCGCCAGGAGGAGATGACGACCATCCCGACGACATTCGTTCTAAAGACTACATCATCATCGACGACACCGACTCCGACCCCGACAGTAGTGATGACGATTATGAAGACGAAGCTGGAGCGGATATCATGGAGTCTTCCACCGATCAAAATTTCAAGATGACCACCATATTATCTGTAGTATTTTCCCCATGTATATATTAGTAGTCCGAGCACTTTTGTAACGGTAGTTAGATCGTTTGTATGCCCTTGTTTGAATTGAGTGGTGTGTTATGAATGTGTTTGTCTCATGTGCATATGGGTAGTGCTTTCTCACTAGACCTCACTCTATTCTAATCTCTTCCCTCTAAACCCATCAGATGCCTCCAAGACGTGACCCCGGTTTTGTCTTCCCACCGGAGCTCACTCACTTGATCCAACAGCAGAATGCCCTGATGCAGCTACTAGTCCAGAACAAGGCAACAACAACAACAACAACCCACCGCCACCACCTCCAGTTGACAACTTAGCTCGTTTTCTGAGGTTGCAACCGCCGGTGTTTTCCAGTAGCACCGAGCCGATTGTTGCTAATGATTGGCTACGTAGGATTGGAAGGGAGTTGACCACCGCAGGTTGCCCAGATGCTGAGAAGGTGCGTTTTGCCGCACATCAATTGGATGGACACGCAGCCTCATGGTGGGAGAATTACACAGCCACTTTCCCCATAGCCAATGTCACTTGGGAGCAGTTTCAACAAGCATTCCGCACTGCACATGTCTCAGCAGGAGCTATCAGCATGAAGAAGCATGAGTTTTGCAACTTACGCCAGGGAAATCGTACTATGGGGCAGTACGTGGATGAGTTCAGTAAGTTAGCTCGCTATGCCCCGGATGATGTGCCCACAGATGCCGCGAAGCAGGAGAAGTTTGTGGAAGGGCTGAATGATGAGCCGAGTATGCAGTTGATGGTGGCAACATTTGCTAACTACCAGGAGTTGGTAGACAGGGCTCTTATGATTGAAGGGAAGCAGAAGCAGATAGAAAGCCGCAAAAGGAAGTATGGACAAGGGAAGTATAACTCTGGAGCAACGCAGAAGCCTCGTTTTACTCCTAACCCGGGAGGATTTACCCATAACCATGGAGGACACACTCACACTGGAGGAAGTGCCCATAACCACAGTGGTCCCAGGAACAGAAATGGGAATGGAGCAAGCAGTAACCAGAACCGTTCCAACCCAGCCACACACGCCAAGAAGGATCTGAGCCATGTCACCTGTTACAAGTGCGGGAAGACTGGGCACTACGCCAACGATTGTTCTGAGCTAAAGAATAGCAATGGCAATGGAAGCTCTGGGAAGAAGCCCAATCCCTTCACGAGATGTCAGGTGAACCACGTTAACGTGGAGGAGGTTGAGGAGCAGCCTGATGCAGTTATCGGTAAGTTTTTGGTTAAGTCATTTACCGCTCTTGTTCTTTTCGATACTGGTGCATCGCATTCATACATATCAAGGGGATTTGTGGACAAGTTTAAGTTACCCACCTTAGCCCTTAGGTCACCCATGTTAGTAAGTTCACCAGGTGCAGAGTATATGGCCAGCCGATGGTGTGATCGGTTACCCTTAACCATTGGAGTCACAAGGATTGGATATAATACTAGGCATGGATTGGCTGTCGAAGTATGGAGGGAACATTGACTGTGCTAGTAGGTCAATTCTGCTCACCACCCTGGAGGGAAAAAGGATTAAGTATGTATCCAGGCATGCGCCGAAGGGGACACAAGTAATTTCCCTCTCAGGAGTTGTTCAGGAGGTAGTGCCTGTAGTGAAGGATTACCCGGATGTATTTCCAGAGGAACTACCAGGCATGCCGCCGGATCGAGACATTGAGTTTTTGATAGAGCTGTTGCCAGGCACCGGACCGATATCGAAAAGACCATACCGGATGCCCGCAAATGATCTGGAGGAAATTAAGAAGCAGATTAAGGAGTTATTGGAGAAAGGTTACATTCGACGAAGTTCGTCACCATGGGGAGCCCCAGTGCTCTTGGTTGAGAAGAAGGATGGATCTTTGAGAATGGTTGTTGATTATCGTGCATTGAATGAAGTGACAATCAAGAACAAGTACCCACTACCAATGATCAATGATTTGTTTGACCAGCTGCAAGGAGCTAAAGTATTCTCCAAGATCGATCTGCGATCAGGATACCACCAGCTGAAGATCCGATAATAGGATATACCTAAGATAGCCTTCACCACAAGGTATGGGCTATATGAGTACACGGTTATGTCATTTGGATTGACTAACGCTCCTCCCTATTTCATGAGTATGATGAATAAGGTGTTCATGGAGTTCTTGGATAAGTTTGTTGTGGTGTTCATTGATGATATCTTGGTATACTCGAAGAATGAAGAGGAACACAAGGAGCATTTGCGTCTAGTCCTCGAGAAGCTCAAGGAACATCAACTATATGCCAAGTTCAGCAAATGCGAGTTTTGGTTGAAGGAAGTTGGATTCCTTGGACATGTTATATCAGGAGAAGGTATAGCAGTAGACCCTACCAAGGTTCAGTCTGTCACTGAGTGGTTGGCACCCACCTCAGTTGGAGAGATCCGCAGCTTTCTTGGACTTGCGGGATATTACCAGAGATTCATTGAGAATTTTTCCAAGATTGCGAAGCCTATGATGGAGTTGTTGAAGAAGGACACCAAGTTCAAATGGACAGAGGAATGTGAGGCAAGTTTTCAGGAGCTGAAGAAGCGTTTGGTTACAGCCCCAATGCTAATTCTACCGGATGTACACAAGGATTTCCAAGTGTATTGCGATGCTTCTCGCTTAGGACTTGGAGGAGTACTTATGCAAGACGGAAGAGTTGTTTCGTATGCCTCACGTCAGTTTCGACCGCATGAGTTGAATTATGCCACACATGATTTGTAGTTAGCAGCTGTAGTGCTTGCACTCAAGACTTGGAGACACTTTCTTATTGGAAACCGTTGTGATGTGTACACGGACCACAAGAGCTTGAAGTACATTTTCACTCAGAAGGAGCTGAATCTCAGGCAAAGGAGATGGTTGGAGCTTATGAAGGATTATGACATGAAGCTGCATTATCATCCAGGAAAGGCCAATGTCGTAGCAGACGCTTTGAGCTGGAAGAGTTATGTCAATACCCTCGAAAGCGGAGGATTACCAAAGGAGTTAGCCGAAGATCTCAGGGAGCTTCGTTTGGAGATAGTCCCTGGAGGTTTTGTCGCAGCAATGGAAGTTCAGTTAACATTATTGGGGAAGATTCGAGAAGCTCAGCAGGATGACAAGGAGATTGCTGAGATAAAGGAGAAGATGAGCAATGGAAAAGCCAAAGGTTTTCGTGAGGATGAGCTCGACACTTTACGGTTTTAGGACCGTGTATATGTACCCAGTAATGCAAAGATCAGGAAGTTAATACTTTAGGAGGCCCATGACTCGCCATACTTGATACACCCCGAAAACACCAAGATGTATTTGGATTTAAAAGAGCGTTTCTGGTGGACTGGTATGAAGAAGGATATTGCCGAGTATGTAGCCGTATGTGATGTATGTCAGAGAGTGAAGGCAGAACATCAGAAGCCAGCAGGATTACTGCAGCCTATGTCGATACCCGAATGGAAGTGGGATAAACTTGGCATGGATTTCATCACCGGATTGCCCTGGACCCGATCAGGATATGATTCTATCTGGGTAGTAGTGGATCGTTTGACCAAAATGGCTCACTTTATCCCAGTGAAAACCACCTATACAAGTGCGAAGTTGGCCAAGATATATATGACCTGGATCGTATGTCTGCATGGAGTTCCGAGGACCATCATATCAGATAGAGGGACACAGTTTACTTCAAAGTTTTGGCATCAGTTGCATCAGACTTTGGGGACCAGGCTAGAGTTTAGTACAGCCTTTCATCCGCAGACAGATGGACAGACCGAGAGAGTCAATCAGATTCTGGAGGACATGTTGAGAGCTTGTGCGCTAGATTATGGATCTAGTTGGGATGACAGTCTGCCTTACGCGGAGTTCTCATATAACAACAGTTACCAAGCAAGTTTGAAGATGGCACCTTTTGAAGCTTTGTATGGAAGGAGGTGCAGGACACCGTTAATGTGGGATGAAGTTGGAGACCGTCAGTTGTTTGGACCAGATTTGATCAAGGAGTCCGAAGAGAAGGTTAAGTTGATTCGAGATAGACTGAAGGTAGCTCAGTCCAGGCAGAAGAGTTATGCCGGCTCAAAACGCAAGGAGGTAGTCTATGAAGTCGGAGACAGAGCATATCTTCGTGTGTCACCCCTGCGAGGAGTTAAACGCTTTGGAGTTAAGGGAAAGTTAGCCCCGAGATTTGTAGGACCATACCAAGTGTTGGAACGTATGGGAGAGGTAGCCTACAAGTTGAAGTTACCCGAAGGACTGTCAGGAGTTCATGATGTGTTCCATGTTTCTTAGTTGAAGAAGTGCCATGCGGAGATGGCCGATATTCCTCTGAGAGATACAATGCCCCTGGAAGCTATTCAGTTGGATAGTGACCTAACCTACGAGGAGAAACCTGTCAAGATTCTCGAGTTTGCCAGCCGAGTTACGCGCAGCAAGGTTATCAAGTTTTGCAAAGTTCAGTGGAGCCACCATACCGAGGATGAAGCCACCTGGGAATGAGAGGAAGACCTACGGAAAGAACACCCACACCTATTTTCTAGCCAACCCGAATCTCGAGGACGAGATTCATCTTAAGGGGGGTAGGTTTGTAAAATCCCAAATTTTTAATTCAGAATGTTATACATAGGTCATCATATGCATATCATATTTTATTTGCATTTCGTTTGTGATCCTAGAAATCTTAAGCAACTCAAGGACCCACGGAGAGAGTTGGGGATTTCATTTATTTTCATATTTGAATTTTTCTCAAATTTGAAAAGAGGATCATTTTGGTTTTAATAATTTTTCTCTCCAAAATATTTCCAATATCAAAAATAAAAGAGAGGAGATAAAATGACTTCTCCAAAATAAAAGAAATATTGGAGGAAAATGTTAAAATCAAATAAATAATTTTATTTGGATTTTATTGCTATTTTATTTGAATTAGAAAAAAAATGCATTTTTGAAAATTGCATTTTAGGCCAAAAAAATGTTCACTTTGTTATAAATATTTTATTTAGACGGTGAAAATTGTTTTGTCATATTTAGAATTTTTTTTTTATATTTTATTAGGATTTTTCTTCGGCGGAATTTATTTAAAAAAAAAGGGTTTCGTCACCGGACTAGGCCGAAGGCCCAGCCGAGCAGGCCCGCCCACGCGCGCGCCGCCTCTGCCCGTGTCCGCCTCTTGCACGGCAGCCGCCGCCGCCGGAGCTCGGGAGAATCTGAGCCGGACTACCCTCACGCCGCCCCCTTCCCCAAGTCGGCCGAGCCCCCCCCTCGGCCTTTATAAGGAGCCGCCGCCGCCCCTCCTCCTCACCCGTTGCCGCCGCCCGCCGCCTCGCGCAAGCCGGAGCCGCCGCAGCCGCTAGCCGCCGCCGCCGCCTGCGCCCCGCCCGCGCGCCGCTGCTGCCCTGCTGCCGTCGCTGCCGCCCCGCGCCGTGCCACCCCGCCGCCCAAGCAGCACCGCCCCGCCCCGCAGCCGCCGGAGCCATGGCGCCCTCGCCGGAGTTCGTCGCCGCCGCCGCCGGGTTTTTTTTCACGAACCGGTATAACCGTCGAAAACCACCCCGGTTTTTTTTTCTAATTTCTGTTTTTTTTGATCGGTTTGTTTTATTAGGTTAGTTTAATTAGCGAACGTTTGTTAGTTAGAATCTGTTAGTGAACATTTTCGTTCTGTAGATCTGTTTAGCGAACGTTCGTCCGATAGATTTTTTCTTTTTCTGTTTTATTTTTTATTTTTTGCCAGGGACCTATCCATGATAGTTTTTATCGCATATTAGCCCCTGATCTTCAAACCCTCGCATCTTTTCAACCGTTCGTCCAAATCTAGTGAAACCAACGCCAAATTCTTCACCTCGAACCCCTCTTTCTGGTTAATCAACTTGAATATGGTTTTGACAATTTAAAATTTGGTTTCAAGCAGATTTGAGTTCAAAGTTCTTTTGACCGAAGTTTCAGTTCCGTAGCTCCGATTCGTTTGATTCTTTTTGCAAATCGAAGCTCTTTAGTTGAACTTTCAAATTTGAACTTTCTCATCTGAGTTTTACCCTTGCATCTATGCTTGAGTGCTAATGTATGCTATTGTTTGTTTGCGATAGAATTTCCGGAGTGCGAAGCGTGCTACTACGAGTCTCTAGGGTTTGCAGATCGTCAGCAAGGCAAGTAACTCATTAATCATAATTTCCTTATTACCCAGTTTTTATGCATTAGTTACAATCCTCAAACACTGCATGATTAGGATGTGATTAACTTGTGGGTATTGGGAAGTGGATGATGAGGTAGAACCTATTGCCCTTTATTATCAAACCTTGGGAGTTACTTCTACGTTATGCTTATACTGCTATGCTATGCTCGTAGACGTGGTTTGGTTGAGTGTATCCATGACAGATGTGAGATTATTTATAAACTAATGGTTTATTTAAGGTGGCTACTTTAATACACATCTGGGTGTATTGTTTGTGGGCACCTGGGGAATCCAGTGTTGTCCAAGGAGATCCCGGGGCATCCTTGTGATCATCCTATGGTTCGCCACCCAGGCTCAAAGGGATCATAAGATTATTCAAGCTAGAAACTTCCGTGTGTAGCCACAAGCCATTATGGGCTCTGGCATAGTTGAGTATGTTGTGTGACCTCTTTCAATGGTAAACTAGCAGATGTAGGGGATGTAGGTGGTATGGTCTACCCGTCGAAAGAGTTAATGCTTCTGAAAGACTTTGTCTTGGTCATCCGTTTCTCAAACACCATGTAGTGTGAGAAATCCAACGGAGAAGATCGAGTCTTGTGGGGAAAAGTGTGCAAACCTCTGCAGAGTGTACAAACTAATCATGGTTAGCCTTGTCCCCGGTTATGGACATCTTGAGTATCTGGTTCTTGGATTATCATGTTGATCTCATCACTCTTAATTAATGTTGCTGGGTTATTAATTACTGTTTAATTGGGATTGAGATGGGGTTACCATTCTCAATGTTTATCAACTACCATGATAGTTAAATAATATATTCCTTTGTTGTAGGGAAAAATTAGCTTTTCGTAAAATCATGTTAACCATAGAGCCTCCACCAGCCATATATGCATGTAGTGATAGCATTTACTTTGTTCATTGCTCTACTGTGTTATTTTGCCAGCATAGTCCATGTGCTGACCCATTTCGGGCTGCAACATATCATGTTGCAGACTTTTCAGACGAAGAGTAAGGTGCGCTAGGTCGTTGTCGTGCACTCAGCTATGCCGTTGGAGTTGATGGACCCATTTACCTTCGATGCTTCCGCTGTTATCTTATTTAGATGGCCTTAAGCCATATTATTGTAATAAGTTCTCTTTTGAGACATTCGATGTAATAAGTGTGTGATTGCACTCTGTTATAAATCCTTCAAGTACTATGTGTGTCAGCATTACCGATCCAGGGATGACACTTATGCACAGAGATTTGACCATTTGAGGTCAGATCGCTACAGGCATCACGTCCGTGTCAAGTAGATCAAAACGATTCTGCATCTACTACTATTACTCCACACATCGACCGCTATCCAACATGCATCTAGAGTATTAAGTTCATAAAAACGGAGTAACGCATTAAGTAAGATGACATGATGTAGAGGAATTAACTCAAGCAATATGATGAAAACCCCATCTTTTTACCCTCGATGGCAGCAATACAATACGTGTCTTGCTGCCCCTACTGTCCCTGGGAAAGGACACCGCAAGATTGAACCCAAAGCTAAGCACTTCTCCCATTGCAAGAAAAACCAATCTAGTTGGCCAAACCAAACCGATAGTTCAAAGATAATTACAAAGATATCAAATCATGCGTAAAAGACTTCAGAGAAGATTCAAATAATATTCTTAGATAAGCTGATCATAAATCCACAATTCATCGGATCTCGGCAAACATACCGCAAAAAAGTAATACATCGAATAGATCTCCAAGAACATTGAGGAGAACATGCTATTGAGAATCAAAGAGAGAGAAGAAGCCATCTAGCTACTAGCTATGGACCCATAGGTCTGTGGTAAACTACTCACGCTTCATCGGAAGGGCAATAGAGTTGAAGTAGAAGCCCTCCGTGATCGAATCCCCCTCCGACAGGATGCCGGAAAAGGCCCCTAGATGGGATCTCACGGGTACAGAAGGTCGCGGCGGTGGAAAAGTGTTTTCGTGGATGCCTCTGGTGGTTTTGGGATATATGGGAATATATAGGCGAAAGAATTAGCTCAGGATGTGCACAAGAGGCCCACAAGGGTGGGGGGCGCCCCCTACCCCCCTGGGCGCGCCCTCCGTCCTTGTGGCCGCCTCGTGGCTCCTCCAACTTCATCTTCAAGTCTCCTGATTGTCTTCTGGTCCAAGAAAAATCATCACGAAGGTTTTATTCCATTTGGACTCTGTTTGGTATTCCTTTTCTATGAAACTAAAAAATAGGGAAAAAACAGGAACTGGCACTGGGCTCTAGGTTAATAGGTTAGTCCCAAAAATAATATAAAATAGCATATTAATGCATATAAAACATCCAAAACAGATAATATAGTAGCATGGAATAATAAAAAATTATAGATACGTTGGAGACATATCTAGCATCCCCAAGCTTAATTCCTGCACGTCCTCGAGTAGGTAAATGATAAAAACAGAATTTTTGATGTGGAATGCTACTTAACATATTTATCCATGTAATTTTCTTTATTATGGCATGAATGTTCAGATCTGTAAGATTCAAAACAAAAGTTTAATATTGACTTAAAAACAATAATACTTCAAGCATACTAACAAGGCAATTATGTCTTCTCAAAATAACATGGCCAAAAAAAGCTTATCCCTACAAAAATCATATAGTCTGGCTATGCTCCATCTTCATCACACAAAGTATTCAAATCATGCACAACCCCTATGACAAGCCAAGCAATTGTTTCATACTTTTGATGTTCTCAAACTTTTTCAACTTTCACGCAATACATGAGCGTGAGCCATGGACGTAGCACTATAGGTGAAATAGAAGGTGGTGGTTGTGGACAAGACAAAAAGAAGGAGATAGTCTCACATCAACTAGGCGTATTAACGGGCTATGGAGATGCCCATCAATAGATAACAATGTGAGTGAGTAGGGATTGCCATGCAACGGATGCACTAGAGCTATAAGTTTATGAAAGCTCAAAAAAGAAACTAAGTGGGTGTGCATCCAACTCGCTTGCTCACGAAGACCTAGGGAAATTTCAGGAAGCCCATCATTGGATTATACAAGCCAAGTTCTATAATGAAAAATTCCCACTAGTATATGAAAGTGACATCATAGGAGACTCTCTATCATGAAGATCATGGTGCTATTTTGAAGCACAAGTGTGGTAAAAGGATAGTAACATTGCCCCTTCTCTCTTTTCTCTCATTTTTTTATTTGGGCCTTCTCTCATTATTTTTGGCCTCTTTTTTTTCGTCCGGAGTCTCATCCCGACTTGTGGGGGAATCATAGTCTCCATCATCCTTTCCTCACATGGGACAATGCTCTAATAATGAAGATCATCACACTTTTATTTACTTACAAATCAAGAATTACAACTCGATATTTAGAACAAAATATGACTCTATATGAATGCCTTCGGCGGTTTACCGAGATGTGCAATGAATCAAGAGTGACATGTATGAAAGAATTATGAATGGTGGATTTGCCACAAATACGATGTCAACTACATGATCATGCAAAGCAATATGACAATGATGGAGCGTGTCATAATAAAAGGAACGGTGGAGAGTTGCATGGCAATATATCTCGGAATGGCTATGGAAATGCCATAATAGGTAGGTATGGTGGCTGTTTTGAGGAAGGTATATGGTGGGTTTATGGTACCGGCGAAAGTTGCGCGGCACTAAAGAGGCTAGCAATGGTGGAAGGTTGAGAGTGCGTATAATACATGGACTCAACATTAGTCATAAAGAACTCACATACTTATTGCAAAAATCTATTATTTATCGAAACAAAGTACTACGCCCATGCTCCTAGGGGGATAGTTTGGTAGGAAAAGACCATCGCTCGTCCCCGACCGCCACTCATAAGGAAGACAATCAATAAATAAATCATGCTCTGACTTCATCACATAACGGTTCACCATACGTGCATGCTATGGGAATCACAAACTTTAACACAAGTATTTCTCAAATTCACAATTACTCACTAGCATGACTCTAATATCACCATCTTTATATCTCAAAACAATCATAAGGAATCAAACTTCTCATAGTATTCAATGCACTTTATATGAAAGTTTTTATTATATCACTCTTGGATGCCTATCATATTAGGACTAAATTTATAACCAAAGCAAATTACCATGCTGTTTAAAGACTCTAAAAATAATATAAGTGAAGCATGAGAGTTCATCAATTTCTATAAAATAAAACCACTGCCGTGCTCTAAAAAGATATAAGTGAAGTACTAGAGCAAAATTGCCTAGCTTAAACGATATAAGTGAAGCACATAGAGTATTCTAGTAAATCACGATTCATGCGTGTCCCTCTCAAAAGGTGTGTACAGCAAGGATGATTGTGGCAAACTAAAAAGCAAAGACTCAAATCATACAAGATGCTCCAAGCAAAACACATATCATGTGGTGAATAAAAATATAGCCTCATGTAAAGTTACCGATAGACGAAGACGAAAGAGGGGATGCCTTCCGGGGCATCCCCAAGCTTAGGCTCTTGGTTGTCGTTGAATATTACCTTGGGGTGCCTTGGGCATCCCCAAGCTTAGGCTCTTGCCACTCCTTATTCCATAGTCCATCAAATCCTTACCCAAAAACTTGAAAACTTCACAACACAAAACTCAACAGAAAATCTTATAAGCTCCGTTAGTATAAGAAAATAAATCACCACTTTTGGTACTGTTGTGAACTCATTCTTTATTTATATTTGTGTAAATAAATTTTCAAGATCATAAGAAGCATTACCACCCCAATCATGATCATTGCAATAAGTAGCGGACATAGCAAAACTAGCATCCCCAAGCTTGGGGTTTTGCATATTATTAGCACAATTGTCACTAATATAATTTATAAAAACATCATTGCAATCATGCTTTTGATTCAAGGAACTATCAAGTATGGGTGCAATAGCAATAATCTCATGTTTAACATAAGGAACTATAGCAAATTCATCTCCATAAATATTGGCATCATGGACATAAGAATAGCAAGCATCACAGTCATCAAGGGAGGGCATCTCAATCAAATCATCGGAGTCATAATTATCTATAGATTCATGCATATCATTATTTTCTTCCAACGCAATGGACATTCTCTCAATAAATTCTTTGACATAGGCATTGTGAGCATAGTTTTCATAGCAATATTTAAGTATTTCAAAATTTTCAGATTTGCAGAGAGTAATATCATACTTTTCAATCAAAGAAGTAACTTCAAAAGCACCCTTAATAGCAACAAATTCTTCAATTTGTTCGATATCATAGTAACTGTAAACACCCTTTTCATAAGAAGATAAGATTTCATTATCATTAAACTCACATAGGTAGGGAAGGTGTTTTTTAGGGTTCTTAGAGCAACAAGTAAAATCACAAAGTTCACAAAGATTCCAAGCATAACATAGCAAACAATTTATTTGATTCCATAAGAGTCTCCCTTTTTCAGCCAAACGATGACGCACAAAATGAGCATGCTCATCTAAAGATTTTCCCTCAACTAAACTAGTTGGGGTTTTAGCACGAGCACATATGGATCGAAGATGATCCAAGTACAAAACTTTAAGTGGATCCATAAACTTTGGTTTTGATTTTCAATAAACACACAATTATACCAAGCAAACGAGCAAACAATCCAAGTAAGACATAAGGGAAACCGAAAAAGACGAACGAAAGAGGGGCGAAGAAAAGGCAAATCTTTTCGAAAATTGTTTTAGAAGTGGGGAAGAGGAAAACGAGAGGCAAATGGCGAATAATGTAATGCAAGAGATGATAGTTTATGAAGGGTACTTGGTATGTCTTGACTTGGCGTAGATCTCCCCGATAACGGCGCCAGAAATTCTTCCTGCTACTTCTTGAGCTTGCGTTGGTTTTTCCCTTGAAGAGGAAAGGGTGATGTAGCAAAGTAGAGATAAGTATTTCGCTTAGTTAGAGAACCAAGGTATCAATCCAGTGGGAGACAACGCACAAATCACCTAATACCTGCACAAACAATCAAACAACTTGCACCCAATGCGATAAAGGGGTTGTCAATCCCTTCACGGTTACTTGCAAAAGTGACATCTGATAGAGATAGATAAACGGTAAAGCAAATATTTTTGGTATTTTTGATTTATAGATCGGAAAGTAAAAGATTGCAAAATAGTAGATCGGAAACTTATATGATGGAAAATAGACACGGGAGCCATAGGTTTCCCTAGAGGCTTCTCTCAAGATAGCAAATAATATGGTGGGTGAACAAATTACTGCCGAGCAATTGATAGAAAAGCGCAAAGTTATGACGATATCTAAGGCAATGATCATGAATATAGGCATCACGTCCATGTCAAGTAGACCGAAACGATTCTGCATCTACTACTATTACTCCACGCATCGACCGTTATCCAGCATGCATCTAGAGTATTACGTTCATAAAGAACGGAGTAACGCATTAAGTAAGATGACATGATGTAGAGGAATTAACTCAAGCAATATGATGAAAACCCCATCTTTTTATCCTCGATGGCAACAATACATTATGTGCCTTGCTACCCCTACTGTCACTCGGAAAGGACACCGCAAGATTGAACCCAAAGCTAAGCACTTCTCCCATTGCAAGAAAAACCAATCTAGTTGGCCAAACCAAACGGATAGTTCGAAGAGAATTACAAAGATATCAAATCATTCATAAAATAATTCAGAGAAGATTCAAATAATATTCATCGATAAGCTGATCATAAATCCACAATTCATCGGATCTCGTCAAACACACCGCAAAAAATTATTACATCCAATAGATCTCCAAGAACATCAAGGAGAACATGGTATTGAGAATCAAAGAGAGAGAAGAAGCCATCTAGCTACTAGCTATGGACCCATAGGTCTGTGGTAAACTACTCACGCTTCATCGGAAGGGCGATAGAGTTGATGTAGAAGCCCTCCGTGATCGAATCCCCCTCCAGCAGGACGCCGGAAGAGGCCCCTAGATGGGATCTCATGGGTACAGAAGGTTGCGGCGATGGAAAAGTGTTTTTGTGGATGCCTCTGGTGGTTTTGGGATATATTGGAATATATAGGCGAAAGAATTAGGTCAGGAGGTGCACAACGGGCCCACAAGGGTGGGGGGTGCGCCCTACCCTCCTGGGGGCGCCCTCCGTCCTGGTGGCTGCCTCGTGGCTCCTCCGACTTCATCTCCAAGTCTCCTGGTTGTCTTCTTGTCCAAGAAAAATCATCATGAAGGTTTTATTCCGTTTGGACTCCGTTTGGTATCCCTTTTCTGCGAAACTCAAAAACAGGGAAAAATCAGGAACTGGCACTGGGCTCTAGGTTAATAGGTTAGTCCCAAAAATAATATAAAATAGGATATTAATGCATATAAAACATCCAAAACAGATAGTATAATAGCATGGAATAATAAAAAATTATAGATACGTTGGAGACGTATCAGTTGGGCCCACGGGCCTTCCCTCGTGCACTTCCTTGGCTCGCATGTTCTCTTCTGGGCAGCAAAAACTGTCCAAAAAGTTTCGTGGCATTTGGACTTCGTTTGGTACTGATATTCTGCGAAGTAAAAACAAGCAAAAAACAGCAGCTGGCACTGGGCACTATGTCAATAGGTTACTCCCAAAAAATTATATAAAGTTGATATAAAATGATAGTAAAACATCCAAGAATGATAATATAACAGCATGGAACAATAAAAAATTATAGATACGTTGGAGACATATTAGCATCCCCAAGCTTAATTCCTATACGTTGGAGACATATCAGCATCCCCAAGCTTAATTCCTGCTCGTCCTCGACTAGGTAAATGATAAAAACAGAATTTTTTATGTGGAATGCTGCCTAACATGTTCATCACATATTCTTTTCTTTTGTAGCATGGACATGATTCAAAGCAATAGTCTATAATTGACATGAAGACTTCAATACTCAAGCATATCAACAAGCAACCATGTCTTTCAAAATATCAACAATAAATAAAGTTATTCCTAGTCCATCATGCTCAATCATTGATCCATTCATGAAACACACTCGAATATTATCTACATCCAATGCACAAGTATGATCATAGTGCCCCCTAGTTGGTGCTTTATAAGAGAGGATGAAGACTCAAATAAAAATAAAATTTGCATAAAGTAAATAGATAGGCCCGTCGCAGAGGGAAGCAGAGATTTGTAGAGGTGCCAGGGCTCAAAGCAAAAATTGAGAGATAAATTTTTTTAGAGGAAATGACCGAGAATGTAAAATGACCGAGAATTCCCAATACTTTCCATGCTAGATACATCATACGCGGTTCCCAAACATAAAATAAAGTTATTCCTTTTTCCACCATTCTTTCACAATCCATGGCTAGCCGTATCCACGGGTGCCCTCCATACCAACACTTTCCAAGGAATTTATTATTGAACAACATAAAGAATATTTATTTTGCATTTTGCGACTGGGCATCCCTATTACCGCCACACTTCGTGCAATGACAAGTGAATAAACACTGATCTTGAGAATAACACATCTAGCATGGAAAATATTGGCCACCCCCTACCGCTTCATGAGCGGTACGGGAACACAAAAAGGAAATTTATTTGAACATTAGAGTTGGCACATACAAATTTACTTGGAATGGCATGGAAATACCACATATAGGTAGGCATGGTGGACTCATATGGCAAAACTTGGTTTAAGGATTTTGGATGCACAAGTAGTATTCCCACTTAGTACAAATGGAGGCTAGCAAAATAGATTGAGAAGCAACCAAACAAGAAAAAAAATTCTCATAAACGAGCATTAAGCATAACTAACACCGAATAATGCACCACAAATAGGATGTAATTTCATTGCATAACTATTGAATTTCATGCTTGCATAGGGAATCACAAACCTTAACACCAATATTCTTACTAACGCATAATTACTCACCAACATGACTCACATATTACTATCATCATATCCCAAAACTATTTATAGGAATCAAGTTTATAATATCCAATGATCTTCATGAAAGTTTTTATTTTATCCCTCTTGAATATCTATCACTTTGGCACTAGTTTCTTATATTACCATTGCTTATAACAAGCTCAAACAAATTTAAGTGAAGAACATGAGCATAAAAATTTTCATCTCTCAAAATAATATAAGTGAAGCATGAGAGAATATTTATTAAAAAAATTACTAACTCTAAAAATAATCTAAGTGAATTGTTGGATTATATTTCTTCAAAATATAGAACACCACCGTGCTCAAAAAGATATAAGTGAAGCACTAGAGCAATTCCATAGCTCAAAAAATTTAAGTGAAGCACATAGAGCAATTCTAAAAAATCATAGCATAATTATGGCTCTCTCAAATAGGTACGTCCAGCAAGGATGATTGTGACAAACTAAAAAGAAAACAAGCAAAGACTCATATAATACAAGACACTCCAAGCAAAACTCATGATATGTGACGAATAAAAATGTAGCTTCAACTAAAATTACCGATGGTCGTTAGAAGAAAGAGGGTATGCCTTCCGGGGCATCCCCAAGATTTGTTGCTTGGTACTCTTTGAATATTACCTTGTGGTGCCGTGGGGCATTCACAAGCTTAGTCTCTTGACACTCCTTATTCCTTCATCCATCGTGATCTCACCCAAAACTTGAAAACTTCAATCACACAAAACTTGACAAAACCTTTGTAAGATCCGTTAGTATAATAAAGCAAATCACCACTTTAAGTACTATTGAAAACGCATTAATATTTTGTTATTGCATTATACCTAATGTATTCTAACTTTACCATGGCTTATACCCCTGATATATTCCATAGACTCATCAAAATAAGCACACAATGCAATGAAAACAGAATCTGTCAAAAACAGAACAGTCTGAAGTAATCTGGAAATTTACCATACTTCCGTAACTCCAAAAATTCTGAAAAATTAGGACAATTTGTGGAATTTGTATGTCAATCTTGTGTAAAACATTTCATAATTTTTTGTCAATTCTGTGAATTTTCACAGTTCTTCTACTGGACACAAAAGTTTCTTTTTTTTAACAGGATCAAATCAACTATCGCCCAACATGATCCCAAAGGCTTTATTTGGCACAAACACTAATTGAAACATAAAAACTCAATCATAACAGTAGCATAATTGTGTAAACACTCAAGAACATAAATAAAAAGTGAAAAATAAATTTTATTCATTAGGTTGCCTCCCAACAAGTGCTATCATTTTATGCCCCTAGCTTGGCAAAATGCATAGATTCATGTATTGTCATCTTTGGTTTTTGATCCATAGGTTTCCCTCATGATTGATTCATATGGTGGCTTAATTTCTTGTTCTAGGGAAGTGTTCCATCCCCTGTCTTATTGGAAATTGAAATTTCATATTACCTTCTTTCATATCAATCACGGCACCTATAGTTCATAAAAATGGTCTACCAAGTATGATTGGACAAGACGGATCGCAATCAATATCAAGAACAAATAAAATCTATAGGCACATAGTTCCTATTTGCAAGAATAAGAACATCATTAATTCTTCCCATAGGCTTTTTAATGTTAGAGTCTGCCAAATGTAAATTAAGAGAGCATTCTACAATATTGGTAAGACCAAGCACATCACATAGAGATTTCGGAATTGTGGAAACACTAGCGCCCAAATAACATAAAGCATTCCACTCATAATTTTTTATCTTGACATTAATGGTAGGTTCCCATTCATCATATAATTTTCTAGGAATAGAAATCGCTAACTCCAACTTTTCTTCTAAAGATTTTAGCATGGCATCTATGATATGTTTAGTAAAAGTTTTATTTTGTTCATAGGCATTGGGTGAATTTATCATGAATTACAACAAAGAAATATACTCAATCAAAGAACAACTATCATAATTAAAGTCTTTGTACTCCAAAAGAGTGAGCACATCACTAGTTAAAGTTTTGACCTCTCCAAACCCACTTTTATCAATTTTTTCAACAAGATTTTCACCCTCCAAATTATGGGGACGCTTTCTAGCTAAAGTTGACTCTTCTTCAGTCCCTTTATCATCAATTTTAATATTACTAAACACGGAATCAATAGAAGAAACACCAATCATTTTAAGATCTTCATCATTGTTATGAAAGCAATCGGTAGAAAATGCTCTTTTTAAAATTCTCTTTTAGCTCCAAGCATAGCGGTTCTTTTCTTACTTTCATCCATGGAAACATATAAATCTTTAAATGATTAATTCACATCAAACTTAGGTGGAACATTTTTAATCTTAAGATTTTCTACATCATGGGAAATTCTATCAATGCTTCCATACATATCATCAATCTTATTCAACTTTTCTTCTATCGTAGTGTTGAAAACTTTTTGAGCATTGATAAATTCTTTAATATTACTATCAAGATCAGAGGGATTCCTATTATTATTGTAAGAGGAATTACCATAGGAATTGCCATAATTATTAGAGGAATTTCCAGGAAAAGGCCAAGGATTAAAATTACCTATATAAGCATTATTATTAAAATTGTTTCGTGAGACAAAATTTACATCTACGGGATCAGTATTTTGCTCAATCAAAGTAGACAAAGGCACATCATTAAGATCTATAGGAACATTTTTATTAGCAACCAATTTCAAAAGTGCATCAACTTTTTCACTCAAAGTACTAATTTCTTCAACAGAATTGATCTTTTTACTAGTAGGTGCTCTTTCGGTATGCCATTGTGAATAATTTGCCATGATATTATCTAGCAATTTAGTAGCTTCACCCAAAGTAATTTCCATAAAAGTACCTCCTGCAGCGGAATCTAAAAGATTTCTAGAAACAAAATTCAACCCCGCATAAAATTTTTGTATGATCATCCAAAGATTTAAACCACGAGTAGGACAATTTCTTAGCACTAATTTCATTCTTTCCCAAGATTGTGCAACATGCTCATGCTCAAGTTGCATAAAATTCATGATTTGATTTCTAAGGGAAATAATTTTCATGAGCGGAAAATACTTAGTAATAAAAGCATCTTTGCACTTATCCCAAGAATCGATACTATTACGAGGCAAAGATGAAAACCAAATATTTTCACGATCTCTCAAAGAGAAAGGAAACAATTTCAACTTCACAATATCATTGTCCACTTCTTTTTTATTTTGAATATCACACAATTCTACGAAAGTGTTTAGATGGGATGCGCCGTCCTCATTAGGAGTACCGGAAAATTGTTCTTTCATAACAAGATTCAATAAAGCGGCATTAATATCATAAGACTCCGCATTAGTGGCGCGAGGAGCAATCGGAGTACTAATAAAATCATTATTTTTGTATTTCTTGAGACATCGTAACTACGCAAGCAAGATCACAAGCAAACAAGAGATCTAACGAGAAAAAGGTGAACCTGAAAGAAGGCAAATATTTTTGTGCTTTTTGCAAAATGTTTTATAAGTGGGAGAGATGAAAACGAGAGGCAAATGGCAAATAAAGTAAATTGCGAGGATATGAGATTTGTTATTAGGAACCTATTAGATGTCTATGGTGTCTCCCCGGCAACGACGCCATAAATTCTTCCTGATTGCTTGTATCTGCATTGGTTTTTCCCTTGAAGAGGAAAGGGTGATGAACCAGGCAACACTATGTAAATGATATCTTTACACAAAGAACAGAAACTTGTAACGCGACGCGTAAGTGGGGTTGTCAATCCCTCCTCGGTATTGGGATAGATTAAATAGTATAAGATTTGATAAATAGATCTGATAAAAACACAAAATAAAATAAATAAAGAAAAGTGCAGCAAGGTATTTTTGGGTTTTTGGAATAATAGATCTGAAAACAATATGATAGAAAATAGACCCGGGGGTCGTAGATTTCACTAGTGGCTTGTCTCAAGAAAATAGCATACGGTGGGTAAACAAATTACTGTTGGTCAATTGATAGAAGAGCAAATAATTATGACGATATCCAAGGCAATGATCATGTATATAGGCATCTTTCTAAAAAATAGCATCTACTACTATTACTCCAGGCATCGACCGCTATCCAGCATGGATCTAGTGTATTAAGTTCATGGAGAAATGGAGTAATGCAACAAGAACGATGACATTATGTAGACAAGATCTATTCATGTAGGAATAGACCCCATCTTTTTATCCTTAATAGCAACAATACAGGTGTGCCTCGCTACCCCTTCTGTCACTGGGCGAGGACACCGCAAGATCGAACCCATCACAATGCACCTCTTCCCATTGCAAGAAAAATCAATCTAGTTGGCCAAACAAAATGAAAGTTTCTAAGAAGAAATACGAGGCTATAATAATCATGCATATAAGAGATCAAAGAAGACTCAAATAACATTCATGGATATAGATCTGATCATAAACTCACCATTCATCGGATCCCAACAAACACATTGCAAAAAGTTACTACATCAAATAGATCTTCAAGAACAACGAGGAGAACATTGTATTGAGAATCAAAAAGAGAGAAGAAGCCGTCAAGCTATTGCCTACGAACCCGTAGGTCTGTGGTGAACTACACACGCATCATCGAAGGAGCACCAATGAGGATGATGAACCCCTCCATGATCGTGTTCCCCTCCGGCAAGGTGCTAGAATGGGGCTCTAGATTGGATCTCGTGGTTCTAGAACTTGCGGTGGTGGAAACTCTGATCACTCGACTCCCCTAGGGTTTCTGGAATATTTGGGTATTTATAGAGTTGAAAAGTGGTGGAAAGGACCTCCGTGGGCCCCACCACCCATCAAGGCGCGCCAGGGGCCTCTAGCGCACCCAGGTGGGTGCTGGGCCCCACGGGCCTTCCCTCGTGCACTTCCTTGGCTCCCAAGTTGTCTTCTAGGCAGAAAAAATATCCAAAAAAGTTTCGTAGAATTTGGACTTCGTTTGGTACTGATATTCTACGAAGTAAAAAACAAGAAAAAATAGCAACTAGCACTGGGCACTATTTCAATAGGTTAGTCCCAAAAAATGATATAAAGTTGCAATAAAATGATTGTAAAATATCCACGAATGATAATATAACAGTATGGAATAATAAAAAATTATAGATACATTGGAGATGTATCAAGTACATCCCACGGAGTGAATCGCAGAGAAGCGCTTCCCTTCGTATGTATATCCCACAGTGGATCCCAGACAAACGCTTCCGTTCATATGCACATCCCACACAGTAAATCCCACCGAAACGTTTCCATACGTCTGCACATCCCACATAGTGAATCCCAGAGAAATGTTTCCGTTCGTATGTACATCCCACATAGTTTTATGTAGAACTTCATGTGTGATAGGTGTAACTATCACAGACGCTCTGCCTCCATTAACCGATTGCTTTATTCAACTATATCACACACGATTTGATGAAGAAAATTGTATGGCATTGGGCTATCCATCACACACGCTTTTACTGGTAGGACCGTTTGTAAAGTTCCATGACCCATTTAGCAGGTTTATTAGTTTACAATTAATAATTCCAGTATTACAAAAAATTACATTTCATATCGAACAGATGTTTGCCAATTTCATATCAGGCACATAAATATGTTTTAACATCATAGTAGAATAGCTACATGACAACAGGAGAGTACAGCATATAGCTAGTTCACCTTCATAAACAATATTAGAACAATATATTCATTACCCTAATCGACTGATATAAGAACCTGTTTTGCACTGACCAACTAGAAAGTCCCTCCTCCTTCGCCAAGACCATCTTAGCAAAGTCTAATTTAAAAAAAACTGAGATCATTCTCCATCTTCCTCTTTTTTTCCTGCATCTTGAAATAGTCTTCAGCGTTTGACAACACTTTCTCTAAGCCTATCTCTGTTCTCTTCCTCATACATGTGCCAGTGCTTTGCTAGGCACATCTTCAAAGACTGTGGCCACTCTTGATCAACCCACTCCAGGTAAGAACACTTTTGTTCATCCTATAATATTTAAAACTAAATCAATAAAAATTGTAGGTAAAATGGGTTTCCAGCAACATAGAGAATCACCACATTCATATTTTGAAAAGCTGAAGAAACATGTTAATTATGACATATCTTCTCAAAAAGATCAACGTGCAAATGAATTAATTACTACTGAGACAACAACCAAATTCAGAAACATCACAAGCCATAATTAACTGCAACAATGCTACAATTTCTCAGTCATGTACTATAAATAACAAATTGAACATTTTATGAGAAAGCTCAATATAACTGCAAGAACATAGCGATAGTGTTTGGATGACATCAAATTGATAATAACAGGTGTGTACATGCACAAATTTAGTAACATAGAACTAATAGCACTAAGGCCGTCCATTATGGATGCCAAAACCGGTGTCAAGACAACTGTTGCTACATTTGGCACCGGTGCCCTGCACTGCCGAGCAGATACCATAGGAATAATTCAGGGAACCAGACTACGGAGCACCTAGTTTCTCCGATGCCCAGTTCCTTTGTGCCATAAAGTTTTAGTATTTTACTGCTTGGCTGCACGGATATGTGGAGCAAAGTTGGCTGCACAAACTGTTGAAGCGGTGCCAAATAATTTTCTATTGGCACCGCTAATGAGATGGAAACATTTTTAGATACTAGGTAGAAACTGTGACAACATCTTAATCACATCGAGCATAACATATCACAGTGAGAGTGTCCGAATCAGATCTAACTATTGATTTGTAACAACGAAAGTGGGGCTAACCTTCTCTGCACATGCCAAAAACTTCCTCCCACTGTCCACAGATTCAAATGCTACTAGCTTCATGCATGGAGATTGATTGTGGCAACGAGCAGGCAGATCTTCAGCCATGCCGCTCCATTCGTTGCAAGTGATGGTCCTACGGAGCTACAAGAGGAAGAAATGACTCAAATCGGCCGTCGGGTTAAAATCCTTAATTCCAAATCATAACTTGAGAGAGAGGAGAGAGCCATACCCAGCTGGTGAGAGCGTCATCCTCGGAGGAGGAACCGCTAGAGAGGTCATTGAAGAAGATAATGGCGACCGCGGCGGTCGGATGCGAGACGGCGAGAGCGAGGAAGCAAGCGAGGAAGTGGCTATAGCTTGTGAAGGAAGGAGGTAGCCGGGGTAATGTGACTTGTGGTCAAGGAGAAAAGGTGGTGGCAGGGGGGGGAGGGGGAAGAGTTATATATTTCGGCAGTAGACCAAAAATTTTGAAAGGTGGAGGAAAACTTTGCACTTGATGCCGCCGGACACCATTCACTTTGAATGAATGTGTGCATCACAAATGATTCTTCTGCTTTACGCGCACGAGATGAGCTTGATCATTCAAAGTTTGGTTGAATTTGCCTGGGTACTGTGCTCATCCACGTCATTGAATAATTTAACATCGCTTGCTAATTTGGGTACAGAAAAGAGCCTACAGCACACATACCACACTTATTGAATCGAGCAGTTATAGTAATTAAACAGAGCCAGCTGACCTAAATATTGCTCTAACAAAAGACCAGCATTATAAACAAAGGCTAAGTACGCATAATTTTAACAAACTTGCCGGTGCGCCGCCCTATGCCTCGCCGGTGTAAGATGAGACGTTGATGACTTGTCCTGGTGAGAAGCCACTGATACATTTCCAGTGTATCTATAATTTTTGATTCTTTCATGCCAATATTATACAACTTTCACATATTTTTGGCAACTATTTATATGATTTATTAGACTAACCTATTGATCCAGTGCCAAGTGCCAGTTCCTGTTTGTTGCATATTTTTTGTTTCACAGAAAATCCATATCAAACGAAGTCCAAACGGGATAAAAATTAATGGAGAATTATTTTGGAATATATGTGATTTTTGGGAATTGGAATCAATGCAAACGGGGGCCCACAGCCCCCACAAGGCACCAGGGCATGCCACAAGGGCCAGGCGCGCCCTGGTGGGTTGTGCCTTCCTCGTATGTCGGTTGGGTCTCTACTTCGGGCACAAGGGAGCTTATATCTGGAAAAAAATCATGTTAAAATTTCAGCACAATCGGAGTTACAGATCTCCCGGAATATAAGAAACGGTGTTCGGCCAGATCTGGGGAACGCGAAACAGAAGAGAACAGAGAGGGAGATCCAATCTCGGAGGGGCTCCCGCCCCTCCGCCGCCATGGAGGCCATGGACCAGAGGGGGAACTCTCCTCCCATTTAGGGGGGAGGCCAAGGAAGAAGAAGAAGGAGGGGGCTCTCTCCCCCTCTCTCCCGGTGGCGCCGGAGTGGCGCCGGGGCAAGGATCGTGGCGGCGATCTACATCAACAATATTGCTACCGTCAACACCAACTCTCTCCTCCTCTATGCGGTGGTGTAACACCCTTTCTCCCTGCTGTAATATCCACTTAAACATGGTGCTCAACTCCATATATTATTTCCCAATGATATTTGGCTATCCTATGATGTTTGAGTAGATCTGTTTTGTCCTATGGGTTAATCATGATCTTGGTTGGTATGATTGTATATTTTATTTATGGTGATATCTTACAGTGCCCTTTGTCTCGCGCAATGTGAGGGATCCTCGTTGTAGGGTGTTGCAATATGTTCATGGTTTGCTTATTGTCGGTGTTGTGGGGGTGACAGTAGCCTAAATGCGGATAAGTGGGTTATGGCATATGGGAGTAAAGAGGACTTGATACTTAATGCTATGGTTGGGTTTCAAGACCTTAATGATCTTTAGTAGTTGCGGATGCTTGCTAGGTGTCCAATCATAAGTGCATATGATCCAAGTAGAGAGAGTATGTTAGCTCATGCCTCTCCCTCATGTAAAATTCCAAGAATGATTACCGGTCTTGTTATCGATTGCCTAGGGACAAATGAGTTTCTTGTTAACAAAAGCTATTCACTTTTATTACCTTGCAATTTGTTTGTAGTTTTATTCTCGCAAAGTACTCGTAGTTTTATTCTCGCAAAATAGTTTCATACTTGTTTTAGGTAAAGCAAACATCAAGTGTGCATAGAGTTGTATCGGTGGTCGATAGAACTTGAGGGAATATTTGTTCTGCCTTTAGCTCCTCATTGGGTTTGACACTCTTATTTATCAAAAAGGGCTACAAACAATCCCCTATACTTGTGGGTTATCAAGACCTTTTTCTGGCGCTGTTGCTGGGGAGCAATAGCGTGGGGTGAATATTCTCGTGTGTGCTTGTTTGCTTTATCACTAAGTAGATTTTATTTTCTGTTATAAGTTGTTCTCTATCTTTAGTTATGGATATGGAACATGAAACACCAAAAAAAATAGTTGTACTTGCTACTCATGGAGATGGGGAACCTCCTAAAACCCTCGATGCTCGTTATGTGAAAATATTAATCACTACTTTGATAATCCTAAGAAAACCCCATTCAACTTGATAATGGGAGTAACGTTGGATCAATGTGAATACTTTAGGGATTATCGCTTGACTCAAAAAGGATAACTTTTATGGGATCAAATTCATATGTTGAAATGGTATGCTTGGAATGTATGCTCTAGATATGATTATACTTGTTGCTCTAGGATGAAGTCTCCACACCTTCCCTTTGCATGCAAATTTAATGATAATGAAACCTTGGCTTCTTACGCTAATGGTATATATGATTACTATGATGTGGAACGAATAGAAGAATTTGCTGCTTTTAAGGGTGCTTATGAAATTGAATCTTTGTTTGAAAAGTATGAAGCTTTTGATGATGATGTTTATAGGCCAGAAAACTTTGCTATAATTAAATATTGCTATGATAATTACTAATAAAATTCCGATAATGATGTATTTATTGAGAATGTCTCCGCTGTCCAAGAAGAGACTAATATTTTGCAGGAGTCTATGGAAGAAGAAATTGATGAAACTGTAAGCTCATTGGATGAAAAAGATGATGAGGAGAGCGAAGAACAAAAGGAGGAAGAGCGGATTGATCACCCGTGCCCACCTTCTAATGAGAGTAACTCTTCAACTCATACATTGTTTATTGTCCCTTCGTTCTTACCGAAGGATGAATTCTATGATAATTGCTATGCTCCCGTTGATTCATTTAAAATATCCCTTTGTGATGAACTTAATGCTTGCTATACTTGTGGCCCCCGCCACCCCGACAACCAGGCGCCCTGCCGCCCGAAGCCCCCGCTGCCCCGCCGCCCCGGTGCCCCGTCACCCCACTCAGGTGAGCTCTCCCCCCTGTTTTTTTCTTTTTTTTCTACTGTTAGTAATTAGGTTAGTTACTACTGTTAGTTAGGTTAGTTAGATTAGTTCTAGGTTAGTTTGGTTAGTTCTAGGTTATTTAGGTTAGTTAGGTTACTTCTTGAAAAAAAATATGAGGAGAAGAAAAGAAGAAGAATATGACGAAGAAGAAGAGGAGGAGGAGGAGAAGAAGAAGAAGAAGAAGAAGAAGAAGAAGAGAAGAAGAAGAAGAGAAGAAGAAGAAGAAGAAGAAGAAGAAGAAGAAGAAGAAGGAAGAGAAGAAGAAGAAGAGGAGGAGGACGGAGGGAGAAGAGAAGAAAAGGGGGAGGAGAAAAATAAAAAAGAGAGAAGAAGAAGAAGAAGAGAGAAGAAGAAAGAAAGAGAGAAGAAGAAGGAAGAAGAAGAAGAAGAAAGAAGAGAGAAGAAGAAGAGAAGAAGAAAGAAGAAGAAGAAGAAGAGAGAGAAGAAGAAGAAGAAGAAGAAGAAGAGAGAGAAGAAGAGAGAAACGGAAGAGAAGGAAGGAGGAGGAGGACGAGGAAGAAGAAGAAGAAGAAGAAGAAGAAGAAGAAGAAGTAAGAAGAAGAAGAAGAAGAAGAAGAAGAAGAGAAGAAGAAGAAGAAGAGAAGAAGAAGAAGAAGAAGAAGAGAGAAGAAGAAGAGAAAAAGGAAAAGGTCGAGGATCGTCCGACGGGTGCGTCGGCGCCGACGAATCGGGTCGAGCATTGCCAGTTGCCAAAACTAGGGTCGAGGGTCAGAACGAGGGTCAAGGATGCAGGTCGCCAGGGGGTTTAGGTTTGGGGCAGAGGGTCAAGGATCGCGGTCGCCAAGGGGATAGGCGGTGGAGCCAGTGGGTCCGCGGTCCCGGCGCCGTCGCCCAGGCCGAGAATCCCCCGGTCTGAGTGCTGACCCATCGACCATGCGTCAGCATACATGAGGGCGCCGGAGGACGAGCGGGTTAGGGGATTCCTCGGCGTCGATGGAACCCTAAATGATGGCTATTTAGGTTACAAAGTGTCAATGCTATGTGAGGGTGTGATGTCCTAAAATTTTACGGTGAGCATGGAGCGGCTGGTGTCATAGCTTAAGATGCGGACATGCCCGAGCTGAAGGTCATGCGCGCGGGTGAACTGCTTCATCCATGCGCGAGATACATGTGGCGGTCGGCGTCGACACCTTTGCGAATTTGTCTTGCCAAGGTGATGATATCTGGTGGCGGGAGGTCCCATGGCTCGATAGCCATTGGAGATGGACTTATCCGTTGTCCTAGCACTCTCCCGGAGATCAAGGCGCCAGTCGAGCTCCACTCCTAAGATAAAGCATCGTCAAGGCCTATGAGCTCGCCTTCGAGGTTAGTTATACGGACTCAGCTATCTTTCCTCCATTCATTGTGTGCTGCCATCGATGATTACAATGCTAACGAGGAGTGGTGTTGCAGGCTGCTCTTCAAGAGAGAGAGAGATTGAACCCAGGCGCTTATGGCGGAGAGGGACGGCAGGTGGCGGGAGGAGCGGGAGTGGGAGGAGAGGACTGCTAGGATGTTGGAGGAGGAGAGGCACGGAATGACATGCAGAACCGGGGCATGTACGAGCTCCTCATGGTAAGTTTTTCTGCATATTATCCAAATCATGCACTTAATGTTTGTTTCATTACTAACTAGTATGACTGACTCGTCAAACCAAATGTGCAGACTCTGTCCGAGAAGACCGGTCAGACCCCTCCGTCGATGCCACTCATTGCTCGGGGACCACGGTGAGTTCCATTTGAATGGTCATTAGTTACTAGTCTTAACATTTGAGTGTCATCATGCTAACGAGACATTGCAATGATCTTTGGTGAAGCATAACTCTAGACAAGCATCGCACGATCCTTCTCCAGGTGTTACCCGACACGAGAACCCCGGTGCTTCACCTCCGTGATGAGGGTAAGTTTTCTCTAGTGTTTTGCTTAAAAATGCAAATGACCTATACTTAGCTTTATTTCCTCCAAAATGCTTACCATAATGACCTAGACTTAGCTTTTTTTCCTCCAAAATGACATAATAACCTTACTTAGCTCCAAAATGATCCATTTTACCTAAGTTAGCTCAAAATTTACCTAAGTTAGCTAAGTTAGTTATATATGCTAAGTTAGCTCTAATATGCTTAGTTACCTAGGTTAGCTCAATAATGACCTATACTTAGCTTACTTATGTTAAAAATGGCATAATATGCTTAGTTAACTAAAAAATGGCATAATTATCTAGGTTAGCTCCAAAATGATCCATTTTACCTAAGTTAGCTCCAAAATTATCCATTTTACCTAGGTTAGCTGCAAAATGATCCATTTTACCTAAGTTAGCTCCAAAATGATCCATTTTACCTAGGTTAGCTCATAAATAATCCATTTTAGCTAAGTTAGCTCATAAATGATCCATTTTAGCTAAGTTAGCTCATAAATGATCCATTTTACCTAAGTTAGCTCATAAATTATCCATTTACCTAAGTTAGCTCAAAATGGCTTAATTACCTAAGTTAACTCTAAAATACACAAATAAGGAATAAGAAGAAGAAAACAAGGAAGAGGAGAAAAAGAAAGAATAGAAGAAGAAAGAGAAGAAAAAGAAGAATAAAAAGAGAAGAACGAGCATGAGAAGGAAAGGATAAAAAGATAGAAGAGAGAAGAAAGATGAGAAAAGAAGAAGAAGAAGAAAATATGTTCTTATTCTTCCATTTTCTCTTCTCTTTTCCTCCATCTTCTACTCCTTATTCTTATTCTTCTTCTTTTTTTTTCTTTTCTTCTTCTTCTCTTTTCTTCTTCTTCTTCTTCTTCTAGTCTTCTTCTGTCTTCTTCTATCTTCTCTTCTCTTCTTCTTAGTTTCTTCCTCTTAACTTTCTTACTCCCATTTTTAAAGGTTTGATTCACTTCATGGAAGCAGGCATTGATGGACTGCTAGTTTAGTTTTGTTTTCATTTGTATTGATGAACAATGTAAACTAGTATGTGTATATGGATGAACTCCGTGAAACTATGTATGTATTGGATGTTTTAATACCCTATGTGTTCTGTTGCATTATGGACAGCTATATGTTGGATACATGAGCTATGTTTGAGGTTGGAACTATATATATCATATATGTCTTTTGAAAATGGAGGGATATAACAGAAAACTGAAAAAACTGTAACAATACAGGACTTTGCTGTCTGCCACCGACGGCAAAGAAACCTTTGCCGTCTGCCAGATGGCAAAGAGGCCAAATGGCAGCAACTGTGCAACCTGGGAGCTGACCCATTTGGTCACTTTGCCGTCGTGGCAGACGCAAAGGTTGTAGAGGTTTGCCGTCTGTGGCAGATAGTAAGAGTTGGGTGGAGTGACGCGTCTGCTGACGTCACAGGCAGACGACAAAGCGGAGGGCATGTTTGTCGTCAGCTGGCGGACGGCAAAGCCTCCCGTTAGCCACCTAACGTGGCTAACGTCTGTTCTTTGCTATCTGCCATCGATGGCAAAGGGGTCTTTGCCGTCTGCTGGAGAAAGCAGATGGCAAAGAAGCTGTTTACCGTAGCTTACTGTGCGAACAGGTTGCCATCCGCGGCTGAAGGCAAAGAGGTTTGCCGTCCGCTTTCTGGTCCTTTGCCATCTGCCATGGCAGACGGCAAAGAAGCTGATTCCTGTAGTGATTGGTGTCACGGCTTGGAACAAGCATGAGTCCCATGGCATTTAATTCCAAAAATTCAAAATGATCACAATTACTGAAACCTTGCTTGACGTAATAGATGGTACCAAGATTTGTGGTTAAAAAGTTGGCCTGTTTGGCGAAAGTTGGACACACACACCCCTCACAAACCGGAGCAAACTCACTAGAAAGGCTCGTGGTTTCAAGAGGAACGATAAATGTTTGATGATGAACCGGCGATAGCTTCCTCTTATGACCATCAAACTTTTCTACTATTTATATGCACAAATACAACTGTCATGTTAAAATTTGAAATTTTCAGGGTCATTTGATTTTTAAGACTTTAGGGATTTTCTAGCCATTTAATGACCGTAATTCAATTGAACTACATGTATGTACATGCAAACCTAACCATAACGGGTTGAAAAATCATATTTGTGTACTTGTGTGCGAGTTAATTCCATGTGCAGTAATTGGAAGGATTTTTCAAAATATTGGTGTCACAGCTTGGACAAAAGCATCGAGTGCCATGGATTTAAATTCTAAAAAATAAAAAAAATATCAGAAATACATGAAACTGCTTGACGTAATGGCATGGCGTCAAGATGTTGTGGTTAAAAAATTGTCTGTTTGGCGAAAGTTTGGACACGAAACACCCCTCACAAACCGGAGCAAACCACACTAGAAGGCTCGTGGTTCTTGAGAGGGAACAATGCTTGTTTGATGACGAACCAGTGATAGTTCCTTTATGGCCTTCAAACTTTTTCTACCTTAAACATGCCTAGTACAACTGTCATGTTAAAATTTGGAAATTGTCGGGTCATTGACCTTTTAAGACACTTAAGTGATTTTCTAGCTATTTAATCACCGTAATTCAAATTTGAACTACATGTACATGAAACAGCTTACCATAACGGTTTTGAAAAATTATATTTGTGTGTACTTGTGTGCGATTTAATTCCAGTGCTATAAATTGGAAGGAATTTTCAAACATATGGTGTTATGGCTGAGACACAAGCATCGAGTGCGATGGCATTTAAATTCCAAAAAATTCAAAAATGATCATAAATACTGAAACCTTGCTTGACGTAATGGCATGGCACCAAGATGCTGTGGTTTAAAAATTGGCCTGTTTGGGGAAAGTTTGGACCACACCCCTCCAACAAGAGCAAACTCACTAGAAGGCTCGTGGTTTCCCGAGAGGGAATGAGCATGTTTCGACGGCAAAGAAAATCCACACTCCTCGCACCCCATATTCAAAAAAATCACCAACACCGTTACCCACCCGGACCACCCCACACCCCCCTATTCAAAAACAATCGCCCCCACAAAACCCATTCCTACACCCTCCCCCAATACCACGGCTTATAAAATGACCTCAACATATACCAGATCCACACAAGCACATCAACCCACCTACAAACTAAACAACTAGTGTCTCTCCAATCCACCCAACACACTACCCCTCAATGTAGCACCAATAAACCGCTAAAAAGACCCAAGTCCACCCTCACCCACCAACCAACAACCACCCTCACGCCCAATTACACCTTACCCTTAACTAATATACATCAACCAACCCACCCACACAAAACCTACCCCCACACCCCTCTACCCCCCACCCTAAAACACCTTAAGCATCACCCCCAATCCCCCAAACTCACAATCCTTCTCAACACCCCACTACCACAGCACAACAATCCAAACTCCACAACCACATCTTACAAACCTCCACCTACCCACAAATACTTAGCCATACCCCTCCTCACAATCAATAAACCAACCACGAAAATCCCAACACCCTACACCCCGGCACACAACACTCATAACAAACTAAAAAAACACCACTGCAACAATAGACAGTCACTCCCACACCCCACTACCCCGAAAACAAACAAACAAACAAAATGGCGATAGCTTCCTCTTAGGCCTTCAAGTTTTGTACATTAAATTTCACATAATACAGCTGTCAGTTAAAATTTGGAAAATTTTCAGGGGTCATTTGACCTTGTAAAAATTTAAGTGATTTTCTACATTTAATAACCGTAATTCAAATTGGAACTACAATGTACGAGCCACAGCTAACCATAACGGTTGAAAATCATCTTTGTGTAATGGTGTGTGAGTTAATTCCATGGGTTGTAAATTGAATTAATTCAACCCATATTGGTGTTCACGGTTGGGACACAAGCATCGAGGGCCATGGCGCTTTAAAATTCCAGAAAAATAAAAATACCAGAAATACATGAAAAACCTTGCTTGACGTAATGGCATGCACCAAGATGTTGTGGTTAAAAAAATGGCATGTTTGGTGAAAGTGTGGACACACACAACTCACACAAGAGCAAACGCGACTAGAAGGCTCATGTTTCTGAGAGGCAAAACGATGAATGTTGTGACGAAGGTGATAGCTTCCTCTTATGGCGTTCAAAGTTTTTCTACCGTTAAATGCACTAATACAACTTCATATTTCAAATTTGGATTTTTTAGTGGTCATTTGACTTTTTAAGACATTTAAGTGATTTCTAGCCATTTAATGACCGTAATTCATTGAACTACAGTAATTACATGCAACAATAACCATAAGGGTTGAAAAAATTATTTTGTGTACTGTGTGCGAGTTAATTCCATGTGCAGTAAATTGGAGGAATTTTCAAATATAGGTGTCACGGCCTGGACACAAGGATCGGTACCATGTTAACCCAAAAATAAGCATTCATGCCCTATATGATTAAAGAAAAGTAAATTTCTGGCAAGACAACGGGCCCCACACGCTTGGTATAGTACTTTCACCTTGAGGTTTGGAAGGTGAGTGGCCGGGTGTATTAATCAGACACGGTTATGTATTCGAAACCGTCAGCAGATTAATTTCACACACGGCTTTTGCTGTGGGAACGTGTAGCCAATTCAGACAACAGTACTCTAAATTACGCGACCGCGTGTGTTACTGTTCCCCGTTGATCTAGAATCCGGCACTAATAAATACTACTTGCTCACGTCGTCCCGCCCTGCATTCTCAGCTATCATCTTCTCGCTCCCCCTCCCTCTCTCTCGATCTTCACAAAATCTTTGCCATGGCGGGCGCCGATCGCCACGGGCCACGAGGACGCGCCGCACACCGAGGATGTCAGCGAAGAGCAGCGTCGCGGGGGAACACCTAAGCGAATACCGGACTGGTTGCGCGGGACCCCTAATTTGGAGTGGTTTTGGGCTAGTACAATATTATCTGGGAAGTCGCTGCCCTACCTGAGAAAGGGTGGCATGTGGCATTCAAGAAGGAGATGCGGCGGAGGATGCGAGGTTTACCAGGCGGCCTGTGAAGCCCGTGAGACGCTGGAAAAAAGGGGGCGTGGAGATTTGGGGCGGGGCACGTGACATGTGGAGGAGGTGTAGAAGACGCGATACTCGCAGGAAGGCCAAAGGTGGTAGGGCATCATCGCTGCGTGGAGGGGGGGACATAAGCTCCGCATGCAACCGACGAGAGCTCCGTGGGCACCAACGAAATGGCAAGATGTCGGGCTCGTCCTCCATCAAGAGGCAGATCGGTATGTCAAGCGCTGCGAGCGAGTTATACTCCGCGCGGGGAAGATGGCCGCGACCACGGAGTTGTTGGCGAGGGGCTGCGAAATAACTGCCCCATAAGAGGGATTATATTTTAGTATGTTCATTTTCAATTTTTGTGATCATATATTTATATATTCGGTGTTTAACTAATGAAATTAATATATTGTTATTATGAATTCCATTTTTATATCTGGAAGAAGCAGAAGAAGAAGAAGAAGAAGAAGAAGAAGAAGAAGAAGAAGAAGAAGAAGAAGAAGAAGAAGAAGAAGAAGAAGAAGAGAAGAAGAAGAGAAGAAGGAGGAGGAGGACGAGAAGAAGAAGAAGAAGAAGAAGAAGAAGAAGAAGAAGAAGAAGAAGAAGAAGAAGAAGAAGAAGAAGAAGAAGAAGAAGAAGAAGAAGAAGAAGAAGAAGAAGAAGAAGAAGAGGAGAAGAAGAAGAGGAAAAAGGAAACTGGGTCGAGGATCGCCGACGGGGTGCGTCGGCGCCGACGGAATCGGGTCGAGCATTGCCAGTTGCCAAAACTAGGGTCGAGGGTCAGGAACGAGGGTCAAGGATTGCAGGTCGCCAGGGGGTTGAGGTTTGGGGCAGAGGGTCAAGGATCGCCGGTCGCCAAGGGGATAGGCGGTGGAGCCAGTGGGTCCCGCCGGTCCCGGCGCCGTCGCCCAGGCCGAGAATCCCCCGGTCTGAGTGCTGACCCATCGACCATGCGTCAGCATACATGAGGGCGCCGGAGGACGAGCGGGTTAGGGGATTCCTCGGCGTCGATGGAACCCTAAATGATGGCTATTTAGGTTACAAAGTGTCAATGCTTTATGTGATGTGATGTCCTAAAATTTTACGGTGAGCATGGAGCGGCTGGTGTCATAGCTTAAGATGCGGACATGCCCGAGCTGAAGGTCATGCGCGCGGGTGAACTGCTTCATCCATGCGCGAGATACATGTGGCGGTCGGCGTCGAACACCTTTGCGAATTTGTCTTGCCAAGGTGATGATATCTGGTGGCGGGAGGTCCCATGGCTCGATAGCCATTGGAGATGGACTTATCCGTTGTCCTAGCACTCTCCCGGAGATCAAGGCGCCAGTCGAGCTCCACTCCTAAGATAAAGCATCGTCAACGGCCTTATGAGCTCGCCTTCGAGGTTAGTTATACGGACTCAGCTATCTTTCCTCCATTACATTGTGTGTGCTGCCATCGATGATTACAATGCTAACGAGGAGTGGTGTTGCAGGCTGCTCTTCAAAGAGAGAGAGAGATTGAACCCAGGCGCTTATGGCGGAGAGGGACCGGCAGGTGGCGGAGGAGGAGCGGGAGTGGGAGGAGAGGACTGCTAGGATGTTGGAGGAGGAGAGGGCACGGAATGACATGCAGAACCGGGGCATGTACGAGCTCCTCATGGTAAGTTTCTTCTGCATATTATCCAAATCATGCACTTAATGTTTGTTTCATTACTAACTAGTATGACTGACTCGTCAAACCAAATGTGCAGACTCTGTCCGAGAAGACCGGTCAGACCCCTCCGTCGATGCCACTCATTGCTCCGGGGACCACGGTGAGTTCCATTTGAATGGTCATTAGTTACTAGTCTTAACATTTGAGTGTCATCATGCTAACGAGACATTGCAAATGATCTTTGGTGAAGCATAACTCTAGACAAGCATCGCACGATCCTTCTCCAGGTGTTACCGACACGAGCAACCCCGGTGCTTCACCTCCGTGATGAGGGTAAGTTTTCTCTAGTGTTTTGCTTAACAAATGCATAATGACCTATACTTAGCTTTATTTCCTCCAAAATGCTTACCATAATGACCTAGACTTAGCTTTTTTTTCCTCCAAAATGACATAATAACCTTACTTAGCTCCAAAATGATCCATTTTACCTAAGTTAGCTCAAAATTTACCTAAGTTAGCTCTAAGTTAGTTATAATATGCTAAGTTAGCTCTAATATGCTTAGTTACCTAGGTTAGCTCAATAATGACCTATACTTAGCTTACTTATGTTAAAAATGGCATAATATGCTTAGTTAACTAAAAAATGGCATAATTATCTAGGTTAGCTCCAAAATGATCCATTTTACCTAAGTTAGCTCAAAAGATCATTTTACCTAGGTTAGCTCATAAATAATCCATTTTAGCTAAGTTAGCTCATAAATGATCCATTTTAGCTAAGTTAGCTCATAAATGATCCATTTTACCTAAGTTAGCTCATAAATTATCCATTTTACCTAAGTTAGCTCAAAAATGGCTTAATTACCTAAGTTAACTCTAAAATGACACAAATAAGGAATAAGAAGAAGAAAACAAGGAAGAGGAGAAAAAGAAAGAATAGAAGAAGAAAGAGAAGAAAAAGAAAGAATAAAAGAAGAAGAACGAGCATGAAGGAAAGGATAAAAAGATAGAAGAGAAGAAGAAAGATGAGAAAAGAAGAAGAAGAAGAAAATATGTTCTATTCTTCCATTTTCTCTTTTCTCCTCCATCTCTACTCCTATCTATATTCTTCTTCTTTCTTTTCTCTTCTTCTCTTCTTCTTCTTCTTCTTCTTCTTCTTTTTAGTCTTCTTCTTTCTAGTCTTTTTCTTCTTCTTCTTCTTCTAGTCTTCTTCTTCCTCTTCTTCTAACTTTCTTACTCCCATTTTTACAGGTTTGATTCACTTCATGGAAGCAGGCATTGATGGACTGCTAGTTTAGTTTTTGTTTTCATTTGTATTGATGAACAATGTGAAACTATGTATGTGTATATGGATGAACTCCGTGAAACTATGTATGTATTGGATGTTTTAATACCCTATGTGTTCTGTTGCATTGATGGACAGCTATATGTTGGATACATGAGCTATGTTTGAGGTTGGAACTATATATATCATATATGTCTTTTGAAAATGGAGGGATATAACAGAAAACTGAAAAAACTGTAACAATACAGGCACTTTGCTGTCTGCCACCGACGGCAAAGAAACCTTTGCCGTCTGCCACAGATGGCAAAGAGGCCACATGGCAGCAACCTGTGCAACCTGGGAGCTGACCCATTTGGTCACTTTGCCGTCTGTGGCAGACGACAAAGGTTGTAGAGGTTTGCCGTCTGTGGCAGATAGTAAAGAGTTGGGTGGAGTGACGCGTCTGCTGACGTCACAAGGCAGACGACAAAGCGGAGGGCATGTTTGTCGTCAGCTGGCGGACGGCAAAGCCTCCCGTTAGCCACCTAACGTGGCTAACGTCTGTTCTTTGCTATCTGCCATCGATGGCAAAGGGTCTTTGCCGTCTGCTGTGAGAAAGCAGATGGCAAAGAAGCTGTTTACCGTAGCTTACTGTGCCCGACAGGTTTGCCATCCGCGGCTGAAGGCAAAGAGGTTTGCCGTCCGCTTTCTGGTCCTTTGCCATCTGCCATGGCAGACGGCAAAGAAGCTGATTCCTGTAGTGATTGGTGTCACGGCTTGGACACAAGCATTGAGTCCCATGGCATTTAAATTCCAAAAAATTCAAAAATGATCACAATTACATGAAACCTTGCTTGACGTAATAGCATGGTACCAAGATGTTGTGGTTAAAAAGTTGGCCTGTTTGGCGAAAGTTTGGACACACACACCCCTCACAAACCGGAGCAAACTCACTAGAAGGCTCGTGGTTTTCAAGAGGGAACGATAAATGTTTGATGATGAACCGGCGATAGCTTCCTCTTATGACCATCAAACTTTTCTACTATTTATATGCACAAATACAACTGTCATGTTAAAATTTGGAAATTTTCAGGGGTCATTTGACCTTTTTAAGACATTTAAGGGATTTTCTAGCCATTTAATGACCGTAATTCAAATTTGAACTACATGTATGTACATGCAACAGCTAACCATAACGGGTTGAAAAATCATATTTGTGTACTTGTGTGCGAGTTAATTCCATGTGCAGTAAATTGGAAGGATTTTTCAAAAATATTGGTGTCACAGCTTGGACACAAGCATCGAGTGCCATGGCATTTAAATTCTAAAAAAATAAAAAATGATCAGAAATACATGAAACTTGCTTGACGTAATGGCATGGCGTCAAGATGTTGTGGTTAAAAAAATTGTCTGTTTGGCGAAAGTTTGGACACGCACCCCTCACAAACCGGAGCAAACACACTAGAAGGCTCGTGGTTTCTGAGAGGGAACAATGCTTGTTTGATGACGAACCAGTGATAGCTTCCTCTTATGGCCTTCAAACTTTTTCTACCTTAAACATGCACTAGTACAACTGTCATGTTAAAATTTGGAAATTGTCAGGGGTCATTTGACCTTTTTAAGACACTTAAGTGATTTTCTAGCTATTTAATCACCGTAATTCAAATTTGAACTACATGTACATGAAACAGCTTACCATAACGGTTTGAAAAATTATATTTGTGTACTTGTGTGCGATTTAATTCCATGTGCTATAAATTGGAAGGAATTTTCAAACATATGGGTGTTATGGCTGAGACACAAGCATCGAGTGCGATGGCATTTAAATTCCAAAAAATTCAAAAATGATCATAAATACATGAAACCTTGCTTGACGTAATGGCATGGCACCAAGATGCTGTGGTTTAAAAATTGGCCTGTTTGGGGAAAGTTTGGACACACACCCCTCACAAACCAGAGCAAACTCACTAGAAGGCTCGTGGTTTCCGAGAGGGAATGATGCATGTTTGATGACGAACTGGCGATAGCTTCCTCTTATGGCCTTCAAAGTTTTTGTACCATTAATTTTCACTAATACAGCTGTCATGTTAAAATTTGGAAATTTTCAGGGGTCATTTGACCTTTTTAAGACATTTAAGTGATTTTCTAACAATTTAATAACCGTAATTCAAATTGGAACTACATGTACAAGCCACAGCTAACCATAACGGTTTGAAAAATCATCTTTGTGTACTTGTGTGTGAGTTAATTCCATGTGTTGTAAATTGGAATTAATTTTCAAACATATTGGTGTCACGGCTTGGACACAAGCATCGAGTGCCATGGCGTTTAAATTCCAGAAAAATAAAAAATACTCAGAAATACATGAAACCTTGCTTGACGTAATGGCATGGCACCAAGATGTTGTGGTTAAAAAATTGGCATGTTTGGTGAAAGTTTGGACACACACCCCTCACAAACCAGAGCAAACTCGCTAGAAGGCTCATGGTTTCTGAGAGGCAACGATGCATGTTTGATGACGAACCGGTGATAGCTTCCTCTTATGGCGTTCAAAGTTTTTCTACCGTTAACATGCACTAATACAACTGTCATATTTAAATTTGGAATTTTTTAGTGGTCATTTGACATTTTTAAGACATTTAAGTGATTTTCTAGCCATTTAATGACCGTAATTCAAATTTGAACTACATGTACGTACATGCAACAACTAACCATAACGGGTTGAAAATTTATTTTTGTGTACTTGTGTGCGAGTTAATTCCATGTGCAGTAAATTGGAAGGAATTTTCAAATATAGGTGTCACGGCTTGGACACAAGGATCGAGTACCATGTTAACCCAAAATAAGCATTCATGCCCTATATGATTAAAGAAAATGTAAATTTCTGGCAAGACAACCGGGCCCCACACGATTGGTATAGTATTTCACCTTGAGGTTTGGAAGGTGAGTGGCGCGGGTTATTAATCAGACACGGTTCTGTATTCGAAACCGTCAGCGATTAAATTCACACACGGCTTTTGCTGTGGGAATCGTGTGCAATTCAGACAACAGTACTCGTAAATTACGGCGACCGGCGTGTGTACTGTTCCCGTTGATCTAGACTCCGGCCACTAATAAATACTACCTTGCTCACGTCGTCCCGCCTGCATTCTCAGCTACATCATCTTCTCGCTCCCCCTCCCTCTCTCTCTATCTTTCACAAATCTCTGCCATGGCGGCGCCGATCTGCCCACGGGCCAACGAGGACGCGCCGCACACCGAGGATGTTCAGTCGAAGAGCAGCGTCGCGGGGGACACCTACGCGCTACCGGACATGGTTGCGCCGGACCCCCTAATTTGGAGTGGTTTTGGGGCTAGTACAATCTTTATCTGTGGAAGTCGCTGCCGCTACCTGAGAAAGCTTGGCATGTGGCATTCAAGAAGGAGATTGCGGAGGAGGATGCGAGGTACCAGGCGGCCTGTGAAGCCCGTGAGATCGCCTGGAAAAAGGTGGCGGTGGAGCTTTGGGGGCGGGCACGTCGACATGTGGAGGAGGTGTACGAAGACGCGTACTCCGCCAGGAAGGCCAAAGGTGGTAGGTGCCTCATCGCTGCGTGGAGGGGGGCCGATAAGCTCCAGCATGCCACCGACGAGGAGCTCCGGTGGGCACCCAACGAAATGGCAAGATCGTTCGGGCTCGTCCTCCATCAAGAGGCAGATCGGTATGTCAAGCGCTGCGAGGCGGAGTTCTACTCCGCGCTGGGAAGATGCCGCGCACCACGGAGTTGTTGGCGAGGGGCTGCCGAAATACTGCCCCCCTAAGGAGGGATTATTAATTTTAGTATTGTTCATTTTCAATTTTATGTGATCATATATTTTATATATTCGGTGTTTAACTAATGAACAATTAATATATATATATATTATGAATTCCATTTTTATATCTGTTTTCATATACTAATTTGTATCTAGCTGTTACCATCCACATACACAGAATGGAAAGCAAATATACACACACATTGAAACAGAACAATATATAAGAATGGAGGGAACCGTATGCCACGCATCGCACACACCTTCATCTCGCTGCCCATTTCTGTTGTTCAGGCTCCTCGCAAACAGTTCTTTGGAGGGAACCGTATGCCACGCATCGCACATGCAACTATAACCTGAATCGTGTTTGATGTCTCCGCCATCGCAAATTTTTCATGTCATTTTTTATGGTTTTTTTACATCACCGTTTGCGATTAATCCATCGCACACAATTTCCTCGAAGGGTCTCTGATTGTAGTGTCTCTTTTGGACCATCACGCAGTAGTGGTTAGTCCCAACAATAATATAAAATGTTGGCAAAAGTAAATGAAAGTTGTAGAATATTGGCATGAAACAATAAAAAATTATAGATACGACGGAGACGTATAAGCATCCCCAAGCTTCGTTCCTACTCATCCTCGAGTAGGTAAATGATAAAAATATATGTTTTGATGTGGAATGCCACCTAGCATAATCTTGATCATATAATCTAATCATGGCACGAATAATAAGAGAGCGAGCGGCCGAGGTTGCAGGTAGCCCATATCAACTTCGCTATCAACGAAGAAGAGCTGGTCAACAGCATGGAGATGCAGACGTGCTGCAGGAAGTGACTCAGGATAGTAAACCCGAATATAAGACCGCCCTATTTTGTTTTGCTCCTTTTCTTTCCCTTTGCACTGTATCGCTTATAAATTTCCTTCTGTTAAAGCTCGACATGTACGGCTTGACCATATGAAATAAAGAAATTGCACCCCTTAAAGGTTCTCCAGCATTTCTACATAACTACTACCTTCGAGCTAAAAAGGGTACTTTTATGACACAATTGCTATTCACAAATGGCTTCGCTTTTAATCTCATGCCCCAAATTACGTGTCCGAAGTACTCGGCATCTCGGACGTTGCATTATATCAATCAGTTTCAAACCAAGATTTTGGAAAATAGTTGGGTTTCCCTACTCTTGTGCTTACCCCTTACGTTTTCGATCAATTCTTGTAAGGGTGTAAAGGGAGAACCACTACGATAGTGCCACCAGCTCACATGGCAGAGCACCTCAGTGGAGAAAGCCGAAAACTGACTGTCTTGGTAAGCGTAAACTGGTCGACCGTTCGATGACTGCATCAAGCAATGTGTCGTTAGCGATCATCCGTGTTAAACAGAAGGGCTTCTTTCAGTGACCTAACCCCCTACTACACAGCCGACCACTCCACACAGCGGGGGCTCATCATCGGCCCCCACAGTCAGGCTCCTACGACTAAGTGAAAGTTATAAAGACGCTATTAGTCTGATTGCCTCGTTCCTATGTGCACGGACCACCTTCGGGAACCGAGACGTCGGCTAAAGGTCACGATTGCCTCAAGGAACACCCTCTGTATGCTGTACAAAGGGGTCAAAGCCGATGACTGGCCACTTTCAGTTTAAAACGATCAAATAGGAGTCAAAAACACAAATAGAAAACAACATAATCATAGGGCGGAATATAATGCTGCATTCATTAAAACAAAAGTAAGTTTTGTACATCCCATAAACTTCGGCATTCGGAAGTACTATCTAAAAATACAAATTTTCCTTGGGACACTTGGCCTCGATAACCCGGGCCCCTTCCACTACCTCGGCGAGGAACTGCTCCGTGGTCCGATCCTTCCCTTCCGGGGGCCACGCAGCTACCACTGTCACTTCGACACGCCAGAATTGCGTCTTAAAGCAGGTGTATGCTCGCTGAGCCCCCTCTAGGCACGCGGACCACTTCCAGTCAGCCACTTGCGGGACGGCTTCTTGCAGCCTTGCTAGGAGCCCGAAAGAACCTGGTCGATAGAACCTCCGTGGTCCATAGATTTATGCAGAGGTCTTGGAGCACCAACCTTGCCATACGGAGAATCTCCACTAGCTGCTTCATCCGATGATTTAGTAGCTCCGAATGCGGCGATGCCTGGAATTGCTGCCAGAGTGCCTTCTCTGCCTCGTGGCCCTCCCGTTCGCCGAAGTGGCGGCCGGCGTCTAGCACTCTTCGGGAGGTTCATGAAGACCTCTACAGAGCGGCACAACAGGGTAAGCTCGACGAACCCCTTGCTGCCAAACACACACTAATGTAAAAAACGGCTTACCCGCGGCAATCTGCTTCACTTGCTGGAGCACCTCGCGGTCGGCTCGGGCTTGGGTCTGGAGTTCGGCGTGCGCCAGGCGGAGCTTTTTGAGCTCCTCGCTCACCTTCTAATCCTTGACCTTAAGGGCACCACGTGCCACGTACACGCCCTTTAGGGTCTCCTCAACCTCCAAGACCCGCAACTGGTCCTTATTCCTAGCCACCTTTTCGGCGGCTAGGTCCTTCTCAGACTTGGCATCCGCACCCTTCTGCTGCTGGGGTTTCACAAGCTCGGCCTTGAGGCCCTCAAGCTTGGCCGTGGCAGCTATAATTAAAATAGCTCGACATTAGCTTTATAATTCAAAGAAAAGAGCTACTATCACTCGAAGTAGATTTGACAAACATCTCAAATCTTTTCCTTACCTTGAGATAGTTTGATCTGCTTATTGATCAGATCGAGGTCCGCCTTCGACCTCTTGAGCTTCCGCTTCATCTCCGCAATCTCCTCGGAGAAAAAGTCTGGAACCAAGGTCGAGACCTGCACATAACAAATTTTTTGTCATTCCCCGTTGCCGAGATCAATCCTCTAGCCAAACCTTTTACAGGTCAACTAGACTCTTGGGGGCTACTTACTAAACACATCATTAGGCTTCGCTTCAACCCCAAAGCCAGTTTTCTAAAAAAAATTAGCTTTGGCCTAGGGGGCTATTGGCTGGCTATGCCCTACAAATGCTATACTGTGGTATAAGCAAAAACTATCTACGGACAAAAAACATGGATTTGCAAGTAATTCTAAGCATGGAAGTTACTCTTAATAAAAATACGGAGAAATGGACCTCGAAGCTCTTGACGAGGCCCTTCAAGACCTCATGCATCCCGGCCCCCGCCGACAGGAATCCTTGCAGCGCCGCGCCGATCAGCATGCGGTGCTCTTCCTTGATGGAGGAGCCCGTTAAGGCTACGTCCATCTCTTCGGTCCACTCTGCGGCAGCTCGCCCGAGGGCGGGAGGCGGGGCGATAAAACCTCCGAACCCAACACCGAAGTGCTAGGAGCAGAGGCCTCCGGCTGTGGTGTTGGTGCCGGTGCTGACTTCGGCTGGGCAGATGTTTGGCGCAGCCCTGCCTTGACGATCTCGGGGTCTTTTTCCCTTTGGCCTTGATGGGCCGAGGTCTCAACCTCGGCCATGACGACCGATGTCTCGTCCCCCATGGCGTTGGATTGGGGGGCCAGCCCGGATGTCGCTTCCCCCAGCCCCTCGGGAGCTGGAGGGGAAGTGGTGGGATCGGGCATTCCGCTGGCAGGCGGTAGACCACTTGAGGTGTCGCCGCTGAGGAGAACCTTCGGCGGACTGATGAAAATAACATGTATGAGTTTTTTCTCGATGAAATGATTTGTTGAGAACCAGACATGGTGACGATAACATACCTCCAGGGCACGGGCTTTTCCCTCCCCATCTCAAGGAGGTCGTCGTCTGACTTGTCAGAGAAGTTGACCATCTCCAGCAGTGCAGGCCTGCTGGCGGGCTCGGCGGCAACATTGCGCTTCCTATTCTGGCCCTTCAGCCGTACTTCGGTGTCGGCGTCCTCGGAGGCCGCCCTCTTCCCTTTGAGGGAAGGGTTCTCTTCCCCCGTGTCCTCCTCGACGTTGTCATCATGACTGGAGGAGGTGTGGGTCTCCTCTGATTGGGTGACCGAGGTCTCCCGTGTCTGAAGACCCGTCCTTCCCTTTTGAGGCCTTGATCCATTGGGGATCACCACGTGCGGCTCCTCGACTAGGAGGGCCGTAAGCATGGGGGTCCTCTCCCCCTCGGGCAGTGCCACCGGTCACAGCATCTATTGGGCCTTGGATATCCACTTCTGTACACATAAGACTAGATGGTCAGTCAAAGTCTATAATGCTCAAAGAAACACAGAGTATAGACCTATATATTGAAAGATTACCTCGTGCATGTCGTGGCCGGCTTCAAAGCCGAGGTCCCGCCCTTTCGACGAGAATACATCCTCGGACGGCTTGAAAAGCGGTGTCCACATTCCGGCCAAAGTTTAGCGGGAGGAGTGGTGAACGGGCCCTGTAACCTCAGACTTGTGCGCCCACATCGGGGTGGCCCGAAGTTGGAACGGAAAGATATGGCGGTGGAGCATGACGTATACCATGTCTGCTAGCTGGATATTTTTCTGATTAGACCACCACTAGATCCTCTTGGACAGAGCCTCCACCTCATTGGGGTTCCCCCAGGTGAGGCCCTTTTTCTTCCAAAAAGGTGCATTTGAACCAGCTGATCTTCTGGATTTTATTGATCATGGCCCCTTCACACTCCGTGAGCTTGGAGCCGGTTGACTTCGGCTTGATGCTGAAGATCTTCAACCATAGGCCAAAGTGCGACTCAATGCGGAGGAAGGCCACACAGACGTGATGAAGGAGGCAAGGTGGAGGATTGAATTTGGGGCTAGATGATGGAAATCCAGACCGTAGAAGAAGATGACCCCGCCCTCGAAAGGGTGTAGCGGGAATCCTAGACCTCTGACGAGGTGAAGGACGAAGACTACCCTCTCCCCTAGGTTGGGAGCGGGCACCTGCTGGTTTGGGTCCGGCACTCGGGTGTTGACGTTGGCGGGGATGTACCCTGCGCTGCGCAGCTCCAGGATGGTTCCCTCTGTAACGGAAGAACCGACCAGTGCCCCTTAAGGTTGGCTTCGGCCATTGCTGGGAACGGAGACTAGGATGCGCTAGGGGAAGGAGGGCGAGATTTGATCTAGGCGCTGGAGCTCGAAAGGAGCCAAAAGAGATGGGAAATGAGATCATGCTTTTTTCATCGCTATCTTTTTACTCTTTTATAGGTTGGAAAAGACCAAGAGACCCCCTACCACGCTATTGAAATCGCCACTCCCTCCAAAAAATGCCATTATGCGTATGGGGAGAAACAAATTTTTGATGATATCCCTAAGAAAAAGGGCACGATCGCCAACTCAAAAGGGACGTACCAGTAAGGAGATTTCCTCGGGCCACGATTTGGGTGAGCAGTAAGTCCTTGACCAGTTGTAGGTAGTGCCGCTTCGTTAAAGCTATCAGGCTAGGAGTATTATTCACCCCTACACTACTAGGGAAAAGCCAAGCAGCAGCGCGGGTCAAAGGTCAATCAGTAGCGCGGGGTGCCGCACTACTGATAAGGCGCTACAGCTAACTTTAATAGTAGCGCGTTTTGACCCGTGCTACTACTAACTTTACGTAGTAGTAGAGTTCCTCATGAAACGTGCTGCTACTAATAGCAGCAGTGCCTCTATCCAGAGCATGCTGCTGATAAAAGCACGCTGCTACTACCTGCATAGCCGCACTACTGCTAACTTTTCCTGTATTTTTTATGCAGCATATTGGCGCTGTATTTATACATGTTTTATACAGTAGTCTCATCATATGATTTTGTGATCATGATGAGTTATTATATAAATCAGTGGGTGAAAGAGACGTTGATACGTCTCCAACCTATCTATAATTTTTGATTGTTCCATGCTATGTTATTATCTGTTTTGGATGTTTTATATGCATTAATATGCTATTTTATATTATTTTTGGGACTAACCTATTAACCTAGAGCCCAGTGCCAGTTTATGTTTTTTCCTTGTTTTTGAGTTTTACAGAAAAGGAATATCAAACGGAGTCCAAACGGAATAAAACTTTCGCGATGATTTTTCTTGGACCAGAAGACACCCAACAAACTTGGAGAGGGGGCCATAAGATCCCCGAGGAGGCCACAAGCCTCAGGGGCCCGTTCTAGGGGGGGCGCCCTGAGGGCTTGTGGGCCCCTTGGAGGTCTCCTAACCCTAATTCTTGTTCTATATATTCCCAAATATTCCCAAACGACCAGAAGCGTCCACCAAAATACTTTTCCGCCGCCGCAAGCCTCTGTTCCCGTGAGATCCCATCTTGGGGCCTTGTCCGGCACTCTGCCGGAGGGGGATCGATCATGGAGGGCATCTACATCAACCTTGCCGCCCTTCCGTTGAAGCGTGGGTAGTTTACCACAGACTTACGGGTCCATAGCTAGTAGCTAGCTGGCTTGTTCTCTCTCTTTGATCTTCAATGCAATGTTCTCCATGATGTTCTTGGAGTTCTATCTGATGTAATTTTTTTTTGCGGTGTGTTTGTCGAGATCCAATGAATTGTGGATTTATGATTAGATTATCAATGAATATTATTTGAGTCTTCTCTGAATTTTTATATGCATGATTTGATATCTTTGTATTTCTCTTCGACTATCGGTTTGGCTTGGCCAACTAGATTGGTTTTTATTGCAATGGGAGAGGTGCTTAGTTTTGGGTTCAATCTTGCGGTGTCCTCACCCAGTGACAAAGTAGGGGTAGCGAGGCACGTATTGTATTGTTGCCATCAACTGTAAAAAGATGGGGTTGTCATCATATTGCTTGAGTTTATCCTTCTGCATCATGTCATCTTACTTAAGGCGTTACTCCGTTCTTATGAACTTAATAATCTAGATGCATGCTGGATAGCGGTCGATGTGAGGAGTAATAGTAGTAGATGCAGGCAGGAGTCGGTCTACTTGACACGGACGTGATGCCTATATTCATAATCATTGCCTTGAATATTGTCATAACTTTGCGCTTTTCTATCAATTGCTCGACAATAATTTGTTTACCCACCGTATTATTTTCTTTCAAGATTGAAGCCTCTAGTAAAACCTATAGCCCCGGGTCTATTTTCGATCATATATTTTTAGATCTATAAACCTAAAAACCCAAAAAATACCTCGCTAAGTTTTATTTACTTTTACTTTATTTTACGTTTTGGCAATCTTCTATATCCATCTCTATTAGATCTCACTCTTGTTCAAGACCGTGAAGGGATTGACAACCCCTTTTTTGTGTTGAGTGCAAGTGTTTGTTAGTCTGAGCAGGTGCATAGATTGGGGACTTGTTTGTGCCTCCTACTGGATTGATACCTTGGTTCTCAAACTAAGCAAAATACTTATCTCTAGTTTGCTGCATCACCCTTTCCTCTTCAAGGAAAAAATCAACGCAAGCTCAAGAAGTAGCGGGAAGAATATCTGGCGCCGTTGCCGGGGAGGTTCTACATCAAGCCTACCAAGTACCCATCGTAAACTCTCATCTCTTGCATTACATTATTTGCCATTTGCCTCTTGTTTTCCTCTCCCCCACTTCTAAAATGTTTTCAGAAAAACAAAAAATATTTGCCTTTTTATCCGCCCTTCTTCCGTTCATCTTTTCGTTCGCTTTTTGGTTGCTCGTGTGCTAGATTGCTTGTTTGCCCGTATGGCTCATCCCAAAAGTTTTGATTCTTATTTTTGGAAGTGGGAAGAGATTGAAAATAATGTTAAAAGCTTCATGTCTTTACACACTACACCACAACATGAATGCAATGGCATGCAATCTGCCGGGAGAAAGCACTTAAGAGGGCAGATAAACTGCCGGGAATGTGGTTCTCCTGGCAGATAGAACTGCCAGAAGAACGGCTGCTGGGGATTACTTCTCCCGGCAGATAAACTATTCCCGGCAGTTTCTCTGCCCCGGCGCATATATTTCCTGGCAGTTTCATTTTCTCCTGGCAGATAGGTTGTGGCATAGGAACAACAGTTACCGGCAGTAAGTATGCCACAATGTTGCGTTTCACTAGCAAAGCTATTATTGGCAACACATACCTAATTTAATATTCATTCACCATGTTCAGCCAAACAGGACAGATCACACAACTTAATAGATACAGTTCAATCAAAGTTACATATAGGGCTCATCCAAAACCTGAAACTTCATTCCATAAACATAACAGACCGGATAAATATGTTTCAATATACATGCTTCAGTTTCCTGATTCCATGGTTTTGTTTTTTGCAGTCAATGTACATTGAAGCACTTAAGGAGAAAGCAGTACAACGTTAAAGAGAACAGGAAATGGCTAGAGGAAGGAAGTATCATCACTCCAACTGGCAGTTCTTGCCAAGCCTGCAACACCTTCAAGATCTTGCCAAACCTTCGGGAGAGGTGTACAATACCTTAATTATAATGTTGAGCTGCAATAGCGAAATGAGATCTGAGATCAACCGAAAGTGCATTTGCATGCTGAAGATAATCACTTTCTAAACCTGAGTCTACAACAACTAAAGGCACAATCTAGCATGATGTTACAGTCCATACATGAATGCAACTGCAGTTTCTATTGCCTAGACATTGTTCAGGGTGTGAATAATGAGCAAATAACTTACAAAAATTGTACTGGGATTATAAACAAACGACACAAGTAGCACTACAGATAAAGGTAAGAGGCAGACTCAATACTAAGTTCATGGCTTCTATGAAATAAGTGAAACACTTGACCATTTTGGATAAAGGTCAACCTGTAGCATCGGAATCACGCAACGCTCCACGGAATACATTTGCTCTTTCATGACACCCATTCAATATCATTTCTGGTAGGTGGGACACTTGTAAGTTTAAATATCTTGGTTAAAAGATGTATGCAAGGTCAAAGGAAACAAAAGAACAGATTAATATCAAGATGTGTGAACAAAGAGTGAGTGAATCAACCATGCAAATCTTGGTCAAAATGTAGATATTAAATGTAGTGAGTAGGATATATTTACATAGTATATCTGTTGAATGCGGCACATCTATTGCTAGCACAGGAATGACCGAAATAGTAGCTTCGTGTGACCCATCTTCAAGAAAGTCATCCATTTTAATATGTATCTTGTCAACAACCTGGCAGTGCAGTCATGGCCTAAGGGTATTATACAAACTATTATAATGTATAGAAGAAAATTAAAAAATTATGCTTCCATACCATGTCACTTTTGAAATGCTAAGCAACAGCTCCTAATGCATCTATACTAGCGTATTTTACAGCCGAGTTTTAATCAGAACCAAGAGTAATGAGTTCTGGAAAAACATGAGTCGATGCAACTTTCACAACAGCATAGGGTACCTGTGTGTTTAATCAATACATAGTGCTGCAAGGAACATACCATACCCCTGATTCATTCATGTAAAAGTAATTTTACAAGTGCTTTCAGTAAAGCTGCATCACTAGTTTTTAAATTGGTATAAGAGCTCACAACCATCTCCCACAGAATACGAAAGATATTACTACATGGTGCTCCTCCAATATGCTACACATGATAAGAGGTAAAATACATGAAAATAGTGCATATTCAACAACATCATGATATTTTCTGCATGTATAGTCAAATTACAAACCAAAGAAACTGGATCGCACCAATGATCTCGGCAGTATGATGCATAGATAATGAACCATAATTCATGTTTTCGATAAGTAATTTCCTTAAATATTCTTTTAGCTATTGATGACTTGATGGAGAAACCAAAATACAAAACAATAGCAATGGAAGAACATGTATGATAGCGAGTTTTAAAGCAATAGAAGTTTTTGGACGGAAACCTACAGAATAATCAAAATGTGTAAACAAAAATAACTATAGCAAGGAGACCCACCGTTTAAACACATGGATTCTTATTATGAACTTTGAACTGGGTTGAGAGGAAAATAGGTAAAATCACCACTGTTAGTAGCACCAGCTGCTATAAGAAATACAAGTAACATAATGTGCTCGATATAATCTTTTCCATAGCATCCAGATACAGCCAACACGTACTGAATTTTCCAGGAAAGATGGTAGGATCAGTACAGGAGATGATGTTATTTGTATGTTTTACCTTTGTGATCACTTTTCTTAAGATATCGTCTTTTGCAGGCAACAAGCAGGCAAATGAAGTGTTGTGGCGGGTGATCTCCTTCATAATTTTGTAGTGCTTATGATGTGTGACAAGGTGCCAACTCTTGTGGGAGTATCCATTCATGCATCTGAAGCTATCATGGGGATGCGCTGCTTGTAGCTTCTACATCAGATGTATAGGGAGGAGACATACGGAGAGCCCAAGTTAGGCCTTGAGTACACTGCTTGTAGTTAGGCTTCGAGCACCACCTCCATCGATCGATCACCCGGACTGAATAAATCAATCACATTAATATTCTCCCATGTAATCAAGGATGATACATGATGTGATATGTTGAGCAACAAACCATGAGACCTACCTGATGGCTGAACCTACATGCCAACAACGCATCTCCGTTTGAAGTTTTCAGACTTGCTGCAGTCCAGTCACAAGTGGTACTATATGCATGTATGCCCTGTCCAAATCGAGCGGCTTTGACTGAACTTCTTCCCCGTTAAATGCAGCAACAAAAGAGATCGATATTACAAAACAGAGTTTTTCAATTCAAGTTGTTCAAATAAAATACAGCAAATAAAATTCAGGGATGGGACAGCAAATAGCAGTAACAAAGCTACAGAATAATTTATAAGGAGACCAAAAATAATTCATAACCACACCAAAATAACAAATCCAATAGATGAACACATCTAGGCATCCACAACAACAATATAAGTCAGTAATCTTAGAGTCTAATGGCATAACTAAAGTCCACACAACAAGTAATAGAAGTCCAACCCTCTCATCTCCATGTCCCAAATTGTCAATGGCCATCAACAAATTATTATTGTAAGTAGCGTCTATGTCCTACCCATCACCATTATACATATATATGCACTGCACTAGCACCGGAATAAACAAAGCAAGAGCACATCGCAGCAAAGCAGTACATGTGCAGAGAGAAACAGAGCAGAGAGCAACATTGGGGATCAAGAACAGAGAAGGGGAGGAAGAGTAAGGGGAAGAGAGGAAGAGGATGAGGAGAAGGATGGGCGGAGGGGAACCTTACCTCGCCAGAGAGGAGGCCGACTTCACCTGCGCCGATCTATGGATTAGAGCAGTGGGAGGTGGTGCTGAAGTTCACGAGGAGAGGATGGGAAGAGACGTTGTCGGATGGAGCTGAACGGAGTTGGATGGGGGTTGAGAGGAAGATGCGCTGTCGCCCACCACACTTCGATGCGCCACCGAATGGATCTCAGAAGAGGCTTGATTCCCCTCCTGCCCATGCTAATTTCCCTTCGGCGTTCAAGGAGATCCCGGAAGCCGCTGCACGGGGAAGCACGGTGGTAGAGGATGGCGGCGGCGCTAGGTCACGGAGAACGAAGGCGGTGATGGCCGGGGAGGAAAGCATGGAGAAGGCGAGGATTCCTGGGCGGTAGTCGGGGGCGGCGAAGTGTGCTCTGAGGCGTGGTCCGGGAGGGAGCTGGATCTAGGGTATTGCAGAAGGTGGTCGGGGGCGGCGGTGGTCAGGGGAAGGCAGGTAGATTTGGGGCACAGGACCTAAGCCGTGGCGGCGGCCAAAAGATTTTTTGATGCAATTTTTTTTCTCTCCCGCGCTCTATCGCGCCAGTAGAGTTTAGGCCCATTTATTTTAATCTGGCACCACAAAACAGTCCCAGCAGATAATACGCCGGTCTCGCATGTCCCGGCAGATTGGGTGACCTGAAAAGCAGGCATTATTGCTGGCAGTCTTGACACCCCGGATGGTTTACTTCTGCCGGCAGTTTCTCTAACCTTATGTACTTTTGCTGGTAGTAGCATGATTCCCGGCAGATAATTTTCCCTTATTCTTGTATTTCTCCCGGCAGTTAACTGCCCCCAATCAAGGGTTGTGGTGTAGTGACAATTTGAGCATAATAGTTTCTTTAGAAACGAACTTAAAGAAGAAAAAAGTATGATGGAGTACATTAATAAAGATCTTGATGATGTTACTAAAGAATTTTATGGTTTTAAATCTCAGTTTGCTCATCTCAAAAATTTAGTAGGCCAAATTTCCGATGAACAAACTACTTTGGTAAATAAGATGGCCGCTAAACCGGAATCTTTGAATAATGATGAAGATCTTAAAGTGATTGGTGTGACTCCTATTGAATCTTTGTTTTCTAATATAAATCTTGATAAAAAAGGGACTGGAGATGAGTCAACTTTAGCTAGTAGGCGTCCCAATGATTCGGAGTATATAGATCTTAATGCAAAAAATTGATAAAAGTGGGATTGGAGAGGTCAAAACTTTAAGTAGCGATGAGCCCACTCTTTTGGATTTCAAGGACTTTAATTATGATAATTGCTCTTTGATAGATTGTATTTCCTTGTTGCAATCCATGTTGAATTCTCCTCATGGTTATAATAAAAATAAAGCTTTTACTAAACATATCGTTGATTCTAAGATGAAATCTTTTGAAGAAAAACTTGAGTTGGAAGTTTCAATCCCTAGAAAGCTTTATGATGAGTGGGAACCTACTATTAAAATTAAAATTAAATATTATGGGTGCCATGCTTTGTGTGATTTGGGTGCTAGTGTTTCCACGATTCCAAAAACTCTATGTGATGTGTTAGGTTTCCGTGAATTTGATGATTGTTCTTTAAATTTGCATCTAGCGGATTCCACTATTAAGAAACCTTTGGGAAGGATTAATGATGTTCTTATTGTTGCAAATAGGAATTATGTGCCCGTAGATTTTATTGTGCTTGATATAGATTGCAATCCTAAATGCCCTATTATTCTTGGTAGTCCTTTCCTTAGAACGATTGGTGCAATTATTGATATGAAAGTAGGAAACATTAGATTTCAATTTCCGTTAAGGAAGGGCATGGAAAACATTCCAAGAAAGAAAATTAAATTGCCATATGAATCTATTATGAGGGCTACTTATGGATTTGATACCAAAGATGGCAATACCAAGATCTATGTTTTATGCCTAGCTAGGGGCGTTAAACAATAGCGCTTGTTGGGAGGCAACCCAATTTATTTTTATGTTTTTTGTTATTGGTTCTGTTCTTCAATAAATAAACATTATTACCTCTGTAGTAATTGTGTTTTGGTATTTTAATTAGTGTTTGAGCCAAGTAAAGCCTTTGGGATACTTTGGTATATCGTTGATTTGATTTTGCTGAAAAAAAGAAACTTTTGCTTCCAGTTGCAGAATTTTGAAAATTCACAGAAGTGATGAAAAATTCTGATTTTTCTTGAAAAGATTGATATATGAATAGCCTCTGTTTTCCTAATTTTTCATAATTGTTGGAGTTAGATAAATATGCGAACTTTCCAGATTACTACAGACAATTCGGTTTTTGACAGATTCTGTTTTCTATGTGTTGTTTGCTTATTTTAATGAATCTATGGGTAGTATCGGGGGGTATGAACCATGGAAAGGTTGGAATACAGTATATATTACACCAATATAAATAAAGAATGAGTTCACAATAGTACCAAAAGTGGCGATTTATTTTATTATACTAAGGGGTCTCATGAGTTTTTTTGTTGAGTTTTGTGTTGTGAAGTTTTCAAGTTTTGGGTAAGGATTTGATGGACTATGGAATAAGGAGTGGCAAGAGCCTAAGCTTATGTATGCCCAAGGCACCCCAAGGTAATATTCAAGGACAACCAAGCATCTAAGCTTGGGGATGCCCTGGATGGCATCCCCTCTTTCATCTTCAATCCATCGGTAAATTTACTTGAGACTATATTTTTATTCACCACATGATATGTGTTTTGCTTGGAGCGTCTTGTATAATATGAGTATTTTCTTTTTATTTTTCCACAATCATCCTTGCTGTACAAACCTTTTGAGAGGGACACGCATGAATCATTAATTTATTAGAATACCCTATGTGCTTCACTTATATCTTTTGAGCTAGACAGTTTGCTCTAGTGCTTCACTTATATCTTTTTAGAGCACGGCGGTGGCCTTATTTTATAGAAATTGTTGAACTCTCATGCTTGACTTATATTATTTTGAGAGTCTCTAAACAGCGTGGTAATTTGCTTAGGTTATGAATTTAGTCCTAATGTGATAGGCATCCAAGAGGGATATAATAAAAACTTTCATATAAAGAGTATTGAGTACTATGAGAAGTTTGATTCCTTGCATTTGTTTTGAGATATAAAGATGGTGATATTAGAGTCATGCTAGTGAGTAATTGTGGATTAGTAGAAATACATGTGTTAAAGTTTGTGATTCCCATAGCATGCACGTAAGGTGAACCGTTATGTGATGAAGTCAGAGCATGATTTATTTTTTGATTGTCTTCCTTATGAGTGGCTGTCGGGGACGAGCGATGGTCTTTTGCTACCAATATATCCCCCTAGGAGCATGCGTGCAGTACTTTGTTTCGATAGCTAATAATTTTTTGCAATAACTATGTGAGTTCTTTATGACTAATGTTGAGTTCATGGATTATACGCACTCTCACCCTTCCACCATTGCTAGCCTCTCTAGTACCGCGCAACTTTCTCTGGTGCATTAAACCCACCATATACCTTTCTCAAAACAGCCACCATACCTACCTATTATGTCATTTCCATAGCCATTCCGAGATATATTGCCATGCAACTTCCACCGTTCCGTTTATTATGACACGCACCATCATTGTCATATTGCTTTGCATGATCATGTAGTTGGCATAGTATTTGTGACAAAGCCACCGTTCATATTTTTTATACATGTCACTCTTGATCATTGCACACCCGGTACACCACCGGAGCCATTCATATAGAGTCATACTTTGTTCTAGAATCGAGTTGTAATTCTTGAGTTGTAAGTAAATAAAAGTGTGATGATCATCATTATTAGAGCATTGTCCCATGTGAGGAAAGGATGATGGAGGCTATGATTCCCCCACAAGTCGGGATGAGACTCTGGACGAAAAAAAAAGAGAAAAGAAAAAAAAGAGGCCAAAGAGCCCAAAGTAAAAAATGAGAGAAAAGAGAGAAGGGACAATGTTACTATCCTTTTTTCACACTTGTGCTTCAATGTAGCACCATGATCTTCATGATAGAGAGTCTCCTATTTTGTCACTTTCATATACTAGTGGGAATTTTTCATTATAGAACTTGGCTTGTATATTCCAATGATGGGCTTACTCAAATTGCCCTAGGCCTTCGTGAGCAAGCGAGTTGGACGCACACCCACGCATTGATATCTATTGATGGGCATCTCCATAGCCCGTTGATACGCCTAGTTGATGTCAGACTTTCTCCTTCTTCCTTGTCTTCTCCACAACCACCATATTCTATTCCACCTATAGTGCTATATCCATGGCTCACGCTCACGTATTGCGTGAAAGTTGAAAAAGTTTGAGAACATCAAAAGTATGAAACAATTGCTTGGCTTGTCATCGGGGTTGTGCATGATAAAATACTTTGTGTGATGAAGATGGAGCATAGCTAGACTATATGATTTTGTAGGGATAACTTTCTTTGGCTATGTTATTTTGAGAAGACATAATTGCTTTATTAGTATGCTTGAGGTATTATAGTTTTTATGTCAATATTAAACTTTTGTTTTGAATCTTATGGATCCTAATATTCATGCCACAATAAAGAAGATTACATGGATAAATATGTTAGGTCACATTCCACATAAAAAAATTTGTTTTTATCATTTACCTACTCGAGGAAGAGTAGGAATTAAGCTTGGGGATGCTTGATACGTCTCCAATGTATATATAATTTTTTATTGTTCCATGCTATTATAATATCTGTTTTGGATGTTTTATATGCATTAATATGCTATTTTATATTATTTTTCGGACTAAACTATTAACCTAGAGCCCAGTGCCAGTTTCTGTTTTTTCCTTGTTTTTGAGTTTACAGAAAAGGAATATCAAACGGAGTCCAAACGGAATAAACTTTCGCGATGATTTTTCTTGGACCAGAAGACACCCAGAAAACTTGGAGAGGGGGCCAGAAGATCCCCGTGGAGGCCACAAGCCTCAGGGGCACGCCCTAGGCGGGGCGCCCTGAGGGCTTTGTGGGCCCCTCGGAGGTCTCCTAACCCTAATTCTTGTTCTATATATTCCCAAATATTCCCAAATGACCAGAAGCATCAACCAAAATACTTTTCCACCACCACAAGCCTCTGTTCCCGTGAGATCCCATCTTGGGGCCTTTTTTGGCACCCTGCCGGAGGGGGATTCGATCACGGAGGGCATCTACATCAACCTTGCTGCCCTTCCGATGATGTGTGAGTAGTTTACCACAGACCTACGGGTCCATAGTTAGTAGCTAGATGGCTTCTTCTCTCTCTTTGATCTTAAATACAATGTTCTCCTCGATGTTCTTGGAGTTCTATCAGATGTAATATTCTTTTGCGGTGTGTTTGTCGAGATCCGATGAATTGTGGATTTATGATCAGATTATCAATGAATATTACTTGAGTCTTCTCTGAATTCTTATCTGCATGATTTGATATATTTGTATTTCTCTTTAAACTATTGGTTTGGTTTGGCCAACTAGATTGGTTTTTCTTGCAATGGGAGAGGTGCTTAGTTTTCGGTTCAATCTTGCGCTGTCCTCACCCAGTGACAAAGTAGGGGTAGCGAGGCACGTATTGTATTGTTGCCATCAATAGTAAAAAGATGGGGTTTTCATCATATTGCTTGAATTTATCCCTCTACATCAAGTCATCTTACTTAAGGCGTTACTCCGTTCTTATGATCTCAATACTCTAGATGCATGATGGATAGCGGTCGATGTGTGGAGTAATAGTAGTAGATGCAGGCAGGAGTCGGTCTACTTGACACGGATGTGATGCCTATATTCATAATCATTGCCTTGGATATCATCATAAGTTTGCGCTTTTCTATCAATTGCTTGACAGTAATTTGTTTACCCACCGTATTATTTTCTTTCAAGAGAGAAGCCTCTAGTGAAACCTATGGCCCCCGGGTCTTTTTTCCATCATATATTTTCAGATCTATAAACCTAAAAACCCAAAAAATACCTCGCTGAGTTTTATTTAATTTCACTTTGTTTTACGTTTTGGCAATCTTTTATATCCATCTCTATTAGATCTCACTCTTGTTTGAGACCATGAAGGGATTGACAAACCCTTTTTCCCATTGAGTGCAAGTGTTTGTTAGTTTGTGCAGGTGCATATATTGGGGACTTGTTTGTGCCTCCTACTGGATTGATACATTGGTTCTCAAACTGAGGGAAATACTTATCTCTACTTTGCTGCATCACCCTTTCCTCTTCAAAGGAAAAATGAACGCAAGCTCAAGAAGTAGCAGACGTGGATTAGATTCAAGTGGAGGCAACTTTGGATTAGTAGTACTTTCGATCTGCACCATGTTCCCTCCACTTGAATCTAATACACATCTCTTTCACCCACTAATATATATAATAACTCATCATGCTCATATGACAACTAAGCATCATCATCATTAATAATAACTCATCATCGTTATCATAATAAAAAGTCATACTCATCATCATCATAGTCATCTAACAACTTCTACTCATTATCATAATAACAAGTCATACTCATCATCATCATAGTCATCTAACCAACCCTACTTAATTGTTCTTAGCACATGATCATAAGTATTAGCTACGACCTACTACCCTCTCTAAGGTAAAATAGCATAAAACAAGATAGCCCCTTACTCTCCATTATGGAGAATGGAGATTATCCTATCTCCAATTCATGCCCTTCACATAATGTTGCTTCCAAGTAGCTCCCTATGATTCTTCATACATTTTTTCCATTCTTTGATTGTCATTTCTTCATCGGTTTGAGAAATCTGGTATGGACATCGGTAAAGCCTAGGTGGACTTGGCCGTAAGGTAATAACATCACGGCAACCTTTCGAAAACATCAGATGAGGCACACAATCCTTCGGGATTTTCTGTTGAAAAACATAATAATAACGTCATAGTTAGCAATGTAGCTTAGCTTTAGAAGAATGTATGCAAAAGATGCACGGATGTCGTAATAGTAAAAAATCTTACCATGCGATCTCCATGGATGTTACCGCAGTTCAATACGTGTACTAGTGTCACGTATTGACCATAATGTGCAGGAGTTTCATAATTGATGTTGTAATTCTCAACATCAATAATAAATGAGATAAGATGATATTTCTCCTCATAAGTTAATTCAGAGCCATCAGTGTAGCAGGTTCTGTCTACTATCTTCCCTACATTTTTTGAAGAATGGAAATAAGCTGTCAACTATTTTGAAATAAACAATATACATTATTTAATAAATATGTTTGAGAAACTCACATAGAGGTAGAAGTGGAGGCGTATCAACATCAACCCAAATGTCGATATTATCTTCGTCGATACTATCTTCGTCGATATTATCTTCGTCAGTGTCATCTTCAGGATCACCAAGATCTAAGGTGACATGCATACCCTCCTAAAACCCATACGCCTTGCATAGTGCTTCCCAATTCAAGCAACCGAAATGGGAGTAGGTTACCTCATTGTATAGCTTTACGGGAACAGCATAACCATGATGGGTCCTGAGGTTAACTCTCTTTGTCTCCATATTCTCGTGATCTTTGAAATCCAGCTTCTCCAAGACATAACGCCTTGCATGACAGGGGATGCACTAGGGGAATTGTAAAAGACAAAAATTACCCGTTGAAGAAGCAGAAGTCATGCTTAATTACAAAAAAAGACTTGTCGTCGTTGCGTACTGTTTTAACATTGAAGGTCTCGTCGAGCTTAATACTGAAGCTTCGACCGTCTACCAGGTGAGGCCTGTCACACATACCCCGGTCGTCGCCGCAGTAGTCACACTCTGGGATCCTATCGTCGTCATCAGACATTTCCTATGTTCATAATTCAAAGATTAAACATCAAAAATTGAACATATGTACTTCAAAAACTAAATTAGATCATTATTATTCATCACGGGTTGACTATCGGTCTGTCGAGTCTTTTCTTGAAAAAATCTCAGCTCTGTGGTGTATATATTCGACCGTCGGTGATGATCGCTCCTCCCTTTGTCCCCGAGTGCATTACACCAAAATGTCTAGCACACAGGAACGAAGGAGAAGCGACCCCCACGACAACAGTCGGGATTCTTCATCTCTGACATTTGCGACCATTGATGATGGAAGCTCCTACTTTCATTTGAAAGTGCATTACACCAAAATATCTAGCACGTTCAAATGTAGAAGAAGCTTCCCCCACGACAACAATCGGGACAGACTTAAAGTCAACCCAAAATGTTGTTTAATTATCTTTCTAGAAAATCTGGGCCACTCGATATTTCCTACATATTCTATTACAAGTCATGCCAAAATTCCAGAAAAAATCCGTCATGACCTTTGCTAAAAAGGACATATATCGAGCGCCTGAAAATTGCCGGAATTGAAATTAATCAACACTCCGGCAAAACATAGGACACTCTGAGGTGTTCCCTGCAAACATAGGCCACTTGGGCAAGCACTAGTAGTACACAACACTACATATCACATGTCTAAATCTCCATCATATTTGAAAGACCTACATTGAAAATTTTCTATTCAGTGGAAATTGTCACAGCTACTCATCTACTACTCTACTCCATCTATCAAAACATCTACATCATTATCTACATGGGGATTTGGCTGGTCTCACCTTGAGGTCGGAGGGTGTCGGTGATGGGGACGACGGCGGGGATGATGCAGGGCTCCTTGATTTCTGCAAAAACAAAATATAAACAAAAACATTATTATCCTCATTTTAGGACTTAGTGAAACCCTATAAGCTATCAAGTAAATATCCAATTTGATTCCAAATAAAAATTTCAACTGTCTGCAATTTGTTTCCTAAACCCGAGAAAAATGCCCTGGTTTTTTTGCCTACTGTCTACTTCTTGAACCATAGAAAAATGCCCAAACTTCACATAACTTAGAGTTTGATTGCTGAAATATATTTGAAAACATACTATGAACCATTACTATTTTTTTCTATTCTATTCTATTTAAATAACCTAAATTAGTACTAAATTTTTAAAGGTATTTGGTTGTTTTGCCCCAGCAATACGAAAAAAATTCTATTCTATTAAAATAATCTACATTATTAAAAAAATTCAATTCTATTCAAATAATCTATAATACTAAATATCTTGTAACCCCTACATTTATATTCTACATTCTATTCTATTGTATTCTATTCAAAAAAATCTATTCTATTTTATTCAAATAATTTACATTCTACATTCTATTGTATTTGAAAAACATTAAAAAAACCTACATTCTACAAGAACAGAGGGAGGAGGGATGGAGGGAGGTAGGAGGGAGGAGGGAGGGAGGGAGGAGAGAGAGAGGAGGAGGGCGGCCAGACAAGGAGGGAGGAGGGGGAGGAGAAAGGAGAGAGTAGGAGGAGGGAGGATGGCGCCCGGAGGAGGGAGAGGAAGGATGCCAGAGGAGAGAGGAGGGAGGAAGGAGGCGGCTTACCGATGAGGAAGGAGGAGGGAGGACGGTGGCGGCATTGCGGCGGCGACCGCGGGAGGAGGAAGAGGCACAGAGGGAGTGAGTGAGGGGGGTGGGAAATGGACGGGCGCGGGATCGATAAGGTTGAACTAGCAGGAGCGCGGGTCCAGGAAGGGCGCTACTGCTAAGTGCCCTAGCAGTAGCGCGTCTCTTGAACACGCGCTGCTACTAAACTTAGCCTAGTGGCCAGTGTGGGTACCACTTAGTAGCAGCGCTGTTTGTCACAGGCGCGCTACTGCTACTTGCTTACCTGTAGCGTGCGTCCTTGACATGCACTACTGTTAAGTAGCTGTAGCGCCTTCCTTTTACGCTGGCTACCATTAAGATTCTACCTATAAGGTTTTCCCTAGTAGTCACTACTAGAAAAAGGGCTGTTAGTGGCGCACCTGTTTTTGCTATTAATGGCGCACTACAGGTGCGCCACTATTAACACGCCACTAGTAACAAATAGTAATGGCGCACCTCTGGTGCGCCACTAGTATCCCAGATAATAGTGGCGCACCACATAGTGCGCCATTACTATGTCCACCAGTGCGCCATTACTATGCCTCCCAGGGGGCCATATTTACCTTGTGCTCTGGGTTACTAATGGCGCACTTTTAGATAATGCGCCACTGGTGTGTTTATTTCAGTGTGCCACTAAAGTGCAATATGGTGCGCCACTACTATGAATATTAGGAATTATTTTTATTTTTCTTTTCTGATATTTGCACAGGTTACAAAATACATTACTGCACAGAATATAAACAACAGATTTATCGAATACAATAGAAGATTAGTCTCTGAATACAATTCATCATATTAGTCTCCAAATTCAAAATATCGAACAAAGTTAGAACATTACAAGTCTCGAGACCGCGAGTAGCGAGTTTGTCTTCACATTACAAGTCGATATCGATCATCTAAACTACCATCACATAGAAGAGAGCTGCGGTCACGATGAGCATCATCGCGATGAAACTGGTCTTCATCCGGTTCCTCCTCCGCTCCCTCCTCTCTCCCGCTAGATAGCGCGCGTATCTAGCTTCCGCCTCCGCCCTAGTGGTGTACCCTTTGAAACTGTTACCGCTGAAACGGTGAACCTGTCTCTGACACTCCTCCCAGTCGTCGTAGACTCCGGGAACCTTACCCTTGTACACGACATACGACGGCATCTCTATGCACTAGACAAACAAAATGTTAGTAGCAATTCACAGACAATACATATGCAATATATAAGTATGCAACAAAAGGATCGGAAGAGAAAAGCAACACATTTATAGCACGATTCATGGTCCTACTAATAAATAGCATCGATTACATATAAGTTGAACGACTGTCCAAACTAAAGAGACATACAAGTTCATTAAAGTTTAATTACAACATGAGCTAATCGATATTTCAGAACTACATAGCATCATTACTTTCGACTCGACTCAGGGACCGGAGCGTGGATGAAGCTGCCGTCTATCGTGATGGCCATGAAATCGCGGTCGTTGTCAGCCTGCATTTGTAGCGTTGTTTCTATTTCACTGTTGGACAGTTGATATCTGAGGTAGAACTGCCCCGAGGTACGAAGGACATCTTGATGGATGATTTCCGCAAACTCCGACTGGATGCGAAAGAATTTTTGTCTGATGTTCGCGTCCTGTATTGCCGACAAGCGTGCGGCCCAATCTTTGAGATTAGTTGGTAGCAGAAGGTGATTATGGTCCCGTACGATCGCCCGCATGTGATGGAGGGCGTAGTAGGCATTCTTCTGACCGCCAGGCGGCTGCTTGACGCAGGGGAACGTCGTTACGTGGGAGAACACGTGCTTGCCGTACCTACAAATTGGCCTCCTGAAGGTGTCTCAGATTTGGCGTAGCCGGGGAGAGCATCATCAAGAACTTTCTTGATATTTGTGTAGTATTTCTTCGACTGACGGTCCGAGTCGAAATACGTGGCCATGGAATATTTCGGGCTTAAGAGGATGAGTGTGCAATGTGTGTCACTGCACAAAACACAGAATGTTAGAAAAAAAAAAGAACGATCGAAATCTAAGAAATCATATGTTACGAGGCGGCGAGGGGATGACTTACTCGGGAAAGTAAGGCACGAGGAAGTTATCCTTATCTGGGTTCGCCAGAATGACGCCTTCGAGGTATGAACTCGCGACTTGCCGGTCCCCAGCGCTGCCCAAGATCTTGGCACGCATGTAGAAGGGGTCGACTATCACGATGTCCGGGGTCTTGTCTCTAATGATCCGCATCTCCATACTGAGCGAAAATAGCCAAATGAAGGTGTAGTGCAGCGGATGAAGGTTAAACATAGCGAAGATGTCATCAAACCGCAGGACGATCATACCCCCGATGGTGCTATCGACAAAGCCCTTGCCCTCTGGCACCTTGGCCACGAAAACCGGGTATGCCACATCATTCTCGGAGAGACGCCGCTTCTCCAAAGAAAGAACACTATCATGCAGACTCCGCATAGCATCGGTTGCAGCATTGAGCAGATTAGTCGGTAGCATCGGCCTACCCGCCACATGCACCCTCCTCGAGATATCCTTAGGTGAAGGTGGCCCGTCCTGAGCACGGATCGTACTCGGTGCCGGCTGGCTCGCACCCTTGTTATTTTTTTCTTTTCCGTCCCTTCTGCTTCTTCTGCTGTAATGGGATCGAGTTCTGCTCAGAGACCACCTTCTTGAGTGTGTTGGGGCTGATAATATTTCGCACCTCGGCTATCTGAGGCTCGGTGAAGGCGGCAGCTGGAGGCGTCTCCTGAGAATTGAACGCCAGACGACGCCTGTTGCAATTGGGTTTCTCCGCGGTACCAGCTAGATCGCGATCGTCTTTTGCAGGGTTGGGTTCTTGAGAAGGAGGCCCCAAGAATTCGTCACCGTACCCATGTTCGTTGAAGTACTTATCGACGTTGGTAAATGTACCGTCGTCGTCGTCCGGATCCTGTGCCATATGCATGGCCGGATCAGCTGATGGCGGTATCGTTGCGGCGGTCTTGCCATGGCTTTGCGCCAGCACGACTGGCGGTGTTGTCTGTGGGGTGGTGTCCCCCGCCCCCAAATGAATCTGGCTCTTCGGCCAAAGCATGGACTAGCTTATGCAGGCGCTGAGGGTCATCACATCATCTTCGTCGGCCCCAGGGGGTCGATACGGAGGTAACAAGTCATCGCAGCCCCGCAGCACCCGAACCAGTTGAACCCTATACACGGTGGGTGGCATCGGATTACCGTGGAACACGCGGTTGCCCGGTTGAACGATTCTGGCCTTGGCGACATCGATCAACTCGCCGTCCACGAAGTGTAGGAGAGTGCATGGAACGTCAGCGGCGCCCTGCGGAAACATGTAGGGCGTCAGGGATGCCCAGTCAAAGGCAAGGAGATGAAGTCATCGGCCGAGAGGCTTAGTTACCGTGATGGCGTCGAGCTCGGCTAATGTCGAGGCACCGCCAACGGCGGGCATGCAAGTGACGGAGGGGCCGCTTGTTGCCGAGGTGCCGGCCGGTGTATTCTTCCCACACCCGGGTGCATTAAGCTCCAATGCCGGCGCCGACGCCGGAGACACCAATGCCGCCGCCGGCGCGTTGTGCGAGTTGCTGCCCGTGAAGCTGAGAATCGGGGGCGGCCCCTGTTGGCCGCCCGCAATCCACGCCTGCAGCCCCTCAATCAAGGTAGGCACAATGGCAGTGATCGTCGCTCCCAGTTGGTCTCGCACTTGCTCTTCGACTATCTCCGGAATCCGCGCCACTTGTGCCTTGAGTTCTTGAACCTCGCGCTCCTGGCTTTTCGAGCTGGTCTTTCTCTTCTTTCGCCCAGCGTTATAGTATTCCGACCATTTCGTGGACAAGCCTTTGCCGGCCACACGACCAGCTGACGACGGCTTACTGAACTTATCCTTGTGTTTCATTACGTTCAACGCCCTATTTAAAGTGGTGTCCCAAGGGGAGCTCTGAGACGACCCCGCGCTACTGCTTTAAGTGTCCTGCGGAAGGAACGTGAACCATTTAGAAATTTGGCTTCATTAATTAGAATGCAACCATATGGAGCTAATTATGCGGGGGTGTATTCCTTACCAGAACAAGCTCAAGCACCTTGGTCTTCGGATCCGTGGTAAGCTCCTTTGTTACCGGGTCCACCTTGTACCGGTCCCTGACATAGTTGCTGGTCTGCTTGTCACGGTATTTATCGAAGAGGGGCGGTAGGCCTTGCTTGGCACGCTCCGCGTCCTCCTTGTCCCATATAGGTTCCGCCACTCTGTAAACGCCGGGACCGAGTGTGTGGACCCCTAAGTTCAAGTCCCGCATATCTTTCCCCCACTGACTTGATTCCTCGGATGCGTTGCTCTCGCACTTGATCTTGAACTCCACGTAGTCAGCTTCGCTGATCGAAGGATTTTTCTCCTTGATCTTCTCATAACTATCACCTCTTAGAATCCCTCTCTTCACCGCGGCTCTCCAAGTAGCCAGGGCCGTGCTCATCTTCGTGAGTGAGGCAATGTTCACTTTATTCCCTGAGAGGCGTGTGTTTGCGAACTCACCGGGGAACTTGTATCGTTCGTGCAGCTTCGTGAAGAGGAGGTTGCGCAAATTCCCTCTGTCACGATGCCTTAGGTTCTCGGTGTTGATCGAGACGGTGCTCCGGAGAATGCACCCGAGTTGTCCCGAGTACCCCTTGACTAATTCTTTGGGCGCCGTTGGATGCCTACTGGAGGACACTTCAGTAAATTCCTCCTTGATGGTGCCGAGCACGTTCGGGCGCCGGTCCTTCCGTTGCCTCTTCGGTTGGCTGCCATCTGTGCGTGTGCTGCCATCATCAGTGGTGGCATCCTCGGCGGCACCATCAGTGGTGTCATCCCCGACGCCACTAGGGGTTGTGTAGTCGGGATCAGTGTCTTCTGCGGCGTCCTCATAGCGGTGAGGTTCTTCCTCCATCTCCTGGGACAACTCCCAGAATGCCTTGCTCGAACCGCCGGCCTCATCGTTGTGGGCCATGTTCGCTCTAAATAGGAAAAAAGGCTACTAGAGTTATTTCTTAAATGCAGTCTAGGAAAAAATAAATCCACAAGTCAAGGTTATTCGGAAGCAGTAGCAGCTTGTAGAGGGTGCTACTAGAGTTATTCCTAACCCCCTTCTTCTTGTCTCCTCTCACTATCTCTCTCACACACATGGCAAGCAAGGGTGTCTGAGTGTGTGAAAAAATACTAAACTAATCCAACCACTAAAGCACTAGATCACTACTATTGTATAATATTTTTATAGCTTTGTATATATGTATGGCTCCAATGGGTGCCACTGCCATGCATCCCTCTCCTATCATTTAATCATGATTAGCCCATCATTTTGACCAGATATTAGTTTTGGTTAATTAATTAACTAGTGTGTGCCACAGCAGAGCACAGATCTCCATCTAGCTAGTAGGAGTAGCTTTCCAAGGCCTCTTTCCAAAGCCACAACTCCTCTAAGTTCTCAAGATAACCTAGTTGTCGAGGGATGTGTCCAGAAAGTTGGTTGATGTCAAGATACATGCTGATTAATTTTTGTTTCGGTTGAGAATCGGGCACCTTCTAGGTCAAGAAAATTGGGCATGACCTTTGCTAATTTTCTTGACCTAGGAGTGCCCCATTCTCAACCGAAACAGAAATTAATCAACATTTCAGGAGAAAGGGGTCATTTCAGAAGATCACAAGTAGCAGCAGCATCTCTTGACAAAATCACAAGTAGCAGCAGCATCACAAGTAGTACAGCAGCAGCATCATCACAAGTAGTACAGCAGCAGCAGCATCATCAAAAGTAATACACTTAATTGGCATAAAAGATCAAAAAACAGCATAAATGACTGTCAGCCAAACCCTTCTTCTCTCGCATGCAATAAGCCTATATATATGGATGATGGGTCAACCTTTAGCTACTACTATATTAGCTAACCCTATATAGCTCCATTCAATTAAGAGTGTGCTTCTGGACTTGTGTCTACTGTTTCTGGTAGTCTTTCTGCTGTTCAGTTCTTCAGTCCATTTAGTTACCAGTCAATATGTGAAGTAGCGTACGTGCAACGTACATCTGCCACTAGAGTGAATTTAGTTCAGCTCCTATTTGTGGAGACGAAGGTTATGCATCCAAGATGCAGTGTACAAGCTGGCAAAACAGTTGGTGGGCTGGGAGGCCGATGCATACTAGCTAGAGTGTTGACTGGGACTCTGCGAGCAGATTGATAGCTAGCTGAAGACCGTCGAGTTAGCTTGTAGTGTACTAGTTTGTACCTGATCCTTTAAGCCTGCTATGTAGTAGTATGACAAGACATGCATTGTACATGCCTCGATTGTGTGTATATGTGTGTGTGTGTGTGTGTGTATGTTAGCCTTAGGTCTTGCCGTATCTACTGTGTGTGTGTTTTTTATAATAATATTAATATATTATTACACACCGGAGATTACACACTGGAGATTAGAGTGATTTACACATATTCAACGTATCATTACCAAAAGTTTAAATGTACTCACAGCGCAGGTAAAATGGTCATTCACAAGGGTAGAGCTCTGACTGCTAGCTCGTCGCAGCTAGCAGCTATAAACATCAAAATTTGAGTAGTATAATCTAGGCATATATGCATCAGCTAAATAGATCCCATTTAACAAGATACTAAAGTGTAATGTAATCTAGGTGTATATGCATCAGCTGCATTTACGAAGACAATAAGTTGGTAGCTGATCCGTCCGGTCATCCACATTATGGAGCCTATTTGACCCAACAACCGGTCATGCATACTGTAATAAGGAAGGCTCATGCATGTTCGCCTAAAGGCTAGAAGTAGGGATGCAAATGGGTCGACCGATTCGGCTACCTCGCTTAGCAAGATGTTCATTTCCAGTTCAATCGACAGTCATTTATACACATGAGTTTTTTGTCAAGCAAATGAAGTAGGAATACAATGGGTCGGCCTGTCCCACTTGCATCCCAAGCTAGAATACCTTGTTAGAACATGAAATATTATGCTTATATTCACCACCGTTGTCAAGAAACAAAAAAAGACAAGGCCTCTATCAAGTGTATTTGGATCGAGAAAACAAGCACACAGAGCATCACTAAGTGGCAAAGATGCAGTTTTACCAGAGGGGCTTGTGCCAGACAGAGGTGTTGGGGAAGGCGCCGTCTCCGCTCCGAGGTACGGCTAGGGTTCGCCGCTGGACGCGTGAGTGCACCTGCCTGAGGAAGCAAACCAAGGGCATGAGGGGAGGGAAGGGAAGGGAAGGGAAGGGAAGAGGAGAAGATTGGGCAAGAGAGTGCATACCTCGACGACGGCGCGACGGAGCAATCAGGCTGGCGCGCTCGATCTGGTCGGCCGTTCGCGAGCACAGGCACGCGGAGGCGAGGTCGTCGTCGTCGTCCCGGCGCGCGAGCGAGCGAGCGGGGTGGGGTCGGAGGGGGAGGAAGGGGAGGATGGGGAGAGGGAGGCGGCGGGGGCGCGGATTGGGAGCGGACGCGTCCCACGGGCGAGGGCGGCGACGCAGTAGGGGCGGTGGCGCAGTGGGTGGGGCGGCGGTGCAGTGGGTCGGGCGCTGCTCCGTCTGAGAGAGATGTGAGATTGGGAGAAGGACGAACGGCTGGCGAGATGAACAGCACACACATACATACAGAGGGGGGAAGGTTAGCAATGGCGCACCATCTGGGGGTGAGCTATAAACACAGTGATAGCAATGGCGCACCTTTCCCTGGTGCGCCATTAGTAACTTTTTTTTTTGGATTTTTAGTTGCATTCTTTTGTGAATTGGTAAAACATTTATGAATATGAAAAAATATCATCAAATTTGAAAAAATATTAACAAATTCAATACTTTTTGTGAGTTAGAAATTCAATACCAGAATAAACATAAATAAATAGTCATGAGGACTAGAACAGAAGAAATGTCATTTCCATATTTCGAAATACAATCGAGAAATGAAGACTACAATTTAAATACAATCGATCTTATCTAGCTATCTTTTCACAATCTTCTTGCCCTTCTTTTTCGCAAATGGAGTTCTTCTTTTGAACGGACGTCCTTTAGGTAGGGTGGTCATGCTTCTTCTTGTGGTGTATGGCACTTCATCGTCGTCGTCATGTTCCATCTTCGGGTCGCCGTACTTGTCGAAGTCTTGCTCATTGGCGGCTCCATCCTTTCCGATGATCTTCCTTTTGCCTCTCCTCACGACAACACGACTGGGCTTTGACGGGTCAGTAATGAAGAAGCATTGGTCCACTTGGGAAGCCAGTACCCATGGCTCATTTTTCGCGGTGACGTTTGCGCCCGCGGTCTTGGATTTGGCTTCGGGTATAACCATGGTGGTGAAATACCGGTCTTCTTTTAGGACGCTCTTGGCCCATCTGACACGGAACATCAGGACCTTCTCTCCAGCGTAGCTCAGCTCCCAGATCTCCTCGATCCTTCCGTAGTATTTGTCCTTGTCGTTACCGGTGTAGGATTCCATCGTTACCCCGGAGTTCTGATAACCATCGCTCTTCATGTCCTTTTCCTCGGTGTAGAATGTGTAGCCGTTGATATCGTACGCCTCATAGGTCATCAGGTTGTGCTCGGCGCCCTGTGACAAGGCGAATATGAGTTTTTCTTCCGCGGAAGAATCCTCATGTAAAGGGTACGACAGAAGTTTCTCCTTGAACCAACACGTGAAACATGAGTTGTGCTCTTTGATTATATCTCCGTCCGTCCTCTATTGGCCTCGGTCATTGTATGTCTTCTCAATAAAGGTTTTGTGCTCTATCACCCAAGGATTGACCACGTCTATGTGTTGTAGCACGACTAGGTTTTCTCTTTCAAAGTCGGCGAGTCGACCCTCGAAGTCGACATGCATTTCACGGCGACCCTCGCGGTGACCCCATCCAGCGAGCCTGCCGAGGTGCCTGTTGACGGGCAGACCAACGGGGTTCTCGATGCCTAGATAATTCATGCAGTAGGAGATGCACTCTTCGGTCAGAAAGCCCCTGGCTATGCTTCCCTCTGGACGTGACATGTTGCGAACGTATCCTTTGATGACACCATTCATCCTTTCGAACGGCATCATGCTGTGCAGGAACGTCGGCCCGAGTTGGATGATATCCTCCATGATATGGACCAGCAGATGCACCATAACGTCGAAGAATGCGGGCGGGAAGTACATCTCAAGCTCGCATAGTATCACCACGATCTCTTCCTGTAGCCTTCTGAGTTGCCTCACGCCAACCGACTTCCGAGAGATGACATCGAAAAAGTTGCATAGGCCAAATAGCGTTTCACGGACGTGCGCGTCCATGATCCCACGGATTGTAACTGGAAGTATCTGCGTCATCAGCACGTGACAGTCGTGAGACTTCATCCCGCTGAACTTCTGCTTCGCTGAATCTAGGTATTTGCTTATCTTCCCCGCGTAACCGTAAGGAAGTTTTACTCCTACTAGGCAGGTGAAAAACTGCTCGATCTCCTCCTGACTTAGAGTGAAGCACGCGGGAGGGCAGTCATTTCCGATCTTCTTGGCCTTTTTGCCTTTGCGACGACTTTCCGTGTCCTTCGCCTCATCATCATCATCATCATCATCATCATCATCATCATTAGCGTGAAGCTCCTCCCTGAGGCCCATTGATTTCATGTCCGCCCTTGCTTTTGGCCCATCTTTGGTCCTCTCTGGCATGTTGAGCAGGGTACCAAGCAGACTCTTGCACACGTTTTTCGTGATATGCATGACATCAAGGCTGTGAGGCACACGGAGGATCTTCTAGTACGGCAAGTCCCAGAAAACTGACCTCGTTTTCCATACCTTCAGCAGCGGCTCTGGCGCCTTTCGCTTCTTTCCCGGCGGTGGGCACTCTTTCCAATTTTTCAACAGCTCGTCTATTTCCTCGCCGCTCCTCGTACGCGGGCGTCTTCGGGGTTCAGTTTCACCATCGAACAGATCCTTGCGTTTTCTCCATGAGTCATCGTCGCGAAGCCACCTTCGATGCGCCATGAACACGGTTTTCGAAGACCCGGGATCTCTATCTAGCTGGCGATACGTTGTGTCATCCATGCACCTGACGCATGCACGAAATCTGTGGACCACCTGCCCCGCGACATATCCGTAACCGAGATAGTCTTGCACCATTGTGAGCAGTGCGGCTCTCATAGGGAAATATTCTTTCTCTGCGGCGTCCCACGTATTGGCTGGCGTTTTCCACAGCATGTCTAGCTCCTCTTTCAGCAGCCCCAGATACAGATTGATGTCGTTCCCTGGTTGTTTCGGCCCTTTAATTAGCATACTCATGTGAATGTACTTCCACTTCTTGCACTTCCAGGGGGGAAGGTTGTACATCCACACAAACACAGGCCAGGTGCTATGTGTGCATCTCTGGCTGCCAAACGGATTGACTCCATCGGTGCTCGCGCCCAGCATGATGTCCTTGGATCGTCCCCAAATTCTGGGTGTTCGAAGTTCAACGCTTGCCACTGGCTCGCGTCCTTAGGGTGACTCAGCATCTTGTCTTTTTTATTTATCTCCGGATCATTTCCGTCATCTTCTCGCTTCTTCTCCTCCCTATCCGCATGCCAACGCAGGAGCTTTGCTGCCTAAGGGTCCGCAAAATACTGCTGCAGACGAGGAGTGATCGGAAAGTACCACACCACTTTTCGAGGAGCTTTCTTCCTCTTCTTGTATCGAGTGACGCCGCACACCGGACATATGGTAGACTCCGCCTGCTCGTCCTGATAAATGATGCAATCGTTCATGCACACATGGTATTTCACGTGCGGTAAATCCAGAGGACACACGATTTTCTTCGCCTCCTCGAAACTGGTCGGGCACTTGTTCCCCTTGGGAAGACGTTCGTGCCAGAATGACATGTTCTCGTCGAAGCATGCGTCGGTCATTTTGTGTTTTACCTTCATCTCTAGAGCCATGAGCGTTACTTTCAGGCGGGTATCCTCGGGCCTGCATCCTTCATACAATGGTGTAACCGCGTCTATCTCCAGTTGATCCAGCTTGGCTTTCTCTCGGGTGGCAGCTCTTGCTTTATCCGTCTGCTTGAGAAGCAGCTCTTGAATATGAGGGTCCTGTACCCAGCCCATCGATGGTCCATCGTCGTCTGCTCCAGCATCTTCATCTTCATGATCATGCCCTTCGTCTTGATCTTCCTCATCATCATGTCCGGCATCTTCTACATGATGACTGTGTACTGCATCTACTTCGTGATCATGTCCTGGAGATTCTTCGTCTTCTCGCCCGCCCTCGCCGCGGTTGTCTTGCTGCCCTTCCTCATTTCTTGCCCGGCCCCCATGGACGACTTCATAATCATCTTCATCACCTTGCCACCAATAGCCATCCATGAAACCACGCAAGAGCAGGTGGTCCCGCACCTGTACGGAATCCGGGTGCATAAGGCTCTTCAGCTTGCATCTTCGACACGGACATCTTATCTCCGTCTCGTTCTTTTGAAGCATCTCGGCCTTCGCGGAGCTCAAAAACCTATTCAAGATGCCTTCGGTCCTCGTGCGGACCATGGTCGCCTACGGGGTAGAGCAAAACGATATTTTAGAACCAAAAAAAAATTTGGCATGACTTTGCCTAAAAATATGACCAAAAATAATGCATAGTGCCAAATTCTCGCCGAAACGGAAATGAATCAACATTCCGGCAAAATATTGGCAACTATCGCATTACAAATACCGGTACCTGCAAACACAAACATATGCAACACCACAAACATACGTAGATCTAGGCCATCAAAAGTGCATGTGCACGTTGTTGGAGGGAGAAAAAACTAGATCTACAACATAAAGAAAGATTTCCCCTTACTTACCTATCAAAAAAAGGAAATTTAACCACTTAATTTGGGTGAATCTATGGTGCAAATGAGGTCAGGAGGAGGAGGCAGCCGAGACAAGCTTGGAGGAGGAGGTGGAGAGAATGAAGTGGGGAAAGTGAGTGTGGTAGGTGGCTGTCCAAAATATCTAGCTGCTCTCAGGTTACCAATGGCGCACCACCTAACAATGCACCATTAGTAACCCTGGTTACTAATGGCGCACCTGTTACGTGGTGCGCCATTACTAGTTTTGCAAAAAAAATAAAAAAAATAATTGTTAGTAGTGGCGCACCGTGGTTGTGGTGCGCCATTACTAGTTTGAACTAGTAATGGCGCACTATACCCGGGTGCGCCATTACTAGTTTTTAAAAAAAAGTAAAAAAAATTTTGTTAGTAGTGGCGCACTGAGTGTGTGGTGCGCCATTACTAGTTAAAACTAGTAATGGCGCACTATGCCCTGGTGCGCCATTACTAGTTTTGGAAAAAAAAATTGTTAGTAGTGGCGCACCGTGGTTGTGGTGCGCCATTAGTGATATGGACACTAGTGGCGCACCTACACATGGTGCGCCACTGCTACCACATATGTGGTGCGCCATTAATGTCCATATTAGCTATAGCCCTTTTCCTAGTAGTGAGTGCTACGTGGTAGGCCTTTCAGGCTAAGTAATCCCACGTCTTCGGAGGTGGCATGAGTTCGGCCACGTCTTGATTACAAGACGCCATCCCTCGAGGAGTAGTTTGGGAATCTTGAAAATGACAATGGGGAACTCGTCTGTCGAGCCAAGGACATCGGATGCGTACTTGTTAACATCAAGAAGGTCGTCCTCGGCATGGAAGACAAGTTTGGGGGCTACTAACGGTGTCCTGGACTAAGGGGTGCTAACCTAGTCAGCCCATATTCCTCGGGCTGGCCCAGTGGGCAATCATTCTTGTCAAAGTGGAGTCCGGAAGCTGCACGGCTGTCCAAGACCACATCTGCCGAAGACTTGACGTATACTTGAAGACATCTCCTGCCGCCTCCGCGCATCCCCTGGATACCGGCTATGTAACCTCAACCAATTCGGGGGCTAATGACGGGGTCACCTACTAAGGGTTGGGTCAAGAACCTGACATTCTGGGCCCACCTAGGGCCCCACACCATCATTGGAAGGTCCCAGGACCATTAGCACATTCGGTTGCCCACATCTGAATATCCACTCAGATGGTGATGGTTCACCCGGTCGCTTCACCTCCAGTCGGCTCACTTTCCAGCATTCGTACATAGGAGGCAAAGAGGCTACACGGGGCCTATAACCTTCGAGGAGCTTAACGCCAGGCTTTAAGTATGACTATCACGGCAGTTACCAGTAACACTTGTAGTAGGTCCTTCCTTCATCTCCCTTGTAACATAGCTTTAATGGGGGCGGCGAACTCTGTATAAGCCGCCCCATAGCGCTAAGGAAAGGGTTCGCAACACTCATATAATTAGACAGCCCAAAGAAAACATAGAGTAGGGCTCGATACATAGGGATTTAACTCTCCGCGAGGGGCCTAAACTTCAGTGCCCAAAGCACGAGGATAGATTATGGAGCTATGGTGCACCCAAACTTGCCGCTTAAAGCGAACAACTGTTCTCAGGTCAGGTTATGTAGCTATGGTGCATTCTCCTTTGCTCTTGCATCACTGTATTTACTCATACCAAATAATTTCAAATTTGAAGCATCCAGTCGAAACTCCAATGACACAACAGGTAAGTTTGAAACATGTTTCTTTAATTGGTTTGCTGTTGTAAATTGTTGCTCTATGTTGATTTCAGTTTCAATTGTATAAACTGTTATCTTCTCATATAATGCACATTGCAAGTGTTGTTATCGTTGTGTAGTTTCCCACACTTATATTATGTCTAAGCTGCTTTTCTTAAACAGATATGATTTGAACTATGTCTCTATTGTTGTGGGAACAGATCTGACAGTAGAGATTAGGGGTACGTATGAGAGGGCAGAGCCTTGCTACGGCGAGATTGTACACTCAGATTTACGAGTTCAGGCCCCTCTCAGAGGAGGTAAAGACGCTACGTCTCGGTGCTGCGGGAGCTTTGTTATCTGGAGTGTTGTGTTACAGGGGGTGCGAACCCTTGTGCAGGAGCTAAGAGGCGGCTTATATAGAGTCCGCTGGCCCCTCTATGAATGCCCCGTTACCCAAGGGTTCGATAGAGAAGTAAAAGGTGCGAGTGTTACAGGTAACGTCAATATTAGATGCTCGTTATGGTGACGAACTGACTGCCCGACCGTTGTCATCCCAGAGTGATTCTTGGTCTTCTGCCTCCGAGTGATGCTTGACACTCCGAGTGAATAAAGGTTGTCGAGTGATGATGAGGTCTCCGAGTGACTTATAAGTTGTAGGCATTTCAGTTGGCGATTCCCCTTAACTTTGTAGGCCTTGGATTCCTATATGTGGTGACCTTGGGTAGGGTATGTAGTTCAGGTCTAGGACCCTACCCTAGGTGCATGTCATCGTCATTAGCCCCCGAATGGATCAGGGTTCGAGTGAGAAGGGATTGGAGTGGGTCTCGACCAGACTCAATGCCTCGGTGGCATCTTTAGAAGTCTGCAGGTACATGAGCTGCTTAATCCCTTGTCAGTCGCCTCGGTCGATTCTGGCTCATTATGTGTCTGAGTGAGACAAGCTGCGAGTCGTCGAGTGTTGGGTTCAACCCGAATGAACGTGGATATCTTCGATGTGATCAATTATTTTGCCAGATCCCGGATTTCGTGGGATTTGAAAATTTGGAGAAGCGCGCGCGCCGGCTGCGGTGCGGTAAGTGGGGCAAGTGGGGAGGGACTCCTCAATTTTCGCTCCCCCTTTATCGCCATGTATCGTGCAGGCGCCGGTTGTGGGATGTGTTGAGATTTTGCTGGCCCACCGGTCAGTAACTCGGGTGCGCGGGTATAAAGAGCGATGCGGCCGAGGGGTGAAACAGTGTTTTCCCCTTTTCCCCCTTTCACCTTGCCTCTCCTCGTCTTCTGCCCCTGCACCGCGCCGCCCCGCTTGGCTCCGACAACCACCGCGGAGATGGCGAAGGACAAGACAGCGAAGCTGGAGCGTGCCAAGAAGACAACCAAGGGGAAGAAGGCATCCAGCTCTCGAGCCACGCTGCCGCCAGGCTGGATCCAGCGCGACTGGCTGCCCTTGACGGTCACGACAGAGGATCTTGATGGGCTCACCGCCGACGGCTTGTTGGCCCCTGGATCTTGGAGGCTGCCGGAGGGGGAGGTCGAGCCTGCACCGCGCCACGGAGAACGGGTCCTCCTCCTCACCCATGTGGACAGAGGTTTTTCCTTGCCCCCTCATCCATTCTTTCTTGGTTTCTAGAATTTCTTCTGTGCGCAAATCCACCACTTTCCTCCGAATGCCATATTGTATCTTGTCACCTTCGTCTCGATGTGTGAAATTTTTTTGGGCTGCAATCCTCACTGGGGGTTATTCAAACATATCTTCACTTGTCGATCCCAGTCAGTCAAGAAAGCTAATGCGAGTGATGAGAGAACCCACGTGATCCAGATGTGTGGGGGTTTAGGTATCTAGATGAGGGGTAGGAGTGAATTCCCTGCAATGACCTTTCTTGAGTCCGTTCGGGGTTGGCAGTCGACTAGGTTTTACTGTACCGATGTTCCATCTCCTGGCTCATCGACTGGTCTTCCCCCCTTTTCGCTGGCAAGGCTCAATGCTACCCGCTCGCTGACTGTGGCCGAGGAGGAGGAAGCCGAAGTGGGAATCTTGGTAGACGTTGTAGTTGAGCTGATCCGAGGTGGAGTGACGGGCTTGGACCTATTGCAGGTATTCCTCAGTCGACGGATCCAGCCCCTGCAGGCGCGGAGCCATCCCACGTGGCAGTACACGGGTCCAAACGACTCCACTCGGACACATCCAGAGGAGGTCAAGGACAAGACCATGATGCAGTGGCTTAGAAGCATCACCGGAGCTCGTGACAATCCACGTGGGTCCAAGCGGATTCAGCCTTTTGACGTCAAGCACCAACCTGGGGAGGTGAGGCATATCTTGTCAAGGGTTTTACTTTTTGTTTCCAACATGCAACTATATTGAGAACCGACTAACTTTGATACTTGTGCCATGCAGGCATTCACGAAGATGTTTTCACCCATGCCAAACGGAGAACAGCTCATTGAAGGAGCGGAGAGTGAGGGCGGGAGCGCCGATATCGATTATGCTGATGACAGTGAGGACAGCAGTGACCACTCGGAAGAGAGTGAGGAAGTCGAGTCTCCTCCTCGCACCGAGCGCCGATCCAAACAGAATCAAGACCCAGCAGCCAGCCAGAGCAAGGCCGTGACATTGAATGTCAGGAATCCGAAGTGCACTCGGACAACAACGCCGGATCCGATCGAGAATACTGTGAAACAGACCAAGGTTGCTCCATCGAAGCCCCAGAAGGCTCTACCCATGATAAAGGTTGCCGTGCCCATTGCTTCGACGTGAGTGTTCTTTCCATCTTTCTTATTGTTTTTTATCTTCATTGTTTTACTGACCGAGTGAGATTTGAATGCCAGAGCTGCTACTTCTGTGATGTCGCCCATGCAGATTGACGAAGAACATGCGGAGATGGATAATGCAGATGCAGCTACTTCTCGGCCAGGTACGACCAGTTTTCACTCCACTCTGTCTTACTAACTGATCTGACGGTCGACAGAATTTGCACTGTCAAGTGACTGCAGATCCAACGGATATCATCCACCTTGCAGACGATGAAGAAGACGAGCCTCAAAAGGGCACAGGAGGGGAGGGTAGAACCTTGATCGTCTCCCGCGGCTTCGCTAAGAGAGTGTCGTCGGGCCGATCGTCTCGTGCACCGCCTGAGGTCGCGCCTCAAGAGCAAGGTGGTTCGTCCCGAGCTGGTGCTATCTTCGTTGCTCCTCTGTTGATTGCTTCACCCTTGGTGTCGACTGCTCCTGCTTCAGGTTCGACTGGTCAGGCTCAAGTGCTGATCCCTCCAGCTGCATCGCCGACTCCTACGCAGAATGAATTCACTCTGCATCATGTTCCTGAATGTAAGAGATATGCCCTAGAGGCAATAATAAATGTTATTGATTATCTCCCTTTTCATAATTAGGTTTATGTTCCATGCTACAACTGCTATGGTTCTCGAGACTACAATAACCATGAGGCTCGGAGGATGACTCATATGCATGTGTGGAAAAATAAATGGATAAAATGTATTCCTAGTCTGGCCTCTAAGACTAGCCCAAGTGTTGCATGATGCTTCTGTTTTCCTGATCATGGGCATGACTATGCCGGCAACTTTGAGGGCACAATGTTAGAAGAACATTTGTGTTGAATCAACCAGAATTGATGTTATGCTATGAGAATACATTCGTCACAAGTTAATGGTGAATAACATAGAGATGGTTAATGTTTGCATTATTCCTTAGACCATGAGAGTATCTAGTTTCTTCATGCTTGCTTCATGAACTTTGGGGTTTGTTAAACGTCATCCGTAAATGGTTTGCTATTACGGCGGCTTACGGGTTCATGGAAAAGTGTGTCAAGTAACTTGATAGCTTGAGATTTGTATTTGCTCCTCCGACGATGGAGAGATATCTCTGGGCCCTCTCGGTCTTCCGGTATCCATCATCGTCTGGCCAGACACAGGGTGATTTGATCAAAGGGATGCCGGAACACGGTAACGAGAAAAGAGAAAAATACCAGCAACGAGGTAAATGGCATAGTGGAAAAGTTGTTGATCCACGGGAATGCCAACATGTCTCACCTCGAGTATTTGTAACATATCACGAAGCAACAGGAATAGCACATGGCAACTGGAGGTTCACTCGAATATTCATTTGTGTGGGTATAGTGGTCAATATGGGTGTCCACGGCTCCGATGTTGATCATTGATCGGAAGGGGTTCCTGGTCATGTCGATGCTTCACCGAACCTATAGGGTCACACGCTTATGGGTCAGCTATCTGCTGAATACTAGACAGGGAGTCTGAGAGAAAGTTTCCGAAAAAGGATTTCCGAGACAGCGAAAAAGTTCCGAAGAGAGAAGTCACATGATGAGTTTCGGTGAAACCGAAAAGTTATTTTGGGTATACCACTAAGCCGAAATGGTTTCGGGACACCCCTGGTAATTCTTGGAGGGTGCCAGAATCATTCTGGAAACTTCTGGAAATTTTCCGGGATAAAAACCGAAAATGTTCCAGAGCTGCCGGAACCACTTTAGATGCTTTTCGCAGATGAAAAGCACTAATCCGGAATTGTTTCGGAATGCATTGAAATTTTTTTTAGTGGGTACTAAAAATGTTCTAAGCCCACATAAATATTTTCAGTTCGAACCGACGCTGAAAAATGTCATCGTGAATAGTGAAAGTGCTTTTTGGATTACTTTTTGGAAAGCCATTATTTTGGGCTTTGTACCAAGATATTTTTGGGGGATGACATGGAAGGATAAGGCCCCTTTTGAAGGGGCCCTACTAGGAGTGGCCGGCCACATGGGGGCTCATCCATGGAGCCCCCACTTGTCCCTTGGTTTCACTTTTGGGTCCTTGGGAAGGACTCCTTTTCATGTGGGTTTTGGGTTTTCTTGTAAAACCACCCTACCCCTTGAGTTTCCTATAAAAGGAGGTGGAGAGGAGCTCTCCACTCTCATCCCTTGCTATGAGACACATGCCGTGCATTATCTGGCTTCTCTCTCCCTCCCCGCGAAATAGTTTCGTAGAGCCGAAAGGCTGTCTGCGTTCCGGCGGGAACTAGTTCTAGACGGCGAAGCCCTGCCGGATAGATGACACCGTATGTGTGCAACCCCGTAGAGAGGTCGTAGTTTCGATCTTTGTGCCCGAGGGGCTATTTTGAGACTTCCTCTCGAAGGGCTGTCCAAGTGACGATCTGAGTTCTGTGAGTCCTCCCGAAGGGCTGTCCGAGTGACCGTCCGAGTTTCGAGGGTCCTCCCGAAGGGCTGTCCGCGACACCGTCCGAGGGACAGTCCGACCTCCTCCCGGAGGGCTGTCCATGGGGCAGATGAGGGAGTACATCCTCGCAGTTGGGAGGTTGTAAATCCTAGCTGCGGGGATCTGCACCGCCGATCGTCATCGACTCTACTTCCGCTGCACTACAAGTTAGTAACGAAAATGATCAAACCTTGTATGATGTCTCCATAGTTGTCCTGGGCTGGTGCGTAGGTCGGAAATTTTTTGTTTTCTGTCACGTTACCCTACAGTGGCATCAAGAGTCGTGTTATGCGTAGATGCAGGTTGCGATCTAGAATACATAGAGATATTGTTGTTAGACAATAGTATACCTACGATACACAAGGAAGCATTGATGGGCCCTGACTCTGGAATTGGCTAAATGCCAATACAATCCGAGATAGTTTCCATATAAGTGATCCAAGATTAAAATCTTGATACACCTTTCAGAAGACTTAGAGTATAACGAATATTTATGGAACTAAAAACTGATACGGATAAAAATGTTTTATCCATAAAGCTTGACTTGTTGAAATAACAAGTTCAAGGAGTTGACTACGATGAGGTTGTTTCACCGTAGCGATGCTTAAAGTCGGTTCGGGTTGAACTAGCAATTAATACATATTTCAAATCATGAGATATGAAACATGGATGACGAAAGGATTTCCATCTGATGGAAATGAAACCAAGGACTTGCATGTGTTACAGTCCAAGGTATTTTGTCATTCCAGAGGATGCTAGTGAGTGTGCAAACTTCAGAGTTCCAGCGATGGACAGAAGAGAGCAAAATGGTGTTGGAATGTTCGTGTTTTGATGAAATGGTCAAAATGGTTTTGACTTCATCAATGGGTAACGAAGATGCTTGTGATTCAAGAAAGTAAGTGGGAGCATAATAATATTTCTAAAAACGTTGTGTGCATGACACATTGTTAATTGGAAATAAATTTCTTGAAACAAATTAGGACTTCATTTGAAAATAGTTTTTCGATGAAATGCTTGGGCTAAATAGCCTTGATATTAGGCATGATGATCTATGGAGATAGATTTACCTGATGGGGCTGAGCAAAGATACATATTGACAAAATGCTAAAACCTTTTAGCATTAAAAAACGTCAAGGAGTGATTCTTGCCGAAGTCACATGGAAAGAGTTTTTGCAAGACTCGTTGTCCCAAAACACTGATGAGCAAAATACATGATGGAGATTCCACACACTCTTGTGTTTGGATTAATCATGTCCATGGTATGTAAAACAACCAGATAAGTCCAATACTCCCAAAGTTGTTGCGAGTATAGATACCAAAGTGATCAAAAGTACTGAGCATGGGACAACAGTGAAAAAGGGTCATTGAGTACTATAGTAGCACTGATGACATGTTTTCTCGCAAGCGGAGATCATGAAGGTTTCGTTGTAAGGTTACATCGATATAGTCTTCATCCATGCTCCAAGCGATTTTCGATTTAAGATAAGGGTTTTGTGCAATACACAATTTGGTGGCACGGTAGTTGGAAATTGTTCCAAACAGGTTACTGTGGTGAATTCTATGACAAATGGCTAAGTATGTTGGCGCTTTAGAAGCGATAAAGAAGTTGTTGAATCATATAGTTCATTCATGAAATTAGTGTGGTTCCAAGATGGCTTTGGTCAATGGGACACTATTGCAGATAGTTGCATCATAGCTCAATCTGAGGAATCAGGTTTCGACCAATGATTCACACATATGCAAAGCCAAGTCCACACAAAATATGAATTTTGTGAAAGCATGAAAACGCGAGGATATGCAAAGATACACACGGATCTGAAGTTGTTAGATCCATTAGACATCAGGCTATACCACAAGCGAAGCATATTTATACCGGTGTGCCATAGGTGTAAAGTGCATTAGCATTAACTAGATTATTGACTCTAGTGCAAGTGGGAGTCTGTGGGAGATATGCCCTAGAGGCAATAATAAATGTTATTGATTATCTCCCTTTTCATAATGAGGTTTATGTTCCATGCTATAAATTCTATGGTTCTCGAGTCTACAATAACCATGAGGCTCAGAGGAAGACTCATATGCACATGTGGAATAATAAACGGATAAAATGTATTCCTAGTCTGGCCTCTAATACTAGCTCAAGTGTTGCATGATGCTTCTGTTTTCCTAATCATGGGCATGACTATGCCGGCAACTTTGAGGGCACAATGTTAGAAGAACATTTGTGTTGAATCGACCCGAATTGATGTTATGCTATGAGAATACATTCATCACAAGTTAATGGTTAATAACATAGAGATGGTTAACGTTTGCATGATTCCTTAGACCACGAGACTATCTAGTTTCTTCATGCTTGCTTCATGAACTTTGGGGTTTGTTAAACATCATCCGTAAATGGGTGGCTATTACGGTGGCTTACGGGTTCATGGAAAAGTGTGTCAAGTGACTTGATAGCTCGATATTTGGATTTGCTTCTCCGACGATGGAGAGATATCTCTGGGCCCTCTCGGTGTTATGGTATCCATTATCGTCTGGCAAGACACAGGGAGATTTGATCACATGGATGCCTGAACACGGTAACGAGAAAAGAGAACAATACCGGTAATGAGGTAACTGGCATAGTGGACAAGTTGTTGATCCACAGGAATGCCAACATGTCTCACCTTGGGTATTTGTAACATATTGCAAAGCAACAGGAATAGCACACGGCAACTGGTGGTTCACTCGAATATTCATTCGTGTGGGTATAGTGGTCAATATGGGTGTCCACGGCTCCGATGTTGATCATTGATTGAAAGGGATTCCGGGTCATGTCTATGCTTCACCGAACCTATAGGGTCACACGCTTAAGGGTCATCTATCTACTGAATACTAGACAGGGAGTCTGAGAGAAAGTTTCCTGAAAAGGTTTTCGAAGACAGTGGAAAAGTTCCGAAGAGAGAAGTCACCGGATGAGTTTCGGTGAAACCGAAAAGTTGTTTCGGGGTATACCACTAAGTCAAAATGGTTTCGGGACACCCCTGATATTTCGTGGAGGCTGCCAGAGTCATTCTGGAATCTTCTGGAAATTTTCCGGGATAAAAACCGGAAATGTTCCGGAGCTGCTGGAACCACTTCAGATGCTTTTCGCAGATGAAAATCACTAATCCGGAATTGTTTCGGAATGCCTTGAAAATTATTTTAGTGGGTACTAAAAATGTTCTAAGCCCACATAAATATTTTCAGTTCGAACGAACGCTAAAAAATGTCGTCGCGAATAGTGAAAGTGCTTTTTGGATTACTTTTTGGAAAGCCATTATTTTGGGCTTTGTCCCAAGATATTTTTGGGGGATGACATGGAAGGATAAGGCCCCTTTTGAAGGGGCCCTACTAGGAGTGGCCGGCCACATGGGGGCTCCTCCATGGAGCCCCCACTTGTCCCTTGGTTTTACTTTTGGGTCCTTGGGAAGGACTCCTTTTCATGTGGGTTTTGGGTTTTCTTGTAAAACCACCCTACCCCTTGAGTTTCCTATAAAAGGAGGTGGAGAGGAGCTCTCCACTCTCATCCCTTGCTCTGAGACACATGCCATGCATTATATGGCTTCTCTCTCCATCCCCGCGAAATAGTTTCTTAGAGCCGAAAGGCTGTCTGGGTTCCAGCGGGAACTAGTTCTGGACGACGAAGCCCTGCCGGATAGATGACACTGTATGTGTGCAACCCCGTAGAGAGGTCGTAGTTTAGATCTTTGTGCCTGAGGGGCTGTTTTGAGAGTGCCTCCCGAAGGGCTGTCCAAGTGACGGTCCGAGTTCTGTGAGTCCTTCCGAAGGGTTGTCCGAGTGACCGTCTGAGTTTGGAGGGTCCTCCAGAAGGGCTGTCCACGACACCGTCCGAGGGACTGTTCGACCGCCTCCCGGATGGCTGTCCGTGGGGCATATGAGGGATTACATCCTCGCGGTTGGCAGGATGTAAATCCTAGCTGCGGGGATCTGCACCGCCGACCGTCATCGACTCTACTTTCGCTGCGCTACGAGTCGGTAACGAAAATGATCAAAGCTTGTATGCTATCTCCATAGTGGTCCTGGGCTGGTGCATAGGTCGGAAATTTTTTGTTTTCTGTCACGTTACCCTACACTGAAGACCAGACTGGGGCCAGCAAGGAAGCCATGATCCAGACCAGCCTGATGATGCAGTATCTGTAGAGGTGTATGAAGCCAGCAAGGCGGCTTAAAATGCCAGTGCAGCTCTCCAGTCGAATGTCCGAGTAAGTGCGATTGTAAGTTGATTTCTGAGTGGGTTTTTTTATTCCGTCTTGACTCTATACACCCACTGGGTGCTTTTGACCCATGACGTCAGTATTCCTTTGCTCATAGTTTTTCATTCTGTAGCTTCCAATCGGACCATTCAGACCGTGCCGAGTGGGGAACTGATCCAGTGGAGGCACGCTTAGTGCACCCACTGGGTGTAGTCCCCGAGACCGCCGTCGAATGTTTGATTCAGTGGGGGTCTTAGAACACTTTTGCCTGCAACTCTCCACTTAGGCCGGTTAGGCCGTGCTAAGTGGGAATTGATCCAGTGGGGGCATGCTGAGTGCACCCACTGGGTGTAGTCCTCGAGATCGCCGTCGAATGTTTGATTCGGCGGGGGTCTTAAAGAACATGTGTTTGTTTTTTTTATTCGAATCAGTCAGGCTGAAGCCGAGTGAGAATGGATCCAGTGGGGGCATGCTGAGTGCACCCACTGGGTGTAGTCCTCGAGACCGCTGTCGAATGTTTGATTCGGCGGGGGCCTTATAATTGTTCGCTTGTAGCAACTGGATTTGCTCTTCTCCACTCAGAAGTAGAGGAATATTTGAAAATCTTTGTCATTGTCGACTGAATTGTTTCCTTGTTGATTTCAGAAAACTTGTGAGCTTGGGACCCAGTATGTTGCCTTGGAGAAGGCGAAGATTCAACTCCATCTAGACTTGCAACTGGCTAACTGGAACTTGGAACATGCTTAGACGGAAGCAGAGACCCTAGGAGGTAAATCCTGTCGACCGAGCGCATTGATCTTTTCTTTCTGTCCTTTGAGCCGTGTAGTTTCACTCGAACAGATGTGCGTAATGAAAATCGTCAACTTCGAGCATGACTCAGGAATGTTATTTGTTTAGACACCATGAAGCAGAAGTTGGAAGACAAGGACAACGGACTTGCGGGGGTGCAGAAGGTGGCTAGAGAGAAAACTAAGGCCGTTGAGGCGAAGTTGGCCTCATTCGGAAAGTTGGAAGAGGAAACTGCATCTTTGGAGACTGTAGTTGAATAGCTCAAGAAAGAACGGGCCGAGTGGGCCAAGAAGATGGAAGATCAAGCGAGTGCTTTTAAATCAGAGAAGACAGCTCTGAATGACAAGGTGGACCAGCTCACCCAGAAGAGGGACGCATTGGAGAAATATCTGGGAGATTTCGCGAAGAAGATGTATGGCATGCTTGAAAGTACCTCTCTTTGCCCGAGTGAATTTCTCTGAATCACGAATGTAAGGGTGCAACTAATCTTTCCTTTCCTTCTGATGTAGAATTCTGTCAAAACTTCGAGGCAGAGACCGATAGGATCGAGAAGGATCTGGATCCCACCAAGTCACTCGCCAAGGACGCGGTGGCTCTAAACATGCTACGCCTTGAAGCTCGCCTCGACGATGTCCGGGGGTACATTACTAGTCTGAGAGTTGTGCTAGCAAAGATAGACAAGGAATTGTGGCCCGAGGACACACTTCAAAATGATCTTGAATCACTGATGAATCGACTTAACAAGGTCCCTAGTCGAGTGCAAGCATGGAAGAAGTCTACCGCTCGCTGCGGGGCTGATGTGGCAATCTCCCTCGTCCGTGTCCACTGCAAAGATGCCAAGGAAGAAAAGATGAAGGCTCTCCAAGTGGCTAACACAAAGAAGCTCCAATTTGAAGCTTTCATGGAGACTTTCATTGAGGCGGCCACTCGGATTACAGATGGCATAGATCTGGATATCTTCGTCAAGCATGCGAGTCCCACCGGCACTTGAAAGAAATCCTGATGACCTGAGTCCCATAGTCGAAACTTATTTGCCTCGGTTTGCTGAGTGATTTTGTAATCGTTAAAACTCGATCGGGCTTTCAGTCCGAGTAATTTTGTCTGCACTTCATATTCTGTATTTATACGAATGTTGCTTTCTGGTTTCTCGCATAGTTAAGTTTATTTTGGCTGGTTTGTAGCTAAGCCTCTGAGTGGGAAGGACGCTCGACACTCGGAGTAATTTTTAACTTAGGCGAGGACTGGTTCGCGGCTAAGCCCCCGAGTGGGAGGGACACTCGCCACTCGGAATAGTTTTGAACTTAGGCGAGGACTGGCTCACGGCTAAGCCCCCGAGTGGGAGGGATGCTCGCCACTCGGAGTAATTTTTAACTTAGGCGAGGACTGGCTCGCGGCTAAGCCCCCCGAGTGGGAGGGATGCTCGCCACTCGGAGTAATTTTGAACTTAGGCGAGGACTGGCTCGCAGCTAAGTCCCCCGAGTGGGAGGGATGCTCGCCACTCGGAGTAATTTTGAACTTAGGCGAGTACTGGCTCGTAGCTAAGTCCCCGAGTGAGAGGGAAGCTCGCCACTCGGAGTAATTTTGAACTAAGGCGAGGACTGGATCGTGGCTAAGTCCTCCAGTGGGAGGGATGCTCGCCACTCGGAAAGTGTTTAACCTAGGCGAAGAATGGTTCGGAGCTATGTCCCAGAGTGAGCGGGATGCTCTCGACTCCGAGGAGTTTTGAACTTAGGTGAGGACTGGCTCGCGCCTAAGCCCCCGAGCGGGAGGGATGCTCACCACTCGGAGTAGTTTTGAACTTAGGCGAGGACTGGCTCGCGGCTAAGCCCCTGAATGGGAGGGATGCTCGCCACTCGGAGTAGTTTTGAACTTAGGCAAGGACTGGCTCGCGGCTAAGCCCCCGAGTGGGAGGGATGCTCGCCACTCGGTGTAATTTTGAACTTAGGTGAGGACTGGCTCACGGCTAAGCCCTCGAGTGGGAGGGATGCTGGCCACTCGGAGTAATTTTGAACTTAGGCGAGGACTGGCTCGTGGCTAAGCGCCCGAGTGGGAGGGACGCTCGCCACTCGGAGTAATTTTTAACTTGGGCGAGGACAGGCTCGCGGTTAAGCCCCCGAGTGGGAGGGACGCTCGCCACTCGGAGTAATTTTGAACTTAGGCGAGGACTGGCTCACGGCTAAGCCCCCGAGTGGGTGGGATGTTCGCCACTCGGAGTAATTTTGAACTTAGGCAAGGACTGGCTCGCGGCTAAGCCCCCGAGTGGGAGGGATGCTCGCCACTCAGAGGAATTTTGAACTTCGGCGAAGACTGGTTCGCAGCTAAGCCACCCACTGGGGGTTTTAGAACATGCGCTTGTGCGAGTAAAACCATCGACGGACTGGAGGAGTCATATCTTTGATAAATAAACATCTCTTAAAGTACTTATTACATCTTGACAAACCAATCGTTAAGTATAGAATTGACGAAGAAGATCTGCGTTCCAGGCGCGTCGCTCGTCTATCTGCTTTGCGAGGTTGTAGAGGTGGTAGGCCCCATTATGTAGCACCTTGGTGACGATGAAGGGGCCTTCCCATGCGGGGGCGAGCTTGTGTGGTTGCTGCTGATCCACTCGGAGCACAAGATCTCCCTCTTGGAATACCCGACCCTTAACGTGTCTTGCATGGAAAAGTTGAAGGTCTTGCTGATAAACAATGAACCGTATCAGGGCCATTTCTCGTTCTTCCTCCAAGAGATCCATAGCGTCTTGCCACCCTTGATCAGCTTCGGCTTCTGAATAGAGTTCTACACGGGGCGAGTTGTGAAGGAGCTCACTCGGCAGCACGGCTTCGGCTCCATACACTATGAAAAACGGGGTGTGGTCAGTGGAACGGTTAGGAGTCGTCCTTAAGCCCCACAAGACTGACGGCAGTTCAGTCACCCAAGCTCCGGCCGCATGTTTGAGATCGCGCATGAGTCGTGGCTTCAACCCTTGAAGGATAAGTCCATTCGCTCTCTCAGGCTGGCCATTAGACTGAGGGTGCGCAACGGATGCTTAGTCCACCCGAGTGCCTTGGGTGGCGCAGAACCTTCTGAATTCTTCCGAATCGAAGTTTGAGCCGTTGTCTGTGATCATGCTATGTGGGACTCCATATCTGAATATCAACTCTCTCATGAACTTGATAGATGTGCATGAATCTATTCTTTAATAGGCTTAGCCTCAATCCACTTGGTAAACTTGTCGACTGCTACCAGCAGATGAGTGAAACCGCTCCTGCCAGCCTGAGCGGTCCAACCATGTCCAATCCCCACATGGCAAACGGCCAGACGAGTGGTATGGTCTTCAAAGTAGATGCAGGTTTCTGGGACAAGTTTGCGTAGAACTGGCACCATTGGCAGTGTTGAACAATCTCTTTGGCAGCTTCGTTGGCACGCGACCAGTAATATCCAGCTCGGTACGCTTTGGCCACAATTGTCCGAGAGGACGCGTGATGACCACAGGTCCCAGAGTGGATATCTTCTAAGATCAGTTGACCTTCCACGGGAGAAATACATCGTTGGGCTACGCTAGTGACACTCTCTCTGTAAAGCTGTCCGTTCACCATAGTGAAAGCTTTGGATCTACGGACAATCTGACGTGCCTCAACTTCATCCTCTGGGAGTTCTTGCCCGAGCAAATATGCAATGTATGGCACTGTCTAGTCGGGGGTGATTACCAGAATCTCCATAACCAAGTCAATGACTGCAGGGACCTTGATTTCAGTCGGGTCAGAGGGAGTTATCGCCTGAGGAGGCTCTTCAGTGAAAGGATCTTCCTGCACTGACAGGGAATGGAGGTGCTCAAGGAACACGTTGTTGGGGATAGCCCCCTGAGTGGAACCAATTTTTGCCAAATCATCAGCTGCTTGATTTTTGATTCGGGGAATGTGATGAAGCTCCAGACCCTTGAATTTCTTCTCTAACTTCCTCACCGCATTGCAGAATCCTATCATAGCAGGGCTCCTGACGTCCCATTCATTCATTACTTCATTGACCACCAGATCTGAGTCACCGTAAACCATCAGGCGACGGACGCCGAGTGAGATAGCCATACGCAACCAGTAGAGGAGCGCTTCGTATTTGGCCTCATTGTTGGAGGAATCGAAGTGAATCTACAAGACGTAACTGAGCCGATCACCTTTTGGGGTTACCAAAACCACTCCAGTGCCAGAACCATTCAGCATCTTAGAGCCTTCGAAGAACATAGTCCAGAGCTCCGAGTGGATCTGAGTCGGCTGTTGCTGTTCTATCCATTCGGCCAAGAAATCTATGAGTGCCTGGGACTTGATTTCTTTCTTTGCTTCAAACATAATATTGAAGGGGAGAAGCTCGATGGCCCATTTGGCCACTTGGCCAGTTGCATCCCGATTGTTCATGATTTCAGACAACGGGGCGTCGCTGATGACTGAGACCGAGTGTTCTTGAAAACAGTGCGCCACTTTCTTCGCTGTTAAGAAAATACCATAAACAAGCTTCTGGTAATGAGGATGGAGTCAAGACTTCAGAGATGTAATACACTGGTCTTTGAACTTTGTAGGCCTTGCCTTCTTCTTCTCGCTCCACAGTGAGGACTGTGCTGACGACTTAACCAGTGGCCACAATGTACAAAAGCAGAGGTTCTTTGTTGTTCGGGGCAGCAAGCACCGGCTGGGTGGAGATCAGGGCTTTGAGCTCAACAAATGCTACTTCTGCTTCGGGAGTCCACTCGAACGTGTCGGACTTCTTCATCAGTCTGTACAAAGGCAATGCTTTTTCTACGAGATGAGAAATGAACCAACTCAACGGCGCGAGACAGCCTGTGAGCTTCTGGACATCATGTACATGCACGGGGCGCTTCATTCGGACAATCGCGCTGATTTTCTCGGGATTGTCATCTATCCCTCATTCAAAAATGAGAAAACTGAGTAATTTGCCTCCCGGCACTCCAAAAGTGCACTTGGACGGATTCAACTTCATGTCATATCTCCTCAGTTTGGCAAAGGTTTCAGTGAGGTTAGTCAGCAGGTTGGAACCTTTGCGCGACTTGACCACAATATCATCCATATAGGCCTCAACGTTTCGACTGATCTGATTTAGCAGGCACTTCTGAATCATGTGCATAAAGGTGGCGCCGGCGTTTTTGATACCCAATGACATGGTGACATAGCAAAAATACTCGAAAGGGGTGATGAAGGCAGTTTTTATTTCATCTGGCCCATACAGTCGGATTTGATGGTACCCGGAGTACGCATCAAGGAAAGATAGACGCTCGCATCCCGCAGTTGAATCCACTATTTGGTCAATGCGGGGGAGCGGAAAGTGATCTTTCGGGCAGGCCTGATTGATATGTTTGAAATCAATACACATACAGAGTGAATTGTCCTTCTTGGGGACCATAACAACGTTAGTGAGCCACTCGGAGTGGTAAATCTCGCGTATGAACTCAGCTGCCAGGAGCCGAGCCACCTCCTCGCTAATCGCCTTCCTCTTCTCTGTTGCAGATCGACGCAAATGTTCTTTCACAGGCTTGGCCTTCGAATCTACACTCAATCGGTGCTCAGCCAGTTCCCTGGGTACACCTGGCATGTCAGACGGTTTCCATGCGAAGATGTGCCAGTTCTCACGGAGGAACTTGGCGAGCGCGGCTTCCTATTTGCTGTCGAGTGTCATCGAGATGTTAGTCGGAGCAGCAGTTGGATCTTTCGGGTGAACACGAACTTGTTTGGTCTCTCCTGCCGACTGGAAAGCAGATTCGGAGGCCAGCTTCTTGGCACGGAGCAAATCAGTCGGATCAGCATTTTACTTGTATTCCTCCAATTCCACCATTGCCATCTGCTCGTCGGCGATTTTGGATCGTTCCTGAAGACACTCTTCGGCTCTCTGCCTATTCCCTGTGACTGTGATCACCCCCTAGATCTGGGCATTTTCATCTTGAGATACACGTAACAAGGGCGGGCCATGAAATGTGCATAAGCCGGTCGGCCAAGGATGGCATGATAGGCACTATGAAAATCAACCACTTCAAACGTCAACTTTTCCTTTCGAAAATTCTTTGAGTCACCGAAAACCACGTCCAGAGCAATCTGAATGAGTGATCTTGCCTTCTTCCCTGGAATGACTCTGTGAAACTGCATGTTGCTCTCGCTGTGTCGAGACATCGGAATGCGTGTCAGCGTAGAGTATATTGAAACCACTCCCGCCGTCCATAAGAACCTTCCGTAACCGAGTGCCTCCCACAACTGGATCAACCACCAGCGCCAGCCGCCCAGGGGTAGCAACTTGAGCTGGGTCATCCGATTGACCGAAGGTAATAGGAGTTTTTTACCACTTGAGGTACGTCATGGTTGTTGGAACAGCCATATTCACCTCTCCGTTAATGACTTTCATTCGACTTTTACTCTCAACATCGGCGAAAATCATCAGAGTGGCATTGACCTTCGGGTAATCCTCACCTTTTTCTTCATCGTCATCCTTGTCCGAGCCTTTTTCACTAGGTTGACCATCACAGAACTGCTGAATCAAGAACCTGCACTGTCGAGTGGCATGCTTGGGTAATATCAAGTTACCCTCTTCATCTTTCTTTGTGTGGATGGCACACGGCAAATCAAGGATGTCCTGTCCCGATTGATATTTCATTTTCTTAGGTATCCACTGTCCTTTAGGCTTTCCTTTGTTCTTGCCCTGTGCAGCCAAAGCGGCTGCTCCTGCCTGGCCTGAACCTTCGGACTTGTGCTTTTGTTTCCGACTAAGGTTACCGCCGCTGGCGTCATCGGGATCAACAGACTTACCCTTGCCGTTGCGAAGGCGATCTTTCTCCTCGCCATTCATGTACCGAGTGGCAATCTCCATCATCCTGCTCATGGTCAAGGTCCCAAGCCGACCGAACTTCAAGATGAGCTCTTTGTATTTGACACCAGCTTTGAAAGCACAAACGGCTTGATGCTCAGTGACGTTCTCGACCACATGGTGAAGCGTGGTCCAATGCTGTATGTAGTCTCTCAAGGATTCAATCTGCTTTTGGACATAGTGTTGCAACTCAGTCAGCCCGGCTGGACGCTTGCACGTGCCCCCAAACGTCTTGATGAACACTTGGGCCAAGTCCTCCCAACAGTATATGGTCGCTGGAGCCAACTGGTTTAACAATGCCCGGGCTGACCCTTCTAACATCAAGGGCAAATGTTTCATGGCGACATAATCATTGCCTCTGCCAATCTGCACCGCCACTCGGTAATCTTCTAACTATGTTTCTGCCTTTGACTAGCCGGTGAACTTGTTCACCCCTGCGGGTAACCTGAGTAGGCGGTATCTTGCCAGACCGTATGGCCCTGCTGAAACACTCAGGCCCTGAGATGAACACGCCACTTCCACTCGGACGATCTCTATCCAAATTCTCTCGGTGGGCTCTGCCTTTGTCGACTAGATTCTGCACGAGGACTGACCTTGCATTGAACCCAGGATCTTGGGGATCGACTGGCTCTCTCCGCTCATCATCGTACGGGCGCCTATCATCATACCGCCGGGGCACGTATGAACCACCCCTCAGAGGGGGTGTCAGCACTGGGTGGTGGTCGTCGTAGTGATGTCGAGGAGCAAACTGCCCACGGCCTTGATCCAGGTCCTGGTCCTGGTGATAATCACGATTTTCACGCCGCAGAGGCGATCTTGGTCAGTGAGCCGACTGGACCGTGTCTGCTCTAGCAGACTTGCTGTGAATCCTGTTGCGCGACTGTGAAACAGTTGAATTCTGCTCCCCAGCTGCTCTGAGCAGCGCTCGGATCTGTTCCAGCCCCCTTCCAGCTTCGGACCAGGATGGTTGTATGGAGTCTGCAATCCTTGCGGCTGCTGTCACGTTCTGAATCGGAGTGCGGAATACCTGATGCTCATTCTGGGACTTAGTCGGGTATAGTTGTCGCTGCCGTCGATTGGAATTTGGGGGTTGTCTGCGAGCATGGTCGTCGAGTGACTTCTAGAGCTTTTCTAGATGAGCGCGCTCAGTCAGAGTGGCGATGCACGCAGCTTCCAAAGCCTGGGCTTCGGCGGTCGCGCCGAGAATGGGAGTCTGAAGGACTTGCTCATTCCGGTGGCGCAGCTCTTCTCTTTGCTCCGCTGTAAGGGGTTGCTGGTAGTACTCGTCGTTGACATGCAACGGACCACCGCTACCATCTCCGCCACGGGGGAAACCCGGTGGGCTATGCTGATAGCCAATCATGAGGACTTCTGCCGCTGGGTCGTTGCTCTCGCACTACGAAAGAGTATCCAAGCGATCAACCGACGGATCGATCAGGTCGTAGAGGGATTCGTCGGGCTCGATTGCCGTGATCTGCGGAGTGGACTACTGGCGAGCCACCGCATGCCTCACCCACCACTGAAGCCGAGAGCGACCAGATCGCTTGAGGCGGCGAGCAGTGGGGAGGGAAAGCGCCACCGGAGCAGACTGATACCGAGTAGACGGCTGCCGGAGGAGGACGTCGCAGGAGCTTGCACGGAAGTGCGTTGCCCCACGAATATGGAGCGCCTCGACGTCCAAAGGGGCTTCTTGGAGCCACGCGAAATCGTCGGCGACAAAGCTGAGTGTGCTGAGATGGATCTCGCGGCCCAGGGACAGTCCGCCGCCGGAAACCATGATGAAGGACTTTGAAGAACGCAACCTCGCCTGAAGTGGCTTAGACGCCTGCCCCACGGTGGGCGCCAACTGTTGTGGGAACATATCTAACAATAGAGATTAGGGGTACGTATGAGAGGGCAGAGCCTAGCTACGGTGAGATTTTACAATTGGATTTACGAGTTCAGGCCCCTCTCGGAGGAGGTAAAGACCCTACGTCTCGGTGCTGCGGGAGCTTTGTTATCTGGAGTGTTGAGTTACAGGGGGTGCGAACCCTTGTGCAGGAGCTGAGGGGCGGCTTATATAGAGTCCACTGGCCCCTCTATGAATGCCCCGTTACCCCAAGGGTTCGATAGAGAAGTAAAAGGTGCGAGCGTTACAGGTAACGTCAATATTAGATGCTTGTTATGGTGACAAACTGACTGCCCGACCATTGTCATCCCAGAGTGATTCTTGGTCTTCTGCCTCCGAGTGATGCTTGATACTCCGAGTGAATAAAGGCAGTCGAGTGATGGTGAGGCCTCCGAGTGAAACCTGTGTTCGAGTGACTTATAAGGTGTAGGCATTTCAGTCGGCGATTCCCTTATCTTTGTAGGCCTTGGATTCTTATATGTGGTGTCCTTGGGTAGGGTATGTAGGTTAGGTCTAGGACTCTACCCTAGGTGCATCTCATCGTCATCTATCATGATACTCTAACAGCATGATCATTTATATTGTTACTCATTTCATTGAGCAATTCACTTTGAGATTTAGCAACTTGTTCTAACTGGGTTTGTATAATAGATGCATGTTTAGTTACACCTTTGACATCATTAACAATTCTAAACAACAGGTCAATTAAGTAATCAATCGTGTAGGCATTTTGTTTCAATCGTGTCATAACACTTGCATTAAAATGTTCTTGCTTAACGATATATTTATCATATTCATACAAGCATTGGCTAGGAGATTTATTATAAGGAATATCACCTTCATCAAACTTTATGAGAGGTAAATTCTTAACATCTTCAGATTTAATACATTTTTCTTTCATACAGTTCTTTGCTTCTTGCATATCTCTAGAACTGAGAAATAAAATTCCCCTCTTCTTCGAAGTGGGTTTAGGCGGTGGTTCAGGAAGTGTCCAGTCATTATCATTCTTCAATATGTTATTCAATAATTCTTCAACCAGCACAACTATCTACGTAGTCCCTAGAAGCATCGGTTAGTCCATTATAGAAGATATCTAGTATTTCATTTTTCTTAAGAGGATGATTAGGCAAAGCATTAAGTAATTGGAGAAGCCTCCCCCAAGCTCGAGGGAGATTCTCTTCTTCATATTGCACAAAGCTAAATATTTCCTGTAAGGCAGCTTGTTTCTTATGAGGAGGAAAATATTTTTTAGAGAAGTAATAAATCATATATTGGGGACTATGCACACAAACAGGAGCAAGCATATTATACCATATCTTAGCATCACCCTTTAACGAGAAAGGAAATAACTTAAGAATATAATAATAGCAAAAAAATTTCCTCATGAGCAAATAGGGTAGTTATATCATTTAATTTAGTAAGATGTGCCATAACGGTTTCAGTTTCATAGACATGGAAAGGATCGGATTCAACCAAAGTAGTTAACTCAGGGTCGACGGAGAATTCATAATCCTTATCAGTAATAAAATTAGGTGAAGTAGCAAAATCAGGATCAGATTTCACTCTAGCGTTCAAAGATTATTCTTTCAACTTGCATAGTAATTTCTTAAGATCATCTCTTTCCTTACAAGCAAGAAAATCTCTAGCTACCTTCCATTCATAACATAACCCTTAGGTATGTTAGGTAATTCATATCTAGGAGAGCTAGTTCCAATAGGTGAATCATATTTTTCAGTTTCAATAATTTCATCAACTTCAGTAACTTCATTAGTTTCGGCATTCACAATTTCTTTAGTTTTAGCAATTTGTTCATCAAGAAATTCACCTAGTGGCTCAGTATTATCAAGCAAAGTACTAGCAACAACAATAGCATCATTCCTAGCATCATGCATAGCAGAAGTGGCATCATTAATTACTTGTGACATATCAGAAATAATAGCAGGTGGTGGTGTTGCAAGCTTACTTAAAATAGAAGGTGAATCAAGTGCAGAGCAAGATGGTAGTTCCTTACCTCCCCTCGTTTTAGAGGGAACGATTTTGGTTCAATAGATATAAATTCCAAGTGATTCAACAAATATAGCTATGCTCCTTGGCAACGGCGCCAGAAAAGGTCTTGATAACCCACAAGTATAGGGGAGCGCAACAGTTTTCGAGGGTAGAGTATTCAACCCAAAATTATTGATTCGACACAAGGGGAGTCAAAGAATATTTGCAATTATTAGCAGTTGAGTTGTCAATTCAACCACACCTGGAGACTAAATATCTGCAGCAGAGTGATCAGTAGCACAGTAGTATGATAGTTTGGTAGCAGTGGTAATAGTAGCAAAAGTAACGATAACAACAACAGTAGTAATTTTGTAGCAATTATAACAGTAGCAGCAACAGTTGTAACTTAGCAAAGATCAATATGTGTAAAGCTCGTAGACATTGGACCGGTGATGGATAATTATGTTGGATGATATTCATCATGTAACAGTTATAACCTAGGGCGACACAGAACTAGCTCCAAATCATCATTGTAATGTAGGCATGTATTCCATATATAGTCATACGTGCTTATGGAAAAGAACTTGCATGACATCTTTTGTCCTACCCTCCCATTGCAGCTGGGTTCATAAGGAAACTAAGGGATATTAAGGCCTTCTTTTAATAGAGAACCGGAACAAAGCATTAACACATAGTGAATACATGAACTTCTCAAATTACGGTAATCACTGGAAAATATCCCAATTATTGTTACCTTGGGGTGTGCGGATCATAACACGTAATAGGTGCATATAACTTGCAAGGTAGGATCAAGAACACAAATATATTGGTGAAAACATAAACGGTTCAGATCTGAAATTATGGCACTAGGGCCCTAGTGACAGGCATTAAGCATAGCAAAGTCATAGCAACATCAATCTCAGAACATGGTGGATACTAGGGATCAAGCCCTAACAAAACTAAGTCAATTATATGATAAATCTCATCCAACCCATCACCACCCAGCAAGCCTACGAAGGAATTACTCACACCCGGTGGTGAGCATCATGAAATTGGTGATGACAATGGCGAAGATTCCCCCTCTTCGGAGCCCAGAACGGACTCCAGATCTGCCCTCCAGATGAAGAACCGGAGGTGGCGGTGGCTCCGTATCGTAAAACGCGATGAAACTTCTTCGCTTATTTTTTTCTCAGGAAATAGTAATTTATAGTGCTGAGATTAGGGTCAGCGGAGCCTCACGGGCCCAACTAGGTACCAAGGCCCACCCTAGTGCCTAGTGGGCAACAGGGCCCCCCTCTAGTGGATCTTTGCTCCAATATTTTTCTTTTATTCCAAAACAAATCTTGAAAAAGTTTCGTCCAATTCTGAATACTTTTATTTCTGCACAAAAACAACACCATGGTAGTTCTGTTGAAAACAGCGTCAGTCTGGCTTAGTTTCGTTCAAATCATGCAAATTAGAGTCCAAAACAAGAGCAAAAGTGTTAGGAAAAGTAGATACGACGGAGACGTATCACATCCCGGCGCAACAGAAGGTTAGCACATTTCTCACAGAAAAATCATTTTTCAATATTATATAACTGATTTGGGCGCACAATCATGCACCAAAGATGACCTCCGATCAAAACGTGTTGATGTAGGAGATATGCCCTAGAGGCAATAACAAATGTTATTATTTATCTCCTTGCTCATAATTATGTTTATGTTCCATGCTATAACTGCTGTGGTTCCCGAGCCCGTATATCCATAAAGGCTCTGGGGAAAACACATGTGCACGTGTGGAATAATAAACGGTAAAAAGTATTCCTAGTCATGCCTCTAAGACTAGCTCAAGTGTTGCATGATGATTATGTTTTCCCAATCATGGGCATGTCTATGCCAGCAGCTTTGAGGGCACAATGTTAGAAGAACATTTGTGTTGAATCGACCCGATTGATGTTATGCTATGCGATTCATTCGTCACAAGTTAATGGTTGATAACACAGAGATGGTTAACGTTTGCATGATTTCTCAGACCATGAGAGTATCGAGTTTCTTCATGCTTGATTCATGAACTTTGGGGTTTGTTAAACGTCATCCGTAACTGGATGGCTATTACGGCGGCTTACGGGTTCATGGGAAAGTATGTTAAGTAACTTGATAGCTCAAGATTGGGATTTGCTCCTCCGATGATGGAGAGATATCTCTGGGCCCTCTCGGTGTTAAGGTATCCATCATCGTCTGGCCAGACACTTTGTGATTTGATCACGGGGATGCCGGAACACGGTAACGAGAAAAGAGAACAATACCGGTAACGAGGTAACTAGCATAGTGGACAAGTTGTTGATCCACGGGAATGCCAACATGTCTCGCCTCGGGTATTTGTAACATATTGCGAAGCAACAGGAATAGCACACGGCAACTGGTGGTTCACTCGAATATTCATTCGTGTGGGTATAGGGGTCAATATGGGTGTCCACGGCTCCGATGTTGATCATTGATCGGAAGGGGTTCCGTGTCATGTCTATACTTCACCGAACCTATAGGGTCACACGCTTAAGGGTCATCTATCTGCTGAATACTAGACAGGGAGTCTGAGAGAAAATCACCGAAAAAGTTTCGGACACCGAAAAGTTTCGGACAGCGGAAAAGTTCCGCAGAGAGAGGTCACCGGATGAGTTCCGGTGAAACTGAAAAGTTGTTTCAGGGGATACCATTAAGTCAAAATGGTTTCGGCACATGCCTGATAATTCTTGGAGGATGCCAGAATCATTCTGGAAACTTCTGGGAATTTTATGGAAAAAAAAAAACCGGAAATTTTCCGGGGCTGCCGGAACCGCTTCAGATGCTTTTCGCAGATGAAATCACTAAACTGGAATTGTTCCAAAACGCGTAGAAAATTATTTTAGTGGGTACTGGAAATGTTCTAAGCCCACATAAATATTTTCAGTTCGAACGGACGCTGAAAAATATCGTCGTGAATAGTGAAAGTGCTTTTTGGAATTTTTTGGAAAGCCACCTTTTAGGGCTTTTTGCTAAAGGCTTCTAGAAGGTGATGTGGATGGATGAGAGCCCCCTAGGGGGTGGCCGGCCACATGTGGAGCTCCTCCTTGGAGCTCCACATGTCCTTTAGTTTCTCTCTTATGCCCTTGGAAAGAGTTTCCTTCATGGGTATTTTGGTATTTCTTGAATGCCCATCCTACCCCTTGGTTTTCCTATATAAGGAGGAGAGGGGGCTGCTCAATCCTTCATCCCTTCTCACATACAAGTGCCATTGCAATGATCTGGCTTCTCTCTCCCTCCCACGAAAAGAGTTTCGTAGAGCCGAAAGGCTGTCTGAGTTCCGGTGGGAACTAGTTCTGGACGGCGAAGCCCTGCCGGATAGATGACACCGTATGTGTGCAACTCTGTAGAGAGGTCGTAGTTTCGATCTTAGTGCCCGAGGGGCTGTTCGTGAGTGCTTCCCGAAGGGCTGTCCAAGTGACGGTCCTAGTTCTGTGAGTCCTCCCGAAGGGCTGTCCCAGTGACCGTTCGAGTTTCGAAGGTCCTCCCGAAGGGCTGTCCGCGACACCGTCCAGGGGACTGTTCGACCGCCTCCCGAAGGGCTGTCCAAAGAGAAGACGAGGGTATACATCCTCGCGGTTGGGAGGTTGTAAATCCTAGCTGCGGGGATCTGCAGCACCGATCGTCATCGACTCTACTTCCGCTGCGCTACGAGTCGGTAACGGAAATGATCAAACCTTGTATACAGCCTCCATAGTGGTCCTGGGCTGGTGCGTAGGTCGGAAAAATTTTGTTTTCTGCTGCGTTACCCTTCAGTGGCATCATGAGCCGTGCTATGCGTAGATGCAGGTTGCGATCTAGAATACATAGTGATGTATGGGTGTTGCACAATATAATTAGGTAGTAGATGAGTTCTATTACTGAAAATTATTTGTGCGGGTAGCACATGAAATCTGTTACCCGATGTTCTTGTTGCTTCCCTGGAATTTGCATATTTCTTATCTTGATAATAGCATGGTGGAGTTTCAATGTTCTGGCAATCCGCGATCCTGATTGATCAACGAAGTGCTAACAGTTCATTGAATTCCACTGTAGTTAAAAGGAAAGATGAAATTTCGCAGACGAAAGGGCAATGCAGATATGATCTGCACGGGGGTCTTGCGTATGACGAAGTTTAGTATGGGGCTCGAGATTTTATTATCTCGGTTTTCATACACCCTGGAAAGTTAATCTAGCGACTTGAATTATCATACTTGATGATGGACGTTGGTAGCTTCGGTTTGTTTCGAAACCTTAGAAGCCACGTAAAACAAGTTTTTGCTTGAACCGATTAGAGACGTCTAACTTGTTTTTGCAGGAGGGTTTGCATGTGCATGTGATGTGGTATAGCAGTGCTCATAATAATTTGATTATGTATGAGATGACTATATGATGTAAATTAATTAACATGACCTGCGTGTCATGATTCGGCATGATGGCTGGAGCCATATGGTTGCACTTTAATGACCTGCGTGTCAACCTTATGTAATGCACTTATTTTATTAGCTATAGAGATAGCAATATTATCTGGTGCATCGACAAGGTGGTGGCAATCTTCGCGAAGGTGAACACCGACGCGAATGCCGAAGACGAAGAAATACAAGAATTCTCCGTCAGAAAGGGCTATACCATATCATGCTATTATGAATTGCCTGAGATGTTTATCCCTTATGATGCACCCTTCTTGATTGCGCGGTAGTCGCTTTTTATTAGGGTAATCTCTCACAAAAATATCATAGTTGATAGTGTTCTCCCAAGTGTAGCACCGTCACGGCACCTAACTCTTCGGGGTGCGCCATGACTAACATGGGTACGAACGATTAGGGATGTGTGAGGCGGGTGAGTTAAGACCTCGCAGCGAGATCACTTGGTTATCTTTGACGTTCAGGCATGACAGTCTTGAGCTCGGAACTCGCCCATCGAAAGATGAACAAGAGTCGCATAGAGATGTGATTGGCAGGTTGGCCTACCGGTTGAGATTTTCGCCATCAGTGGTGACTAACATCAATGACGAATAATCAAAACACGGGTCTTGAATCACTCACAATCAATTATGAGAGATATTGATTTGAGTGGGAGCGCACTGTAGAATTATCTTGTTTAATTCTCAGTGCAATTAATTTTGAACACTGTCTAAGTGTGATTTGCATAATAGTTGTAGAATAATGGCTCGCGTTTCCACCTTCCCTATTAAAATTGAATAGCTGTTAAATATCTGGTTAAAACTTTACGGTTGGTAACGTAATGTGAGGATTATCCTCAAGAGTGCCAAGAAGGATTTTGTCCTATCGCATACTTTGGTATTCTCTCGCTTATGCTATGGATCATGTGACTCTCGTCCTTCGATCCAAAAGCTAGAATTCCGTTTCAGTCAAGTGCAATATGTTTGTTTCCATGAGACCCGAACTTCGAAAGTTTGGATAGTTATGTGATATTCATGGAATCTGAAAATCATTTTCAGAGACAGACAAAGGCTAAAAGATATGAGATATCCAAAGCAATGTTTGTTTGCAAACTATTAGTAAAAGAAGTTTACTATGCATTAGACTGATAAGAGAGGGATCCAGAAGAACGCCTATCATATGATAAAAGGTGAATAAAACAACAACTTAAGAGAAAGGAAGTGTCCGAAGGGTGTTAGTGAAACTTTCACACCTAGGAAGTCCGAGGCTAACGCCACTCTTAAGTTGGGTGCTTCTTCTGAGAGTAGGAGAAATACTAAAAGTTAAAACTGTTAGAAGTATAAAGGCAATAAAGAAGAAGACTGGAATATCCAGCTCATATATGAATGTCATACAAAGTTTTTGATGTATAGAAGGCTGGTCAAAGATATAGTTCTTGGGAATTATGGTTAAACATGTTAATCACTAATTCTTGGGTATTGTGAGACAATCACAAAGATACCCGCTCGATTGCATTCTGTTGCAACTTGATGTAAGAACTACTATGGCCTGAAAGACTAGCCAGGAATGAGGTTGAGATACACACATGGGACATAGTATATGTTACTATACCTTCCATCGGTGTATTACCTATGTATTTACTTTCATAATTCATTTTAGAGTTTCACACTCTAGCCCTTTACATAAGGTATCTTGCAAGAAGGTTGTTCATAAGAGAACTTTTTATGTTCGGTGTTATGAATAACATAAGGGCCATACTTTCATTATGAATGAGATGTATGTTATGAATCTTGATAATAATATATTACCTCTGGATTTACATTCATAATTCATTTTAGAGTTTTACACTCTAGCCCCTTGCACAATGTTGTTGCAAAAAGGTTGTTCATAAAAGGAACAATTGTTGTTCAGTATTATGAATAACATGAAGGGCCATGCTTCCATCCTCGATGGGACGTATGTTATGAATATTGATGGTAATATGATACATCCATAACACTGACGCTAAATATCATAAAGACTAAAAGAATACCACACAAGTGTGGCACTGCATTTGGTCACATTGGAGAAACCCGCATGGATAAAATCCATTATGATGGATTTTTGAAGTCATTTGATTTTGAATCATCTGACACTTGCAACTTTCCTCCGAAAAGTGAAGTGACTGAAATACCATTCACAGACCATAAGGAACGGACAACAAACTTATTGGTGATCATACATTTGATGTGTGTAGTCCGATAAATGTTGTTAGTAGTGGATTTATCTATCTTCAGAAATGACTCAAGTAGATATGTGGATATTTACTTGATGAGACGTAAGTCTGGATCTTTTGAATTCATTCGAAAGGTTTTCAAAAAGGAAGTAGAAGTTATTGTAACAAGAAAATTATGTTTCTACAATTCGATTGCAGAAAGGAATATTTGAGTTACAAGTTTAGCGAATGTCTGATGAGTTGTGAAAGTAGTTTCATAACTTGCACCTCCCGGAACACCACTGCAAGTGGAAAGTCCGTGAAAATGTAATCGAACCATTTATGACATGGTAAGATCAAGGATGACATAAATAAATTTGCCATTATCCCTTTTAAAGAGTGATGCTTTAGAGACTGCGGCTTTTACACTGAAAAGAGCTCCATCGGGTCTGTTGAAATGACACCATGGTATGGTACGCTCAACCATGTTATATCTTTTCTTAAACATTTGGAATATGGGGCTTGTGTAAAAGGTTACAAACCTATTCCAAATCAGACAAGTGCTACTTTGTAGGTTATCCCAAGTCATTGGGTATTCCTCCCTCACTATACCGAGGCAAATAGGTTTGCCACAAAGAACGGTATGCTTTTTGAAGAAAATGGTTCTTTCAAAAAGGTGAGTGGGAGAATAATGCAACTCGACGAGATAACCAGTATCTCCGTCATCAGGTCAAAGGAAAGAGACCTTGGAAGTAATTCCAGAGTTTCCTACTTTGACTGATACGGAAGTCTCTACAATAAAATGTATGGACTTCGGTCGAACTTGCAGCTGAACCACGTAGGCAAGGCTCGTGCAAACCTCTCAGGTGCGCAAACGAGATATTGTTGTTAGACAACAGTATACCTACGATACACAAGGAAGCGTTGATGGGCCCTGACTCCGGAATTGGCTAAATGCCAATACAATCCGAGATAGTCTCCATATAAATGTTTCAAGATTAAAACCTTGATACACCTTTCGAAAGACATAGAGTCTAACGAATTTTATGGAACTAAAAACTGATACGGGTAAAAATGTTTTATCCATAAAGCTCGACTTGTTGCAATAACGAGTTCAAGGAGTTGACTACGATGAGGTTGTTTCATCGTAGCGATGCTTAAAGTCGGTTCGGGTTGAACTAGCAATTAATACATATTTCAATCATGAGATATGAAACAAAGGATGACAAAAGGATTTCCATCTGATGGAAATAAAACCAAGGACTTGCATGTGTTACAGTCCAAGGTATTTTGTCATTCCAGAGGATGCTAGTAAGTATGCAAACTTCAGAGTTCCAGCAATGGACAGAAGAGAGCAAAATGGAGTTGGAATCTTCGTGTTTTGATGAAATGGTCAAAGGGGTTTGACTTCATCAATGGGTAACGAAGATGCTTATGATTCAAGAAAGTAAGTGGGAGCATAATAAAATTTCTAAAAACGTTGTGTGCTTGACACATTGTTAATTGGAAATAAATTTCTTGACACGAAATAGGACTTCATTTGAAAATAGTTTTTCGATGAAGTGCTTGGGCAAAATAGCCTTTATATTAGGCATGATGATCTATGGAGATAGATTTACCTAATGGGGCTGAGCAAAGATACATATTGCCAAGATGCTAAAACCTTTTAGCATTAAAAACGTCAAGGAGTGATTCTTGCCGAAGTCACATGGAAAGAGTTTTTGCAAGACTCGGTGTCCCAAAAACACTGATGAGCAAAATACATGATGGAGATTCCACACACCTTCATGTTTGGATTAATCATGTATTCCATGGTATGTAAAAACAACCAGATATGTCCAATACTCCAAAGTTGTTGCGAGTATAGATACCAAAGTGATCAAAAGTACTGATCATGGGACAACAGTGAAAAAAGGTCATTGAGTACTATAGTAGCACTGATGACATGTTTTCTCGCAAGCGGAGATCATGAAGAGTTCGTTGTAAAAGGTTACATCGATACAGTCTTTATCCATGCTCCAAGCGATTTTCGATTAAAGTTAAGGGTTTTGTGCAATACACAATATGGTGGCACGGTAGATGGAAATTGTTCCAAACAAGAAACTGAGGCGAATTCTATAACAAAGGCTAAGTATGTTGACGCTTTAGAAGCGACAAAGAAGTTGTTGAATCATATAGTTCATTCATGAACTTAGTATGGTCCCAAGAAGGCTTGGTCAATGGGACACTATTGCAGATAGTTGCTCCATAGCTCAGTCTGAGGAATCAGGTTTCGACCAATGATTCACACATATACAAAGCAAGGTGTACACAAAATATGAATTTTGTGAAAGCGTGAAAACGCGAGGATATGCAAAGATACACACGGATCTGAAGTCGTCAGATCCGTTGGACATCAGGCTATACCACATGCGAAGCATATTTTACACCAATGTGCCATAGGTGTAAAGTGCATTAACATTAACTAGATTATTGACTCTAGTGCAAGTGGGAGTCTGTAGGAGATATGCCCTAGAGGCAATAATAAATGTTATTATTTATCTCCTTGCTCATAATTATATTTATGTTCCATGCTATAACTGCTGTGGTTCCCGAGCCCATATATCCATAAAGGCTCTGGGAAAAACCCATGTGCACGTGTGGAATAATAAACGGTAAAAAGTATTCCTAGTCACGCCTCTAAGACTAGCTCAAGTGTTGCATGATGATTATGTTTTCCCAATCATGGGCATGTCTATGCCAGCAGCTTTGAGGGCACAATGTTAGAAGAACATTTGTGTTGAATCGACCCGATTGATGTTATGCTATGAGATTCATTCATCACAAGTTAATGGTTATTAACACAGAGATGGTTAACATTTGCATGATTCCTCAGACCATGAGAGTATCGAGTTTCTTCATGCTTGATTCATGAACTTTGGGGTTTGTTAAACGTCATCCGTAACTGGATGGCTATTACGACGGCTTACGGGTTCATGGGAAAGTATGTTAAGTAACTTGATAGCTCAGGATTGGGATTTGCTCCTCCGACGATGGAGAGATATCTCTGGGCCCTCTCGGTGTTAAGGTATCCATCATCGTCTGGCCAGACACTTTGTGATTTGATCACGGGGATGCCGGAACACGGTAACGAGAAAAGAGAACAATACCAGTAACGAGGTAACTAGCATAGTGGACAAGTTGTTGATCCACGGGAATGCCAACATGTCTCGCCTCGGGTATTTGTAACATATCGCGAAGCAACAGGAATAGCACACGGCAACTGGAGGTTCACTCGAATATTCATTCGTGTGGGTATAGGGGTCAATATGGGTGTCCACGGCTCCGATGTTGATCATTGATCGGAAGGGGTTCCGTGTCATGTCTATACTTCACCGAACCTATAGGGTCATCTATCTGCTGAATACTAGACAGGGAGTCTGAGAGAAAATCACCGAAAAAGTTTCGGACACCGAAAAGTTTCGGACAGCGGAAAAGTTCCGCAGAGAGAGGTCACCGGATGAGTTCCGGTGAAACTGAAAAGTTGTTTCAGGGGATACCATTAAGTCAAAATGGTTTGGGCACATGCCTGATAATTCTTGGAGGATGCCAGAATCATTCTGGAAACTTCTGGGAATTTTCTGGAAAAAAAAAACCGGAAATGTTCCGGGGCTGCCGGAACCGCTTCAGATGCTTTTCGCAGATGAAATCACTAAACTAGAATTGTTCCAAAACGCGTAGAAAATTATTTTAGTGGGTACTGGAAATGTTCTAAGCCCACATAAATATTTTCAGTTCGAACGGACGCTGAAAAATATCGTCGTGAATAGTGAAAGTGCTTTTTGGAATTTTTTGGAAAGCCACCTTTTAGGGCTTTTTGCTAAAGGCTTCTAGAAGGTGATGTGGATGGATGAGAGCCCCCTTGGGAGGGGACCCCTAGGGGGTGGCCGGCCACATGTGGAGCTCCTCCTTGGAGCTCCACATGTCCTTTGGTTTCTCTCTTATGCCCTTGGAAAGAGTTTCCTTCATGGGTATTTTGGTATTTCTTGAATGCCCATCCTACCCCTTGGTTTTCCTATATAAGGAGGAGAGGGGGCTGCTCAATCCTTCATCCCTTCTCACATACAAGTGCCATTGCAATGATCTGGCTTCTCTCTCCCTCCCACGAAAAGAGTTTCGTAGAGCCGAACGGCTGTCTGGGTTCCGGTGGGAACTAGTTCTGGACGGCGAAGCCCTGCCGGATAGATGACACCGTATGTGTGCAACTCTGTAGAGAGGTCGTAGTTTCGATCTTAGTGCCCGAGGGGCTGTTCGTGAGTGCCTCCCGAAGGGCTGTCCAAGTGACGGTCCAAGTTCTGTGAGTCCTCCCGAAGGGCTGTCCAAGTGACCGTTCGAGTTTCGAAGGTCCTCCCGAAGGGCTGTCCGCGACACCGTCCGGGGGACTGTTCGACCGCCTCCCAGAGGGCTGCCAAAAGAGAAGACGAGGGTATACATCCTCGCGGTTGGGAGGTTGTAAATCCTAGCTGCGGGGATCTGCACCGCCGATCGTCATCGACTCTACTTCCGCTGCGCTACGAGTCGGTAACGGAAATGATCAAACCTTGTATACAGTCTCCATAGTGGTCCTGGGCTGGTGCGTAGGTCGGAAAATTTTTGTTTTCTGCTGCGTTACCCTTCAGTTGATTGTAAAGGTTGTTCATGCCATGAAGAAGACTAGGTTTTCTGTTGGAGTCATCTCGATACGAGATAGTATGCAGTCCGAGTTAGGGTAGTTTCGACGATTTGGTCGGAAATCTAAGTATCTTTCTTGTGAATGAACTCGAACCGCGGTGTGAGCAACGTCTTCTTACGAGCTCACTACTACTTCGACGCCACTACACCCTTGAGTAACTCGGCGCCTCCTTGCACCCGTGGTTCCATGACGACTTCCTTGACACCGGCCATTCCGACTCGACATCAACCACACGGTTCTTCGGACGGCTACCTTGACCACGGCTACACCACCCACGCTCTCGGCTACCTGGAAAATGGCACAAAGAACTACCGCCTTGCTTGAGCAACCTCATCGGTTTCCACTATAGCCACATCTTTCGCGATGCATCGACCGTTACGACTGTGGGGGGGGGGGGGGGGGTTTGTTCGTCGGTTTACGTTCGGATTCTTCTCCAGTCGCACTATGTGCGTCGCTAACATTGTGACTACGGGGGGAGGGGAGTGTTGAGTATCGTGATTAGATTGGAAACATAGGATAGACTAGGACGTATTCAAGCTTGTCTTGCATTCTAAGTAGATCATGTACTCCCATATATATGCCCACGAGGCTCAGGAAAAAAACATCAATTCCACCAATCCCTCTCTATTCCTTCTAACATGGTATCAGCCTAACCGATCCAAACCCTAGCAGCCGCCCGCCGCCCCTGGGGCTGTCGATCTCCATGATCACCGCCAGGGCCGCAGTGTTTTTTGCCGATCCTTTGATCCGGGTTTTTCTCTCTTCCGGTGGTAGCATTGATCGGGGTTTTATTTTTGGTTTTCTGATCTAAGATTGGTTTGCGTTGCTTGCCACCGGCCTCAACCCCACGCCTCTACTCCGACAACGGCAAGACCACTTGGCCTCTACTCCGACTCGGCGGCCTCGCGCGATGAGGCGTCCCGCCACGACCGTCATCCTCGCGTTTGTCCGTCCGTTGCCCTGCGCTGGCCGTCGCCGCCCTGCTCTGACCGGGACTTCTCCATCACCACCCGCCCTCGCCGCGTTTGTACGGCCCCATGACGTATGCCTGCCCGGCCCCGTCACCGGCTGCCTCGGGCTCGCAGGCTATGTCGGGCTCACTGGCTGCCTCGAGCTCGGGCACCACTGTTCCGTCGGTCGCTCGGGCCTCGTTGCCCAGGCGCCGACGCTGCGTTGGTAGCACGGGTGCCGGTGCTAACGCGCTCGCACGCACACCATCCCACGCTGACCGTCGTTGTTGGCTTCATCTCGGACTCCACCGCCACCCCGCCTCCACCGAGCGGCGTCCCGACCTCACGCGCGTTCGGATTGATCACCCGTCCACGATCCACCTCATCTACGATGTGCGACCGCTCTGGCCCGTCGGTTGCGCGTGCATCCGCATGTCCCGTGAAGAATGTCCCGAGTACAGCGCGCCCCTCCACCGATCGAGCATCGGGCTGCCTATGCGTCTCCCCGTCAGGCCGCAATGCCGCCGCCCCATGGTTCTCCATACGGCAGCACCGGCTCACGCGCCGCTGCTGAGTTGCTCCTTCATGTCGTAGCACCGTGACACATGGTCCCCGAGGTTGCCCTTGTGCTTACACCAACCAGCGCACTTCCGCCCCTTCGGGCTGTAGCGCCGTAGCACGCGGTCCACGACGCCGCCCTAGGTATTCCCACTGCGTCGCCCCTTTAGGCCATAGCGACGTGGCACACGGTCCAATCCGCCGTCCCCGTGCATCGACTTCCACATGGTATGCGACGCGCCGCTCCCTTGGTGAGGGAACGCTACCGTCCACGCCGGTCGTCACGCTGTTGAGTTCTTCTCGCCTACTTCGAGCACCCCCACCACGCTCCTAACCTAGCCACCGCCTCCTCAGGCCGCTGCGGTCGCTCTGCTACCTCGGCGCCGCTGCCATCGTTCACCGAGCCGTGCCGCCAATCCACCCCCTTCGTCTTCGGCCAACACAAGCTCATCGCCAGCGTCGCCGTCATCTTCATATAAACCCCGACCACTTCGTCTACTCCGACCATTGTTGGTGACATCGGTCCCACGCTGATTGGCGCCCCCACCATAGTCGAGTCCTTCTCTGCTGGCCCCTTCGACTCCTCCGATAAGGCGTACAGCTCGTGCAGGTCCCCATCTACGCATGCCCGGTGCTGGCAACACTGACGCATGCCTTCGTCACTTATGTGTTCCCAGGCATGGCAAGCCTGGAGCGGTGGATCATCAACATCGACTTCGTCTGTCTACGCATGCCTGGTGCTCGCAACACCGATGCGTTCCTTCGACCACGATGTGTCCCCGGGCTTGGCAAACCCGGCGCGACGCCTCGTCGACAACGTCTTCTTCCCGACGCACCACTACTTTGACACCACTGCGCCCATGACTAACTCGGCGCCTCCTTGCGCTCGCGGCTCCACGGCGACTTCCTCGACACCGGCCACCCTGACTCAACATCGACCACGGCGTTCTTCGCAGGGCTACATCGACCACGACGTTCTTTAATTTGCAGGGCTACCTCGACCATGGCTACACCACCCACCCTCTCGACTACCTCGACAACGGCACAAAGGGCTACAACCTTGCTAGAGCAACCTCGTCAGTTTCCATTCCATCCACAACTTCCGCGATGCATCGACAGTTATGACTCTCGGGGGATGTCCGTCGGTTTACCTTCGGATTGTTCTCTAGTCTCACCGTCTGCGTTGCTACCATTGTGACAGCCTGGAGGGGGGGATGTTGAGTATCGTGATTAGATTGGAAACATAGGATAGAGTAGAAAGTATTCTGACTTGTCTTGTAATCCAAGAAGATGATGTACTCCTATATACATTCCCGCGAGTCTCAAGCAATAAACAATCGATTTCACCAATCCCTCTATTGCTTCTAACAATAAGAGGTGGCGGCCTATTCAACAACAACACACAATTGCAGTGCATCTGTTATTTTTTCCATCTACTTTTTGTCCCTCGCTTGTTTTTGCCTGCTCGTTCATTGTGTTGGAGAACGGCGAATCTCAGGCACATGGGGCGGTTGGACCGTCCTAGGGCAGCACATAGTCGCTGCACTCCTTGACAAGGTCCATCGCGGATGTGCGAGGTTTCCGGGCTTCAAAAGTAACGTCTTTCTGTGTGAACAGTGTGTCGTGCTCTTGTGGTCAAGGTGGATCCAGCGCCGCAACCCATGTTCCTATAGGCCAAGGCGTTGTTAGTGCACCAACTTATGTTACCATCGTTGCCGTCCTGTTGCGGGACATGCATCGTCATCTATTTTTCAAAGTTGCTACAGTTGGTAATTTAGTCTCACAATTAGTTTCCGGTGTACACGGTAAATGTCGTGGTGGTAGGATTTTCTGAATGATTAAACAGCACATTCCTAGTGTGCCGCAGTTTTCATTCCGGTGTACACGGCAGTTGATGGTAGGTGAACATGCAAAAAAAATGGATTAAACAGCACATTCCTAGTGATGCTAGTTGTCGTGGATTTGGCAGATAGCGGAGTTCAACGTGGTTACGGCCTGATGGCAGTATCGCTCTCAAAAGAAAAAGAAAAGACAAGCTAGGCGACGTCGCTACTCTGTTTATATATGGAATACATCCATGTTCTTCGGGGACCCCCACGACGAACCACATGGATACCGGACTACCCGGCGAAGAGCTCGGGCGAGCTCGTCGGGCACACCGTTGGTGGTCAACGACAGCGAGCTCGATCACCACGCGACGGCGACGGCGACGGCGACCGCGATGGCCACGACCCACCTAATGCTAACAGAGACCGCTACGAGTGTGGGGGGGACGTCCGTCAGTTTATCTTCGGATTCTTCTACAGTCTCACCGTCTGCGTCGCTAACATTGTGACAGGGGTAAGGAGATAGGTGATGTTGATTATCGTGATTAGATTAGAAACATAGGATAGACTAAGAAGTATTCTAGCTTATCTTATACTACAATTAGATCATGTACTCCTAAGTTCTTTTATATATATATATATATATATATATATATATATATATATATATATATATATATATATATAAATAAGAACTTAGACTAATAAATTTGCAATTAAAACGGTAAAGTGAATGTAACTAGCTACATCTGATGCAACGTAATGATAAATATGGTGATTATCGAGTAGGACTTCACAACCTCCGCAGAACAAACAGGCCGCATATTAGGTTTCGGCAACCAGCTAAGATCCTGCATATAAATATAAAGTTCTGCTAAAAATTTAAAATAATCACGAATAGTAAACGAATAATTAACCAGACTGCCGCATATTATTAAAATAGTAACAAATAGTGATACCAATTATTTGAATAGTATCAAATAGTAAAGCAAATAGTTGTCAATAGTAGTGAACATTGTTTGCTACACCGTGGTTAACAGTAATTAGAAATCAGCATTTAATAATCGTATATGCTAATAAAGACGGCGTTTAGCGATCAAATTTGTGTTATCCAAATATAATACCACTTCAGAACTGCACGCTCAACGCGCGGGCACTGCACTTTCTGTAGCAAAGGTTCTGCAATATAGAGGCTAGTGAACTTCGTGTCGTAAAAACTGCACGTGGTGTATTTTTTGTAATTTTTTCGATCTAGTTTTTAAACCGTTTGTCGAAACGAGGCGTCAAATATACCGTTGAGAAGCTATGGATTAGGCGCAAGTTCAACATGTACAAATTTTTTCGTAATTTCTCAAGGTTTAATACCAGTTTCGAAAATTGTGCCGCTTACGACGTGTGCCAGCGAGCGTTTTTTCGCGGTTTTTTTCTAAACCGCTCGTCGGAATGAAGAAAATGATACGCCGTTGGAAAGATATCGTCGAGGCGCAACTTTTTCATATGTATTATTTTCTCTAATTCGTTATGGTCTAAGAGCAGTTTTAAATTTACTAAATCTCGGAATTCCAGTTTTTGAAATTTTTGAAATTTTCGATATTGTTTTCGCTCTAGTTTTTGAACCGTTTGTCGAAACGAGGCGTGTGATACGCCGTTGGAAAACTATGGACGAGGCTCAACTTTCATATGTAGAAATGTATTTTAGATTACTTACGATTTTAAGTTAATATTGAAAATCGTGCGACGGACGACAAGTGGCAGCGGCAGTTTTTTCGTAATTTTTTTCAAACCACTCGCCATTATGATGCAAATGATACACTATTGGAAAGATATTGACGAGGCGCAAATTTTTCATGTAGAACACTCTCTCTAATTTCTTACGGTTTAAAAGCAGTTTCGAAATTATCGAAACGCGTACACTCTGTTTTTCGCGGCACCTAAATCTTCGTGTGTACTTCATCAGATAGAAAACAGCATAGTTTCAGACTGAAAACAGCAATGCATCAGACAGTCAAGTGAACTTCATGTTTTTTTTTTGTCTAATGTAAATTTTCTCAAACAAGTTTTTGTGAGTTTTTGTCTTTCTTTTTTTCCAACTTTTTTTATGAATGAGAGTGGACCGCAAAGACGAGGGCAATGAACTACGGCATATCGAAGTGAACCTCATTGCTATCTTGTTGTTTCACTAAAAAAATTCACACTTTCATTTTGGGCGCAAGTGAACATCATCACTCGTAAAAGTGAACCACATCCAAGGACCAAATGCACTGCAAGTGTTGATGTAGTCGACTAAATTTTGAGACACACAAAAAAAATTGCACTTCACACAGAGGGCTAATGTGTTGCTACAAAAATGGAATGAACTACTTTTTTCATACATACATCCTCTACATAGCACAATTAGATCTCGAGCACCACGAGCAACTAACTGAACCACACAAAACACAACAAAAGTACTGCATTGTTGCCCCCATCCAAACTGCACCACATGGCATTCCCAGTTTTTACAATGAAGTGCAGTTTTCAACATTATTTTTTGAGTAACAGGGCATCAGGCATTGAACCGAACTGCACCACCTATCTTTAGGAAAATACAAAAACCAATGAACCTCATTCAACCTATTATGTTTTTCCAAGATTTGCAGTCCGCACAAAGACATTTTATCTAGGAAAAAATGAACTACAAAAAAAAAAATACTGCACTTTTGTGCACAAACCGAGCTGCACAGGAGTGCCACCAGGAACTGCAACGCGCCATGCAGAGCACCTCCTCTCTCCCTCCGGCGGTCTGCAAAGGGCTGTGTTGCCAACCACATAGAAAGCGGCCGCTGGCACATGCACCGCACCACACCGAGACGAGAGGCGAACTGCAGACAAGCAAAATCTGAAGAAAAAGAAGGTCCCGAGCTGCAATAAAACGCAATCCGGTTTAGAGGCAGTAGAATCAAACTGCACGCACGGGGCTGCCGTACTGCACGCCAGGGAAAATTCAAAAAAATGGGCCATTTAAATAGATGAACTTCAGTTTGCTCCAGTTCTCCCTCGGTGAGGTTCAGCAGCAACAAACAGAACAAACTGCTCAGCAGCGACACCAGCAGTGATGCAGTTCATCGAGGGGGAGGGAGATGGTCGACGGCTGACGCTGCGAAACTGCGTGAGAGGAGATGGCCACCCTCGCCGCCGGAATGCACTGCACGTGCACCCATCGGAGAACTGTGGCACACACACAACCGTACTACAATGCACCGGGGTGGAATCTCGCCGTTTGCCGACCCATGTGGTAGTCACGGCCTCGACCATTGACCTCGCGGTCGATGACAGGAAAGGGGCAGACAGTCTAGGATGGAGGGATTAGAAGGAAGGGGTGGCGCCGTGGCCGTGGATGTTGGCGGAGGTCAGAGAAGACTCCTCGTCGCCAGGTGAGCAGGGGATGAGCGTGAGGGAGCGACTAATCCCCCAGATCCGTCGGTCGTGCACTGCGGTGAGCCTTGGCCGGTGACGAGGTAGTTGGCGAGGCCGCCGTCGAGCTCGTCACTGGGTAGGGGGACGAGGGGAGGTGGAGCCGGATCCGGTGGCTGTTGGGCGGGCTTGGTCCCCGGAGGTAGTTAGCTGGTCGAGGGCCACGGCCCTTTGCGGCGACGGCGGAGGCGTTGGTGGATCCGGGGCTGGGCAGTGGTGCTAGGCCAGGTGGCACGGGGCGGGGCTTGGGTCGGACCCGGCGGGAGGCGCAGCGGTCGGTGAAGATTTGGTCGGGTTGGCACCTCACGGCGGTCGGGCGCGGAGAAGAAGATGCCGGGCGGGGTTGGCTCACGGCCGCTGGGCGCGGAGAGGAAGGTGGTGGGGCGGCGCTAGTTTGCCGTGACCGTGGGTGGAGATGAAGGTACGGCGCTGGCTTGCGGCGGCCGCGCGCGAAGCAGATGGTGGCGGGGCAGCGCTGGCTCGCGGTAGCCAGGCGTTGAGATTGTGGCGGCGCGGCTAGGGAAGTTGAGAGGGCCGACGGGAGAAGGAGGTGGGGGAATTAGGGGGCGTCGTGCTGTGGTAGGTGGTGGGAGGAAGAAGGCGGACGTGGGTGGGGTGGAATGGACGAGTGGATAAGGTGGGCTCGTTGGGTCCGTGCGGTTTACTTTGGTTCAGGTAGTGGTTCAGTTCGGGGCGGGGTGGGTAGTCAGGGTGTTATCACAATAAGCTAGAAGTGTTATTAGAATAAGATCTTAAGGGTGCTATCATAAAAGACTCACCCTATATATATATATATATATATATATATATATATATATATATATATATATATATATATATATGCGCATGAGGCTCAAACAAAAAAACCAATTCCACCAATCCTTCTCTATTCCTTTTAACATAGTATCAGCCTAACCGATCCAAACCCTAGATACGCCCACCGCCCGCTACTTCCCCTCCACGCCGCCCCTGGGGCGGTCGATCTACATGATCGTCGCTGGGGGCCGCGCCACCCATACCTAGGGTTCGTCCGCCTGTCGTGTTGACCGGCTGCCCTATAGTCTTCTTCCTGATTCTTTGATCCAGGTTTTTCTCTCTTCTGCCGGTCGCATTGACTGATGTTTTCTTTTTGGTTTTCCGATCTATGATCGGTTTGTGTCATCTGCCACTGCAGTCTGCACCGCACCTCTACTCTGACAACGGTGCGACCACCCTTCACGACCGTCGTCCGCCCGTTTGCTCGCCCACTACGCTGCGCTGGACGTTGCCGCCCTGCTTCGACCAGGACATCTCCATCACCAGCCGCCTTCGCCGCGTCTGTATGGCCCCCATGACGTCTACCTCGACGACCCCGTCGTTGGCTGCCTCGAGCTCGTCGGTTGCCGGCTCCGTCGAGCTCGCCGGCTGCCTCGAGCTCGGGCGGCGCGGTTGCGTGGGTCGCTCGGGCCTTGCTCCCCGGGCGCCAACGCTGCGTTGGCAGCCCGGGTGCCAGTGCTGACGTGCTCGTGCGCATGTCGTACCACGCTAACAATCATCGCCGGCTTCATCTCGGACACCGCCGCCACCCCGTCTCCATCGAGCTGCGTCCCGACCTCGCGTGCGACAAGACAGATCACCCGCCTGCCCGCGATCCACCTCATATACGCCGTCCGACCGATCTAGCACGTCGGTTGCGCGCGCCTCCGCACTTCACGTGAAGACTGTCACGAGTACAGCGCGCCTCCACCGATCGAACATCGGGATAACGCCGCGTCTCCCCGTCAGGCCGCAGTGTGGTCGTCTCGTGGTTCTCCCTACGGCTGCACCGGCTCGCGCGCCGCCGCTAAGTCGCCCCTTCAGGCCGAAGTGTCGCGGCACACGGTCCCCGTCGTCGCCCGAGGCTGCCCTCGTGGCTACACCGACCCCTGCACCGCCGCCCCTACGGGCCGTAGCGCCGCAGGACGCCGTCCACGCCGCCGCCTAGAGATGTTCCAACCGTCACCCTGACCCGCATGCTGCCACTGCGTCGCCCTTTCGGGTCATTGCATCGTGCCACACAGTCCACTCCGCCGTCCTCCCGCGTCGACTTCCACGTGGTATGCGCCGCACCGCCTACCTTGGCACAGGAACGCCAGTGTCCACACCAGTCTTCGCCACGTTGTTGGGTTCTTCTCGCCTACTTTGAGCACCACCGCCTCACTCCTAATCTAGCCGCCCCCGCCTCCTTAGGCCGCTGCCGCCACTATGCTTCCTCGGTGCTGCTACCGTTCGGTCACCCGAGCCACGCCGCCCGTCCACCCCCTTCAACTTCGTTCGGCACAAGGTTATCGCCAGCGTCGCCGTCATCTTCCCCGACCAACGTTGGCGACATCAGTCCCACGCCAATTGGCGTCGCAATCATAGTCGAGTACTCCTCTGTTTGCCCCTCCGTCTACTCCGACATGGAGTACAACTCTTGTCGGTCTCCGTGTACGCGTGCCCGGTGCTGGCAACACCGACATGTGCATTTGTCCCTGATGTGTTCCCAGACTTGGCAAGCCTGGAGCGGCGCATCGTCAACATCGATTTCGTCTATCTATGCATGCCCGGTGATGGCAACACCGATGCGTGTTTCATCCATGATGTGTCCCCGGGCTTGGCAAACACAGTGCGATGCCTCATCGACAACGTCTTCTTCCCAACGCACCACTACTTTGACACCACTGCGCCCATAACTAACTCGGCGCCTCCTTGCGCCCACGGCCCACGGCGACTCCTCGACATAGTCTACCCCGACTCGACATCAAGCACAACGTTCTTCACATGGCTACCTCGACCATGGCTACACCACCCACCCTCTCGGCTACCTCGACAACGGCACAAAGGGCTACCTCCTTGCTTGAGCAATCTCGTCGGTTTCCATTCCATCCACAGCTTCCACGGTGCATCGACAGTTATGACACTGGGGATGTCCATCGGTTTACCTTCGTATTCTTCTCAAGACTCACCGTCTGTGTTGATACCGTTGTGACTGCTGGGGATGTTGTGTGTGGTGATTAGATTGGAAATATGGGATGGACTAGGAAGTATTCTGACTTGTCTTATACGCCAAGAAGATCATGTACTCCTATATATATGCCCATGATGCTCAAGCAATAAAAAATCAATTCCACCAATCCCTCTCTATTCCTTCTGACAATAAGAGGTGGCGGCCTATTCAACAATACACAATTGCAGCGCATCTACTATTATTTTCCATCTACTTTCTGTCCCTCCCACGTTTTTGCCTGCTCGTTCTTCGTGTTGGAGAACGACGAATCTCAAGGCACATGGGGCAGTTGGACCGACCTAGGGCAGCACATAGTCGATGCACTCCTTGACAGGGTCCCTCACGGATGTGCAGGGTTTTGGGTCTTCAAAATTTATTGCCGGCGTGTATTGTGAATCGCGCTCCTCTGACGATGTTGTCTTATGTATTGTGCTGGGTATGGGGTACACAGTAACGTGGTTGTGTGTGAACAGTGTGTCGTGCTGTTGTGGTGAAGGTGGATCCAGCGCACCAACCCATGTTTTTATAGGCCAAGACGTTGCCAGTGCACCAACTCATGTAATCATTGTTGACGTCCTGTTGCGGACATGCATCATCTTCCGTTTTCCTAAATTGCTATCGTTGGTAATTTAGTATTACAATCAGTTTCCGGCGTACTCCATAATTGTCTTGGTGGTTGGATTTTGTGATTGATGGTAGGTGAACATGCAACAAAATGGATTCTTTTAGTTTTCTCTGATCAGTGATGCTTGTTGTCGTGGATTTGGCAGATAGCGGAGTTCAGCGTGGTTACGGGCTTGGGGCAGTAATGCTCTGACAGAATGGCTATATTTATACCTGGAATACATCCATGTTCTTTGGGGACCCCCACGACGAACCACATGGATAGCCGGACTACCCGGCGAAGAGATAGGGCGACCACGTCGGGCACCCCGTTTGAGGCCAACGACAGCGACCTCGATCACCTCGCGACGGCGACGGCGACGACCCAGCTAATGCTAACAGCGACCACTGCTCGACAGCATTTTTTTCTTTTCTTTTTAGTTCGTCTTCTTTTGCGTTGCCGGGTTAGGGCATCTTCAACGCCAACATCCGGACCACACTGTCCCGACCATGAACCTAATATCCAATGCGGGCCTGTGTCGATTCGAAGGGCGTCCGGGAAACTTTCTCCCGCAAACCACAGACAAACGTGGGGTGATTTGCTGGCGTCCGGACCGCTCCCAAGCCCGCGTTTGACCGCCCTGACCCACCCAAACCCCCCATCCACCCCTCCCGCGCTTTCCTTCTGATAAATGCGCCGCTTACCACGTGGTATTCATGCCGACCCAGAGCACGCAATGGCCGGCATTGATGCCTGCGATTTGACCGGACGGGACGGCGGCGCAGACGGACGCACACTAGTGCAGGGATGCCTAGCAATGGCGTGCGCCTAAAGCCCAACAGTGGCGGGCGAGCCTCTTTGAGCCGTCCGTCACTGACCTCCCGCCACTGCTAAAGTGGCATCAGTGGCGCGCGCCCGCCTGCAAGTGGTAGGTCCCTAACAGTGGCGGGCCGTGAAACTTGCCTGCCAGTGTAGTCAATCTAGTAGCAGTGGCGAGCGACCTTACCAGTGGCAGGCAAGCTGCAACGCTCGCCATTGCTGTGAGTATGTGTGGTGGCCGCTTATTAGCACCCGCCACTGATTGTTGCACTAGGCTAGAATAAAAACGCTACCATGGCAGCATATATTATGATGCCACAGCAGTATTAGCTGATGCATAGAGAACAATTCTCAATAAATGGGAGCAAATCAGGAATAAAATTAGTAGTAATAACTCAAAATAAAGAATGAGAAGTACATTAAGAATAATCGAGTAGCCCCAAATACATTGTCATCAAATATAGTTTGTTGATAAAGCTAAACAACATAGTTAATAGACCAAATATGTTTAGTCACGGTTTCAGTTGTGCCCACTGGAATAAGCTAGGTTACGCTCTTTTGTTAGTTGGACTCATCTTCTTCGGTATTATTATAGAATAGGCCGGACAACGAGCGAACCTCCTTGTTTATGATAGTCGCGAACTTGAGTTGTAGTTCTTCTAGCACTACGCCAACTTCGGCCGAATTGCTTTGTACTTCTTGACCCCATTTGAGGATTTTGTCATGCTGATTTAACGTTTTCGCGGACCGTAAGAATTCCTCCATGTGAAAGCAGATGTAGAAACCACAAGTCAGACTAGTCGGTGGTTGTTGCATACAAGATAGACTATTCCATTTCAAGGCAATCATTTTATTTCCACTTCCTTTGTAGTATTTTTCAACCGTGAGGCCTCCTGTACTTTTCCAATAAAAAAGACAATCATCGAGAAGGTCTTTCAGGAGTGACCAGTCTTTTCCTGGGCTCTTCGTGCAATCCATCAAGTAACAATTGCACCTTTCCAGTCTTAGCACTAGGAGAAACCTATGGTGGTTGCGCAAAACAGAATAAACATATCGCGATCATGAGAAAATTACAAATTTTGAGACGTGAAGGGTACAAAGGTGACATCAGGGGTACAAAATTTGAGACATGAAGGGTACAAATTGCACCTTTCCTCACTTTTTAGGTTTTCCTTGTTCATGAGATCAGGGTCGGCTATGGCGACATCGGAAATATTCTTGCCTCTTGCCTCTGTGGCTTCGAAAAGCGCCCATGGCCTCATTAGGCAAGTTTCAAGATAATAGAATCTCAAGATATAGAAGATCTGTCCGAAATCTATATATATATTTGGTCACCAATGAATTTTTCAAAGAAAGTATATCCCTTTGGCACCTTCGCAGCGTAAAGTGTTGGGTTAACGATGGATCCTTGCTTCTTATTGGCTAGCTCTGAATCCACAATTTTTCCATGTAGAATCTTCATCCCAAGATTAAGGTGCTCGTACATTTTTGTCTGGTAGCATTTTCTTACCCGGGATATAAACAGGTGCTTTTGGGTTGTCAGCACATTGTTCATATGCCAAGGACTTCTTTCGTGCATTCTTCTTTACTGGTGGTCTACCATTTTCACATGTGGTGGTAGAAATGTTTTCCCTATTCATTTTCACACCTTCTTTACTTGTTGTGTCTCGAGATGGGCTGGCGGCGTCTCCTCATCTTCACTGACGGTGTCCTGAACTAGGGGGTACCAACCTATTTGGCCCACAGTCCTTGGGCCGGGCTTATGGGCCCTCATTCTCATAAGGAAGGACTCCGGAAGCCTCTCACCTTGACGTGATTAATACCGCCTCTGCCAAAGACTTGTCGTGTACTCCAAGGACATCTTCGGCCGCCGCCATAGGCATCCTTAGATCTGCAACCGACCGTGTAACTCTAGGTATCCCTATGCCGTATATATATGCCAAGGGGTTTAGCCTGTAGGGAGGATCCGATCACAATCACATCCACCTAGCCTTAGGGTTAGAACACAACTTACGATCTCGAGGTAAATCATGCTTGTACTCAGTACACAACCATCAATATATTCAAAGCAGGACGTAGTTAATTACCTCTTCGAGAGGGCCCAAACCTGGGTAAACCACCACCAGAATCGCCACCTGGCCATCGGCATAGCCCTGATTCCCGTCGGGACAGGCCTATGCCGACGGCCCCCGTCGGCATAGGGCCGTCGGCAACATATCTGTCGGCGTAGCCCGGGAGGCCGTCGGCATAGAAAGGCCGTCGGCACAGATCCTATCCCGACGATGTCCGTACATCTACGCCGACGGCCTCGGCCGTCGGCAACGTCCCCGCCTAACGGTGTCCGCCGTCAAGTGCAGACCAACAGCTGCGCGGCACGTGGCACATGTATGCCGACGGCTTGGCCATCGGCATATATGTGCCACGTGGCGCGCAACTGTACTTCCTGGGGCAGGGTTATGCCGACGGCTGAGCCGTCGGCGTAGTTTAAATCTATGCCGACGGCTCAGCTGTCGGCATAGCCCTGCCCCAAGAATGCCCAGTGACTGCCACGTGGCTGCTATGCAGACGGCCTAGTCGTCGGCGTACTTTACAACTATGCCGACGGCTATACCGTCGGCATAGCTGCCACATGGCAGCTACTGGGAGCTCTCGCCATATCTATGCCGACGGCTAGGCCGTCGGCATAGTTTCTGTCTGTTTTTTTTCTTTTTCCTGTTTCTTTTCAGCTCAATTCATTTGAATATATAGAGCATATATAAGAATCATACAGCAATATATGCATCACATAACAATAAGGAGCAGCATCACACAACAAATGCATCATCACACAACATAAGAAGCATCGCAAACTATAAACATATAAGTATCATCACCACCAAGCATATAAGAATATCACAAACAACAATAAGTAACATCACAAGCATATAAGTATCATCACCACCAAGACCGTCACAAGTCACCCAAAGGCTTAAGCGCCTGGACGTCGGGCAACGCGGAGGTCGTCACCGCCAAGTCCACCGAAGCCCAGGTCGTCACTACTAGCGGCAGAACCACCGCCAAGACCGCCACCGCCTTCGCCTTCGCTTCCGCCTCCGTGGATTGGAGTGATCGGGCTCCGTGACTCGGGAGTGCTGCGAAGACCACCACCAACGGTAGACGATCCACCGTTTCCCTGGATGTTGAAAAGACATGTTAACGGGATATATGACTGTGTTGAATAAAGGATATGCTTTGGGTGAATAGATTGGGGATGAACTAACAGGCGAGGGGCCAGCGTTCTGTGCCAGAAACTCCTCAAAGGTAAGCAGCCTTGGTTGTGGTGGAGGAGATGGTGCTGGTTGCAATTGAGGAACCCTGCCGGCCGCCATTTCCTTAAGAGCGTGCTGCATCATGCGATTGTTCTGCTCATGGAATGCAAAAAGGCTCTCGTGCCACGCCATGGTCTCCTGGCGTGTGTACTCCATGTAGGCCTACGGTATGACATGATGGAACTCATAAAACTACTAAATGCGGAAAATAAAGTGAGCAATTAAGATAAGAGGGAAAATACTTACAGATTGCCGCTCCTGAAAGAGGGACTGTGACTGCGCACTGGTCATGGGCGTGCTCCTGCGCTGGCTCAGGCTCGGGTCGATCCGACGGAGCTGTGTGTAGGAGATAGTAGGAGTGATCACAGCATCCAGAACCATGTCCCGACCGTGCTCCTTGGGCCCCATGCCCACCACCACCCTCTCGTCCAGATCCGCCGCAATGGGGTTAGGTGTGTCAGGATGTAACCTTAGATACCCTTCGGAGTAGGCCTTCTTCTTCTGCGCGGTCTTGCCATAGTACTTGGGCTCGCCAGGCTTGGAGTCCTTCCGCGTATGGGCGATCTCCCACGCCTGCATGTGTGAGAGCGGCCGCTTCAGTTTCTCATCCTGCAGCACCAAACAGAGGTTAGTCATACATAAGAAAGTGACGGTAAATAGAAGAAGAAGAATGTTTAATGAGGTTAGTCATACATTATGTGTCTTGTGGAGAAAGTGGTTTCGGTTTCCCTGAGCATGTACTCCCTCCTTCCCTCGGTTAGCCTTGTTTTTGATGCTCGTAGCTGCCCAGGCTCCATCCTTATCACACCAAAGATCCACCAATGCCGCCCAGGACTCGTCTTTTCCATAACACCAATTTGGACACACCTACATAATAAAAGCATAATGGCATGTCAACACGAAACGGTCAAATGTACCACAAACATCGAAATGAAAAATCTTTTATACTTACCGCCAAGTACTCGTGCCTCTCCAAGGTAATGCCCATCATTCGCGCTTCTTCCTTGGTCATATTCACACCAAGAACGTCGTGATAGTATGTCGAGATGGCCACCCAGCGCACCTCGTACTGGAGCTGGCGAGCCTTCTTCTTGGCTTGGCGCAGCACGATCTGGCCGGCTCTGGCCTGGTGCTCCGAAAGAACTCGATAGAATTTCTACAATCATGCATGAAACAAGAATGGAAGAAGCCATGAGTTAAATCATTCATGAAACCAGAATGGACTTGTGCTTCTGAAGAGAACTCACCCAGAAAGTAGTGATCACGGCCTTGGCATGGGTCTCATGGTCCGCGTGGAGGGCCGCTTCCCAGTGGTCCCAGCTCGTGGCCAAAACCCGACGGTCCGGGTGCCTGACTGGATCCGGACAGTACAGCCCCGGCCAATGTAACTTCAGCAAGACGGTGATGAGGCCGTTGGGAATATGGGCCCCTTTAGGATAAATCCAGTTGCTGCAAAAGAATGAAATATTAGCATGTGACAAGCAAAATAAATAACTACCGGAATGAGCATGTGACAAGCAAAAGAATGAAATTCTTATAAAGTGGCACCTACTCTTTCCCCGTGGGCTCAATGAGCCACTTCTGCTCCTCAGTAGCAGGAATCTGCTTTGGTAGCTTTGCGTTACCACGCAGCCACCCCTTGTTGCCAACCCCCTCCGCGCCACCACCATCATCCCCGCCAGCACCCTCCTCCTCGCCTGCCTCCTCCTCCTCCCCCTCCCCAACCTCCTCCTCCACCTCCTCCTCGGCCCCATCCCGAACCTCCTCCTGCTCCTCGTCCTCCTCCTCCTCATCATCAGAGGGTACCTCACTAGAGGAGGGCCTCGAAGACAACACACCTAAGTCGGTGAGGGTGCGCTCTTTCTGGCCGCGACCCCCTGTAGTGGCTCTCCCCCCACCACCTCGCCCTCTAGGGGCTCTCCCCCCGCCCCCTCCTCCTCTAGGGGCACCTCTCCCTCGACCTTCCTGTGAGGAGTCATCGTCAAGTAGCCGGGGGGGAGGATTACGTGCTCGACCACTCCGACTAGGCAGGCCGACCACCTTGCGTAGGAAACACACGCCGTCGGCCTTCCCCTTGCCCATGTTCCACGAACCTGCATTGAAAAGAGAATAAGCAATTAGTACATTAATAAAATGAAGGAAAATGCATAATAATAAGGAATAATAAACACATTAATAAAAAAGCATAAAAAGGCATATTCCTAAACTATAGAAAAAAAAGACTTGAAACGTACATCTGCTAGAACCCATACGAATCGTCACTGATGTAACCTCTTTCTCGGTCGGTCTCATCATCACTATCAATCATATCATCTTCGTTGTCTGACGGAGGTGGAGGCTCTTCCTCGTCGTCTACGTCTTCGTTTAACTTTTCTAGCATAAGTATGTCATTTTCATTGACAATGGTCTCACCATCATTCCGTGCATCATCGTCGTTTGGATCCACATCATCATCACCCAATGGTCTGGCGTCATCGTTTCTAACCACATCATCATCATCAGGTTGCTCTTGATAGAACACTCCCTCGTATGTCGCGGGGTTAATGTTGTAGTAATCGTCTTCATTCGGGTCCGGTAGCTTACCATGTGGCGACACCTTGAACACAACTTCCCAACCCTTTAGGTACTCTTTCTGGCATGGGTAAGGCAGATAATAAACTTGTGTAGCTTGGGTAGCCGCAATGAAGAGATCGGCTCCGGCATAGACGGTTGATGGTTTAACTTCGACCAAACCAATGTAAGGCGTATGTTTTACCCCTCCCGCGGATCGAACCATCGGCATTTGAACACAGGCAGACTTAGGGTCTCGCGCCCCTTGCGGAATTTAATCTCGTATATATTTTGTACCCTTCCGTAGTAGTCTACTGAATTTTGACCGGGGGTGTGCACTCCGGTATTTATAGTTTTGGGATCAGGCCGGCTGTTCTGGTGCTCCTCTGTATGGAAGCGATAGCCATTCACATCATACTTTTTACATGTCATGGCGGCAGGGTCAAAACCCATGGAAACCCATCTCAATTCATCATCCATAGATATGTTTGGATCTTTTCCCTACAAGTATAATTGAAATTGCTGGGTGCATTAGTTCGGTTAACTAATAAATGTTGAACTAGGTATTTAATAGGGGAATGTGGAAAATTACTTTCTCCATGAACCAAGCAACAAAAATTTTACGTCCAGGGTTTCCATGACGAAGAAGAGTAAGTGCCTCCGCCTCAGTAGGAGGATTCATTCCCGTCCATTCCTCTTGAACGAAATCACTAAAAGAAGAAAAGCGGTATTAGACCGGGACTAAGTGAACATAGAACATGATGATGTTGAAGACATAAAGGAATGGTGTAGTTGTATTACCTCATCCACACTTCCTCAACTTCCTTGATGTTGTGCAAGATATAGAACATGAGGTCCTCCCACTCTTGTCGTGGCATGTTATAAGATTTCGAGGCCCCAGTCCTCCCACCTTGCACGTTGAATAGATGGAGCCTGGGTTGATACTTGGACTCTTCTATATTGTATCGAGGCACCTTGTTATGTAGATGGGGAACGTGGTCTGGATAGTATGATGTCCTGAGGTCTGACACCTCCTCTAGGATAACTGCCTCAGCTATGGAAGCTTCAATCTTAGCTTTGTTTCCACATTTCTGTCGGAGATGCTTGTTCTGTCTCTCAGGGCCGTACTGCCAGCGATTCTGCACAGGCCCCCCCAACAATACCTCGTTCGCGAGGTGCAGAATGAGATGTGTCATCGGAGTAAAGAAGCCTGGCGGAAAGATCTTCTCTAGCTTGACTATCAACTCCGGTGCCTTCTTATGCAATTTTTCAATCACGTCTTTACTTACTTCTTTAGCACAGAGCGTGCGGAAGAAATGGCTTAGCTCGGCAAGCACTCCCTAGACATGCTCGGGGACATAGCCTCGAACCATCACCGGCATTATCCGCTCAATCCATACATGGTAGTCATGACTCTTCAGGCCGGTCACTTTGCCCGTTGAAAGATTGACTCCCTTACTTATATTCGATGCATAACCATCGGTGAACTTCAAAATGTGTCTCAGCCAGATAAGTACTTCCTTTTTTTCTGGTGTTTTAAGGACAAAGTCAGCATCTGGCTTGAACCAGTTTTTTCGACCGCCTGTGGGAGGCTTCATGTTTAGACGTGGTCTATCACAAATTCTCTGTTGATCGGCTCTAGCTTTAACGTCATCCTTCGTCTTATCACGAATGTTGAGGATCGTGCGAAAAAGGGACTCTGCCACATTCTTTTCGGTGTGCATCACATCTATGTTGTAAGGAAGTTTGAGGTCCTTGGAATAGGGAAGCTGCGAGAAGGGGGTAATGTGAGTCCAGTTGTGCGTCTCACCATATCCCTCGAAGCCTTTGGCTTTGGCTTTGGCTTTGCCTTTGACTTTAGGCTTGAGAGCTTTTAGCTAAGCAAGAACATCTGGCCCCGAAAATGTTGGAATCTCGGTTACTTCATGAACAACCCTGCCTTTCGTGAAGTTCTTCTTGTCTTCCCTGTCTGGATGGTCTGGAGGGAGGAACTGTCGATGCAGGTCAAAGGCTACATACTTGCCACCCTTACTCAGCCAAATCATTCGCAGAGCCTGCATGCACACTGGGCATGGCATCTTTCCACTTGTACACCATCCGTAGAATAGAGCATAGCCAGGAAAGTCATGCATGCAATAGTGCAACCAAACTTTCATCAAGAAATTTCTCTGCAGATCCCGGTCGTATGTCAACCTCGGAAAGTACCAAGAATGGTGCAAATCATCCAGCAGCGGCTGCATAAACACACCCAATTGCTTCCCCGGGTATTCAGGCCCCGGAATAATGAGCGACAAGGACATGGTCTTGCGTTGCATTAGGGCACCGGGAGGGAGATTGAGCGGAATTACAAACACGGGCCAGCAGCTGTATGGATTGGACGACATACCATATGAATTGAACCCATCACCTGATATGGCTATTCTGACATTCCCCGCCTCGGCTGCTTCCTTAGGGTATTCTTCATCGAACGACTTCCATGCTTCGCCTTCCGATGGATGTACGATTTTATTTGGATTGTAGCTTATACCTTCCTTGTGCCACTTCATCATTTTGGTAGATTCCTCCGTGATGAAAAGGCGCTACAGTCTTTCTATGAAATGGAGATACCGAAGAACCTTAACGGGGATGGCTAGCTGCTTTTTCTCACCATCCTCACCGACCACCTCAATGTACCGAGACGAACCACACTCCCTACAGTACTTGTCATCCGCATACTTGTGCCTAAACAAAAGGCAATTCTTCGGGCAAACATCTATTTTCTCATAATCCATAGAGAGTGCCTTCATGATTTTCTTTGTAGCGTACATGCTTTTCGGCAGTTCATGACCCTCAGGGAGGCTGTTAGCCCATACTCCCAGGAATGCTTCGAAGCATTTCTGGCTACAGCCGTACTCAGCCTTGACTGCAATTAGTTGTGAGATGGCATCTAGCTGAGATATTTTCGCACCCGCATAAAGAGGTTTCTTCGATGAGGCCAAGACCTCCAAGAAGGCCTTTGCAGTTGCCTCCGGCTCCTCTGGTTCATTCTCTAAAGGTGTTGCATTTGCCGTTTCTGCAACAATGACATCATCTAGCATGTCCCTGACCCCGTCGTCCTCATATCCATCGATGCGTTGTCGCATCACCTCCTCTCTACCACGGTCCTGCTCGGCTATGTTTATCGGTGGCATGTCAAAGTTTGGCATATATCCATGCGTGCGAAGGTGCTCAGTCATGTCCTTCTGATTTCTACGGTGACGTATGGCACATCTCGCACAGGGGCATGGTGGGATAATTCTCATTGGACAACGGAATATCTCCTTCAAATACACATCGGTTTTCGCGATCCACTCTGATGTTACTCGATTCTGACGGATAAAACCACTGTACATCCACTGATTATCTGCCATCCTCTGCTTTTTTGCAAGCCACACAACATAATTAAGGATTCACTTAAATTAATCACATCAAATTTTCATTTTCTACCGCGTTGAATCCACCTACATCTCTAATAGGTAAAGATGGGTCCTAATCCCACCCGAGGATGTGTAGATTGAGTACGTTCTCCATTCTACCCCGTTCTGAGACAAAATTTCGGCAGCACCTCCCCGCTGTTCTCCAGATACACGTCTCGGCAAATAGCCGAGAGAATGTGCTCCGGAGAACAATGGGGAGGCGCCGCCGAAATCATGTCTCGGAATGGGGTAGAACATGGAGAACATACCCAATCTACACATCCTCGGGCTGTCCATGGAAAACGCTGGACAATCCGAAAGAGCTGCGGTGATAAATATGCAATTGAATGCATATTTATCGATGCAACCCTTTTGGACGAGAGACGCCTAGGTTACGCGACTTGACTTGAGAATGAAATCTAGTGACATGAAAAAATGTAGGAGATGGACTTGTAGCTCACCCTCGGTTGTAGGGGAAGGAGTCAAACAACAGTGGGATGCTCAGGGACCAACGCGCCGGAGGACGGTCACTCCGATGAAATGCAACGCCACAAAGCCTACAAATTCCACCGAAAGAACAACTTAGATCATCACATCTCAGTCAAGTGTCAAACTTTTGTCTTCTATTCTTTTAGCAAGATCATCATGAGTATCAATTTTTTTAGCAAGATCATCACATCTTAGTAAGTCTCAACATTTTGTCTTCAATTATTTTAGCAAGATCATTATGAGTATAAAAAAAAATAGCAAGATCATCACATCTCAGTCAAGTGTCAAAATTTTGTCCAACATCCATCCATCCATTCATCTATCATTAACTTGACCAACATCCATTCATCAACATGACCTAACATTAAATTTATGACAAACAAAGTTTCTAAAAAAATTCACCGACATTCCATCCATCCACCATCTATGATTCTAACAACATCCATGCATCCATCTAACAAAAATTTATCCATACATCCATCCACCTAAAAATAGTAGCAAGAAGAAGAAAAAAAACATACAAAAAAAATCTATTTATCTAATATTATCCAGTCCATGTCATCTATTTATCTAACTATCTATCTATTTATCTAACTACCTAACTACAAAAACAGTAGCAAAAGAAGAAGAAACAGCAGCAGCAGCAGCAGCGGGGGGGGGGGGGGGAGCGGCAGGGTGGCGCGGGAGCTCACCGAGGGGGCAGTATGGGAGCGGCGAGGGGGTACGGGTCGAGGCAGGGGGACGGGCGCGGAGCAGCACACCAAGACGGCCGCGGAGGGAGTGCGGGTCGGGGCAGGGGGCGTGGCCAGACTAGGGCTCTGGCCGGCCGGTGCCACGCTCAGGCGGTTGGGCCAGGAGGCCTAGGCGGCGTCGACGCAGGGACGGCCGGGGTCGACGAGGCCGAGGTGGGCCGGCGCGCGGTGCGGTGGCAGCGCGGCGGGGCTTGGGTGGAGGGGGACGGACGGCGGCGGCGTGGGTGGGGGTCGGGGTCCGGTGGTGGCGTGGGTGGGGGTCGGGGTCCGGTGGCGGCGGCGTGGGGGGGGGTCGGGATCCGGCGGCGGCGTTGGTGGGGGTCGGGGTCCGGTGGCGGCGGCGTGGGTGGGGGTCGGGATCCGGTGGCGGCGGCGGCGCGGGTGGGGCTCAGGGTCGGTCGGCGGCCGGCGTGGGTCGGGTTCGGGGAGAGGAGGAGGGGAGGGTTGAGGAGGGCCAGATGAATGAGTGGCCACGGTGGCCGAGAAGATAAGGGTGGCCCTATGCCGACGGCCACGCTGTCGGCATAGGTTTGGTCCCCACCTGCCAGGGACAGGGCCGGCGAGTGGATAAGAGGCATATGCCGACGGCTAGGCCGTCGGCATAGATAGGAGGCCTATGCCGACGGCAAGGCCGTAGGCATAGATGGCAACCACTTTTTTTGAAAAAATAGTCCCACCTCGCCTAGGGGCAAGCAATTTGACCTGTTTAAATAGTTCACTAATCCATACGTTATAAGCTCGGTATTCATTAGACTTCTATGAAGAAAACGGACTATTACTGTGAAAGTTTAGTTCCCGCGCAGCCGGCCCGGTGCCCAGGCACAGAAGTTTCACGGTGATAGTCCGTTTTCCATGATGGATGCCGGTGTTTTATAAATTCAATTATTATTTTTTTAGTTTTTTAGTAGTTTACAGTGTGTACGGGACGGTGCGATGCCCGTCACGGCGGCAGCGACGCCCGTGAGGGGGGGCACTCCCCGAATCCCAGTTGACCAGTAGATCTAGCCCTTTGACTTTCGCCGGACGGGCTTTGACCGGTGGACTCTTCCACCGGTTGCGATAGGTCAGCCCATAGCAACATCCCCAAACACGGTCTGGACCCAACCCAACACTAGATTCCCTCTGGTTCCACTGCACCCGCCACCATCCCCCCTCCAAGTGACGGCGGCACTGCCTTCCGTGGAGGGGGGGCCACACCACGGAGCCCCAAGAGGGGCGTCTACGCATGCCACAACACTTCCACACATGCATCACGACCCGTGCGATGTTTCGGTGGGATAGCTACACCCGGAAGCGCCACCCGAATCCCAGTTGACCAGTAGATCTAGCCCTTTGACTTTCGCAGACGGGCTTTGACCGGTGGGCTCTTCCACCTGGTTGCGATAGGTCAGCCCATAGCAACATCCCCGAACACGGTCTGGACCAAACCCAACACTAGATTCCCTCCGGTTCCACCGCACCCGCACCATCCCCCCTCCAAGTGACGGCGGCACTGCCTTCCGTGGAGGGAGGGGCCACACCACGGAGCCCCAAGAGGGGCGTCTACGCATGCCAGAACACTTTCACACATGCATCGGGACCCGTGCGATGTTTCGGTGGCATAGCTACACCCGGAATGCCACCCCGAATCCCAGTAGACCAGTAGATCTAGCCCTTTGACTTTCGCCGGACGGGCTTTGACCGGTGGACTCTTCCACCTGGTTGCGATAGGTCAGCCCATAGCAACATCCCCGAACACGGTCTGGACCAAACCCAACACTAGATTCCCTCCGGTTCCACCGCACCCGCACCATCCCTCCTCCAAGTGACGGCGACACTGCCTTCCGTGGAGGGGGGCCACACCACGGAGCCCCAAGACGGGCGTCTACGCATGCCACAACACTTTCACACATGCATCACGACCCGTGCGATGTTTTGGTGGCATAGCTACAACCCGAAGGCCACCCGAATCCCAGTTAACCAGTAGATCTAGCCCTTTGACTTTCGCCGGACGGGCTTTGACCGGTGGACTCTTCCACCTAGTTGCGATAGGTCAGCCCATAGCAACATCCCCGACACGGTCTGGACCCAAAACACTAGATTCCCTCCGGTTCCACCGCACCCGCACCATCCCCCTCCAAGTGACGGCAACACTGCCTTCCGTGGAGGGGGGGGGCACACCACGCAGCCCCAAGACGGGCGTCTACGCATGCCACGACACTTTCACACATGCATCACGACCCGTGCGATGTTTCGGTGGCATAGCTACACCCCGATTCCCCCTATAAACAGATTCCCTCTGTGTCGACCGTTTCCCTCCTCTGTGACACGGCGGCAGCGACGTCCGTGAGGGGGGCAATCGATATACATTGGGGTATGTTTTTTTGTTTAGATAAGGCACATTTATGTTGTGAATAACCAAGATTCCCTCGTGTCGGCCCGACGTGGCCGTTTCCCCCCTCCAAGACACGGCGGCAGCGACGCCCGTGAGGGGGGGCACACCCGGAGCCGCATGTCGGGTGCCTGCGCCTGCCACCATGCTTCCACAAGGTAGGAGGGCCCACCGAACACCTGCGGCATTGCTACCCCCAGGTACCCCGTCCTATCTAACCCGACACAAACGACCGCCGGATCTAGCCCTTATACTTTCGCAGGAGGGGTTTGAACGATGGACCTTTTCACGTGGTTGTCATAGCCCAGCCCATAGCTAAACCTCCCAACACCGTCCCGGCCAACCCCCCCAAGATCCCTCTGTGTCGGCCCGACATGGCCGTTTCCCCCCTCCGGGAACCGGCGGCAACGACGCCCGTGAGGGGGGGCACACCCGGAGCCGCGTGCGGTGCCTGCGCCTGCCACCACGCTTCCACAAGCTTAGGAGGCCCACCGAACACCTGGCGGCATTGTACGCCAGGCTAACCCTGTCCCGTCTCCCCGCTCCGTGACACGAGGAAGCAAGGTCCGTGTGGGGGGGCAATCGATATATATATAATCGAGATATGTTTTCTGTACATAAGGCACTTTAAGTTAATCAAATTAGTTTTGGAAAAAAATAAAAAGGAAAAAGAGAAAATAAATAAAATATTAAAATATTATAGAAATCTATGCCTACGGCAATGCCGTCGGCATAGCACGGCCACAGAATGGTAGAGCCATGGATCGATGACATGGCGTAGGGCGGATCGATGACGTGGCAAAGGCCTTGGGCCAGGCCTACGACGGCGGCAAGACCGTCGGCATAGATATGCCACCCCACGGACCGGCGAGGGCTCGGATCGATGACGTGGCAGACGACGAGAATCGATGAGTGCGCATACCTATGCCGACGGCCACCGTTAGCCCGTCGGCGTAGGCGTCACCGTCAAACCGCCATCGCCGCCTGGGTAGCCGGGCCCACATGGTATGCCGACAGCCGATCTATGCCGACGGCAACCGTAGGCATATTTCTTGCGATGCGACTGCCGACTATGCCGACGGCCCCGTCGGCATAGATGGATATATGCCGACGGCTTATCTACGCCGACGGCTTTAGGTGGGCCGTCGGGATACACCTATCTATGCCGACGGGGGCCGTCGGCATATATTTGGCCGTCGGCATCGCCAGTTTTCTGGTAGTGAACACTGTGTCCCTTGTCTCCTGTTTCCATTGATCCGAGATCTGTCGGTTTTACCACCGACATTGGTTCTTTCATTCAGAGTTCCGCTATGTGATCAAGAATGATCTGTGGGATCGTCGATCATCGATCCCAATCTTCAGGGTACTATTCCCATGCTCGAAACCCGCCATCGGGCCACGCCCCCTCCCTTCGATCAAGGCTGCGATGAGCAAGAAGTTACCCACGAATTCTTCGCCTCTCAATCCGCCCCGGCCGAAACCCTTGTAATACTAGCCAGAAGCAGCCGAGGAATCAGATCTTAAAATCAGCTCGGCCAATCTGACGCCGGGGTGTCCTTCACAGGAGAAAAACTTCGGGCTTCGAGCCTGGGTGGGGGTCGGGATCCGGCGGCGGCGTTGGTGGGGGTCGGGGTCCGGTGGCGGCGGCGTGGGTGGGGGTCGGGATCCGGTGGCGGCGGCGGCGCGGGTGGGGCTCAGGGTCGGTCGGCGGCGCGGCGTGGGTCGGGTTCGGGGAGTAGGAGGAGGAGGGGTTGAGGAGGGCCAGATGAATGAGTGGCCACGGTGGCCCGAGAAGATAAGGGTGGCCCTATGCCGACGGCCACGCTGTCGGCATAGGTTTGGTCCCCACCTGCCAGGGACAGGGCCGGCGAGTGGATAAGAGGCATATGCCGACGGCTAGGCCGTCGGCATAGATAGGAGGCCTATGCCGACGGCAAGGCCGTAGGCATAGATGGCAACCACTTTTTTTGAAAAAATAGTCCCACCTCGCCTAGGGGCAAGCAATTTGACCTGTTTAAATAGTTCACTAATCCATACGTTATAAGCTCCGGTATTCATTAGACTTCTATGAAGAAAACGGACTATTACTGTGAAAGTTTCAGTTCCCGCGCAGCCGGCCCGGTGCCCAGGCACAGAAGGTTTCACGGTGATAGTCCGTTTTCCATGATGGATGCCGGTGTTTTTTATAAATTCAATTATTATTTTTTTAGTTTTTTAGTAGTTTACAGTGTGTACGGGACCCGGTGCGATGCCCGTCACGGCGGCAGCGACGCCCGTGAGGGGGGGCACTCCCCGAATCCCAGTTGACCAGTAGATCTAGCCCTTTGACTTTCGCCGGACGGGCTTTGACCGGTGGACTCTTCCACCTGGTTGCGATAGGTCAGCCCATAGCAACATCCCCAAACACGGTCTGGACCCAACCCAACACTAGATTCCCTCTGGTTCCACTGCACCCGCACCATCCCCCCTCCAAGTGACGGCGGCACTGCCTTCCGTGGAGGGGGGGCCACACCACGGAGCCCCAAGAGGGGCGTCTACGCATGCCACAACACTTCCACACATGCATCACGACCCGTGCGATGTTTCGGTGGCATAGCTACACCCGGAAGGCCACCCCGAATCCCAGTTGACCAGTAGATCTAGCCCTTTGACTTTCGCCAGACGGGCTTTGACCGGTGGGCTCTTCCACCTGGTTGCGATAGGTCGCCCATAGCAACATCCCCGAACACGGTCTGGACCAAACCCAACACTAGATTCCCTCGGTTCCACCGCACCCGCACCATCCCCCCTCCAAGTGACGGCGGCACTGCCTTCCGTGGAGGGGGGCCACACCACGGAGCCCCAAGAGGGGCGTCTACGCATGCCACAACACTTTCACACATCATGCATCGGACCCGTGCGATGTTTCGGTGGCATAGCTACACCCGGAAGCCACCCCGAATCCCAGTAGACCAGTAGATCTAGCCCTTTGACTTTCGCCGGACGGGCTTTGACCGGTGGACCTCTTCCACCTGGTTGCGATAGGTCAGCCATAGCAACATCCCAACACGGTCTGGACCAAACCCAACACTAGATTCCCTCCGGTTCCACCGCACCCGCACCATCCCTCCTCCAAGTGACGGCGACACTGCCTTCCGTGGAGGGGGGCCACACCACGGAGCCCCAAGACGGGCTCTACGCATGCCACAACACTTTTCACACATGCATCACGACCCGTGCGATGTTTTGGTGGCATAGCTACACCCCGAAGGCCACCCCGAATCCCAGTTAACCAGTAGATCTAGCCCTTTGACTTTCGCCGGACGGGCTTTGACCGGTGGACTCTTCCACCTAGTTGCGATAGGTCAGCCCATAGCAACATCCCCGAACACGGTCTGGACCCAACCCAACACTAGATTCCCTCCGGTTCCACCGCACCCGCACCATCCCCCCTCCAAGTGACGGCAACACTGCCTTCCGTGGAGGGGGGGGGCACACCACGCAGCCCCAAGACGGGCGTCTACGCATGCCACGACACTTTCACACATGCATCACGACCCGTGCGATGTTTCGGTGGCATAGCTACACCCCGATTCCCCCTATAAACAGATTCCCTCTGTGTCGACCGTTTCCCTCCTCTGTGACACGGCGGCAGCGACGTCCGTGAGGGGGGCAATCGATATACCATTGGGGTATGTTTTTTTGTTTAGATAAGGCACATTTATGTTGTGAATAACCAAGATTCCCTCCGTGTCGGCCCGACGTGGCCGTTTCCCCCCTCCAAGACACGGCGGCAGCGACGCCCGTGAGGGGGGGCACACCCCGGAGCCGCATGTCGGGTGCCTGCGCCTGCCACCATGCTTCCACAAGCGTAGGAGGGCCCACCGCAACACCTGGCGGCATTGCTACCCCCCAGGTACCCCGTCCTATCTAACCCTGACACAAACGACCGCCGGATCTAGCCCTTATACTTTCGCAGGACGGGGTTTGACCGATGGACCTTTTCACGTGGTTGTCATAGCCCAGCCCATAGCTACACCTCCCAACACCGTCCCGGCCCAACCCACCCCAAGATTCCCTCTGTGTCGGCCCGACATGGCCGTTTCCCCCCTCCGGGACACGGCGGCAACGACGCCCGTGAGGGGGGGCACACCCCGGAGCCGCGTGCCGGGTGCCTGCGCCTGCCACCACGCTTCCACAAGCTTAGGAGGGCCCACCGCAACACCTGGCGGCATTGCTACGCCCAGGCTACCCTGTCCCGTCTCCCCGCTCCGTGACACGACGGAAGCAAGGTCCGTGTGGGGGGGCAATCGATATATATATAATCGAGATATGTTTTCTGTACATAAGGCACATTTAAGTTAATCAAATTAGTTTTGGAAAAAAATAAAAAGGAAAAAGAGAAAATAAATAAAATATTAAAATATTATTAGAAATCTATGCCTACGGCAATGCCGTCGGCATAGCTACGGCCACAGAATGGTAGAGCCATGGATCGATGACATGGCGTAGGGCGCGGATCGATGACGTGGCAAAGGCCTTGGGCCAGGCCTACGACGGCGGCAAGACCGTCGGCATAGATATGCCACCCCACGGACCGGCGAGCGGCTCGGATCGATGACGTGGCAGACGACGAGAATCGATGATGTGCGCATACCTATGCCGACGGCCACCGTTAGCCCGTCGGCGTAGGCGTCACGCCGTCAAACCGCCATCGCCGCCTGGGTAGCCGGGCCCACATGGTATGCCGACAGCCGATCTATGCCGACGGCAACCGTAGGCATATTTCTTGCGATGCCGACTGCCGACCTATGCCGACGGCCCCCGTCGGCATAGATGGATATATGCCGACGGCTTATCTACGCCGACGGCTTTAGGTGGGCCGTCGGGATACACCTATCTATGCCGACGGGGGCCGTCGGCATATATTTGGCCGTCGGCATCGCCAGTTTTTCTGGTAGTGAACACTGTGTCCCTTGTCTCCTGTTTCCATTGATCCGAGATCTGTCGGTTTTACCACCGACATTGGTTCTTTCATTCAGAGTTCCGCTATGTGATCAAAGAATGATCTGTGGGATCGTCGATCATCGATCCCAATCTTCAGGGTACTATTCCCATGCTCGAAACTCCCGCCATCGGGCCACGCCCCCTCCCTTACGATCAAGGCTGCGATGAGCAAGAAGTTACCCACGAATTCTTCGCCTCTCAATCCGCCCCGGCCGAAACCCTTGTAATTACTAGCCAGAAGCAGCCGAGGAATCAGATCTTAAAATCAGCTCGGCCAATCTGACGCCGGGGTGTCCTTCACAGGAGAAAAACTTCGGAGCTTCGAGCCCGCAGTCGAAAGGGATTGAATTTTCTTTCGCACCCACCCCCCACATCGAGTACTGCCCCAATAATTCGAGCCCATCCGATGTCTCAGACTTAGCTTCTGTGCAACAACTACCTGACTAATCAATCAGGAAATTCTGGGCCAGGTTCCTATCCGTCAAGTACAGCATACCGAACTACCAGGGTTCAGATATCATAACAAATTTTAAGCGTTGATGCAAGGATAAAGGTGTCTTAAATGCCCTTACCCTCGATTGCGTCCTAATGTTCTCTGGGCTATCCGATCTGGTATCAAAATTCTGCACCATTGAAGACGCCTGGTTGGCCAGGGAAAAACAAATAGACTCGACCTATGATAAAAACATGAAGTGTGAAAGACTCACACTCCAGCACAAACATCGCACAGAGCCATCATCAGTTGATCGACCTTGGAAAAAGAGGAAGCTGGCTGCAGGATCCAAGACTTCCCTCGACGGTCTGTTGGATAAGCCATGCCCTATCCACTTCGTTCTGCTAAATACCAGCCTAACCCACAATCTTCGCTACTGTTGGGTCGTAAGGCAAGTAGCTAAGGGGGCTGAAACCCTCCTCGTAGGCAGGAACTGGTATGCGGAAGAGTCCTCGACTGAGGACGAGGTCCTCATGAGCTATGAAACTTTCATATCGAAAAAACAGAGGAAGCGGGCCGTCAGAGAAATTAGCTCCATCCAGCACGTAGTAGCCCGGGGCGCATGGATAGACACGCATGTATCCTTCGACCACAAAGATTAGCCGAGAAGCACCCCGGTAAGATGCCCAGCCGCCCTGGTCCTCGACCCAATCGTTAGCGGTTGTCGGCTTCGAAAGGTGGTAATGGACGGAGCCAGCAGCCTAACCCTCATATACGAAGATAATCTAGATAAGATGCAAATTGATAAGTCATGCATCGAATAGAGCCAGACCACCTTTAGAGGAATAATACCAGGACAAGAGGCACGGTGCAGTTGAAAAATAACCTTAGACGTGGTTTTTGGAAAGCCCGAGAACTATCGATCCGAGGAAGTAACATTCCACGTCGTCTGATAACCCACGAGTATAGGGGATCAACTGTAGCCTTTTTCAATAAGTAAGAGTGTCAAACCCAACGAGGAGCTAAAGGTATAATTAATATTCCCTTCAAGTTCTATCGACCACCGATACAACTATACACACACTTAACGTTCGCTTTACTTAGAACAAGTAGAAAACTAGAAGCACTTTATAGGTGTAAAGGGATAGGTTTGCAAGATAATAAAGAAAACGTAAATAAAGGTTAGGGGCTGTTTAGAAAAAGAAACAATTAAGTTAGTTTGTTTTAGGAGAGAGCTTTTTGTAACCCAAAGAGAAGGATTTGTCCCTAGGCAATCGATTACTAGACCGGTAATCATTATTGCAATTTTGTATATATGAGGGAGAGGCATGAGCCACTAGTGGAGAATCAGCCTTTAGTACCGGTTCGTAAGGGCCTTTAGTCCCGGTTCACCAATCGGGACTAATAAGTCAGGACTAAAGGCCCCCACCCTTTAGTCCCAGTTGGCCACGACCCGGGACTAAAGACCCACCACGTGGCACGAGCGCACGCCGGGGGCTAGGGATCCTTTAGTCCCGGTTGGTGACACCAACCGGGACTAAAAGGTTTAGGGGTTTATGGTTTATTTTTCCTTTTTAATTTTGTGTTTTCCATTCAATTCTTTTTCATTTCAAACATATTTTACGCTACTGCAGTCATCAAGTGGCACTGCAGAGCACGAGCAGAGCAGCACATGCAAAGGATGACAAAAGCGTGCCACGGAGTTTCTCGTACGACCAATCATATATCATAGCATTTCTCGTACGACCATATATGCATACACATATATATACAATTTGGTACATACAATTTCTCCTTCAATTTGCAGATCATTACATGCAAGCATTACGTGTAATGGTATTCTCCTTCGGGATCTATGACCTGGTCAAGCAAAAATCCCGCCATTTCCTCTTGAAGTGCTCGTATGCGGTCCGTTGGTAAGAGCTTATCCCGCATCTCTTGCATCTTTAAAGAAGGAGATCAATATGAATATATTAGTTGTGTGTATATATATTAGATCATGATAAAAAGAATTGTGAATTGTGTTTACGTACCAAAAGATTTCTTCCACTTTTGCTCCTTTCTGTCATAAAGCGAATGTTCTCACAAACGTAGTATGCACATAAATTATTCCCCAACGCCTGCCTCATGCACTTTACGAGGATACAATTCAATCAGATAATAATTAATCAAGCATGATAATTGTATTGAAACTATAATTAAAGAGATGCACGGACGTAGCTAGTACTACTTAATTACGTACCCTGGGTCACACCCATTTCAGCTGTGTTTTCCATGAGCCAGTAACCTCTTTGATGAACCTTTGACAAACCCTGCCCGGCAAAGAAAATGAATAAAGGAGTTATTAATTAGTTGATATCAGGAAATGAATTAAAGAGGCCTACATAGTGCAATAATGATTGAAATTACCTGTCGAGCATCGATTTCACGTTTAAGTATTCTTTAGGTTCTTTAAGTAGTGAGTCTAGTACTTGAACTTTTCCCTCGCCAACTTCAATGATGTAACATCCCCGGTGGTTAAATACAGTAATCACCCTTTTGATAATGACAAGTCATCATGTTTAACAGTGCATGATCATCATTTGCATCATAATGCATTTCAACTCATAAGTCAAATCCAAATTTAAATAAAAGTGGAAAATAAAAGTTGTCCAAACCTGAAAACTAAAATGTGCCTCATGTTGCAAATATTCCCATAGCATTTATAAAAATGATTGCAACATTTATTGGAATTATAGAAGGACTCGAACAACAAGAAACAGCAGCAACATAGCACTTTTTAATCCTTTTCAAATTAAATAAAATCCAAACAAAAAGATATGGACGCCAAACCAATTTCTAGCAGTGTCTAATTTTGCACTGTTAATATCTGGACCAGTCTCATATTTTACAAAAGTCCAGAAGTAGCCTAGACATTTTTGCAAAACAGAGAAAGGAAATAAATAAAAAGAAAAGGGAAACCCCCCCCCACTAGGCCAACCGGCCCAGCTAGTCAGCCAGGCCGGCCCATCCCCCACTCCCTTAACCCCCTGGTGCCGAAACCCTAGCCACCGACACCCCCATTCCCCCCCACTCATCCCCACGCCTCGCTCTCTCTCTCCCCCTCTGGATCGAGATCGAGGGCCCGACGCCCGTCGCCACCCCGTCCTCGACGCCGCCCCGGACCACCGTCGCCCGTCGCCGGCCGAGGCCACCTCGCCGCCGCCCGCCTCCTCAACCCTCCCTCCTGCGTGGATCCGTTAGGGGCAGTCGACGCCCCCGACGCCCTGCGCCCGCGCCACAACCGGACCCCGTCGTCACCATCCCCGCCGTCCCCGGCGTTCGCCTCCCCGACCTCCTCCCCGCGCAAACTGCCGTGTCCCTACGCCTCCCGGTGAGGCCCGGCCTCTCCTTCCCCCTGTCCCCGTGCGCACGCACGCGCACGCGCCTGTTGGCCGCCATCGCCTGTGCAGCCCCGCACCCTCTTCCCCGCGCGCTCGCATTCGGCGCGCCCCGACCACGCTCGATGCGCGCGTCCGCGCACCGCCGCCCTCCCCAGCACGCGCTCACCACGCCCTCAGGCCGCACCCGCGCATGACCCTGGCCGCGCCCTGCCTCCCCGCGGCCGCCCCTGCGCATGCCCGCAACTCCTGCTGCTCCCTAGCCCCACGGCTGCCGGCGCTTCCCACGGCCAGCCCCGCCCCAACGCTACGCCCAGCCGCGCCCCTGGCCGCCCCTTGCCCCTCGCGGTGCCACTCCGACCGCCCGGCCTCGCCCCGCCGCCATTCCGCCGTCTGCCGTGGCCTCTGGCCACCGGCGCCCGACGCCCGGGTCCGCCCCCACGGGCGCCCACACCCGCACGCCCAGCGCCCGGTGCCCATTAACCGCTAACCCGACCAGCGGCCCCAGGGCCACTGACCACGGGGGCCCACGCCCCTGGCCAGATGGGCCTATGACAGACGGGGCCCAGCCCCTGTTTAAAACGGAATTAAAAATAAATAACTATTAATTAATTAGTTAATTAAATGAATAATTAACTTAATTAATTCTGTTTAATTAAACTAATTAAATAGTTAGTCTAATTAATCTGTTAATTAGTGTTAGTAGACTATGACATGTGGGTCCCCCTTGACCCTGTTGACTGGTCAACCTTGACCCGGTCAACGCTGACTGGATCTGCTGACTGGACCATTTGACTTAGTCAACCTATTTAAATAAATTCCAGAAATTAATAAAAACTTTAGAAAATCATATAAAATAATCCGTAACTCAGATCGAAAAACTTTGTACATGAAAGTTGCTCAGAACAACGAGTCGAATCCGAATACGCGGTCCGTTCGTACGTCACACGTCCCTAACTATCCGAACATGCAACCGTTCCCCTCCGGTCATCTGTCTGACAAATGTCCGGATACGGGAAAACATTCTCGGATGAATCTCACCTTCGCCAGTATCACCCGGCACTGCGTTAGGCCACCTCCGTCACCGTGTATTGCCATGTTATGCTTTGTGCTGCACTTGTTCGCTGTGTATTTATACTGTTTCCTCCCCCTCTTCTCTCTCGGTAGCCCCCGACACCGACGTCGTCCCCGAGACCGACGCAGCTCCGGATCCCGAAGACACCACTGACAACCTTGCCCTTGCCGCTGAGCAACCAGGCAAGCCCCCCCCTTTCGATCATCCCGATATCGCCCATTCTATTTCTCATGCTTGCATTAGAATTGCTGCTGCTGCTGCTGCTTTACCTATTCTGATGCATAGCCTGTTCATTGTAACCTGCTGTTGATAATTACCTGCATATCCCAAACTGTTTAGTCTAGGCTGGGTAGAGACCTATCAGTGACCCCACTTATCCCGACTGCCGCGCTGGATCGTCAGAAGACCCGATCAACGGGATTGAAGACCAGGACCTGACACCGCACATCACCCCCCCCCTTAGTTGTAACGACACTGCAGCGTTACTATCGAGTGCCGAGGGTGAAACCTCATGTAGCACTTCTGATGTTAACTCTATAGAGTAGCTATTCGGTCGTGGTCATCGAGGGTGATTCCTCCTTCGCCACTTCTGGTAACGACGCTGTCGTGCAACACATCAAGTGTGAACCCATCGAGGGTGAATCCTCCGAGTTCACCTTGACAGACACATCGAGTAGGAATCCAACAAGGGTGATACCTCGGATTCCCCTGATGTTATGGACACACAGATACTTGGACTTTACACTGTTCCTTGGATAGGCGGGTCGGCCCTGAGGGGTACCCGCGTGCGCCTGAGAGGCGAGTGTTGTGAAGACGGGTGCCTGTGTGGTGCCCGAGTGGTGAATACGAGGCGCGGCCGGGCATTCTTAACCCTTGCAGCAAGTCCTCGAGACGGGGCGACGGGGTCACATCTTTCGTGAGTCTCTGCTCGTTACCGCAAGCCCTAGTCCATTAACGATTTGGATATTTGATCCGAGCAGGTCTCTGGCCTGATAGCACTAACCATCACGTGGGCATAGTAAGGGCGTTCTGCATCGTAGCATCAGCCGAAAGCTCTGTCAGACGTCTAGTTCAGCCTTGCGGCCGGGACGGACCGGCGTCCCCCTGGTGCCTGGCTTCCCCCTGCACGCAACGACTCGGAGTGCACAGGGCGATGGCCCAAGACCTCTGAGCGCTTAGGATGTAGACCGACGGGGACCTCTCTGCTGAGCTCTAGGTAGGGTTGCGATGTGTCGTTTGGCCGAGGCCGGGCATGACCCAGGAAAGTGTGTTGGGTAAGTTGGTGCACCCCTGCAGGGAAGAATACTTCTATCGATAGCCGGTCCTACGGTAAAGGACACTCGGAGTTGTATCCTGATTGATACAATTTAGAACTGGATACCTGTGATGAGACCTGTATGTATGGCTCTGGGATTGCTTCTCGCAGGGAGTCGAGAAGGGATCTCCGGACGAGGTTGATGACTGTATGGCTCTGGGATTGCTTTCTCGCAGGGAGTCGAGAAAGGATCTCTGGGTGAGGATGAGACTTAATGATACTGCTACATTATATTGTACTGTTCTACCCTCTTCTATTTCTGCAAGACCGCTGAAGATGCTAGTCTTCGATAGGACTAGGCCTTCTCTCTATTCTGGCATTTCTGCACCCCAGTCCACATATACAGCCTCCCCTTGAAAATGTTGCATATGTAGTGTAGATCCTTGCTTGCTGAGTACTTCTGAGTACTCACGGTTGCTTTGTTTTCCTTTTCTCCCCATATCAGTTTGTCGTGACCAAGATGACGGAGCCCCTGAGACAGCTGCCCTGCCGACGATCGCTACTACTACTACCCAGAGGATGGATTCTGTTATGAGTTGACTGACGACCATGAGTAGGATCGGAGGGTCCCAGGCAGGAGGCCTTCGCATTTCGATCGTAGTGTTTTATTTTGCTCCGCCTTTCTAAAGGCCTTTCTGTTTCTCTTTTAATATCTGTACTCAGATATCTGATGCTTCCGCTGACGCTTGTTCGCAAGCTTATGTATTCGAGCCCTCGAGGCCCCTGGCTTGTAATATAAAGCTTGTATGACTTTATTTATGTTTTAGAGTTGTGTTGTGATATCTTCCCGTGTGTCCTTAGGCTTGATCGTGTGCATTTGCGTGTATGATTAGTGCACGATTGGGCCGGGGGCGTCACAAGTTGGTATCAGAGCCGACTGACTGTAGGAACCCCCTTTCCAACTCCTTGGCCGAAGTTGAGTCTAGTGGTCCAAAACTAATTTACTAACTTGGCTGTGTGGCTTACGGGCCCACGTCGCCAATTGGGTGGTATTAGTATCTTTTACTCCTCGACCTATATTCTGGGACTCTGACCTCTCTTCTATACGGGTTAAAAGTTTACTAACACCGACACTTAGGATCTCGTAATTTTCATCCACCCGGAGAGCTGGATATCTGTGCGATTTCCCTGTCTTTGATCTGATTAGTCTGATAATCATTTTCCTTTCCATTGTTTTGTTTAACCTTTCTCTCCGAGATCGGTTATACTTCTCCTTGTCATTTGACAATCATGAGTTCCCTCTGTCTCAGATGGATCGTTTGTTTCCACCACACCCTGCGACGCAGCTACCAGCTGTTCGAGCAGGGATACATACAGAGTACATTCTTTATCCACTGGGGCAGATGTCAATCCGTTACAATACCCCAGTGCTATCTCCTCCAGATACCCGCAAAGACTTTGTGATTTATTGTGACGCATCCCGTGAAGGATTAGGCTGTGTCCTAATGCAAGAGCGTAAGGTGATTGCTTATGGCTCTCGTCAGTTGCGCCCAGATGAAAAGAATTATCCGGTACATGATCTAGAACTAGCTGCTGTGATCTATGCATTGCAGTTGTGGCGACATTACCTTCTCGGTAATCGTTGCGAGATCTACACGGATCATAAAAGTCTGAAGTACTTGTTCACTTAGCCATCTCTAAACCTCCGTCAGCAAAGATGGATGGAGGCCATTGCGGACAATGATTTGGGTATTTCCTATACCCCTGGCAAGGCTAACGTGATGGCTGATGCCTTAAGCCGCAAGTCCTATTGCGACAACCTCATGGTTAGGCGAGCTCAACCTCGTCTTTTTGAAGAACTATGCAAGCTAAATCTGCGTATTGTTCCACAGGGATCTCTTAATAACCTTGTGATACAACCCGATCTTGAGAAAGCTGTTAAGAATGCGCAAGCTAAAGATGCTGAAATTGATCTGATGAAGAAAGACCTTCACCTTGTAAAGTACAGGGATTTCTCGCTGTCTGAAGATGGAACCTTGTATTTCAGAAAACCGCATTGTCGTACCTCGCTTCGAGCTTATGACTGACAAAGTCATGAAGGAGGCACATGATACCCCGCTGTCTATTCATCCGGGTAGCACCAAGATGTATCGTGATCTCCGTCAAAGGTACTGGTGGTCTAAAATGAAGCAGGATATTGCTCGATATGTTGCTGAATGTGATGTGTGTCGTCGCGTTAAAGCAGAACATCAGAAACCTGCTGGAATTCTGCAACCACTTCCTATTCCTCTATGGAAATGGGATAAGGTTCAGATGGATTTCGTTACAGGACTTCCCAGGTCACAGAAGGGTCACGATGCTATTCTTGTCGTTGTCGACCAACTCTCTAAAGTTGCACACTTTCTGCCTGTCAAAGAAACTATCGCTGCTAGTCAGTTAGCAGAGTTGTATAACTCCAGAATTGTTTCACTCCACGGTATTCCGAAGGAGATCAGTTCGGACCGTGGCGGTCTTTTCACTTCCAAATTCTGGGAAAGTTTCCAAACAGCTATGGGAACTCATATTACTTGGAGTTCAGCTTATCACCCTCAATCTCAAGGCCAAGTCGAGCGAGTCAACCAAGTGCTTGAAGACATGCTTCGGGCTTGTGTTATATCGTTTGGTAAGAAGTGGGAAGAATCTCTCCCGTATGCTGAGTTCTCGTATAACAACAGCTATCAAGCCAGCTTGAAAATGGCCCCCTTCGATGTACTTTATGGACGTAAGTGTCGAACCCCTCTGAATTGGTCAGAAACTGGGAAACGACCGCTCGTGGGTCCGGATATTATTCAACACGCCGACGAACAAGTTCGTATTATCCGGGAAAATCTCAAGGCGGCTCAGGACCGCCAGAAGAGCAACTATGATCGCAAACGATGGGATTTGACTTATCAACCTGGTGATCAAGCTTATCTTCGTGTCACTCCTATGAAGGGCACTCACCGTTTTGGAATCAATGGCAAGCTAGCTCCACGCTACATTGGTCCTTTCCGCATTGTTGCAAGGCGTGGACAGGTGGCGTATAAATTGGAATTGCCGCCGCAATTCTCTCATATCCACGACGTCTTCCATGTGTCGCAACTTCGTCAATGCTTCAAGGAATCTCCACACCGAGCTGTGGATCACGAGGTGCTCGAATTGCAAGATGACCTATCTTATAAGGAGCATCCGATCCGCATTCTCGATCAAGCTCAACGTCGGACCCGCCAGAAAGTTACCAAGTTCCTCAAAGTTCAGTGGTCAAATCATACTGAAGATGAAGCCACTTGGGAACGCGAGGATAATCTTCGTGCGGATTACCCCGAACTTTTTCCTTCTACCTCTTAATTCTCGGGACGAGAATTCTTGTTAGTAGAGGAGATTTGTAACACCCCCGGTGGTTAAATACAGTAATCACCCTTTTGATAATGACAAGTCATCATGTTTAACAGTGCATGATCATCATTTGCATCATAATGCATTTCAACTCCTAAGTCAACTCCAAATTTAAATAAAAGTGGAAAATAAAAGTTGTCCAAACCTGAGAACTAAAATGTGCCTCATGTTGCAAATATTCCCATAGCATTTATAAAAATGATTGCAACATTTATTGGAATTATAGAAGGACTCGAACAACAAGAAATAGCAACAACATAGCACTATTTAATCCTTTTCAAATTAAATAAAATCCAAACAAAAAGATATGGACGCCAAACCAATTTCTAGCAGTGTCTAATTTTGCACTGTTAATATCTGGACCAGTCTCATATTTTACAAAAGTCCAGAAGTAGCCTAGACATTTTTGCAAAACAGAGAAAGGAAATAAATAAAAAGAAAAGGGAAACTCCCCCCCCACTGGGCCAACCGGCCCAGCTAGTCAGCCAGGCCGGCCCATCCCCCACTCCCTTAACCCCCTGGTGCCGAAACCCTAGCCACCGACACCCCATTTCCCCCCACTCATCCCCACGCCTCGCTCTCTCTCTCCCCCTCTGGATCGAGATCGAGGGCCCGACGCCCGTCGCCACCCCGTCCTCGACGCCGCCCCGGACCACCGTCGCCCGTCGCCGGCCGAGGCCACCTCGCCGCCGCCCGCCTCCTCAACCCTCCCTCCTGCGTGGATCTTTTCGGGGCAGTCGACGCCCCCAACGCCCTGCGCCTGCGCCACAACCGGACCCTGTCGTCACCATCCCCGCCATCGCCGGTGTTCGCCTCCCCGACCTCCTCCCCGCGCCCACTGCCGTGTCCCTACACCTCGCGGTGAGGCCCGGCCTCTCCTTCCCCCTGTCCCCGTGCGCACGCGCCCGTTGGCCGCCATCGCCTGCGCTGCCCCGCACCCTCTTCCCCGCGCGCTCGCGTTCGGCGCGCCCCGACCACGCTCGATGCGCGCGTCCGCGCACCGCCGCCCTCCCCAGCACGCGCTCACCGCGCCCTCAGGCCGCGCCCGCGCATGACCCTGGCCGCGCCCTGCCTCCCCGCGGCCGCCCCTGCGCATGCCCGCAACTCCTGCTGTTCCCTGGCCCCGCGGCTGCCGGCGCTTCCCACGGCCAGCCCCGCCCCAACGCTACGCCCAGCCGCGCCCCTGGCCGCCCCTTGCCCCTCGCGGTGCCACTCCGACCGCCCGGCCTCGCCCAGCCGCCATTCCGCCGTCTGCCGTGGCCTCTGGCCACCGGCGCCCGACGCCCGGGTCCGCCCCCACGGGCGCCCACACCCGCACGCCCAGCGCCCGGCGCCCATTAACCGCTAACCCGACCAGCGGCCCCTGGGCCACTGACCACGGGGGCCCACGCCCCTGGCCAGATGGGCCTATGACAGACGGGGCCCAGCCCCTGTTTAAAACGGAATTAAAAATAAATAAATATTTATTAATTAGTTAATTAAATGAATAATTAACTTAATTAATTCTGTTTAATTAAACTAATTAAATAGTTAGTCTAATTAATCTGTTAATTAGTGTTAGTAGACTATGACATGTGGGTCCCCCTTGACCCAGTCAACGCTGACTGGATCTGCTGACTGGACCATTTGACTTAGTCAACCTATTTAAATAAATTCCAGAAATTAATAAAAACTTTAGAAAATCATATAAAATAATCCATAACTCAGATCGAAAAACTTTGTACATGAAAGTTGCTCAGAACGATGAGACGAATCCGAATACGCGGTCCGTTCGTACGTCACACGTCCCTAACTATCCGAACATGCAACCGTTCCCCTCCGGTCATCTGTCTGACAAATGTTCGGAGACGGGAAAACATTCCCGGATGAATCCCACCTTCGCCAGTATCACCAGGCACTGCGTTAGGTCACCTCCGTCACCACGTATTGCCATGTTATGCTTTGTGCTGCACTTGTTCGCTGTGTATTTATACTGTTTCCTCCCCCTCTTCTCTCTCGGTAGCCCCCGACACCGACGTCGTCCCCGAGACCGACGCAGCTCCGGATCCCGAAGACACCACTGACAACCTTGCCCTTGCCGCCGAGCAACCAGGCAAGCCCCCCCCCCCTTTTGATCATCCCGATATCGCACATTCTATTTCTCATGCTTGCATTAGAATTGCTGCTGCTACTGCTGCTTTACCTATTCTGATGCATAGCCTGTTCATTGTAACCTGCTATTGATAATTACCTGCATATCCTAAACTGTTTAGTCTAGGCTGGGTAGAGACCTATCAGTGACCCCACTTATCCCGACTGCCGCGCTGGATCGTCAGAAGACCCGATCAACGGGATTGAAGACGAGGACCCGACACCGCACATCACCCCCCCCCTTAGTTGTAATGACACTGCAGCGTTACTATCGAGTGCCGAGGGTGAAACCTCATGTAGCACTTCTGATGTTAACTCTGTAGAGTAGCTATTCGGTCGTGGTCATCGAGGGTGATTCCTCCTTCGCCACTTCCGGTAACGACGCTGTCGTGCAACACATCAAGTGTGAACCCATCGAGGGTGAATCCTCCGAGTTCACCTTGACAGACACATCGAGTAGGAATCCAACGAGGGTGATACCTCGGATTCCCCTAATGTTATGGACACACGGATACTTGGACTTTACACTGTTCCTTGGATAGGCGGGTCGGCCCTGAGGGGTACCCGCGTGCGCCTGAGAGGCGAGTGTTGTGAAGACGGGTGCCTGTGTGGTGCCCGAGTGGTGAATACGAGGCGCGGCCGGGCATTCTTAACCCTTGCAGCAAGTCCTCGAGACGGGGCGACGGGGTCACATCTTTCGTGAGTCTCTGCTCGTTACCACAAGCCCTAGTCCATTAACGATTTGGATATTTTATCCGAGCAGGTCTCTGGCGTTATAGCACTAACCATCACGTGGGCATAGTATGGGCGTTCTGCATCGTAGCATGAGCCGAAAGCTCTGTCAGACGTCTAGTTCAGCCTTGCGGCCGGGACGGACCGGCGCCCCCCTGGTGCCTGGCTTCCCCCTGCACGCAACGACTCGGAGTGCACAGGGCGATGGCCCAAGACCTCTGAGCGCTTAGGATGTAGACCGACGGGGACCTCTCTGCTGAGCTCTAGGTAGGGTTGCGATGTGTCATTTGGCCGAGGCCGGGCATGACCCAGGAAAGTGTGTCCGGCCAGAGTTAATCGAGCGTGTTGGGTAAGTTGGTGAACCCCTGCAGGGAAGAATACTTGTATCGATAGCCGGTCCTATGGTAAAGGACACTCGGAGTTGTATCCTGATTGATACAATTTAGAACTGGATACCTATGATGAGACCTGTATGTATGGCTCTGGGATTGCTTCTCGCAGGGAGTCGAGAAGGGATCTCCGGACGAGGTTGATGACTGTATGGCTCTGGGATTGCTTTCTCGCAGGGAGTCGAGAAAGGATCTCTGGGTGAGGATGAGACTTAATGATACTGCTACATTATATTGTACTGTTCTACCCTCTTCTATTTCAGCAAGACCGCTGAAGATGCTAGTCTTCGATAGGACTAGGCCTTCTCTCTATTCTGGCATTTCTGCAGCCCAGTCCACATATACAGCCTCCCCTTGAAAATGTTGCATATGTAGTGTAGATCCTTGCTTGCTGAGTACTTCTGAGTACTCACGGTTGCTTTGTTTTCCTTTTCTCCCCATATCAGTTTGTCGTGACCAAGATGACGGAGCCCCTGAGACAGCTGCCCTGCCGACGATCGCTACTTCTACTACCCAGAGGATGGATTCTGCTATGAGTTGACTGACGACCAGGAGTAGGATCGGAGGGTCCCAGGCAGGAGGCCTTCGCCTTTCGATCGTAGTGTTTTATTTTGCTCCGCCTTTCTAAAGGCCTTTCTCTTTCTCTTTTAATATCTGTACTCAGATATCTGATGCTTCCGCTGACGCTTGTTCGCAAGCTTATGTATTCGAGCCCTCGAGGCCCCTGGCTTGTAATATAAAGCTTGTATGACTTTATTTATGTTTTAGAGTTGTGTTGTGATATCTTCCCGTGAGTCCTTAGGCTTGATCGTGTGCATTTGCGTGTATGATTAGTGCACGATTAGGCCGGGGGCATCACAAATGATTAGCAGGATCCAGTGGAAACTACATGCGCACACGTTTGTATAAGCGGGCATGTGCATAACTCATCAACTACACTTATTAACGTCTAGTAAGCAAAATAGAATTTGTAGTACAAGACAGTAACACTCACCCGAAGTTGTAAGGAAGTATTATTTCTGGTTGGGTATTTAGTTGCTTCAAAAACTCTAGCAAGCTACCCTCTGTGTCTTTTTTACTGATTAGCCACACACCTTCATTAACGGTATTTGGGTCAATGAACCCAATGCCATAGTGTCCATCTCTTTTCATTTCATAAATCTTCATTCTGCATAGTACTACAGAAAAGAATATAGTGAGGATAATTACAGGCAATGAATGAGCACAGCTAGAGAGTTAGATTACAGAAAGAAATCACTTACAGACAATTGCAACTGACGAGAGATTTGTCGAGTGCGTCTTGATTGAATAACTGAAACATTTCTTGAATCTCAACCCACAAATCTTTTTCATGGAAGTAATGCTCTGCCTTGACTTTCACCATGAGGGCCTCTCGCCCGTTCTTTATTTCTCTCAGGTACCAGTCAATCAATCTGCGCATTTTCGTTGATAGAAGCGAGACCTCCTCAGACCTGACCAGAGGTTGGCCGGGGACATATTGCCATGCTAGTTCCTCCTCTTCAAACCCGGGGAGAACCTCGATGCCTAGGAGTTGTTCAAAAGTGACACCGTCCTCTTTAGCCGTCTATCTATGACCGTCGGTTATTTCCAGCTTATCAGCGGTACTCACATGTGATTGTACAATGAGCGGGGGGATCGATTGCACTGCCTGTTCTACCAGTTGGGGAACAGTTTTCCCACTTCTTTTACTTCCTGCTTGGCTCGAGTACGACTCCTTATCATTTTGTGCATGATACGACTTCTTAATAGAGCGCTCATAGTCCGAGTCCGTTCTCTTCACAGCCGGTTGAGCCATATCCACAAAGTGTTGTATGACTTGCTCAGGTATTTTCTCGTTTGGCGGCGGGGGTGGTTTCTTCGCAAAAAAGGCCTTCACTTCGGCTCCCACTATGGCCTTGTTTTCCTCATTACTCCTATTGTAAGCCAACTTCTTTTTGGCAGGAGGAGAGGCATTCTTGCTTGGTGCTCTCTTCTGCTTTGGAGAAGGCAGACGTGCCCGAGATCGATATGGCGGACTCGCGCTGATGGGCTCCGTCTCAGCATGGGGTGGAGTCGGCTGATGCGGTGGTGGACTAGCATCGCGCTCCGTCTTAGGCAGGGTTGGAGTCGGCTGACACGATGGACTTGGAGGAGGAGTCGAATGATGTGGCGGACTTGGAGGAGGAGTTGGTGGCCTTGGAAAGACGATGCAGTCCTTTCTCCATAGAATGATACCACATCCAGCTTCTCCCAGTGTGCGGTCCTCTTGACCTCCAGGAATGTCAAGCTCTAGTGTGTCATATCCGGACATCACTTCATCCACCCCGACACGAGCATAGCCAGCTGGAATCGGATTGCCATGGAAGGTTGCTTCAGTGGGAGTTGGTAAAGCATAGATGATCGCCACCTTCATAGATATGTTCTTCAGTTTCATGTGTAGCTCACAAGGTGTCGAATGTTCGATATCATCCACGGGGTATCTAGCAAGCAGTGCGTCATCGGCCGGGACCCCCGTGGAACCCACGCTGCTTTTAGGCCTTGATGGGACGGTGCTATCCAATGCTGGATCTGCTTGCTGCTGCCGCTGCCTTTCCTGGCTAAGTGTGTCGATCTGCTCCTGCTGCCGCATGAAAGCGCGTTCCAACTCCGCGTGCTTTGATTCTACTTGTTGAAGCCGGTCTGCTTCCTGCTTCCTCTGCTCCTCCTCCAGCTTCTTCTACTCCTCCTCCTACTTCTTCTTTCTCGCACGGCTTCTGTAAGTGGGGTCCCACTCTGCAAACCCCTAAACCCACAGAACAACGCCTTTGCCTCGTGTTCGTCCCGGGTGTTCAGGATTCTTAAAGGCCCACGTAAGCTCGTCGTTCTCTCTCTCGGGCTTGAACGCCCCCGTTCGAGCCTCTTTTATTGCAACAAGTAAAGCGTCGGAGGCTTCTTTAAGACTTGCCCGCTGCATAATCTGCCCTGTCTTTGAGTTCAACTTTCGTCCATGCGCATAAAACCAAGTCCTGCACCTGTCGGGCCAACCCAATGTAACTCGAGTGACCCCTGCAGCAATCATTTGTTCCTCACACCACTAGGCAAAAGCCTAGCAGTAGCGCGGGTCAAATGCTTATCAGTAGCGCCGGTGGCCGCGCTACTGATACGGCGCTACAGCTAACGCTTATCAGTAGCACAGTTTCACCCGCGCTACTGCTATCTAGGGATAGCAGTAGCCTTCGTCCCCAACACGCGCTGCTGCTAATTGCTGTAGCGCCCTAGCACAAAGAGCGCTACTGGTAAGACATCGCTGCTGCTAAAGCCATACCCCGCGCTACTGTTATTAGTTTCTAATTTTTTTTCTGCTCCATATTTTGTGCTGCTGAATTTTGTTTAGGGCTTTATACAATAATCTCTAGCATATCATACACATACAAATGTAATCATAGCATATACATACAAATAGTCTCATCAAATCATGTCATCATCATAATCATCATCCAACACAAAGTGGTCTCTCGTCATCATCTCGAAACTAGCGATACAAGTCTTGAATACTTGGAACTACATCGTCATCCATCTAAACAATGATATATGTGAGAAGAGCTATCACTATGAGTGATAGCGGAACTATGCAGTACATGAGGCGGCAGTTATGAGTCCTCTCTCGCGCTAGCGTGAACCTCAAGTAACTAGATTCTGCTTCTTGTCTGCTTTTGAAGCCTTTATGGCTGGCGCTCGAGACCCCCTCCACTTGCGCCTGACACTCAGGCCACTCGTCGTACACTCCCGGAACCTTCCCTTTGTACACGACATAGCACTGCTTCTTCGCCATCAAGAATCTAGGTACCTGTTAGAGATGCATCTTCATCAAGAGAATGTACAATCATAAATGCAACAAAATATACTTGAGGAACACGAAAAAGAAAGGGTTAGCAACTAGATGCAACATATAGTAAACTTACAAATAATGAACGCAGTTTCATCGTACGCAAACTAATTAACTAGAGGTACACAGGTCATCATACCCAAACTAACAAAGTAGCATTACGCAAGTTCGGTAGGTACTGTGGACATCACAAAGTTTCATCGCTACAGAAACTATACAAGTTCAACCAACACATATCATCATCATCGGCATCGTAAATCACTAGAAGTTCCATCCTTCCATATCATTGAGGATGGACCCTAGCTTCTTGAACGGTGTGAGGTCCTGACATTGCATGCCTATGCGAGTTCGGATGTCAGCTCGCGATATAGGGCCGTGGTGGAACATCCCCTTCTCATCGACGACTTCTTTCATGATGATCGTCGCAATGTCCCTCTAGATGCGAAAGAAGTCATCTCTAAGTTTATAGTCCGCTTCTCCATGAGATTCTACCCACTTGCGGATATGATCATCGTTTCTGCCTGTCATGCAAAGCTTTTGGTGATCTGTTCTGAACTCCATCATGAGATGGAGGAGGTAGAATCCATCGTTCTTGCTTGGTTTTGGGACATGGATGCAGCAGAAGTTAGTTTTATGCGAGAAACCTGTCTTCTTGTTCCTTTGTTTCCTGATCTGCAGGTGGCCACCCCTCAAGCTGAAGCCTTGGAAAGCATCATCTAGAATATTCATTATGTGGGTGTAGTCCTTCTTCTTGTAGTTTCTGGTAGGGTCGAAATACACGGCGTGGGAGACTCGCGGGTAAATAACGATAAGGACAGCGCGCCCGTTGCTGCGGGGAAAAAAACATCTCAAATTATACTCCATATGAGCGAGAAGTAATGATTGAAATGTACAAAAGGGTTGTCCGGCACTGACTTACTATGGATGATAAGGCACGAGGACAATTTCCTGGTCCTTATTCTGTACCATGAAGTTTTCGAGGTACTCCCTGGCAGTTTTACGCTCAAAGACGCCAAGACTCAAGAAGGACTCGTGCATGTAGTATGGATCCGCCGCACAGATTTGCGAGACTTCTTCTCTCTTCATGACGGAGCTCATATGTAGTGCAAAAAGGCGGACGTTTTAAAATCGAGCTGCCTTGTCAGAAATATCTCGAAGATATGGTCAAACCGCAGGAAGAACACCTCCGCGGAGTGTGTGTCGATGTAGCACTTCCCCTCAGGCACACGAGCCGCATATGTCAGATATCCTGGATCCTTCGAGGCTAATAGGCTCTTCGTAGTCGACAGCACATGGTCGTGCAGTCTCCCGAGATCCCCTGATAGTGCCTCCAGCGGTTTCGGCGGTAGCATCGGCTCGCCCGTGAAATGGAACATGACCGCACCTTTGACGGGTACACGCTCTTCAAAATCCACCGTCTAGCTGCTATGTGCTCTGGCTTGTTTGTAGGCAGCTAAGCCTATCTTCCCCGGTCTCTTCCTCTCCATTTTCTTGGGCTGACCTTCCTGACCCTTCCTTAACCCCTGCCCCAGTGTTGTCGGGCTAAGCACTGTACGACCCCCGACTAGTTGAGCGTGTGTTGAGGCGGCATCTTCAGGCGTGTCCTGTGAGGATTGCATGAAGAGAGACTTCTTGCAATCCCTGCTAGGACATTCCTGCCTGGGCAGATCATCCATATCCTCATCAGCATGCTGATAGCCCGAGTCGTCATATGGCTGACTCATCTTATCTAGGTCACCGTCATAGGCGCCTGTATTGAGGAACCTCATTGGGTCCTCCTCCATCTCATCATCCATTCTTTGTTCTACGGGGGCGATTACATCAGCCACTATTGGAACCCCCTTCATCACGTCGTCCGCCGCTCTCACCCGGCACTACAGTCGCTGGTAATTGCGTAGGCGGGGTGGTGGTGTCCATACCTGCTTGTTGATGTGTGGTTATTGGTGTACTCTTGGCCGTCTCTAGACGAAGAAGATTCTTCGGCCATAGCAGCACCCAGCCCTTGCAGCTTCCAATCCACAGCGGGGTCTCGTCGTCCTCTCCACCTAGCCGTACTGGAGGAGGCAAATCCTCGTGCCCTGATTTCACACTCGACAAGGTAACCCTAAAGTGCCCACCGGGCATCGGCTGGCCGTGGAACAAGAGTTCCAAGGGCTTCATTAGCACCCCCTTTCCCACGTCCACCTTCTGGCCTTTGATCAAGTAGAGTATGGTGCACGGGGTTTCGTCAGCCTACAAACACATGTCTGCGGCGTAAAACATCCGAAAGGCAACGAAAATGGAATATTCTAGATATATGTTGGTGCGACATGTAATTACCGTGAGGGCGTCGATCTCATCCAAAGACGAAGGCCCGCCTAGTGCGCCAGAGACTGAGGACGGGCTGCTATGAGCGGGTGTGGGTGCGGGTGCGGGAGCAGGCCCAGTTGTGTGAGCAGGTGATGGTGCGGTGGTGTTGTTCACCGAGTTGCTCCCGACGAAACTGGGCATGGGGAAATCATCTACCGTCTTGTCTGGATTTTCCTTCGTCCAGTTGATGATAGCCGGGATCGAGTTAGTAGCGAAATCATTTCTGCAGGCATGTACAGCTGCATCGACTGCCTGCTGTAGCAACTCATTTTTCTCCTCGGCTGCTTTTTTCGCGTCCTCAGCTGCTTTTTTCTCGAATGCAAGCTTCACCTTCTCGTCGATGTCCGCCAGACTAAACTTCTTTTTCTGCTTCTTGGCCTCCGGGCCCTCATTGTAAAGCACCTTCCATGTGGCACCGTCTCCGGTGCCGTGCACACGTCCATATTGCGGCCGCTGGCCCAAAGGGAGACCCATAAGTTCGTTAAAGGCCCGGTTGAGAGGGGTGTCCCACTTGGGTCTCATCGGCATAGTAGGGCTTTCGGCTGCAAGATGGTGTTGCTTCTCCTGCAGAAGGAACGTGAAACATTTACGAATGTGTAGCCGACTTGATCAGGAGCTAAATGTAAGGTGGTAAAAGAATAATTATCAGTATTCTAATCAATTTCCTCGTGATCTGGTCCGTGTAAAAAACCTTCTTTTCCTTATCCCACTTATAGCGGGCCCTGATGAAGTCACGCTCCAAGGGGTTGGTGAACTTCGCGAAGGGGTCTGGGAGACCAGCGGCTTCATGTTCCACGTCCTCCTTATCCCATATGGGCCTTTTGCCAACGTAGCCATGGCTCCCGAGGCGATGCTTCCCCGTGTTCATTTGCTGAAGGCTCTTTAATTTCGCAGCCTTAGCCTTGGCTGCCTCGGTAGCGCAAGTGTCCTTGAACTTTTTGAACTCCTCTTCTGTAAGTGTCAGATTTTCCTCCAGAATCTTGGACAGGGGTTCCTCAGCCTCAATAGCTCATTTCACCCTCCCGTTCCAGGAGGCCAAATCATTGCTGAACATGGCCATGGCGTGATTGTTAATATTTTTCATCTTCGGAACATCCCACGGTTGTTCCATGCTATCATCCTGGTCGGGGAACTTGAATCTCTTGTGCAACTTCGTCAGGAGCAACTGCCTCAAATGTTCTTTACTCCTTAAGTCATCGTCGTTGATGCTCGCACATTCCCTAGGATGCATCCTACTTTGTTCCCATAGCACTTGCGAGGTTCTTCCGGCTGTAATGGATCAAACTTCCCAGGGGTCATCTTTGTGATCACCAGTCGTCCGATGCCGAGTTTGTTAGGTTTTCGTATCCTCTGCTTCTTCTGCTTCTTCTTTTCGGTAGCGGCATCGTCACCGGTACCTTCCCTGCCGGTATCTTCCCCGCCGGTAGCTTCCCTGCCGGTCTCGGCGCCGCCATCGGTGCCGGCGCCGTCGGTGTCGATGTCGGCGTCAGTACCATCATCGAGGCCGACCTGCAAACCTTGACTATGCTTAGCAGACAAAAAGTCGAGGTACTGTTGTTCACCCTCATAATCCATCTCGTCTGCATCTTGGTGAGAAGGCCCGTTTTCTTCGTTGTTCGACATGTTTCCTATGATTAAGTCTCCTCATTTAATTCTGAAATTATAATAAAATGAGAAATGACATAAAAAAAGGTCTATGGTTTGCCGGTATGCCGTTTGCCAGCAAATCCCGGCACTTGATATGCCTACTTTCTAGCATAAGTCATCCCAAAATTCACGGGAAATTTCGGCATGACCTTTGCTAAAAAGTGGACATATCGAGCGCCTGAAATTCACCGGAACGGAAATGAATCAACATTCCGGCGAAACATAGGCCACTCGGATCATTTACCCTGCACATAATCATCACCTTCCAAATATGACATGTCCAAAACATCACATGTCCAAATATGACATGTCCAAATTCTAAATATGACATGTCCAAATCACATGTCCACATATCACATGTCCACTTCAAATTTGCATATAAAAGGAAGAAAAATATAGAACTTGAAGAAAAATGCAAGAAGTCATTTTTCTTCACAATATTTGAAACTAAATTCAGCCTACCTAAATTTGAAACTAAAAAAATTTGCTTTAACTAGGGTTCATACTAATTCTGTTTTTTAAATAGCAACAATTGCTTACACTAAAAAATTTAAATAGCAGCGGTTGCTTTAACTAATCTGTCCTAGGTTTCATACTAATTCTAATTAACTAACTAGCACTATAAAATTTAAATAGCAACAATTGCTTAAACTAGAAAATGCGAGAAACCTATATAATCAATTCTGTTTTTTCTTTTAACTACACCTAAAACACCTAACCTAATTAACCTACTGCCCTAACTAAAACCTAACTAAATTAACCGTAGAACCCTAGCTAAATTAGCAGAGAGAGGAGGAGCGGTGGGGGGGCTTATTACGACAGAGGGTGTAGGGACGAGAAGGCAGGCCCGATGACCGCCGAGGTTGGGAGGGGAGGAAGCAGAGGAGGGAGGCATGGCGGGCCGGGACCGGGGTCGGGGGCGAGGGCGAGGGCGCGAGCGGCGGGGTCATGGGCGAGCGCCGGGGTCGGGGGCGAGGGCAGGACTCCGGCGAGGTCGAGGGCAAGGGCAGGGCTCCAGCACTTGAGGCAGGGGCGCGGCGAGGGCAGGGCTCCGGCAGCGACGAGGGGGGAGAAGAGAGAGTGTGGATTTGGGGGAAGAAGCAGAGGCGGGAAGCCCGCCGGGGGGTTAAGTGAACATAGCAGTAGCGCGTTTCCTCAAAACGAGCTATAGCTAAGTTAGTTATAGCGCGTTTCGACAAGCAGCACTACTGCTATCACCGGTAGCTATAGCGCATTTCCCCAAAGGTCGCTACTGCTATGTTGACTAGCTATAGCTATTTTTTAGAAAAGAGCTACTGCTATAACCCGTACCTATAACAGTTTTCCTATTTTGTTTCTTCTATTTTATTTTCCTTTATTTTCTCTTCCTTTTCTTTTGTTCTTTTTCGTTTCTTTTCCTTTTTTCCGAGAGCAGGAACGAAGGGAAGGTGATACAATGTATATAACTAAGGCGATATATATTGCATCATTTGACGGTTAAGTATCTATACAAAATAGGAACATATATATTGCATCATTTGACCCATGCATGCATAACAGTTAAGTGTGTACACAAAATAGAACCATATATATTACATCATTTGACCGATAAAGGTTTCTCAGTGTCGATGTTTTCGTTTTTGAGTGATCTTCTTTCCCTTCTTGTTCGTTGAAGAATAATTGAGCCCCTCATTGTGTCTTTTCCTTTTCCATGGAGTACGATCTTTCTTAGGTAATGTAGTATTGATTCTTCTTTTGACGTATACTTCATCGTCATCGTCATCTTCCCTCATTGGGTTACCGTACTGGTCGTAGTCTTCCTCGTTGGCGACTCCATCCATTCAAATGATGTTCCTTTTGCCTCTCCTCACGACAACACGGTTGGGATTGCATGGGTCAGTTATGAAGAAGCATTGTGTCACGTGCTTAGCGTGCACCCATGGCTCATTTTTTGCGATAGCGTTCACGGTAGCGCTCTTGGCGTCGGGTATAGTCATGGTATCATCACTGTCCATATCTTTGGCCTCCGTGTAGAACGTGTATCCGTTTATATCGTATGCCTGATAGGTGACGAGGTTGGGCGAGGGGCCATGTGCTAAGGCGTATATGAGAAATCCGTCCTTAGAGCCCTCTTCCGGGGGATTAGCAATAATATGCTCTTTGAACCAATGCAGGAAAGTGGAGTTGTGCTCTCTAGTAACTTCGGCATCCTTCCTGCATACCCCCCGGTCACGATACTTCTTTGCGATAGTTTCTTTGTGCAGTGCCATGAAAGGATCTACCTGGTCTAGGTGTTGTAGCACTACCAAGTTTGCTCTGTAAAAGTTGTTGCGTCAATCTGAATAGGCCACATGCAGTTCCCAGTGACCATTGGAGTGACCTTCTCCTTCGAGCCTCCGATCGTGCTTGTTAACGGGCAAACGAACACCAGGCGGCCAGTCTATGCCATATAGAACATTCTCACAGAAAGAGATGCACTCTTGTGTCAGATAGCCCTGGACGATGCTTCCATCCGGACGGGACATGTTACGAATGAATCCTTTGATGATCCCATTCATCCTCTCAAACAACATCGTGTTGTGCAGGAATGACGGCCCCAGGTCTATTATGTCGTCCACAATATGGACACACAGATGCACCATGACGTCAAAGAACACGGGCGGGAAGTACATCTCAAGCTCATTTAGTATCACAACGATCTCTTCCTGTAGTCTTCGGAGCTGCTTCACAGTGATCGACTTTCGAGAGATGACGTCGAAAAAGTTGCAGAGACCAATAAGCGTGTCATGGACGTGCTTGTCCATTATCCCTCTAAGGGCAACAGGTAGTATCTGCATCATCATCACATGACAGTCATGGGACTTCGTCCCGCTGAACCTTTTCTTCTTCATGTCTAGATATCTGCTTATCTTGCCACAGTAACCGGAACTAACTTTGATTCCGGTAAGGCACTTGAAGAATTGATCGATCTCAGCCGGACTTAAGGTGAAGCACGAAGGGGGGCAATAATCCTCTTCCTTTACTTTTTTGCCCTTCTTCTCCCATGCCTCTGTCTCTGTCTCTGTCTCCTCTGACTTATTACGGGGCGGCATGTGCAGATCTTCCCTGATTTTCAAATCTTGCAAGTCTTTTCTTGCCTTCAGCCCATCCTTGGTCTTATCCAGCATGTTCATCAGTGTCGCAAGCAAGCTCTCAAGGACATTCTTACAGATATGTATTTGATCAAGGCAATGAGGCGTGTCGAGTTTGTGCCAGTACTCCAAGTCCCAGAAAACAGACCTCGTCTTCCATACCTTCAGCAGCGGCTCCAGCGCCTTTTTCATCGTCTTTCCCAGCGCGGGGCACTGTTCCCAGTTTTTCAACAGCTCATCGATTTTGATGCCGCTCCACTTATGTGGAGGTACTCGATGCCTAGCCTCACCATTCAATAGATCTCCACGGGTCGTCCTTCTCGAGCCATCTTCGATGCCCCATGTACATGATTTTCCCAGACCCGCCATCTTTCCTTGACGTTAGCAGCTGAGACGTCGTATCATCCATGCATCGCGTGCATCCGCAATAATATCCATGGCACACCTGGCCTGCGACATATCCGTAACCGAGATAGTCGTGCACCGTCGTGATCAACGCGGCTCTCATATAGAAATACTCGCCTTTGCTGGCGTCCCATGTCTTGGCCGGTGTTTTCCATAACGTGTCTAACTCCTCTTGAAGTAGCCCCAGATACAGATTAATATTATTTCCCAGTTGTTTCGGCCCTTGAATCAGCATGCTCATGTGTATGTACTTCGACTTCATGCCCCCCCATGGGGGGATGTTGTACATCCATACAAACATGGGCCATGTGCTATGGTTGGTGTTTTGGTTGCCAAACAGATTCATGCCATCGGTACACGCGCCGAGCACGATGTTCCTTGCATCACATGCGAAATACCGACATTCGCCGTTGAACGCTCTCCACTGGCTTCCATCCATGATGTGTCTCAGCTTCGGATCATCTGCATCGTCGGGCTTCTTCCTCTCCGCGTGCCAGCGCATGAGCTTTGCTTCCTTGGGATCTACGAAATACCACTGTAGATGGGGAGTGATCGGTAAGTACCATACAACTTTCAGGGGAGATTTCTTCCCGGCCTTCTTGTATCGAGAAGCATTGCACACCGGACAGCTTGTTTTTTTCGCGTACTCCTTTCGATAAATTATGCAATCGTCCATTCATGCATGGTATCTAACGTGTGGCAGATCAAGAGGGCACACGATCTTCTTGGCCTCATCCACACTAGTAGGACATAGATTCCCCGTGGGAAGAACATCCTTTAGGTACTTGAGAAGCTCATCGAGGCTAGTGTCGGTCCATTTGTTTTTAGCCTTCGTTTTCAGGAGTTCGAGCGTGAAACTCAAGCGGGTCACCTCGGGATTGCAACCATGATACAATGGAGTGTTCGAGTCTACCACCAATTGCTCCAGCTTGGCCTCCTCTCTAGAAGCACCTCTCTCAGTACTCGTCTCCTTGCGAAGCAGTGGTTGAACATGAGGGTCCCGCACGATTGAACTTAGTACCAATGAATTCTGCGGCGCGGAGTCCATGTTTTCTCCGCCGCCATGTCCGGCCCCTTCTCCGCCGCCATGTCCGGCCCCTTCTCCGCCACCATGTCTGGCCCCTTCTCCACCGCCCTGTCCGGCATCTTCCCTGCCGCCATGTCTGGCCCCTTCTCCTCTACCATTATCGATCATCTCTTCGTCTTGCCCCGTGTCGTCATTGCCTGACCCGTCGGCGTCCTCAACATCATCATCCTCATCTTCCATTATCCATCGAGTATGGCCATCCGTGAAACAAGTCATGAGCAGGTGCACCATCACATCATAGGGGTCGAGCCAAACTCCTCCTTTGCATCTTCGAAACGGACAAAAAACCTCTGTCAGGTTATTTTCTTTCATGTCCTGCACCGCCGACCGCAACCACCTGTCCACCACCGTTCCACTGACCATCATGAACGCCTGTATGGTAATAATAAACAAATTGATTATAAAAATGCATGCATGCATCAAAGTCATACAAAAATTCGGCATGACCTTCCCTAAAAATAGGACATATAGAGTTTGCCTGGAATTCGCCAAAACGGAAATAAATCGACATTTTGGCAAAACATAGGCAACTCACAAGCACAATTCTACTGCAACTCATGCCACACAAACAATTTTCATCATATCACCCAATTATGTCATATCGCACACATACACATATTTCCATTCTTACAAAAGCATAATTGTTTAATCACCTATCTCGAGATCGAGCACGGTGATGATGATGTTGTCGATAGGTGTCGCCACACACACCTATGGAATAATGATCAAAAGTGGACAAAGCTCTTCTTGGCAAGGCTATAGATCTAGTTAGGGAGGTACATAGGTCACTTCACTAAATGCTAGCTAGATCTACCTAGCTAGCTAGTTTGGGAGGAGACAAGTTCAACTAGTGGAGGGGGAAGGAAAAAGAGAAAGGAGATGCATTAATGGAGGTGGTGTAGTTAGCTAGGAGTAATAAAGAGAGAGAAAGATAGGTAGAAGAAGGAGAGTAATGGGGGGGGAGAAGTAGTGAGGAAGAAGCAAAGTGAGGGAGAGAGGAGGTGGGAGCTAGGGGAAAGTGAAGGAAGAGAGGATGGGGGAGGGGGGGGGAGGAAAAAGGTGGTATGGCTACGGTTTAGCAGTAGGGCTTGGCGTAAAACGCGCTGCTACTAACATGATAGCAGTAGCGCGCTTCTGGCAAAGGCGCTACTGCTAAGCGGGGCCCGCCATGTGGCCAGGTTCAAAATTAGCAGTAGCGACCTGCAAAAAAAGTGCGCTACTACTATTACATTAGCAGTAGCGCGGTTAATGTGGGCGCGCTACTGCTAAACCTAGCGTGGCGGGAACGGTCAGTTAATTTTAGTAGTAGCGTGGTTCTACCGAGCCGCACTACTGCTAAGCTGGTAGTAGTAGCACCTGTTTATTGCACGCGCTACTGCTAATTAGCAGTAGTGCCCCTTCTTGCCCAGCGCTACTGCTAAGTTTCTGTGTATAAGGTTTTCCCTAGTAGTGTCAGATTGATCCTACTTAGGCCGGCCGACCTGGTAGCAACCTAGCCCCAGAACATGGTGAAACTTTTTTTTCGCAGCATTAATCTTGTTTTTCCTTGACCGTTCCTTAGCTGCTTCCGATTCCTTGAACTTCACAAAAGAGTCCAGTGATCTTTTTCCTTCTCCAGTACTCCAGTGAATTCTGGAGTCTACTTTCCTGCTTCTTCGTAGCCTCTCCATATTCTTTTCTTGTGGTTGCAGAATTGTGTGGCCATCTTCTTAAGAGCACTCTTCTTGACTTTCTCCCATTATGCATCTGTCAAATGCTCTGGTAGGGTTAAATGTGACATGAGCGATTACTAAAGCAGATCTTTTGCTCTTTCGGAGACAAAACTAACTCCTCGATCTCCCTTTGGCTTATTCCATTCTTGAATGGAGATCGGGATTTGGTCCCTGACAATAACTCCGCACTGACGCTTAAATTTGTCCGCATTCTTTTTAGGAGCAAGCGGTTCGCCAGATGGTTTGATAGAATCGATGTTGTACTTCATGCCAGGCTGCAACCTTTTCGCCGGGCCTCGTACTGCTCTTCTTTTAGAAGATTTGCTTGATCCGGAGGGCTAAAAAAAGAAAGATTCGTTAATATATATATATATATAAATCAATTAATTCATGTAATGATCACCAGTGGCCTTATATATATACCTTGCCAGTCTTTGTTAATTGAAGATCATTTACTTCGCCATCATTGTTTGTGTGGCCTTCGTCTCTTCGTTCGTCTTGCTCAAATATTCCCTCACCAGAATTGTTCAGATATTGTGAGCCGTCATCTTTAGGTTCATTCTCTGGGCTTGGGGAGCGTATGATGTCGAACATGATCTCGTCTCCGTCTCTGCCGGTATCGTCCATAGCTTAACTATAATCCAGAAGAAAGATAAAACAATTTAGTATTCAAATTAGAATGCATTCAGTAAGCAAAAAACTGAATCATAGTAGATAATATGCATCTCGAATAATATCACTAATACATCTCGAATAATCCAGATAATATGCATCATCGAATATTACCGAATATAATCTCGAATACATCTCGAATATTATCGAATATAATATCGAATACATCTCGAGTATTATCACTAATACATCTCGAATATTATCATATAACATCAGTATAGCTAATACAGATCGAATATTATCGAATAATCTAGTTCACTCGCGGTTCCTGAGGCGCGGGCGGTGGACACCCAAAGAGAAGGAACCATCACAGGATAATAGCTCGGGTGAGATCCCTGAAGAACCTGCCAGGTATTGGAGAACCTGACGTCCAACGCAACCATGTAGCGACGGACGTGCTCGTCCTCCTCCCTGACACGGCGATGTACCACCTCCTCGGGGGCCTGCTGCCTCCGCACCGAAAGTGGCCCATGCGACCGCCACCAAAGAAGCTCCGGGTCAACGATGGGAGCCCGGTTCCTCGCCAAGCTGCTCTCCCCGGAAGGTAGCACCTCCCAGTGCCAGCCTGGAGGAGCCCAGTCCCGGACATGGCGCCTCTCAAGCAGGTTGTCGCCACCGAGTCGATGACGATGATGCAGGCCGGCATTGTCGACACCAAAAATGTTTCTATGCAAATTTAACATTTTTAAATGCTTGATTATGATTTTTTTAATTCTTGTTCACTTGATTTTGCAAATACATGACAAACTTTTTCAAATACAACATTAAGATATTAACATTAAAATATTTTTAACACATGGTCAACTTTTTTCTATGCAACTTTTTTTATGCTTGGTCAAAATTCCTCAAATGTTTTCTATGCAACTTTTTTCTATGCAATTTTTTTCTATACTATACATATGGTCAACTGTTCAATATGCAACTTTTTTCTATGCAAATTTTTTCTATACTATACATATGGTCAACTTTTTCCTATGAATTTTTTTTCTATACTATACATGATACAACATTAAAAGTGTCAAAAACTAAAAAACAGAAGAGAAAAACTAGCTAGTGAAAAAAAACAATCTATGCAAATTGTATACATATATACATATATTGTATACATACATATATTAAGCATACATTGTATACATACATACATACATACATATACTAAGCATCTAGCTACAACATCTAGTGAAAAATGAAAACAATCTATGAAAAAAAGATGAACAAAATTTGCTAAGTGCTGGCTCACCGGCCGGGATCGTTGGGGTGAAGGGATGCGGGGAGGACACCGGAGATGGAGGAGCGCCGCCGGAGACGGAGGAGGACGCCGGAGGCAGGGAGGAGGCGCGGGCGGCATCGGGGCTTGGGGAGGAGGGCGGCCGCCATCGGGGCTCGGGGAGGATGCGCGGGCGGCCGGCTGAAAGTGCAATCATGCCCTTACATCAAGTTTTTGATGTTGATGACAATATACATGTTGGGGACTAACTATGTTCTACAAGAAAATCTCAGGTATTAGTCCCCGGATGACAAAGGTGTGTGGATCATGGACGTACGGAGTTGATTCTAGTCAAGGAAGAAATACTAGATCAAAATGATTGTATCTCTATTTATTCTTGAGTATAGGGATCCCGCACTATTAAGAGGGGATCGGTAGGGCCAGTGAAGGACTTGCTCAGTTCAGGAAAACCTAGCTTCTCCACCTTGGTCTCATATCCAGAAAACTTCAGTAGAAACTTTGCCTCTGCTCCCACGCCGGATGTCCGGCCAGCATGCTGAGTGTCCGGCCCACACGCTGGATAACCGAGCTGCTCTGCCGGATATCCGGCTCTTGTTGTCTAGAGAGCATCTGTTCTGTGATGTTTCCTCCAGATGTACGGGCACCACGCCGGATGTCCGGGCTCTGCTCCGGATGTCCGGCCTCTCTGTCTTGTTCACTCCTCTCTATTTTATTACACAGGCGTTACATTGTGCCGGATGTCCGGCCCCTGGCTTACACTACAACGGCCATATTTGCTCCAATACTATATATAGCCTTCTTCCTCCACGGGAAAGGGTTGACCATTCACTTAGAGCTTACACAATAACACTTCTCACCCTCTCTCTCACTCTCATACACTAAATCCTAGTTCCCGGACGGATTAGAGAGAGTTCTCAACAAGTTCTCCAATCAAGTGATAGATCCACTCATCCCCCTTCTATTGACCAAAGGAATTCGTGATTTGAGCAAGTCTTGAGCTTTTCCCCATCGTTCTTGTTACTCTTGGAGGTTGGAGACTCCTAGGCGGTAGGAGTTCTTCGGAGAGGAATAAACCGTTGTTATTACCCCCGGAAAGTTTGTGAGGGTTTGGAGACCACCCCAAGGTCTACCACTAGTGGTTGGGAATCGCCTTCGTGGTGATATCTCAAAGAGAGAATAGGGTGAGCCTTCGTGGCGTTGGTGTGCCTTCGTGATAACATCCACCTCTCTAAACGGTGATGTAGCTGCCCTCCAAGGAAGTGAAAATCGGCATACATCCTCGTCTCTCGGAGTTGCGGTTATTCCTAACCCTAGCTCCCTACTTGTGGTTACTTGTCTCTTAGTCTTTACTTGCCTCATCTTGTGCTTGTTTACTCATATACTTTTGGTACTTTTTTACCTTGCTTAGCTCTTATTATCATACTTGCAATTGTTAGGCTCGCCTTCATATTCCGCATTATTGCATAAAAATTACCAAGTAAGAATTAAAATTTGTAATTGTACCTATTCACCCCCCTCTAGGTCCATCTCGATCCTTTCAATTGGTATCATAGCCTCGTGCTCTATTCTTGTGGCTTAACCGCCCTAGAGCGAGATGAACCCTGATGGGACTCCCCTTATTGCGGATCTGAAGGATAAGGGCGCGGCTTCCACGGAAGCCAAGTCCTTAACTTCTGAGGATCTGGAACGGGCTCTTGCTAAGCAAAAGGAGTAGCATGATGCTTCTCTTGAGGCCTTGGTCCAAATGAGATTAGCCACATTAACCACGATGCTTGCACCACTTTCGGGTGGTGCGGCCTCGAGGCCAACTGTGCCTACTCCTTCACTTGGCCAACAACCTTCTAGCAATGATCAATCTAGTGTCCCATGGCTTTATGCTAGACCTCAAGTTGAGAAACCTAAGTATAATCCTGGAGGAAAACCTCCTTTGCTTGATGACAGTTCCGATTTTGCTTTGTGGAAAGTTGGTATGAGGACCATCTTAGGTACGCCAATGATGAAATGTTGGACATCCTAGAGCATGGCTACAACCCTGTCGACCCAAAGAATCTCACTCCAAGAGAAACTTATGACAAGCATCTCAACAACACCGCAATCATGTGCATAAGAAAAGGAATGAATGATAAGCAAAGGAGACCTTAGATACACATCACAAGTGCCAAGGAATTATGGTACATCATTGTAAGGACCAAGACCGGTACCTCCACTCTCCGGCTTGCTCAGTATGAAATTGCCAAGGGTCAATTGCAAAACTTTTGTATGGAGAAAGGTGAATCCCCCAAGTAGCTCCTTGACCGTCTCATGACTCTCACCGCTGACATTGAGTCATGTGATTGTGACAAGACACAAGATGGATTCAACTTGACTAAGCGGTTTCTAGTGGACAAGTTACTTCATGCTCTTGCTCCATATCATCACCAAATGGTGTGGCACATAAGACAACATCATGGATTCAAGGAAATGACTCCGGATGACATCATATCCACTTTCCAACTATTCGAAGAGTCAAAGGCAAATGCTACAAAACATCTTGCCATGCATGGTACCTCAACATCAAAGATCAATCTTGCTTTGAAGGCCAAGCTTGTATGTGAGGAAGAGCAAAGTGAAGAAGAAGAAGATGATGATGATGAAGATGGTAATGAGATTGACTCCGATGAGAGCCCTTCATATGAAGACATTGCCCTCTTTGTCAAGAAGTTTAGCGTGGGAAAATTCAAGGGAAGATTCCAGAAGAAGAAAGTGAGAAAATGCTACAACTGTGAAGAAACCAACCACTTCTCCAAAGATTGCCCTTATGAGAAGAGAGAAGATAAACCAAGGTTTCCCAAGGCCTTTCCCAAGAAGAAGTTGCCAAATCCTTTGAACTCCAAGCTCAAGAAGAGAGATGGGAAAGCAATGGTTGCTCATGAAGAATCCGATCCGGATGATGTTGGTGGTGTTGCCGGAGTAGCTCAAGATTCTCAAAACACCTTGAGGCTAGTCAACAAGAGTGGTGATGTTGTCACCTACAACTATATGAAAGTCTACAAGGGCAACGCTCGCAAGTGCTTAATGGAAAAGGCCGTGATAGAAGATGGAGAGGGCCAAAACTCTCCTGACAAGGTCAAGGTAACCCCACGCTGAAATCCTCCTCTTTTCACTCCGTCTACTCCTTGTGATGAGTATCTTGATGCGGAGGATAATTATGATGATGATGATATAGATGATCCTATGCTTGCTAAACTAAATAAGTTCATGTGCTCCCTTAATGGAACTCACTATGTTTTGTATGCTTATGGAGATGGTGAGTAAGCACACCATTACCATTAAGGAACTTGAAACCCTTGTCACCGAGGAAAAGGAAAAGTATGAAATCATTGAGCAGAAAGTCCAAAATGAGGAAGCACGAAATGATGAACTATGCTTAAAAATTGGTGCAAACATTGATGTCATGCAAAAAAACATGCCTCCTTGAAAAAGGCCAAGAACTCTTGCAAGGAGTTGATGAATGATAAAACTAAGGTTGTGGAATCTCATGCTTCTCTCTCTAAGGATTGTGAGCTTCTATCCGTGTCCCTCAAGACCAAGGAAGAGGAGCTCACCCTTCTTACAAAGAGCTTTGAGACGCTCAAACTTACTTATCTTGAAACTCTAGCCAAGGTTTACTCTTCACCTATTATCAATGTTGATGCTTGAACTACTAACTCTATTGGTGACCTAGCATCTATTCTTGAGGAAAATTGCTTTCTAAAGGCATAACTCGAGAGAGGACTCATGACATGTGCTCAAGGACAAAAGAACCTTAATGAGGTATTGAGCCAACACAATGAGGTGTTTGCCAAGGAAGGGCTCGGGTTTGACCCAAGCACAAGCAAGAAGAAGACATCTTATCAAAAGTGCACCACCCCTCTCAAAGAGACATTTGTACGTGAAGGGCACAAGGAGAAAGGTAAGGTTGTGACTGGGAAGGCCACTAGGGGCATACCCACTCTCAACAAGCAAAAAGAGTTCATGCCTCCATCCTATGTACTTCGTAAAACAAAGGATGGAGAAGTTTATGCAAAATTTGTTGGTCCTCGTAATGCATTCCGGTTTTATGCTATTTGGGACCCTAAGACCCTTGTGACTAACTTGAGAGGTCCCACTACAAAATGGGTGCCTCTAACCAAGTCATAAATTATGTGTAGGTTGCTTTCTCTGGTGGAGTCAAATGGGTGATCGATAGTGGATGCACAAACCATATGACCGGAGGTAGCAAATTGCTTTTCAATTTCATGGAAGCTATTAAACCATTTATGAACATTGTGTTTGGTGGAGGATCAAAAGGACAGGTACTCGGGTTGGGCAAGGTGGCTATCACAAATGACATGTCTCTTGCAAATGTCATGCTAGTCCAATCCCTTAAATACCATTTTCTTTCCGTTCGCCAATTGTCTTCCATTGGTTATGATACACTATTTGGACTAATGGATGTGAAAGTCTTTAAGAGAGATACTCTCGAAGTGGCCTTTGTTGGAAAGTTGGATGGTAACCTTTACACGGTTGATTTCTTGAAACAGAGCACATTCCAAGCAACTTGTCTCATGGCCAACGCCGACAAGGGGTGGCTATGGCATCACCGGCTAGCTCATGTCGGCTTGAGAAATCTTCAAGATCTCTTAAAGGGTAATCACATCCTTGGACAAACCAATGTATCTTTTGAGAAAGATCTTGTGTTTAGTGCATGCATAGCCGGGAAGCAACATCAATCAAAGCACCCACCCAAGAATATTGTATCTACTTCAAGGCCTTTGGAGCTCCTTCATGTGGATCTTTTTGGGCCTCCGTCATGGGATAGTCTTGGTGGGAAAAAGTATGGACTTGTCATTGTTGATGATTACTCAAGATATACATGGGTGTTTTTCCTCAAGTCCAAGGACGAGACGAAGATCACCTTCACTGATTTTGCCAAGCTAGCCCAACGCAAATTTGACAAAGAAATCTTGGCAATAAGAAGTGATAATGGCTCCGAGCTCAAGAACTACACCATGGAAGAATTTCTTAGTGATGGAGGGATTGAGCATCAATATTCCGCACCCTACACTCCTCAACAAAATGGTGTAGCCGAGAGGAAGAACCATACACATGTGGAAATGGCAAGGTCCATGTTGGATGAATACAAGTCACCACATAGTTTTTGGGCCGAGGCTGTCAACACCACATGCCATGCATCAAACCGGCTCTTCCTCCGCATGATATTGGAGAAGACTCCATATGAGCTCCTAACCGAGAACAAGCCAAATGTCAAGTAATTTCATGTATTTGGGTGCAAGTGTTTCATCCTCAACAAGATAGAACAGTTAGGAAATTTTCAGTCCAAAACAATTGAGGGGATATTTGTTGGTTATGGATCAAACTCTCACGCCTATAGAATCTACAACAAATCCAATGGATGTGTTGAAGAAACTTGTGACGTGGTGTTTGATGAATTTAATGGCTCCCATGGGGAGCAAGTTGATCTAAGTGATGTAGGTGAAGAAGATCCCTCTCAAGATATTTTGACCATGGTTGTTGGTGCTTTTCTTCCAATGGAACAAGAACCACATCATGATGATGAAGAAGATGGAAGTTTCTCTCATCCTCAAGCCACTTCAACACCCATACCTCCACAAGATCCTATTGCTCAAACTATGCCCGTTGTTCAAGATCAAGAAGGAGAACAAGTCCCTCACCATGATCACATTCAAGAACAAGATCATTACCGAGAGCAAGAACAAGAAAGTGCAATCATTGATGATGAACCTCAACAAATGCAACATGAAGAAGAAGATCTTCCACCACACATTAGTGATCCATATGATGAGGATGTGGATGATGGAAATGAAGTTGAACCTCGTGAAACCCTAACCTCCATCATGCCACGAGTGGCTGGTCGTGTTGATGTTGATCAAATTCTTAACTGCATATCGGAAGGTAGAGTCACTCGTAAACAATTGACAAACTTTTGTGCTCACTTTTCGTTTGTCTCTAGTGTTGAGCCACTCAAGGTACAAGATGCATTGATGGACAATGATTGGCTCGGTGCTATGCAAGAAGAGTTGAACAATTTTGAACGCAACAAAGTGTGGTCATTAGTCAAGAGACCAACTAAGGAACACAATGTCATTGGAACAAAATGGATTTTCAAGAACAAGCAAGATGAGAATGGCGTAATCATCCGCAACTAGGCAAGGTTAGTGGCACAAGGGTACTCACAAGTTGAAGGTTTGGACTTTGATGAGACCTTTGCTCCCGTTGCCCATCTTGAATCTATTCGCATCTTACTTGCTTATGCTACTTTCAATGGTTTTACGTCACATCAAATGGATGTGAAGAGTGCTTTCCTTAACGGTCTTCTACAGGAAGAAGTATATGTATCACAACCACCTGGGTTCGTCGATCCCGATCACAAAGACTATGTGTATAAACTTCACAATGCTTTGTATGGCCTCAAACAAGCACCTCGTGCTTCGTATGATCATTTTAAGAAGTTTCTACTCGATGATGGTTTTTTGAGAGGGGTGATCGATCCCACTCTTTTTACTAAGAGGGAAAAGCGTGATTTGATCTTATGCCAAATCTATGTAGATGACATCATTTTTGGTTCCCCTAAAATTCATTTGTGCAAGAAGTTTGCTGCCTCCATGACCAAGACCTTTGAGATGTCACTCAATGCGGATTTGAAGTTCTTTCTCGGATTTCAAATTAAACAATTTCAAGAAGGAATTTTCTTGTCTCAAACAAAATACCTCAAGGACATCCTAGAGAAGTTTGACATGACAAATGCAAGCCCATGTAAGACACCCATGCCAACAAAACTTGTACTCACTGAAGACACAAATGGTATCCCTTTTGACCCATCTCTTTACCACTCTATTATTGGTTCATTGCTTTATCTTTGTGCATCTAGACCAGACATCATGTTAAGTGTAGGCATATGTGCAAGATTTCAAGCTTCCCCTAGGGAAAGTCATCATAAGGCGGTTAAATATATTCTTAGATAACTTGTTCACACCCCAAAGTTGGGTCTATGGTACCCCAAGGATGCAAAGTTTGATCTCATTGGGTACACTGATGCGGATTGGGCCGGTGACAACGTGGGACGGAAGTCTACCTCAGGTGCATGCCAATTTCTTGGACGATCCTTGGTAAGTTGGTCTTCTAAGAAGCAAAATTGTGTTTCCCTCTCCACCGCCGAAGCCGAATACATTGCAAACGCAAGCTGTGCAACTCAATTACTATGGATGAGGCAAACTTTGAAGGATTATGGTATCACCTATAGACATGTGCCTCTTCTATGCGATAATGAAAGTGCCATCAAGATTACTGAGAACCCTATTGATCACCCTTGCACAAAGTATATTGATATTAGGTATCACTTTTTGAGAGACCATGTGCAAAAAGGTGACATTGATATTGCTCATGTTGGTATAGATATGCGACTTGCCGACATTTTCGCCAAACCATTGGATGAAGCAAGGTTTTGTCAACTTAGGCGTGAACTTGGTATCTTGGAGATTGATAGCATTATGTGAAATCTAGTACCCATGCATACATTTACTTCATGTCTTGTCTTGATGTGGGCATGTATTTAGGGGGAGACATTCAACTCATGAGTACTCTCACCCTATATAATGCATAAAAAGAACAAACACTCTCAAAGTTACCATGTTTTTCAACTATGGTGCTTTAAATGATGGAGTAGTGGCTATGTACCCAAGGTACAAATCTTTGCGGTAATATGCCACATATGCTCAAACATGGTGACTTCGGTCACCGCTTGTGTGTTGCTTACATGAATCATTCTAAGCTTAACTGTATTGGGTATCTTGCCAAACATAGTATAGTCCAATAATTTTTAGGAACTGCATCCCTAAAATCTCCTTGGCGGAGTCTATATCAAATATCATTATATGACCCATACAAATCTTCTTCACAGACCCTCTCTGAAAATTGCCTCTGTCCAGCAGCTGGACATCTGGCCCCACTGCCGGACATCCGGGCCCTGGATGTGCTTTTTCTGACCCCCAGTCGCCGGATATCCGGGCTTGACCCCCGGATGTCCGGCCCGTATGTGCACACCTCAGATAAAACAGGGGGAGGGAGGCCTTTGCGGGCAGTTTTCCCCCATCTCTTCTCGCTCCCCCACCTGTTCCCACGCCGCCGCCGGGCTCTGCCCCGGCCCGCCCCGGCCATCTCCTCCGTCCTCCGGCCTCCGGTCTCTCCTCCACGCCCTTGTCTCTCCCCGATCTACTCTTCCACCCAATCCATTTCCTGGGTTGTGGTGTGAATCACTCTGGAAGGACCAGTTTTCGTGTTGGATCGAGTGTCGGCCCCAGGAGTTCTTCATGGCACGCACCAAGCAATGCGGTCCTCCTCCTTCATCCAGGGGTATGGCTGCCTCTGTTCTTGTCTAATCTTGCTTTGACTCAACTCTTGATGTTTATGTCCCTCTATCGATTTGATGTCACTTGACTAGTCCAAATCACACTCTATGCACTTGGCTAAAAAAATTAACCATGGGTATGACGATATTTTCATCTACCACATGGACTTGTCCTATGGTTATGTACAAAATGTACACATCCCCATTCGTTTAAATTGTTTATCCATGTTCATACATTCTTGGGCTACTTCTCATCAATATCCCTATCTTGTATTCGTTTCAGTCGATCACCGAAAAGGTTCTACCGACTCCGAGGAACATGTCCAACCTAAGAACAAGAAGACCACCATCGGACCCAAGAAGAAGCGTCGGTTCCCTCACCCAGTCCGTCGGCCTCTGATCTGGATGATGTGGACTATGTTGTGGAGGAAGAGGAGGACATGGTTCCTTGGAGCTCCGCTGGACAGTCAAAACTGGGCACACGAAGGGCGCCCGTGCCTCCGATCTGGGGCTCTGCGATGCCCATTGTCCATGGTCGTCATACCTCCATGGAGATCCCTTTCAACGGGGATCGCCTCACTCACAATTTTAAGACAGTGGGGGCCGGTCCATATCTTGAGTTCCGGCGGGATACCAATCAGTATGAGATGGTGGCTGATGCAGAGGATCCCCGGTTCCGTACTCGCATGCAGCAGGATCTCTACTCTAGCTTCGTCCACGGTCGTGGACTTGCTCCTCATACATACTTGGATCTTCAATTCCTGCGTGATCATCCTATTATGTTTCCTGACAACACAGTCAAGATCATTGATGATATGACTCTCGGTCCGGCAATGACATTTAAGTGTGACTCGAATGAAGCTGCCATCCTTCAGGTCTATGCCACTTGTTTCTTTGGCCCAAACAACACTCTCACCTGGATGACCGACGATACTATGCTGAGCACCACCTATGACCATTTTGTTCAGATTTTGGGCTTCTGTGGTGTTGGCCATCAGATCCACACTCTAGATCCGATCCATAAGCCCAAGGGGATTGATGCTTGCGTGCCTCTTGTTAAGCCTGTCCCTCAGCTCACCCCGGAGAAATGTGGGTATCCACCTAATGAGGTATCCATCTTCCGGTCTTTATACTACATTCTTTATCAGTGCATGCTTCGCACTCTCTACCCTAAGAAGGGAGATCGCTCAAGGGCTCGCAACTACTGCATTGACTTGATGGTACGTATGCATGACAAGCCCACTGAGCCACTTGCCATGGCTCATTACATTTGTCATGAGATCTGTGTTTACATCTTTCTTCAGTCATGTCAATTCCCTCATGCTCCATTCATTCAGGCGCCGATTGATCACACTGCCCCTTTGAGGTTGCCAAGACTGTTATGCATTCCATTTGGAAACCTCCGGCTCATATGCGCATGGCAGCTCCTGCCTAGTGTGCTGCTCCTACTCAGCCTAGGAGGTCTGCTGTTGGTACTCAGCCCAAAGTGTCCTCCGTGCCTTCCTCCTCGACCGTGCCTCATGGCCATCTTGCCTCGTTGTTGGGCAAGGCTCAGTCTGCTATTATGAAGGCTATCACCTTTAACTGTCAGCAAAACCATGATGTTCAGAAGCGCCTCATTCTCTCCAAGAACCAGCTCAAGCAGCGCCTTCACGACCATGGGAGTCTAGTGAGCGATGATGATCCTCTTCCCCTGCACCGTCCACTTCCTCTTTCGGGTTCCCGTCTCGTGACGAGTACACTGAGTTCTTTGAGGGGGTGGTTGATGATGTTGACATCCGCCAGGAGTGATTTCCTTGTTGTTCCTCTAGTCGCGTTCGCCCCTTTTTGCATGTTGCTGTAAATGGGGGAGAAGTTGTACTTTAGATGTCTAAATGTCGAGCTATATGTTCGCTATTATTCAAACTCTCTATGTTTGCTACATGTGGTACTTGATTTTATGAGACTATCTTATTATCTATGTGGCTATGGGCTAATGATGTTTCTCATATTTGCATGTCCTATCTTTTCTTCTCCATATGCAACCATGTAATATGTGCATTGCATTTTAACATAATCATCTTATGCACACATTGAGGGGGAGCAAAAGCAAATAGGAACATATTGTATTATGCTCTCATGAATTACACTGCTAGATGTATTTCTTTTATGTAGGGTACTACAAGTATGATTGTCATCAATAAACAAAAAGGGGGAGATTGAAAGTGCAACCATGCCCTTACATCAAGTTTTTGATGTTGATGACAATACACATGTAGGGGACTAACTATGTTCGTCAAGTAAATCTCAGGTATTAGTCCCCGGATGACAAACATGTGTGGATCATGGACATACGGAGTTGATTCTACTCACGTAAGAAATACTAGATCAAAATGATTGCATCTCTATTTATTCTTGAGTATAGGGATCCCGCACTATTAAGAGGGGATTGGTAGGGCCAGTGAAGGACTTGCTCAGTTCAGGAAAACCTAGCTTCCCCATGTTGGTCTCATATCCTAAAAACTTCTGGAGAAACTTTGCCTCTGCTCCCACGCCGGATGTCCGGCCCGCACGCCGGATATCCGGGCTGCTTCACCGGATATCCGACTCCTGCTGTCCAGAGAGCAACTGTTCTGTGATGTTTCCTCCCGATCTCCAGGCACTTCGCCGGATGTCCGGGACTTCTAGCTACGCCGGATGTCCGGGCTCTGCTCCGGATGTCCGGCCTCTCTGTCTTATTCACTCCTCTCTATTTTATTACACAGGCGTTACACTGTACCAGATGTCCGGCCCCTGGCCGGGATGTCTGGCCTACTCCTGTCACTTACACTACAACAGCCATATTTGCTCCAATACTATATATAGACTTCTTCGTCCACGAGAAAGGGTTGACCATTCACTCACAGCTTACACAAGAACACTTCTCACTCTCTCTCTCACTCTCATACATCAAATCCTAGATCCCGGACGGATTAGAGAGAGTTCTCAACAAGTTCTCCAATCAAGTGATAGTCCTCTCACCCCCCCTTCTCTTGACCAAAGGAATTCGTGATTTGAGCAAGTCTTGAGCTTTTCACCATCGTTCTTCTTACTCTTGGAGGTTGGAGACTCCTAGGCGGTAGGAGTTCTTCGGAGAGGAATCAACCGTTGTGATTACCCCCGGAAAGATTGTGAGGGTTTGGAGACCACCCCAACGTCTACCACTTGTGGTTGGGAATCGCCTTCGTGGTGATATCTCAAAGAGAGAATAGGGTGAGCCTTCGTGGCGTTGGTGTGCCTTCGTGGTAACAACCACCTCTGTAAACGGTGACGTAGCTTCCCTCCAAGGAAGTGAACATCGGCATACATCCTCGTCTCTCGGAGTTACGGTTATTCCTAACCCTAGCTCCCTACTTGTGTTTACTTGTATCTTAGTCTTTACTTGCCTCATATTGTGCTTGTTTACACATATACTTTTGGTACTTGTTTACCTTGCTTAGCTCTTAGTATCATACTTGCAATTGTTAGGCTCGCCTTCAGATTCCGCATTATTGCCTAAAAATTGCCAAGTAAGAATTAAAATTTGTAATTGTACCTATTCACCCCCCTCTAGGTTTATCTCGATCCTTTCACCGACGTCGGGGGCGGCAATGATGAGGAAGGGCTCGGGGACGGCGGCAAGCTTTGATCCGGCAGCCTGGCGGCGTTGAGGTCTTCGACATCGTCGGGGGAAACTGATGGTGTGTTTGCCAATTTTTCTCAGTGCCTGCTTATATACAGAGACCTTTAGTCCCGGTTGGTGGCCCCAACCGGGACTAAAGGCCCCCCTTTAGTCCCGGTGCGAGCTACCAACCAGGACTAATGGTGAATTTCACCAGGCCGAGCGGCGGGAATCCCAGGCCTTTAGTCCCGGTTGGTGCCTCGCACCGGGACCAAAGGGGGGCCTTTAGTCACGATTGGTGCCACCAATCGGGACTAAAGGTCTATTCCTGGCACAGGCGCGGTGCGGGGGATGTTTAGTCCCACATCACCGAGCGAAGGGCGGCCAGACCTGTTTATAAACCCCGCCGCGGCAGCAACCTAGAGCTCCTCTCTAAAGCAGGCATGCGGGCATAACGAATCTCTCTCTACCCTGTGGGGCCCACTTGCCCCGCGGGCCTGCATCCTGGCCCAACTAGTAGTTGGGTTTCTAGTCGTATGCAGGCCGTGGTGGCCTAGTAGGCAGGCAATTTTTGTTAGTTTTTAAATTTGGAGCCCCGGTTTGTGGTGGCAACCGGGACTAAAGGTCTTTTCCAGTTTTTTTTTGTTTTTTCTTTATTTATTTTCTTTTGTTTCTACTTACAGCCAAATATTTAGAGTTTTTGAGTGAATCTTTTCACTTTAGGTCACAAAAATTATAAACTTTCAGTTAGTGCCCGTAGTTTTCAAATTTGAATAGGTTAAATATGAATTCTTTGAAATTTGTGTCAATCACTTGTTTGTGAATAACTTTACTTTAAAAATAGATTTTTGAGTGATTCTTTTTCCTGCTTTTTAATATTAGTGTGTTTTATCATTATATTCAATTTGGTAATTTTTAGGTTATTTAAATGGGTGTTTTAATCAAAAACAGATTTTGTTTAGCTCTTTTAGTTTTATAGCTCAAAAAATTCATTAAATGTATGAAAAATAGCGAATGAAGTCAGAAAGGGTTGAAAATTGATGATGTGGCTTTGAATGGTGCATGTTCAATGCACAAAAAGTCTGGAGTTAAAATATGTTAAAAAAATGAAATGCCTTTGTAACAGATGAGTTTTCGTGTGAAACCCTGATACTTCGAAAGAGATTGTCCATTTGTACACGAAGTGCATCTAGTTTTTGCCGTAACCCTCTCAACTTTTTAGCACCTGCTATGTGGGTGAAATGATGATACCATGACAAGTTTCAACCTTTTCAGAGTTCATTTGTATTGCTTTTCAATTTTAGGGTCATTTAGCTCAAAAAATTCATTAAATGCATGAAAAATAGCGAATGAAGTCAGAAAGGGTTGAAAATTGATGACGTAGCTTTCAATGGTGCATACCGAATGCATCAAAAGTCTGGAGTTAAAATAAGTTTAAAAATATGAAATGCCTTTGTAACAGATGAGTTTTCGTCCAATACCCTTATACTTCGAAAGAGATTGTCCATTTTGTGCACGAAGTGCATCCAGTTTTTGCCGTAACCCTCTCAACTTTTTAGCACATGCTATGTGGGTGAAATGATGATACCATGCCAAGTTTCAGCCTTTTCAAAGTTTATTTGTAGTGCTTTTTAATTTCAGGGTCATTTAGCTCAAAAAATTCATTAAATGGATGAAAAATAGCGAATGAAGTCAGAAAGGGTTGAAAGTTGATGATGTGGCTTTGAATGGTGCATATTAAATGCACAAAAAGTCTGGAGTTAAAATAAGTTTAAAAAAATGAAATGCCTTTGTAACAGATGAGTTTCGTCCGAAACCCTTATACTTCCAAAGAGATTGTCCATTTTGTACACAAAGTGCATCCAGATTTTGCCGTAACCCTCTCAACTTTTTAGCAGATGCTATGTGGGTGAAATTATGATACCATGCCATGTTTCAACCTTTTCAGAGTTCATTTGTAGTGCTTTTCAATTTTAGGGTCATTTAGCTCAAAAAATTCATTAAATGGATGAAAAATAGCGAATGAAGTCAGAAAGAGTTGATAATTGATGACTTGGATTTGAATGGTGCATATTGAACGCACAAAAAGTCTGGAGTTAAAATAAGTTAAAAAAATGAAATGCGTTTGTAACAAATGAGTTTTCGTCCGAAACCCTTATACTTCGAAAGAGATTGTCCATTTTGTACACGAAGTGCATCCAGTTTTTGCCGTAACCCTATCAACTTTTGAGCACATGCTCTATGGGTGAAATGATGATACCATGCCAAGTTTCAGCCTTTTCAGAGTTCATTTGTAGTGCTTTTCAATTTCAGAGTCATTTAGCTCAAAAAAATAGCAAATGAAGTCCTACATAATGCATGAAATATTTTGTTTGGACATAATATTTCATCGCCTTTAAAATGGCAAAACACATATATACCCTAACTATTACAAAGATTCCCTCCGGTTCGTCCGAAGTGGGTCTTTCGAGATAAGTCCGAAAACTCACTAGAGAAGAAAGTGATGACGGTGAAGCCGGTCACCTCCTAGAGTGGGATCTTGGGGTATAAAAATTTTCTTCGCGTGTGTCCCTTTGCGCCGTAACCATGGACAATCTTCATCATTTAAAAGGATGCTTGGGTCAATCTTCACTGTGAAGGGAGCAATTTCATGAAACTTTTCATAATCTTCTGACATATCTGTCCTGTCCTCCACTCCCATGATGTTTCTTTTCCCTGAAAAACAATGTGGCGCTTTGGCTCATCGTATGATGTATTCGCTTCCTTATCTTTTCTTTTTCTAGGCTTGCTAGACATATCCTTCACATAGAAAACCTGCACCACATCATTGGCTAGGACGAATGGTTCGTCTGTGTTCCCAAGATTGTTGAGATCCACTTTGCTCATTCCGTACCGCGGGTCTTCCTTTAAGCCGCCTCCTGTTAGATTGACCTGTTTGCACGGAAACAAAGGGACCTTCAAATCACTTCCATAGTCAAGTTCCCATATCTCCTCTATGTAACCATAATATGTGTCCTTTGGCCTATTGGTCTTTGCTGCATCAAAGCGGACACCACTGTTTTAGTTGGTGCTCTTTTTATCTTGGGCGGTCGTGTAAAATGTATTCCAATTTATTTCGTACCCTTTGAAAGTCAATATAGTCGAAGATGGTAACTTGGCCAGCAAGTATAGCTCATCTGCACCAGTGTCGTCATGCATGAGACGTGTCTGCAAACAACCGCCGAAAGTCCCCGTGTGTTCACGTGTAATTCAGTTGTCAGACTGCTCCGGGTGATTGGAGCGTAGAATATTCTTGTGTTCCTCGATATACGGAGCCACCAAGGCGGAATTCTGTAGAACTATGTAGTGTGCTTGCACCCAAGAATGCCTGTCCATACATATTAATTGGTCCTTTTCTAGCGTGCCTTTTCCACCCAGTCTGCCCTCATGCCGCGATTCGGGAACACCAATCGGCTTAAGGCCAGGAATAAAGTCAACACAAACCTCAATGACCTCCTCAGTTTCATGGACCTTGGAGATGCTTCCTCCTGGCCTAGCACGGTTATGAACATATTTCTTTAAGACTCCCATGAACCTCTCCAAGGGGAACATATTGTGTAGAAATACAGGACGCAGAATGGCAATCTCGTTGACTAGGAGAACTAGGATGTGTGTCATGATATTGAAGAAGGATGGTGCGAACAACAACTCGGACAAGACATTGCACCAAATCATAATGTAACCTGTAGGAGATATGCCCTAGAGGCAATAATAAATGTTATTGATTATCTCCCTGTTCATAATTAGGTTTATGTTCCATGCTATAACTGCTATGTTCTCGAGTCTATAAATAAAACGAGGCTCGGAGGAAGACTCATATGCACGTGTGGGATAATAAACGGTAAAATGTATTCCTAGTTTGGCCTCTAAGACAAGCTCAAGTGTTGCATGATGGTTCTGTTTTCCTGATCATGGGCATGTCTATGCCAGCAACTTTGAGGGCACAATGTTAGGAAAAACACTTGTGTTGAATCGACCCGATTGATGTTATGCTATGAGATACATTCGTCAAAAGTTAATGGTTAATAACACAAAGATGGTTAACATTTGCATGATTCCTTAGACCATGAGACTATCGAGTGTCTTCATGCTTGCTTCATGAACTTTGGGGTTTGTTAAATGTCATCCGTAAATGGGTGGCTATTACGGCGGCTTACGGGTTCATAGAAAAGTGTGTCCAGTAACTTGATAGCTCGAGATTGGGATTTGCTCCTCGGACGATGGAGAGATATCTCTGGGCCCTCTCGGTGTTACGGTATCCATCATCGTCTGGCCAGACACTTTGTGATTTGATCACGGGGATGTCAGAACACGGTAACGAGAAAAGAGAACAAAACCGATAACGAGGTAACTGGCATAGTGGACAAGTTGTTGATCCACGGGGATGCCAACATGTCTAACCTCGGGAATTTGTAACATATCGTGAAGCAAGAGGAATAGCACACGGCAACTGGAGGTTCACTCAAATATTCATTCATGTGGGTATAGGGGTCAATATTGGTGTCCACGGCTCCGATGTTGATCATTGATCGGAAAGGGTTCCGTGTCATGTCTATACTTCACCGATACTATAGGGTCACACGCTTAAGGGTCATCTATCTGCTGAATACTAGACAGGGAGTCTGAGAGAAAATCACTGAAAAAGTTTCGGACACCGAAAAAGTTTCGGACAGCGGAAAAGTTCCGCAGAGAGAACACCGGATGAGTTTCGGTGAAAGTGAAAAGTTGTTTCAGGGTATTCCATTAAGTCAAATGGGTTTCGGCACATGCTTGATAATTCTTGGAGGGTACCAGAATCCTTCTGGAAACTTCTGGGAATTTTCCGAGATGAAAACCGAAAATGTTCCGGAGCTGCAGAAACTACTTCAAATGCTTTTCGCCGATGAAAATCACTAATCCGGAATTGTTCTAGAACGCGTTGAAAATTATTTTAGTGGGTACTGGAAATGTTCTAAGCCCACATAAATATTTTCAGTTCGAACGGACGATGAAAAATGTCGTCGTGAATAGTGAAAGTGCTTTTTGGGTTACTTTTTTTAAAGCCATTATTTTGGGCTTTATCCAAAGATCTTTTTGGGTGACACGGATGGATGAGAGCCCCCTTGGGGGGGCCCTCATGGGGTGTGGCCGGCCATAGGAGGGGCTCCCTCATGGAGCTCTACGTGGCGCTTGCTTCCCCCTTTTACCCTTGGAAAGTGGTTTCCTTCATGGGTATTTTTGGTATTATGAATACCCATCCTACCCCGTGGTTTTCCTATATAAGGAGGAGAGGGGGCTGCCCATTCCTTCATCCATTCTCACATTCAAGTGCCATGCTATTATCTGGCATCTCTCTCCCTCCCACGAAAAGAGTTTCGTAGAGCCGAAAGGCTGTCTGGGTTCCGGTGGGAACTAGTTCTGGACGGCGAAGCCCTGCCGGATAGATGACACCGTATGTGTGCAACCCCGTAGAGAGGTCATAGTTTCGATCTTTATGCTTGAGGGGCTGTTTGAGAGTGCCTCCCGAAGGGCTGTCCAAGTGACGGTCTGAGTTCTGTGAGTCCTCCCGAAGGGCTGTCCGAGTGACCGTCCGAGTTTTGAGGGTCCTCCCGAAGTGCTGTCCGTGACACCGTCCGGGGGACTGTTCGACCGCCTCCCGGAGGGCTGTCCGAGGGGCAGATGAGGGAGTACATCCTCGCGGTTGGGAGGTTGTAAATCCTAGATGCGGGGATCTGCACCACCGATCGTCATCGACTCTACTTTCGCTGGGCTACGAGTCGGTAACGAAAATGATCAAACCTTGTATGCAGTCTCCATAGTGGTCCTGGGCTGGTGCGTAGTTCGGATTATTTTTTCTGCTGCATTACCCTACAGTGGCATCATGAGCCGTATGCGTAGATGCAGGTTGCGATCTAGAATACATGGAGATGTATGGGTGTTGCACAATATAATTAGGTAGTAGATGAGATCTATTACTAAAAATTATTTGTGCGGGTAGCAGATGAAATCTGTTACCCGATGTTCTTGTTGCTTCCCTGGAATTTGCATATTTCTGATCTTGATAACAGCATGGTGGAGTTTCAATGTTCTGGCAATCCGCTATACTGATTGATCAACGAAGTGCTAAAAGTTCATTGAATTCCACCATAGTTATAAAGAAAGATGAAATTTCGCAGACAAAAGGGCAATGCAGATATGATCTGCACGGGGGTCATGCGTATGACGAAGTTCAGTATGGGGCTCGAGATTTTATTATCTCGTGTTTCATACACCCCGCGAAGTTAAACTAGCGACTTGAATTATCATACTTGATGATGGACGTTGGTAGCTTCGATTTGTTTCGAAACCTTAGAAGCCACGAAAAACAAGTTTTTGCAAGAACCAATTAGAGGTGTCTAACTTGGTTTTGTAGGAGGGTTTGCATGTGCATGTGATCTGGTATAGCAGTGCTCATATTTATTTGATTATGTATGAGATGTCTATATGATGTAAAATTAACATGACCTGCATGTCATGATTCGGCATGATGGCTGGAGCCGTATGATTGCACTTTAATGACCTGCGTGTCAACCTTAACTAATGCACTTATTTTATTAGGTATAGAGATAGCAATATTATCTGGTGCATCGACAAGGTGGTGGCAATCTTCGCGAAGGTGAACACCGACGCGAATGCCGGAGACGAAGAAATGAAAGACTTCTCCGTCAGAAAGGGCTATACCATATCATGCTATTATGTATTGCCTGAGATGTTTATCCCTTATGATGCACCCTCCTTGATTGCGTGGTAGTCGCTTTTATTAGGGTGATCTCTCACAAAAATATCAAGTAGTTAGTGTTCTCCCAAGTGTAGCACCGTCACGGCACCTAACTTTTTGGGGTGCGCCATGCTGAGATGGGTACGAACGATTAGGGATGTGTGAGGCGGGTGAATTGAGACCTCGCAGCAAGATCACTTGGTTGTCTTGACGTTCAGGCATGAAAGTCATGAGCTCGGAACACACGCATCGAAAGATGAACAAGAGTCACATAGAGATGTGATCAGCAAGTTTGCCTAACGATTGAAGTTCTCGTCATCAGTGATGCTCACCATCAATGGCGTTGAATTGAAATTTGTGTCTTGAATCACTCACAATCAATTATGAGAGATATAGATTTGAGTGGGAGCGCACTGTTGAATTAACTTGTTTAAATTCTCAGTGCAATTAATTTTGAACACTGTCTAAGTGTGATTTGCATAAAAGTTGTAGAATAATGGCTCGCGTTTCCACCTTCCCTGTTAAAATTGAATAGCTGTTAAATATCTGGTTAAAACTTTACGATTGGTAACGTAATGTGAGGATTGTCCTCAAGAGTGCTGAGAAGGACTTTTTCCTATCGCAAACTTTCGGTATTCTCTCGCTTATGCTATGGATCATGTGACTCTCGTCCTTCGATCCAAAAGCTAGAATTCCGTTTCATTCAAGTGCAATACATTTGCTTCCATGAGACCCAAACTTCGAAAGTTCGGATAGTTATGTGATATTCATGGAATCTGAAAATCATTTTTAGAGACAGACAAAGGCTAAAAGATATGAGATATCCAAAGCAATGTTTGTTTGCAAACTATTAGTAAAGGAGTTTACTATGCATTAGACTGATAAGAGAGGGAACCAGGAGAACGCCTGTCATATGATGAAAGGTGAATAAAACAACAACTTAAAGAGAAAGGAAGTGTCCGAAGGGTGTTAGCATTACTTACACACCTAGGAAGTCCGGGGCTAACGCCACTCTTAAGTTGGGTACCTCTTCTGAGAGTAGGAGAAATACTGAAAGTTAAACTATTAGAAGTATAATGGCAGAAAGAAAGAAGACTGGAATATCCAGCTCATGTATGAATGTCATACAAGTTTTTGATGTATAGAAGGCTGGTCAAAGATATAGTTCTTGGAATCATGATTAAATTGTTAATCACTGATTCTTGGGTATTGTGAGTTAATCACAAAGATACCCACTCGATTGCATTCTGTTGCAACTCGATGTAAGAACTACTATGGCCTGAAAGACTAGCCAGGAATGATGTTTAGGTATACACAGGGAACATAGTAAATGTTACTATACCTTCCATCGGTGTATTACCGTCTGTATTTATTTTCATAATTCATTTAGAGTTTCACAAACTCAAGCCCATTGCATAAGGTATCTTGCAAGAAGGTTGTTCATAAGAGAACTTTTGATGTTCGGTGTTATGAATAACATAAGGGCCATACTTTCATTATGAATGAGATGTATGTTATGAATGTTGATAATAATACATTACCTCTGGGTTTACTTTCATAATTCATTTTAGAGTTTCATACACTCTAGCCCATTGCACAATGTTTGTTGCAAAAGAGTTGTTCATAAAAACAACAATTGTTGTTCAGTATTATGAATAACATGAAGGGCCATGCTTCCATCCAAGATGGGATGTATGTTATGAATATTGATCGTAATATGATACATCCAAAACACTGACGATAAATGTCGCAAGACTAAAAGAATACCACACAAGTGTGGCGCTGCATTTGGTCACATTGGATAAACCCGCATAGAAATTTCCATTATGATGGATTTTGAAGTCGTTTGATTCTGAATCATCTGACACTTGCAACTTTTCTCCGAAAAGTGAAGTGATTGAAATACCATTCACAGGCCATAAGGAATGGATAACAAACTTATTGGTGATCATACATTTGATGTGTGTAGTCCGATAAATGTTGTTAGTAGTGGAATTATCTATCTTCAGAAATGACTCAAGTAGATATATGGATATTTACTTGATGAGACGTAAGTCTAGATCTTTTGAATTCATTCAAATGGTTTTCAAAAATGAAGTAGAAGTTATTGTAATGAGAAAATTATGTTTCTGCAATTTGATTGAGCAAAGGAATATTTGAGTTACATGTTTAAGCGAATGTCTGATGAGTTGTGAAAAGAGTTTCATAACTTACACCTCCCGGAACACCACTATGAGTGGAAAGTCCGTGAAGATGTAATCGAACCATTTATGACATGGTAAGATCAAAGATGACATAAATAAATTTGCCACTATCCCTTTTAAAGTGATGCTCTAGAGACCGTGGCTTTTACACTGAAAAGAGCTCCATCGGGTCTGTTGAAATGACGCCATGGTATGGTACGCCCAACCATGTTATATCTTTTCTTCACATTTGGAATATGGGGCTTGTGTAAAAGGTTACAAACCTATTCCAAATCAGACAAGTGCTACTTTGTAGGTTATCCCAAAATGTTGGGTATTCCTCCCTCACTATGCCGAGGCAAATAGGTTTGCCACAAAGAACGGTATCCTTTTTGAAGAAAATGGTTCTTTCAAAAAGGTGAGTGGGAGAATAGTGCAACTCGATGAGATAAACAGTATCGTCGTCATCAGGTCAAAGGAAAGGAACCTTGGAAGTGATTCCGGAGTTTCGTACTGCGACTGATACGGAAGTCTCTACAATAAAATGTATGGACTTCGGTCGAACTTGCACCTGAACCACGTAGGCAAGGCTCGTACAAACCTCTCAGGTGCGCAAATGAGATATTGTTGTTAGACAACAGTATACCTACGATACACAAGGAAGTGTTGATGGGCCCTGAATCCGGAATTGGCTAAATGCCAATACAATCCGAGATAGTTTCCATATAAATGTTTCAAGATTAAAATATTGATACACCTTTCGGAAGACTTAGAGTCTAACGAGTATTTATGGAACTAAAAACTGATATGGATAAAAATGTTTTATCCATAAAGCTCGACTTGTTGAAATAACAAGTTCAAGGAGTTGACTACGATGAGGTTGTTTCACCGTAGCGATGCTTAAAGTCGGTTCGGGTTGAACTAGCAATTAATACATATTTCAAATCATGAGATATGAAACAAGGATGATGAAAGGATTTCCATATGATGGAAATAAAACCAAGGACTTGCATGTGTTATGGTCCAAGGTATTTTGTCAGTCCAGAGGATGCTAGTAAGTATGCAAACTTCAGAGTTCCAGCAATGGACAGAAGAGAGCAAAATGGAGTTGGAATCTTCGTGTTTTTGATGAAATGGTCAAAAAGGGTTTTGACTTCATCAATGGGTAAAGAAGATGTTTATGATTCAAGAAAGTAAGTGGGAGCATAATAATATTTCTAAAATACCTTGTGTGCTTGACACATTGTTAAATGGAAATAAATTTCTTGACACGTATTAGGACTTCATTTGAAAATAGTTTTCCGATGAAGTGCTTGGGCTAAATAGCCTTGATATTAGGCATGATGATCTATGGAGATAGATTTACCTAATGGGGCTGAGCAAAGATACATATTGACAAAATGCTAAAACCTTTTAGCATTAAAAACGTCAAGGAGTGATTCTTACCGAAGTCACATGGAAAGAGTTTTTGCAAGACTCGGTGTCCCAAAAACACTGATGAGCAAAATACATGATGGAGATTCCACACACCTTCATGTTTTGATTAATCTTGTATTCCATGGTATGTAAAAACAACCAGATATGTCCAATACTCCCAAAGTTGTTGCGAGTATAGATACCAAAGTGATCAAAAGTACTGATCATAGGACAATAATGAAAAGTGTCATTGAGTGCTAGAGTAGCACTGATGACATGTTTTCTCGCAAGTGGAGATCATGAAGAGTTCGTTGTAAAATGTTACATCGATACTGTCTTCATCATTTCTCCATGCGATTTTTGATTTAACTATGGTGGCACAGTTAGTTGGAAAATGGTCCAAACAAGTTACTGTGGCGAATTCTATAACAAGAGGCGAAGTATGTTGCCGCTTTTAAAGCGACAAAGAAGATGTTGAATCATATAGTTCATTCATGAACTTAGTATGATTCCAAGATGGCTTTTGTCAATGGGACACTACTGCAGGTAGTTGCTCCATAACTCAGTCCGAGGAATCCAGGTTCGACCTGTGATTCACATACATACAAAGCCAAGTCCACACAAAATATAAATTTTGTGAAAGCGTTAAAACGCGAGGATATGCAAAGATACACACGGAGCTGAAGTCGTCAGATCCGTTGGACATCAGGCTATACCACAAGTGAAGCATATTTACACCGGTGTGCCACAGGTGTGAAGTGCATTAGCATTAACTAGATTACTGACTCTAGTGCAAGTGGGAGTCTGTAGGAGATATGCCCTAGAGGCGATAATAAATGTTATTGATTATCTCCCTGTTCATAATTAGGTTTATGTTACATGCTATAACTGCTATGGTTCTCGAGTCTACAAATAAAACGAGGCTCGGAGGAAGACTCATATGCACATGTGGGGTAATAAATGGTAAAATGTATTCCTAGTCTGGCGTCTAAGACTAGCTCAAGTGTTGCATGATGGTTCTGTTTTCCTGATCATGGGCATGTCTATGCCAGCAACTTTGAGGGCACAATGTTAGGAAAAACACTTGTGTTGAATCGACCCGATTGATGTTATGCTATGAGATACATTCGTCACAAGTTAATGGTTAATAACACAGAGATGGTTAACGTTTGCATGATTCCTTAGACCATGAGAGTATCGAGTTTCTTCATGCTTGCTTCATGAACTTTGGGGTTTGTTAAACGTCATCCGTAAATGGGTGGCTATTATGGCGGCTTATAGGTTCATAGAAAAGTGTGTCAAGTAACTTGATAGCTCGAGATTGGGATTTGCTCCTCCGACGATGGAGAGATATCTCTGGGCACTCTCGGTGTTACGGTATCCATCATCGTCTGGCCAGACACTTTGTGATTTGATCACGGGGATGCCGGAACACGGTAACGAGAAAAGAGAACAAAACCGATAACGAGGTAACTGGCATAGTGGACAAGTTGTTGATCCACGGGGATGCCAACATGTCTAACCTCGGGTATTTGTAACATATCGTGAAGCAAGAGGAATAGCACACGACAACTGGAGGTTCACTCGAATATTCATTCGTGTGGGTATAGGGGTCAATAAGGGTCTCCACGGCTCCGATGTTGATCATTGATCGGAAAGGGTTCCGTGTCATATCTGTACTTCACCGAACCTATAGGGTCACACGCTTACGGGTCATCTATCTGCTGAATACTAGACAGGGAGTCTGAGAGAAAATCACTGAATAAGTTCTGGACACCGAAAAAGTTTCGGACAGCGGAAAAGTTCCGCAGAGAGAACACCGGATGAGTTTTGGTGAAACTGAAACGTTGTTTCGGGGTATTCCATTAAGTCAAATTGGTTTCGGCACATGCTTGATAATTCTTGGAGGGTGCCAGAATCATTCTGGAAACTTCTAGGAATTTTCCGACATGAAAACAGGAAATGCTCCGAAGCTGCCGGAACTACTTCAGATAATTTTCGCAGATGAAAATCACTAATCCGGAATTGTTCTGGAAAGCATTGAAAATTATTTTAGTGGGTACTAGAAATGTTTTAAGCCCACATAAATATTTTCAATTCGAACGGACGCTGAAAAATGTCGTCGTGAATAGTGAAAGTGCTTTTTGGGTTACTTTTCGGAAAGCCATTATTTTGGGCTTTATCCCAAGATCTTTTGGGGTGACATGGATGGATGAGAGCCCCCTTGGGGTGGCCCTCATGGGGTGTGGACGGCCATAGGAGGGGCTCCCTCATGGAGCAACACATGGCACTTGCTTCCCCCTTTTACCCTTGGAAAGTGGTTCCCTTCATGGGTATTTTTGGTATTATGAATACCGATCCTACCCCTTGGTTTTCCTATATAAGGAGGAGAGGGGGCTGCCCATTCCTTCATCCATTCTCACATACAAGTGCCATGCAATTATCTGGCTTCTCTCTCCCTCCCACGAAAAGAGTTTCGTATAGCCAAAAGGCTGTCTTGGTTCCGGTGGGAACTAGTTCTGGACGGCGAAGCCCTGCCGGATAGATGACACCGTATGTGTGCAACCCCGTAGAGAGGTCGTAGTTTCGATATTTATGCCTGAGGGGCTGTTTGAGAGTGCCTCCCGAAGGGCTGTCCAAGTGACGGTCCGAGTTCTGTGAGTCCTCCCGAAGGGCTATCCGAGTGACCGTCCGAGTTTTGAGGGTCCTCCGGAAGGGCTGTCCGCGACACCATCCGGGGGACTGTTCGACCGCCTCCCGGAGGGCTGTCCGAGGGGCAGATGAGGGAGTACATCCTCGCGTTTGGGAGGTTGTAAATCCTAGCTGCGGGGATCTGCACCGACGATCGTCATCGACTCTACTTCCGCTGCGCTATGAGTCGGTAACGAAAATGATCAAACCTTGTATGCAGTCTCCATAGTGGTCCTGGGCTGGTGCGTAGGTTGGAATTTTTTTGTTTTCTGCTGCGTTACCCAATTGGCTTAAGTTCAGGAATAAAGTCAACACAAACCTCAATGACCTCCTCTGTTTCATGGCCCTTGGAGATGCTTCCTGCTGGCCAAGCATGGTTATGAACATATTTCTTTAAGACTCCCATGAACCTCTCAAAGGGGAACATATTGTGTAGAAATACAGGACGCAGAATGGCAATCTCATTGACTAGGAGAACTAGGACGTGTGTCATGATATTGGAGAAGGATGGTGGGAACACCAACTCGGACAAGACATTGCACCGAATCATTATGTAACCTTGGTAGGATTTCTGGATCGATTACCTTCTGAGAGATTGCATTGAGGAATGCACATAGCTTCACAATGGCTAATTAAACATTTTCCGGTAGAAGCCCCCTCAATGCAACCGGAAGCAGTTGCGTCATAATCACGTGGCAGTCATGAGACTTTAGGTTTTGGAACTTTTTCTCAGCCATATTTATTATTCCCTTTATATTCGACGAGAAACCAGACGGGACCTTCATACTGAGCAGGCATTCAAAGAAGATTTCCTTCTCTTCTTTGGTAAGAGCATAGCTGGCAGGACCTTGATACTGGTTTGGATGCATGCCGTCTTTTTCGTGCATACGTTGCTGGTCCTCCCGTGCCTCCGGTGTATCTTTTGTCTTCCCATACACGCCCAAGAAGCCTAGCAGGTTCACGCAAAGATTCTTTGTCACGTGCATCCCGTCGATTGCAGAGCGGACCTCTAGGTCTTTCCAACAGGTTAGGTCCCAAAATATAGGTTTCTTCTTCCACATGGGTGCGTGTCCGTCATCGTCATTCGGAACAGAATGTCCGCTAGGACCCTTTCCAAAGATTACTTTTAAATCCTTGACCATATCAAGTATATCATCACTAGTACGGTGGCGAGGCTTCTTCCGGCGATCTGCCTCACCTTTGAAATGCTTGCCTTTCTTTCTTAAGAGATGCTTGATCGGAAGAAATCGACGATGTCCCAGGTACACATTCTTCTTACCTTTATCCAAATATATACTTTCAGTATCATCTAAACCGTGAGTGCATGCGTGGTATCCCTTGTTTGTCTGTCCTGAAAGTTTACTAAGAGCAGGCCAATCATTTGTGGTTACAAACAGCAACGCTCGTAGGTTAAATTCATACTGCTTGTGCTCATCCCACACAAGTACACCTTTTTTGTTCCACAGCTATAAAAGTTCTTCAACTAATGGCCTTAAGTACACATCAATGTCGTTGCCGGGTTTCTTTGGGCCTTGGATGAGCATTGGCATCATAATGTACTTCCGCTTCATGCACAACCAAGGAGGAAGGTTACAGATAAATAGAGTCATAGGCCAGGCGCTATGATTGCTGCTCTGCTCCCCAAAAGGATTAATGCCATCTGCACTTAAACCAAACCATACATTCCTTGCGTCATCTTCAAAGTCTCTCCACTTTGTCTCGATTTTTCTCCACTGCGACCCGTCAGTGGGTACTCTCAACTTCCCGTCTTTCTTACAGTCTTCTTTGTGCCATCGCCTCAACTTGGCATGCTCTTTGTTTGGGAACAAACATTTCAACCGTGGTATTATAGGAGCGTACCACATCACCTTGGCAGGAATCCTCTTCCTGGGGCGCTCGCCCTCAACATCACCAGGGTCATCGCGGTTGATCTTATAGCGCAATGCACCGCATACCGGCCATGCATTCAAATTCTCATAATCCTCATCGCGGTACAGGATGCAGTCATTAGGCCATGCATATATCTTCTACGCCTCTAATCCTAGAGGGCAGATGGCCTTCTTTGCTTTGTACGTACTGTCGGGCAATTCGTTGTCCTTTGGAAGCATCTTCTTTAACACTATCAGCATTTTTTCAATTCCCTTGTCAGATACACCATTCTCTGCCTTCCATTGCAGCAATTCCAGTGTGGTACCCAGCTTTTTCTTCTCATCTTTGCAATTTGGGTACAACAATTTCTTGTGATCCTCTAACATGCTCTGCAACTTTAACTTCTCCTTTTCTCTTGCGCAGTTTCTCTTTGCATCAGCAATGGCCCGACCAAGATCATCAGCGGGCTCATCTGATGCATCTTCTTCAGCTTCTTCCCCCATTGTATGACCATCGTATTCAGGGAACCCGTGGCCAGGATAGCTGTCATCATCCTCTTCTTCTTCATTCTCTTCCATTAGAACCTCTCTTTCTCCTTGCTTGATCCAACAGTTATAGCCGGACATGAAACCAGACGTAAACAGGTGGACGTGAATGATTCTTGAGTTAGAGTAATTGTTATCATTCTTACAGACACCACATGGAAAACTCATAAAACCATCCGGCTGCTTGTTTGCCTCAACCGCAAGTAGAAAAGTATGCACGCCATCAATAAACTAGGGAGAGCGTCGGTCATCATACATCCATTGCCGGCTCATCTTCATTACACAACACCGAAAAGACCAAATTAATACAAGTTCATACACACTTATTCTCATAAACAACATACAAACTCTCTAGCTAAAGCATTTAAATGCAACAACAAATGCGATCAAGATCGCAACTAAGGTAACAATTGATCCAGCAACATAGTGATACCATGCCTCTTTATTAATGGCATATTTTCTAATCTTTCTAATCTACAAGCGCATTGCATCCATCTTGATCTTGTGATCATCGACGACATCGGCAACATACAACTCCAGTTTCATCTTCTCTTCTTCAATTCTTTTCAATTTTTCTTTCAAATACTCATTTTCTTTTTCAGCTGAATTTAACTTCTCGACAAGAGGGTCGGTTGCAATTTCCGGTTCACATACCTCCTAGATAAAAATATCTATGTCAACTTCATGGGCATAATTTTCATAAACATGAAATGCAACAAATAGTTATAAAAAAGAATATATATACCACATCCGAATCATAAACCGGACGAGGGCTGACGGGGACAGATATCAAAACCATGCCACTATGTATAACAAACAACCATACAGGTAAGAAAATTATACAAGTAACTATCTAAATCATAGAAACATGATTTTTTTATAAAAAGGATAACAACAAGAGGCTCACCAAGGTGGTGCCGGCGACGGGATGGTGCGGGCGATCGACGGTGGTTAGGACGGGGACGGTGAGGCACTAAGTAACCACACCTACATATGCAAACTAAGAAGTTAATTTGATCTCAAATTGCATATAAATCAAATAAACTCCCACATATAATTACTCCCAAACTAAAACCCACAAATCACTATACTTATAAGCATTGCACGAGCTAATCTAGAAATGAGAGATGAAAGGACAAAGTTGCTAACCTTTGTGAACACTTGGATGGATGGGGTGGTTACAATTTTTGACAAATCTTGGCAAAAATGGAGGATGAGCTCGAGCATGGGGAAGAACAGAGGAGAGGAAACAGGAAAACAGAGAGAATGGGCTCGGGATGGACGAAGGGTTTATATAGGGGCGTCTTTAGTCCCGGTTGGTTATACAAACCAGGACTAAAGGTGTACCTCTAGTCACGGTTTGTGACACAAACCGGGACTAAAGGTGCTCGTGGGGGGACTAAAGTTGCTCGTGGGGGCCCCAGCCTCACGCCAGCCTGCCACAACCCCTTTAGTCCCGGTTTGTGTCACAAACCGGGACTAGAGGTACAAAACGAACCGGGACTAATGATGCCCGTGCCCTAGCCGTTGGAACCGGAACTAATGGTCACATTAGTCCCGGGCGGTAATCAAACCAGGACTAATGATGCGAATGTAAGGTCGTTTTTTTACTAGTGAGAAAACATACTTTCCGGACTTGGATTATATGCACTTATGATTGGGGAACTCTAGCAAGCATCTACAACGACCAAAGATCATTAAGGTAAAACCCAACCATAGCTTTAAGTAACAAGTCCTCTATACTCCCATACACATCAACCCCATGACTCGGGTTTGTGTCTCCGTCACTCACGCAACCCACTATAAGCGAATTATGAACGTATTGCAACATCCTACAGCAATAATCGTACATGCTTGCATGACAAAGAGGGCACAGGACAATACCATAATAAAATATACATCTCAAATCAATCACGATCATCAATTAACCCATGGACAAAACAAATCTACTCAAACATCATAGGACAACCACATATCATTGCGTAATAATATATAGCATAAAGCACCATGTTTAAGTAGAGATTACAGCGGGCAGAAGAGGTGTTACACCACTTTATTGTGGGGGACAGAGTTGGTCATGACGGCGGCGAAGTTGTTGGTGTAAATCGTCTTCACGATGGTTGCCCCGGCGGCGTTCCAGCGGCACCGGGAGAGAGGGGGAGAGAGCCCCCTCCTTCCTCTTCTTCCTTGGATTCCCCCCTAGATGGGAGGAGAGTTTGCCCTCTAGTCCATGGCTGCCATGGCTCCCGGAGGGCAGGAGCCCCTCCGAGATTAGATCTCTCTCTGTTCTCATCAATTTCGTGTTCCTATTTTCTGACCGAAAAATGGTTGTTAAATTGCAGGAGATCAGTAACTCCGATTGAGCTGAAATTTTGAGGGGAATTTTTTCTGGATATTATCTTTCATGCGGAAGAAGAAGGGCCCCAACAGCCTTACAGGGGCTCCATAAGCATGCCAGGCGCGCCCTGGGTAGGGAGGCGCGCCCCTTGGGCTTGTAGGTAAAATGTTGCCAAATGTATATCGAAGTTGTAGAATATTGGCATGAAACAATAAAAAATTATAGATAATACGGAGATGTATCAGCATCCCAAAGCTTAATTCCTGCTCGTCCTTGAGTAGGTAAATAATTTTATGTGGAGTGCTACCTAGCTGTGACACCATGCTTTTTGACAACATTTTCTTTTCAAAATCTTTTTGGTTTTATTTGCATTTTGGTTGACTTTCATTTCACTTTGGGCTTATGAAACCCTGAACCTCATTCCCTAGTGACCCAAAACCCTCATCACCTTGATAAAACCCTGCCACACCTCTCTTGGATCAAATTCCAATATTCAATCTTTTTCCAATAATTTATTTTCTTCCTTTGGGAAACTATGTCATCACCATGGGTTGTGAAGCAACTTATAGTTCTGATGATCAGAAAGATCCCAAACTTACGTCACACCTTCTTATCATCATATAACCTCATAATCTTCAAAAATATTCCATTGTCCAATAATTTTTTTGCCAAGAATAATTGTTTTCTTTCTGGTAAGAACTGGCCATTTGTGAAGTGTGACGACCCCTGCTTAATCGTGCACTAATCATACACGCATATGCACACGATCAAGCCTAAGGACTCACTTGAAGATATCACAACACAACTCTAAAACATAAATAAATTCATACAAGCTTAATATTACAAGCCAGGGCCTCGATGGCTCGAATACAAAGCTCGATGGCATACAAGTGTCAGCGGAAGCGTCAGATATCTAGGTACAGATATATATTATAGGACAGAGGAATAAGCCTTCATAGAGGCGGGGTAAAAATAAAAGCTACGATCGAAAGGCGTAGGCCTCCTGCCCTGGGCCCTCCAATCCTACTCCTGGTCGTCAGACGGCTCCTTGTTGTAGTAGTAATCTCCGGGCTGGCAGTAGTAGTTGTCGTCGCCGTAGACATCTGGCTCCGGGGCTCCGTCGTGTGGATGCGACAAATGGATAAAAAAGGGGAAAAAGGAAAAATAAAGCAAACGTGAGTACTCATCCGAAGTACTCAGCAAGCAAGGAACTACACTACATACGCAACATTTTCAAAGGGGGCTGTATATGTGGACTGGGCTGCAGAAATGCCAGAATAGAGGGGGAAAGCCTAGTCCTATCGAAGACTAGCATCTTCAGCATCTTCAACGGTCTCGCAGCATTAGAAGAGAGTAGACCAACATAATGTAAAGTAAAGCAGTAATGTCATCAACCTCGGCCGGGGATTCTTCCTCGACTCCCTGCGAGAAAGCAATCCCAGAGCCGTACTATCCATTTCTCATCTCATGTCATGTTCTAGTTGTACCGATCGGGATACAACTCCGAGTGTCCGTTACCGTAGGACAGGCTATCGATAGAAGTTTCTTCCCTGCAGGGGTGCACCAACTTACCGACCACGCTCACTTAACTCCGGCCGGACACACTTTTCTGGGTCATGCACGGCCTCGGCTAAGCAACACGCCGCAACCCGACCAAATACTTAACAGAGAGGTCAGCACGCAGGACTAACCTATGCCCCCAGGGGTCTTGGGCCATCGCCCCGGACGCTCCTGCACATTGCGTACACCGCCGGTGAGCAGACCTAGCAACCCCTTATACAAGCGCGGTTGCGTTCCCAGTACAACCCAGCGTGTGCTGCTCAGTTGCTGACGTCTATTAAGCTTCGGCTGAAGTATACGACGCAGAACGCCCATACTATGCCCACGTGATGGTTAGTGCTATCAGGCCAGAGGCCCCTCGGATCAAATATCCAAACCGTAGTGGATTAGGGGCGCGTGGTAACGAGCAGAGACTCACGATCGATGTGACCCCGTCGCCCCTTCTCGAGGACTTGCGGCAAGGGCTAAGAATGCCCGGCCATGCCTCGTAGTTATCTCGCGGGCACCTCTCAGGTCAACCCGACTGCACATCACTTCGCATTCATGCTCGCGCGGGTACCCCTCAGGGCCGACCCGTCTTTAGTATCATGGTTCATAGTCAAGTCATAATATACAAGGTAACTGTGTGTCTGACACCGAAGGGAACCCTGAGGAATCACCCTCGATGGAATTCCCGCTCAATGTTATCATCAAGGTGAACGAAGGAGGAATCACCCTCGAGGTCCACAATTGAGAGGTTGCGCGACGGCGTCGTTATCGGGGGTGGTGTAGGAGGAATCACCCTCGCTTACCATGACCGATTAACTAACCTAAAAGGTTATCATCAGAAGTGCTGACGAGGTATCACCCTCGGCACTCGATAGTAACCCAGTAGTGTCGAGCATCTTAGGGGAAGTGACGTGCGGTGCCAGGTTCTAATCTTCAATCCCGTTGCTCGGGTCTTCTGAGAGTCCAGTGGGGCAGTCGGGACAAGTGGGTGTCTCTGTCGGGTATCTACCCAGCCTATTCTAAACAGTCTAGGATAATAGGAAGGTATCAACAGTAGGCTACAATTAAACAGGCTATGCAACAGATATAGGAAAACAGTAGCAGTAGCAGTTCTAATGCAAGCATAAGAGAGAAGAGATTAGGCGATATAGGCATGCTCAAAATGGGGGTGCTTGCCTGTCTGCTCTGGGGAAGGGCAAGGTTGTCGGGAACGTAGTCGTACTCCGGAGCGGCGTCTGCCTCAGGAGCTACGGCAACGTCGGGGTCTACCGAAAGAGAAGAGGGGGAGGAAACAAGTAAATATAATGCAATCAGATACAACACAGTGCGTGCGATGCTATGATGCAGTGCAGGGTTGCCTAAATATGCCTCTAAGTCATTTTAGTTTTTTTTTAGAATTATTCTGGGATTTAATATCCGGGGTGTGTGCACTATTCATCTGCCAGATTCGCGCCCGGAGTTACGAGTTCTACTACTTAGAGGGTTCCTGCAAATAAACAGACGGCATGATCAGACTCGGCTCGTCGTTCTGAGCAACTTTCATGTTTTAACTTTTTCGATCCGAGCTACGGTTTAAAAGTTATTAATTTTCAAAGATTTATTGATTTTTTGGAATTATTTTATTTGCAGAAAAGAGAATTATGATGTCAGTGACATCAGCAAGTCAACAACGGCTGTTCAGGTCAAACCTGACATGTGGGTCCAGTGGGACCCACATGTCAGCCTCTGTTTGTCTAATAGTGGATTAAATCAATTAACAGGTTTAATTAACTAAGTGGGGCCCTTCTGTCAGTGTCACATTAACTAACTAATCAACTTTTATTTTTAAAAGTGTTTAATTAGACTAATTATCGGATGGGGCCCACATGTCATACTCCGTGGATGAACAGTAACCACGTTGACCAGGTCAACGTGGTCAACCGAGGCGCTGGGGCCCACTGGCAGTGGCCCAGGGTGGACCCCACGCGTGCCACATCGGCTGGCCAGCATTTAAATGCCGACGAGCTGAAAAACACGGCGGCGCGGCTCGGGCTTCCGTCGGAATTCGCCTACATACGGCCGTTTAGAGCGCGGCCGGGCTCTTTCGAACAAGCAGACGACGGCGAGTCGAACTGTGGTGGCCGGAATCAAGTGCTGCGACATTGCCGGCGGCGAGAAGCTCGGGCGAGCTATGTCAACAGCAGTACGGGGCACTAACAGGCGAAAAGAGAGAGGGGACGTGCTCTACGCGGCGCGGTGAATCTAACGGACATACGCCCGTGACCAAAAGGTCACGGGAGCCTCGTCGGCGATGATGTCCGCGGCGTCGGGCTCGTGTTCGCGTGGAGAAGCTGCCAGCGAGTGCGTGCGGAGCCACAGAGAGATGAGGAGGGAGGAGTGGCTCAAAGTGAAGGCGCACGCTGGCCCAGTGACAGTTTAGGAGCCGCAGAGACGTCGCCGAGGACGAAGACGAACGGCGGCGACCCAAGGTTGAAGACGAAGCTCGTGGACGAAGTAGCGCTCCTCCGCTCCCTTCAGCTGCTCTGGTAGGCGTAGTCGACCACGGCACTCCTCCCAGGCACACTCAGACGAGGTGGGAAGGCCGTTGGCCACGACAGCGGCGGAACGCGGCGACAGGGGCGCTCGGCCACCGGATCTGAGAAGGGAAGAGAGGCGGAGCGAGCGAGAGGAGAAGGGGGAGAATGACGGAGAGGCCAGGGAGGAGTGGACTGGCGTCGGCTTATCCCCTCGTCGGCTCCAGGCGTCGGTGGCACCGGCGTGTCGGCGCGCGCGCTCGCGCCCACTGCGACGGCGACACGCACAGGAGAGAGACGATGACATGGGCCTGGTGGGCTGGACTCTAGGCACTATGCACTTAGGCTAGTGCACAGTGGCCTTTACTTATTCTTTTCCTTTTCTATTTTCTTTTTCTTTATTTCAATTCTGTTTTGTAATAGTTAGAACACTTTTGCACTTTTGTAAAGTATGGGAATTGTCCCCAATATTACAATGCAATATTCCCTTCCACCAAAAATTGGTTTGGGCAGATTTGGACTCCATTTGAATTTGAAATGATTTTAATGAATTTAAATATCCTGTTTTGGTGTTGTTTCATCTTGTTAGAGTCACTTATCTAACTCCAACTATTTTGATGATGATTTTACAAATGTTCTTGGATTATTTGCCATTTAATGAACATTTTTCCAACAGTGTTTGATCAACTTCATATTTCACTTTTGAATTTGAGTTGATTTTCAAAATGGAGTTGATTTGCTTTGATTAACCTCTATGTTTAAGCACTGCAAATGAGATGACTTGGCATTATCAGCAGCTGATCATAGTGGCTATTACACAGGGGTGTTACAAGTTCTCCTCCTCTAAAAGAAATTCTCGTCCCGAGAATTTAGGAGGTAGAAGGAAAGAGTCCGGGATATTCTTCCCGAAGATGTTCCTCGCGTTCCCAAGTGGCTTCATCTTCAGTATGATTCGACCACTGCACTTTCAGGAACTTGGTCGTCTTCTGACGAGTTCGACGTTCAGCTTCATCAAGGATGCGGATCGGATGCTCCTTATAAGATAAGTCGTCTTGCAACTAAAGCATCTCGTGATCCACTGCGCGGTGCGGAGATTCCTTGAAGCATTTGCGAAGTTGTGACACGTGGAAGACATCATGAATATGAGAGAATTGTGGCGGCAACTCCAATTTATAAGCCACCTGTCCACGTGTAGCCATGATGCAGAAAGGACCGATATAGCGAGGAGCTAGCTTGCCCTTGATTCCGAAACGACGGGTGCCTTTCATAGGAGTGACACGAAGATAAGCATGATCACCTGGTTGATAAGTCAGACCCCATCGTTTGCAATCATAATTGCTCTTCTGGCGGTCTTGAGCTGCTTTGAGATTTTCCCGGACGATTCTGAATTGTTCTTCAGTGTGTTGAATAATGTCCGGTCCAACGAGAGGTCGTTCCCCAGTTTCTGACACTTACGTCCATAAAGCACTTCGAAGGGGGCCATTTTCAAGCTGGCTTGATAGCTGTTGTTATAAGAGTACTCGGCATACGGGAGAGATTCCTCCCATTTCTTACCGAATGATATAACACAAGCTCGAAGCATGTCTTCAAGCACTTGATTAACGCGCTCAACTTGGCCTTGGGATTGGGGATGATAAGCTGAACTCCATGTAATGTGAGTTCCCATAGCTTCTTGAAAACTTTCCCAGAATTTGGAAGTGAATAGACCACCACGGTCCGAACTAATCTCCTTCGGAATACCATGGAGTGAAACGATTCTGGAGATATACAGCTCTGCTAGCTGGCTAGCAGTGATAGTCTCCTTAATAGGTAGGAAATGAGCAACCTTGGAAAGTTGATCAACGACGACAAGAATAGCGTCGTGACCTTTTTGAGACTTAGGAAGACCAGTAATGAAATCCATCTGTACTTTATCCCACTTCCATAGAGGAATAGGGAGCGGTTGCCGAATTCCAGCAGGCTTCTGACGTTCCGCTTTCATGCGACGACATACGTCACATTCCGCAACGTATCGAGCAATGTCCTGCTTCATTCTGGACCACCAGTACCTCTGTCGGAGATCACGATACATCTTAGTGCTACCCGGATGGATAGACAGCGGTGTATCATGAGCCTCCTTCATGACCTTGTCGGTCATCAGCTCGAAGCGAGGTACTACGATGCGGTCTCGAAAATATAATGTTCCATCTTCAGCAACTGAGAAATCCCGGTACTTCTCAAGGTGAAGCTCTTTCTTCATCAGGTCAATCTCAGCATTTTTGGCTTGCGCTTCCTTAACAGCCTTCTGAAGATCTGGCTGTACCACAAGGTTATTAAGAGAACCTTGGGGAACAATCCGTAGATTCAGCTGATTCAATTCTGCATAGAGACGAGGTTGAGCTCATCTAACCATGAGGTTGTTGCAATATGAGTTGCGGCTCAGAGCATCAGCCATTACATTAGCCTTGCCCGGGGTATATGAAATACCGCAGTCATAGTCCGTAATTGTTTCTAACCATCGTTGCTGACGGAGATTAAGATCCGGTTTGGTGAACAAGTATTTCAGACTCTGTTGATCGGTATAAATCTCACACCGGTTACCCAGAAGGTAATGTCGCCATAAATTTAATGCATAGATCACTGCAGCAAGTTCAAGATCATGCACCGGATAATTTTCTTCATGCGGACACAATTGACGTGAAGCATATGCAATCACTCTTCGTTCTTGCATTAGGACACAGCCTAATCCCTGACAAGAGGCGTCGCAGTATATGACAAAGTCCTTGCGGGAATCAGGAGGAGCAAGCACTGGAGCAGAGGTAAGCTTGTCCTTGAGGGTCTGGAAACTTTCCTGACATTTGTCTGTCCACTCAAACTTAACGCCTTTGTGGAGTAGATTAGTCAAGGGCTTGGCGATCTTGGAGAAGTTCTCGACGAATCATCGGCAATAACTAGCTAGACCGAGGATGCTTCGGACTTGCTTGGCATTCTTCGGAGGAGTCCAGTCAAGGATAGCCTGAACACGCTCCGGGTTAACGGCAATACCGTCCTTGGAAATCACATGTCCAAGGTAAGTCACTTCAGAAAGCTAGAATTCACATTTGGAGTACTTGGCATATAACTTGTGCTCTCGAAGCCTCTCCAGAACAAGGCAAAGATGTTCGGCATGTTCTTCCTTATTCTTCGAATATACTAGGATATCGTCCAGATATACCACGACGAACTTGTCGAGGTAATCCATGAATATGTAATTCATTAAGAGGGAGAACATAGCTGGAGCATTCGTCAGGCCAAATGACATGACAATGTATTCATAGGAGCCATATCGAGTAACGAATGCAGTCTTTGGAATATCCTCTTCACGGACACGGATCTGGTGATGACCCAACATCAAGTCGAGTTTAGAGAACAGCGAAGATCCAGCGAGTTGATCGTATAAGTCGTTGATCCGGGGAAGTGGATATTTATTCTGAATGGTTGCCTGGTCGATAGGACGGTAATCTTGGACCAACCTATTTGTACCATCTTTCTTCTTGACGAAAAGAGACGGTGCTCCCCAGGCAGAGGAACTGGGTCGGATGAAACCCTTCCTTAAGGATTTTTCGATTTCTTCCTTGAGCTCGATAAGATGGTGCGGAGGCATCTTGTAGGGAAGCTTCGCAATAGGAGTGGTGCCAGGCTTCAAGTCAATGACGAACTCGACAGCTCTAGTAGGGGGTATTCCTGGAAGTTCTTCTGGAAAAACATCCGGGAAGTCACAGACAACTGGGATGTTCTCGATCCCCTCAAGTGGAGAAGCGTTCAACGCATTCAAGGCATAAATCTGAGCCTTAGCATTCTGAGTGATATGAGCTTGATAATTCACTATCTCATTCGATGGGTGCAGAAGGTGTAGAACTTTAGTGGCACAATTGATTGAGGCATAATGAGCCTTCAACCAATCCATTCCGAGAATAAGGTAAATCTTTGAAGATTGTAGGATAATGGGGTTTGCATGAAAATGCAACCCTTCAATCTCAACAGTGACTTGGGGGCTGAATATAGAAGTTCGGCATCGTCCCGCGGGAGTGTTTACTACTACCGGATGTTGTAGTGTTTCGCACTTAACGTCATGCAGGAGTGCAAAATGTTGTGACATGAATGAATGCGATGATCCTGAATCAAATAAAACAGTTGCAGGTACTGAATTAACGAGAAGTGTACCCATCACAGTATCTGGTTGATCTGGAGCTTCAGACATGTTAACGTGGTAGAACTGCCCACGACCATAAGAAGGTCTGGCATTGTTGTTGCGCTGTTGAGGAATACCACGGCCAATTCCACGGCCAGCAGAGGGAAGGGCCAACTGATTCTGACTCTGAGAGCAATCTCTGGCACGGTGACCTGGCTGGCCACACTTGAAGCATAGTCCATTGTCAGGACGTGGTGCAGGAGCTCGAGGTGCTGGAGCCTGTAGAGGCTGCCTCGGCGGTGGAGGAGGCAGACGTGATGCAGCATAAGAGGGCCTGTGCACTGGTGCTGCTGGATGATACATACTCTGAGGGATCCAGATACGGCGCTTTTGGGAAGACGAGCCCGAAGATGAGCCCATCTCACGAGTGCGTCGGGTAGCTTCCTTGTGCTTCTTCAATCCAGTCTCGACCATAATAGCCTTATTCACCAAGGTGGCGAAATCAGGGTAGTCTTGAACAAGCAGGGCTAACTGAATGTCATGGTGCAGCCCGTCGCGGAATTTCTCCTGCCTACGTTCATCAGTGGGAACGTCCTCTTCAGCGTAGCGAGTTAAGTCCAGAAACTCGCGCTGATATACTTCCACAGATTTGTTGCCCTGAACGAGACTACGGAACTCGGCCTTCTTCCGAGCTATGACAGCTTGAGGAATATAGCGTGCACGGAAAGCAATATTGAATTCAGCCCAAGTGATGACAGTACCAGGTGGTAGAGTCTGTCGATGAGTGGCCCACCACTATGATGCGGGACCCTTCAGAAGGTATGTCGCAAAGGTGACATAGTTGACCTGGGCGACACCAGCAGACTCGATCTCATGAGAGATGTCACGCAGCCAATCATCTGCATCCAATGGGTTGATAGTGTTGCGGAAGAACGACGGGTTGAGCCGCATAAATTCTGGCAAGGTGATGGAAGGTAGTGGCTGGTCGGCATTGGGACGGGGGAATTGCTGGATAATCCCCGTCATGAATTGGCGGTTGAGTTCGAACTGTTGCATCATCGCAGCCATATAGTCAGGTGGCGGCGGTGGTGGTGGATTGTTGTCAGCCATCCTGTTAAATCGACAGGGGTAGTTTAGCAGAAGCCAATGCGAGTGTTTAACGGCATGCATGATGTAACGTGACGGAATTTAACTAGTACAACAGATGCTTAATAGTAGTCATTAAGTCATACAGATCCATACATCGTCGGTTACATTCGGGCAGCATAATGGCGCAAATTCAAAAGCTAGACATGCTAGGCGGCGCACAAGCACGCGGTAAGGAAGTACACAACGAGACATAGCAAAGGCTACATCAACGTCGGAGAAAACCACTGAAACGGGGTAGCTACAAGTGCGGACGACGGACGTTCATCGCAGAAGGATCCTGCGCTCCATGTGCACTCTGATGCAGAACCTGGTCTCGAACTGTAAGAAGAGGTCCACGTGCAGGCGTGTGACCTCCCGCAGCAGGCCAATCGATCCGTGATGGTATCTTGGTCCTGCTCGGGTAAAGAATGTGCTCCGGATGTATCCCTGCACGAACAGCTGGTAACAACTGCGTCATAGCCTCGTAGAGTCATGCTCGAGTAGCGAACAACTCGACAGCAAGAGCGCGAACCGTGCGATCCAGAGCCTGAGTACAGTGAATCAGAACTCGCTGATCGTAGCGACGAGGCTCGTAAGGGGCACAGACAGTTGTGTAGAATCGAGAAGCATCTCCAACAGGGGCATACGAAATATAACGATACTCTGAGGCATCCAAGTCAGCACTGAACTGTCCTTGAAGACGTGCGACAGCAGACTAGGCGGCATCATGGACTGCCATCTCAATCATCACGCCGATAACGTGAAAATGGTGTAGCTCAGTGTCTGAGTCATCCTGCTGATCGTAGATGCAAACATCAGCATAGTACTGCTCCTGGTTGAACTCATGATAAACCTCGTACACCATGTACTCGGGGCACCAGCGGTATCCTAGCCTGATCAAAAGGGCGATCAGTACAGCTGGAAACCCAGGGACGTCTGGAACACAGGTGCGAAGCACAAGCTGTGTCGCAGGGCGAGGTGGAAACAGATGGTCGATCTGAAATAAGAAGATTTCAGGATTGTCATTCGACGACGAGAAATATAACAGATCTCGAATGGAAAGATTAAACAAAACAATGGAAAGGAAATGATTATCAGACTAATCGGATCAAAGACAGGGAAATCGCACTGAATCCAGCTCTCCGGGTGGATAGAATTATCGAGATCCTAAGTGTCGGTGTTAGTAAATTTTATTAAACCCGAATAGAAGAGAGATCAGAGTCCCAGAGTAAAGACGAGGAATAAAAGATCCTAATACCACCCAGTTGGCGTTGTTGGCCCGTAAGCCACACAGCCAAGTTAGTAAAATATTTTTGACCACTAGACTCAACTTCGGCCAAAGAGTTGGGAAGGGGGGACTCCTAGAGGCAGTCGGCTCTGATACCAACATGTGATGACCCCGGCTTAATCGTGCACTAATCATACACGCATATGCACACGATCAAGCCTAAGGACTCACTTGAAGATATCACAACACAACTGTAAAACATAAATAAATTCATACAAGCTTAATATTACAAGCCAGGGCCTCGAGGGCTCGAATACAAAGCTCGATGACATACAAGTGTCAGCGGAAGCATCAGATATCTGGGTACAAATATATATTACAGGACAGAGGAATAAGCCTTCACAGAGGCGGGGTAAAAATAAAAGCTATGATCGAAAGGAGTAGGCCTCCTGCCCTGGGCCCTCCGATCCTACTCCTGGTCGTCAGACAGCTCCTCGTAGTAGTAGTAATCTCCGGGCTGGTAGTAGTAGTGGTCGTCGCCGGGGACATCTGGCTCCAGGGCTCCGTCGTCTGGATGCGACAAATGGATAAAAAAGGGGAAAAGGAAAAATAAAGCAAACGTCAGTACTCATCCGAAGTACTCAGCAAGCAAGGAACTGCACTACATATGCAACATTTTCAAAGGGGGCTGTATATGTGGACTGGGCTGCAGAAATGCCAGAATAGAGGGGGAAAGCCTAGTCCTATCGAAGACTAGCATCTTCAGCATCTTCAATGGTCTCGCAGCATTAGAAGAGAGTAGACCAACATAATGTAAAGTAAAGCAGTAATGTCATCAACCTCGGCCGGGGATTCTTCCTCGACTCCCTGCAAGAAAGCAATCAAAGAGCCGTACTATCAAGTTCTCATCTCATGTCATGTTCTAGTTGTATCGATCGGGATACAACTCCGAGTGTCCGTTACCATAGGACAGGCTATCGATAGAAGTTTCTTCCCTGCAGGGGTGCACCAACTTACCCACCACGCTCGCTTAACTCCGGCCGGACACACTTTTTTGGGTCATGCCCGGCCTCGGCTAAGCAACACACCGCAACCCTACCAAATACTTAACAAAGAGGTCAGCACGCCGGACTAACCTATGCCCCCATGGGTCTTGGGCCATCGCCCCGGATGCTCCTGCACGTTGCGTACACCACCGGTGAGCAGACCTAGCAACCCCTTATACAAGCGCGGTTGCGTTCCCAGTCCAACCCAGCGTGTGCCGCTCAGTTGCTGATGTCTATTAAGCTTCGGCTAAAGTATATGACGCAGAACGCCCATACTATGCCCACGTGATGGTTAGTGCTATCAGGCCAGAGGCCCCTCGGATCAAATATCCAAACCGTAGTGGATTAGGAGCGTGCGGTAACGAGCAGAGACTCACGATCGATGTGACCCTGTCGCCCCGTCTCGAGGACTTGCGGCAAGGGCTAAGAATGCCCGGCCACGCCTCGTAGTTATCTCGCGGGCACCTCACAGGTCAACCCGACTCCACATCACTTCGCATTCATGCTCGCGCGGGTACCCCTCAGGGCCGACCCGTCTTTAGTATCATGGTTCATAGTCAAGTCATAATATACAAGGTAACTGTGTGTCTGACACCGAAGGGAACCCTGAGGAATCACCCTCGATGGAATTCCCGCTCAATGTTATCATCAAGGTGAACGAAGGAGGAACTGCCCTCGAGGTCCACACATGAGAGGTTGCGCGACGGCGTCATTATCGGGGGTGGTGTAGGAGGAATCACCCTCGCTTACCACGACCGATTAACTAACCTACAAGGTTATCATCAGAAGTGCTGACGAGGTATCACCCTCGGCACTCGATAGTAACCCAGTAGTGTCGAGCATCTTAGGGGAAGTGATGTGCGGTGCCAGGTTCTAATCTTCAATCCCGTTGCTCGGGTCTTCTGAGAGTCCAGCGGGGCAGTCGGGACAAGTGGGTGTCTCTGTCGGGTCTCTACCCAGCCTATTCCAAACAGTCTAGGATAACAGGCAGGTATCAACAGTAGGCTACAATTAAACAGGCTATGCAACAGATATAGGAAAACAGTAGTAGTAGCAGTTCTAGTGCAAGCATAAGAGAGAAGAGATTAGGCGATATAGGCATGCTCAAAATGGGGGTGCTTGCCTGTCTGCTCTGGGGGAAGGGCAAGGTCGTCGGGAACATAGTCGTACTCCGGAGCGGCGTCTGCCTCAGGAGCTACGGCAACGTCGGGGTCTACCAAAAGAGAAGAGGGGGAGGAAACAAGTAAATATAATGCAATCAGATACAACACAGTGCGTGCGATGCTATGATGCAGTGCAGGGTTGCCTAAATATGCCTCTAAGTCATTTTAGTTTTTTTTAGAATTATTCTGGGATTTAATATCCGGGGTGTGTGCACTATTCATCTGCTGGATTCGGGACCGGAGTTACGAGTTCTTCTACTTAGAGGGTTCCGGCAAAGAAACAGACGGCACGATCAAACTCGGCTCGTCGTTCTGAGCAACTTTCATGTTTTAACTTTTTCGATCCGAGCTATGGTTTAAAAGTTATTAATTTTTAAAGATTTATTGATTTTCTGGAATTATTTTATTTGCAGAAAAGAGAATTATGACGTCAGCATGATGTCATGCTGACATCAGCAAGTCAACAGCGGCTGTTCAGGTCAAACCTGACATGTGGGTCCAGTGGGACCCACATGTCAGCCTCTGTTTGTCTAATAGTGGATAAATCAATTAACAGGTTTAATTAACTAAGTGGGGCCCTTCTGTCAGTGTCACATTAACTAACTAATCAACTTTTATTTTTAAAAGTGTTTAATTAGACTAATTATCGGATGGGGCCGACATGTCATACTCCGTGGATGAACAGTAACCACGTTGACCAGGTCAACGTGGTCAACCGAGGCGCTGGGGCCCACTGGCAGTGGCCCAGGGTGGACCCCACGCGTGCCACGTCGGCTGGCCGGCGTTTAAACGCCGGCGAGCTCAAAAACACGGTGGCGCGGGTCGGGCTTCCATCGGAATTCGCCTACAGACGGCCGTTTAGAGCGCGGCCGGGCTCTTTCGAACAAGTAGACGACGGCGAGTCGAACTGTGGTGGTGGCAAAGGCTGTGGTGGCCGGAATCGAGTGCTGCGACATCGCCGGCGGTGAGAAGCTCGGGCGAGCTATGTTAATAGCAGTACGCGGCACTAACAGGCAAAAAGAGAGAGGGGACGTGCTCTACGCGGCGCGGTGAATCTAACGGACATATGCCTGTGACCAAAAGGTCACCGGAGCCTCGTCGGCGACGAGTTCCGCAGCGTCGGGCTCGGGTTCACGTGGAGAAGCTGCCAGCGCATCCGTGCGGAGCCGCAGAGAGATGAGGAGGGAGGAGTGGCTCACAGTGAAGGCGCACGGTGGCCCGGTGATAGTTTAGGAGCCGCAGAGACGTCGCCGGGGACGAAGTCGAACGGCGGCGACCCGAGGTTGAAGACGAAGCTCGTGGACGAAGCAGCGCTCCTCCGCTCCCTCCAGCTGCTCCGGTAGGCCTAGTCGACCACGGCGCTCCTCCCAGGTGCACTCAGACGAGGTGGGAATGCCGTTGGCCACGGCAGCGGCGGATCGCGGCGACAGGGGCGCTCGGCCACCGGATCTGAGAAGGGAAGAGAGGCGGAGCTAGCGAGAGGAGAAGGGGGAGAATGACGGAAAGGCCAGGGAGGAGTGGAGGGGCGGCGGCCTTATCCCCTCGTCGGCTCCGGGCATCGGTGGCGTCGGCGTGTCAGCGCGTGACCGGCACGCGCGCTCGTGCCCACTGCGACGGCGACACGCACAGGAGAGAGACGACGACATGGGCCTGGTGGGCTGGACTCTAGGCACTGTGCACTTAGGCTAGTGCACAGTGGCCTTTACTTATTCTTTTCCTTTTCTGTTTTCTTTTTCTTTATTTCAATTCTGTTTTGTAATAGTTAGAACACTTTTGCACTTTTGTAAAGTATGGGAATTGTCCCCAATATTACAATGCAATATTCCCTTCCACCAAAAATTGGTTTGGGCAGATTTGGACTCCATTTGAATTTGAAATGATTTTAATGAATTTAAATATCCTGTTTTGGTGTTGTTTCATCTTGTTAGAGTCACTTATCTAACTCCAACTATTTTGATGATGATTTTACAAATGTTCTTGGATTATTTGCCATTTAATGAACATTTTTCAAACAGTGTTTGATCAACTTCATATTTCACTTTTGAATTTGAGTTGATTTTCAAAATGGAGTTGATTTGCTTTGATTAACCTCTATGTTTAAGCACTGCAAATGAGATGACTTGGCATTATCAGCAGCTGATCATAGTGGCTATTCCACAGGGGTGTTACATGAAGCAACCCCTATTTTCCTAACTCAGAAAACTCCCAAATAAATTCCCTGAGATACTAGGGAACCTATCTAGCCACAATATTCAAAAATATCACTTTGGCCAATATAACTTTTTAGCAACAAGGCTCTGCCACGTTGCTGCATTTTTTGGGACCTCTATGAAGGAAGTACTAGCAAGAGGTATCCAATGGCCATGAAATTTTTATGGCATCTCCTACACATCAAATGACTCCCACACACCAAAATTCAGCTTCAGAAGATCAAACATATGAGTGAACCAAGCTCATTTAGTTTCTGGACCAGTAAGGTGGTTTACACATGAACTATATTCAAAACTAGTCCAAACCCTTTCAAAATTTTACAGTTCAGTCCCTCCAAGGTGGAACACACCAGACATCTCCACAAGCTTCATCTCCAGCTCACCTCCTCTCTGGATCTCTCTCAAGATTACTATCAGGAACTGTAGTTGAAGCTACCTTTCGATTCGGAGTGAACCTTGCCAAACCAGAGGCACAGGAGGGCTAAGTGGTCGAAGGAGAAGCTGCTGGACAAGGTGCGCTGGACCTGCGTGGCCTCCAGGAGCCAGCCACCATGGTGAGCACGACGCTGGCATGCCAGAGCACGCGCTCTGTGCCACGCCCGCGTCTGATGTGACGACTCCGAATGCCCGCGTCGCCGTACCTTGTCCGAGCATGCCAACTACCTTCTAGCCGTCCACGTACCCCACTCTAGAGGTTTCCCCTCACCGGAATCATCCTTGGCGGCCTCCACGCACCAGGGCACTGTGCCGCCCGTGCGGCCACAGTGGCTGAACCGCCGTTGTCTTCCTCCACGTGCGGCCACTGCATGCATTAACTACGCCTGCCCTCTCCTATCCCATCGACCGCAACCCGCCAGCCAGCACAGTGTTCTCGCGCCGGCGACGTGTCCCGCGCCTTGCCACTTCTAGAGAGCTCGCCCGAGCTCGCCTCCCACCTATAAAAGGCCATGGCCAGCCCCGCCGAGCTCCTCGCCCCACTCCACCACCACACAATCACCCTTCAGAGCGTCCAGCCACGGTCGAGAGGCCCTCTGGCCTCGAACATCGCCGGAGGTCTGCCGCCACCCGAGCCCAGTCGCCTCGCCGTTCCACTCCTTCCCAGCCTCCACTGACGCCACCAGCGAGTTCAGCTCACTCCACTGACCACGCCCAACCTCTTGCCCGACCGAATCCTTGGCGGAAACGCCATCTTCGACGATGCCCGAGAAGCACCGCCGCTGGAGTGGAAGGGGATGATGCTGTCCGACCATCTTCCGTCGAGTTACAGGTATGTGCGTGTTCGCCTCGGTGAGCCTGTTCCACCCCCACTCTCACCCGACCTCGCCATCGACCACATCGCCGGCGAAGATCGCCGGAGCTCCGCTCCTCTCTCTTCTCTCTATCTCTCTCCTACTTAAACCCAGCCTCGGGGCCCGCTCGTCAGTAGCTCAGCCACGCGCGTGTGAAGCGGTAAGTGGAGACGCCCCTCCACTTTACGCCTTCGACGTGGCCCCCTGTTAGTTTTTCTAATTTCTGTTTTAGTTCATATTTGACCAGTAACTTTGACCAACTACAACTTTTTATCCATAAGTCCAAATCACCTGATTCTTTTTGCATTTGGTTTGTCTTGACCTACTCTAATTTCTTGTAAAATTTGGTATTTTTCTCATGCCCACAGAATTTCTGGTAGACAAAACAGTGTTAAGTGATATTTTAAATTGTTGTTTTAAATTATTTTCAGAAGGAAACTTTGGTGGTTTTGAAGACCAGAAGTTTTTGGGCAACCCAACAGAGCAAGGCAAGACAGGACACCCATTTCATGAAGCATTTCAATAGCATTGCATATTTAAATGATTTACTTCCATTTACTTGCTATATAATAATACATAGAAGTTAATTTCAAATTCCTAGTTGCTGTTATCATAAGTTATTATAATAAACCACTATGCTTGCCAAAGGAACCTAGTCGGTTGATCTTGAGTCACCTGTCCGGGCTTATTCGTGCAACCACATTTGCCGGTATGGGACGGCCTTGACTTGGTCTGGCTCCGTGCTCTTTCACCGGTACCTCCATATAGGGAGGGTTATGCGTGCGTGCTACCCTGATCAGGTAGATGGCGATAACCCTGTGATCCCAGTTGAGTATTATGCCGGCGTCCCCGTTTGGGACAGTTTAGTTTGGCCACGACGGTGGCATGTGTCATGAGGTGACAGAGGGGCCACCCAGGGCTTGACTCAGGGGGAGGATGATTGCCGGTGGTACGATGGGAGGGTCACAGGTCAGGCAGGTTTCGTTGGAGTAACTCCGCTCCACCCGAATGGGAACATGTATTAAGTACGAGGCCGGGTACTCCATGGTGTGGGTAAAGTGTGCAACCTCTGCAGAGTGTAAAATCTATTCAAATAGCCACGTCCACGGTATTGAACAGCCCTGTCCAGACCTCACTAGGTGGTCAACCGTAACAGTGATAATAATGATGGAAGAACTCATCTCATGACCGGAAGTCCTCGGTGACTTATGAGTATTCCGAGGGTTGTCAGACAACCCGGAAGAGAGTAAGTTGGTAACTGTTGACAGTAAGTGGAACACTTAAGATTTTAACATGTTACTTGCCATGCTATTGTTTGCTGCATTATTTGGTGGTCATGAGCTTGCGAGTACATTCAAAGTACTCACCTGGCGTATCATGCCAGATGCAGGAGAAGCTGAAGATGGAGGTCCTGATGGCTCATGCTACGCTAGCTAGGCTGTGTCCCAGTAGTCTCCCTGTGGATGTTGTTTTCGCTATGTTCCGCTACGCGGTAGAGTTTCCCAGTAGTACCGAGGCCCTGCTATGTTTCAAAAATAATGTAGATATTGTCGTAGCACCAGGTGTGCTTTGGCCTCGCTGTCTTTGTAAAATATGATCTTGTACACAAAGTTTATCTATAAAGATCAGTTTTGTTCTGTTCCAAGTTGTTGAGTGTTTCCAGAAGACATGATCTCTGAGTTGGAAACACTGGTGAACCGGTTCTCTTAGCCGGGGTGCCACAACACTTGGTATCAGAGCCGTGCTGACTGTAGGACACCATAGTTAACCCGCACTAGAACCATGATTAGTGTAGGCTCTGAGTGTGCATCTTGCTTGCTGCATTTGGTTGTTGCATGGCATGCATCATGATTCATTGTTTTAGTAACCGTTGGCATTGTGAGTGTAGATGGCACCAGTTCCGTACCACTACCATCTTGAGCCAGCATCGTTTACTTTTCCAGTACTGCTCCGTAGCGTCTGGCTTCGGCTGTATCCCAACGGCGAAGACCCAGTATACCAGGTGTTTCGGGAGCAGCTTGCCGAGTTAGTGTATGAGTAACATGCGGAGGCCTTTCTGACCGTGAGCTCGGATATTGGTAGCTACTCTCGCTCTTCCAAGGGCGGAACGGCTTCCACTCCGGAGCTGGCGATCCAGTTTGCTGTGATGGAGGCTCTCACTGACTTGCGCTTCCACGAGGTCATGATGCAGACCCATCCAGGTTTCTTTCACAACTCCACCTTGCCGCCTACGACAGGGCGAGTCATTTTCGCACCTATTGACCCAGCGAGTGATCGTTCCACTGGTGTTTTATTTCGTTATCTGAACGCCAGTTATCGTATGATCATTTCCTTGGCTGAGGAATTGTCTCGTATCCAAGAGGCACTTGCAGCTGCGACTATCGCATCGTCTCTACCTCATCCTACATTTCCACCTGTGCATCCACCGCCAGTCCCACCTCCACGTATGTTTGATACTCCCTCTAGCTCCACCACCCCACTAGGCTTTTCGTCGGGTAGCCGACGTGAGACCCTGGCAGAGTGGGCCTCACTCTTAGCCACTCCAGCTGCTCCGATGCTAAGGCATCGTGCTCCTTCCTCCCTGGAAGGAGAACCATCTCTGCAACGTCGTCGTGTTTCCTTTGATCCGGAGGATGCGATCCACATCATCAGTTCTGATTCCGACTCAAGATCAGATGACAAGGAGTCTTCAGTTTGGCAGTGTTCGTGCGACCCGCACCACTAGAGTGGAGGCTCGAGCCCTAGTGCATGCTTCTTTGCATATGTCAACTGCCGTACGAGCAGTCTAGCCATGATATTCCCCTACTAGCTTGCCATGTATGATGTTGGGTTATCTTGTATAATTATGTTGTTTGCTTTATTCGCCTCTTTTTTGTGAATTCTCTTTTGGTGTCATATTACTGTGTTTCCCCTATGGATGTTGCTCATCGATTCGGTATTTTGCAATGGGAACAAATTTAGGATGAAGAGAGGTAGTAGCCAAGGTTGCGATGGAACCCCCGTTCATCGATTCGCCAGACAAGCAGGACAGCCACCGGAAGATTTACCACCACCACCGCCTCATGCATCGACCACTGATCAGATCATGAGGATGTTTGAGGAGAAAAGAAATCAGGATCTCATGGAATTTCTGAAAAGCATGCAGACTATGGTGGGCCATAATAACAACAATGGGACACACTCTAAGTTGTCTGACTTTCAACGCACTAAGCCGCCCAGTTTTGGTTAAGCTATGGACCCAATGGAGGCTGATGATTGGCTGAGGACCATGGAAAAGAAGCTGGATATAGCTTGCTGTGAAGAGGCAGACAAGGTTCCTTTTGTCATTCACTACCTAGAAGGACCAGTAGCTATATGGTCGGATAACACAAAGATAATGTGGCCATCTGGAGAATATATTTCTTGCGAAAAGTTTAAGGAGTTATTCCGCAAGTATCATATCCCTACTGGCATAATGAAGGGAATTTCTTGCTCTTACGCAAGGAAATATGTCCGTAGGGGAGTATCTGAACAAGTTCAACAATCTGGCACGGTACTCTACCCATGACGTATCCACCGAAGAAAGGAAGATAGACCGATTCCTAGGAGGACTGAATCATGCCCTCCGTTGTCAGCTCTGTATGCTGGACTTTTCGGACTTCCAGACTTTGGTGAACAAGGCTTTCATAGCAGAGCGAGAACATAAGTCCAGGTATGATGACCGCACGCGAAAGTTTGAACCCAAGAAGGAAAGGTTGTAGCATATGCATCCAGACAGCTACGACCTCATGAAGAAAACTATCCTACGCATGATTTGGAACTAGCAGCCGTGGTTCATGCCTTAAAAATTTGGAGGAATTATCTCATTGGGCAAAGCTGTGAAATATATACAGACCACAAGAGTCTCAAATATATTTTCACTCAGCCTGACCTAAATCTCAGACAGCGAAGATGGCTGGAACTGTTCAAGGATTATGATCTTGGAATAAATTATCATGTGGGAAAAGCCAATGTGGTTGCTAATGCTCTCAGTAGAAAACTAGGCACCCTGAATACACTAACTGCAAGTATCCACCCCAGGTTACAAGAAGAGTTTGCCAAACTCAATATGGTACTATGCAGCCTAGTTAACCCAGATACCTTGGAAATTACTCCAACTCTTATGGAAGAAATTAAAAAGGCTCAAGAACCAGATGACGGTATACAAGAGATCAAGGAGTTGATGCAGCAACTTAAGGCCAAGTCTTTCCGTGTGGATGACCAAGGCACCTTATGGTTTGAGAAGCAGATATGTGTGCCCGATCAGGACAACCTGAGACAGCAAATACTCAGAGAAGCTCATGAGTCCGCGTACTCTATTCACCCAGGAGGCACAAAGATGTATCAGGACCTAAGAGAAACATTTTGGTGGCCAGGAATGCAAAGGGATATAGCATACTATGTCGCCTGCTGTGACGTCTGCAGCAGAGTTAAGGCAGAACAACAGAAACCTGCTGGGCTACTGCAACCTTTACCGGTTCCCCAGTGGAAGTGGGACGACATATGCATGGGCTTTAACGTTGGACTACCCAAGTCAACAAGAGGTCATGATGCTATCTGGGTCATCGTGGATATACTTACAAAAGTGGCTCACTTTATTCCGGTAAAGACCACTTTTAACGCAAACCAGCTTGCACAACTCTACATGTCCCGGATAGTCAGCCTTCATGGAGTACCCAAGTCTATCACCTCGGATAGGGGCTCCTTATTCACCTCAACAATGTGGCTGCAATTGCACCAAGCCTTGGGAACCGTGCTAAAGCATAGCACAGCGTATCATCCACAGACAGATGGACAGACCGAACGAGTAAACCAGATACTAGAGGATATGCTTTAGTCATGTGCTCTTACCTATGGACCCAAATGGGAAGATAGCTTACCCTATGCGGAATTTTCCTATAACAATAGTTATCAGTCAAGTCTTAAGAAGTCACCATTTGAAGCACTGTATGGGCAGAAGTGCCGCACCCCATTAAACTAGTCTCAGACAGGAGATAGCCGTATCTTTGGCACGAACTTGATGCTCGAGGCTGGGAGACAAGTCAAGGATATTCAGGAGCGTCTTCGGGCAGCCAAGTCCCCTTAAAAGAGTTATTATGACCCAAAGCACCGAGAAGTGACCTTTGAGCCCAAAGAATATGCTTACCTTCGAGTAACCCCCATGAAGGGAGTGAAGAGGTTTCATACCCGGGGAAAGCTTGCACCAAGATAAATCGGTCCCTTTCCAGTAATCGCTAGGAAAGGTAGGGTAGCATATCAGCTGGAATTACCACCGGAGTTGTCTGACGTTCACGATGTTTTCCACATATCACAGTTAAGGAAGTGCATTGCCCCACCGATAAAGCAAGCAGATATGAGTGAGATAGAACTGGCTAAAGATCTGACCTACGAAGAGAAACCTTCCAGAATCTTGGATGAAATGGAAAGAACTACCCAGAGTAAGGTGATCAGGTTTTACAAAGTACTGTGGGAACACCACACTGAGGAAGAGGCTAACTGGGAAAGAGAAGACTTTCTAAGATCCGCATACCCGTACTTGTTCTACGAGCAACCGAATCTCGAGGACGAGATTCATCCTAAGGGGGGTAGGTTTGTGACACCCTGGTTTTTGACAACTTTTTCTTTTCAAAATCTTTTTGGTTTTATTTGCATTTTGGTTCACTTTTAGTTGACTTTGGGCTTATGAAACCCTGAACCTCTTTCCCTAGTTACCTAAAACGCTCATCACCTTGCTAAAACCATGCCACACCTCTCTTTGATCAAATTCCAATATTCAATCTTTTTCCAATAATTTTTTTTCTTCCTTTGGGAAACTATGTCATCACCATGGGTTGTGAAGCAACTTATAGTTCAGATGATCAGAAAGATCCCAAACTTATGTCACACCTTCTTATCATCATATAACCTCATAATCATCAAAAATATTCCATTGTGCAATACCAAATTTTGGCCAGAATAATTGTTTTCTTTCTGGTCAGAACTGGCCATTTGTGAAGCAACCCCTATTTTCCTAACTCAGAAAACTCCCAAATAAATTCCCTAAGATACTAGGGAACCTATCTAGCCACAATATTCAAAAATATCACTTTGGCCAATATAACTTTTTAGCAACAAGGCTCTGCCAAGTTGCTGCATTTTTGGGACCTCTGTGAAGGAAGTACGAGCAAGAGGTATCCAATGGCCATGAAATTTTTATGGCATCTCCTACACATCAAATGACTCCCACACATCAAAATTCAGCTTCAGAAGATCAACCATATGAGTGAACCAAGCTCATTTAGTTTCTGGCCCAGTAAGGTGTTTTACACATGAACTATATTCAAAACTGGTCGAAACCCTTTCAAATTTTTACAGTTCATAGTCCCTCCAAGGTGGAACACACCAGACATCTCCACTAGCTTCATCTCTAGCTCACCTCCTCTCTGGATCTCTCTCAAGATTACTGTCAGGAACTGTAGTTGAAGCTACCTTTCGATCCAGAGTGAACCTTGCAAAACCAGAGGCACATGGGGGCTATGTGGTCGAAGAAGAAGCTGCTGGACAAGGTTCGCTGGACCTGCGTGGCCTCCAGGTCCCAGCCACTGTGTTGAGCACGACGCTGGCATGCCAGAGCGCGCGCTCTGTGCCGCGCCTACGTCTGATGTGACGACTCCGACTGCTCCGCATCGCCGTACCTTGTCCGAGCATGCCGACTACCTTCTAGCCGTGCTCGTACCCCACCCTAGAGGTTTCCCCTTGCCGGAATCGTCCCCGGCGGCCGCCACGCACATGGGCACTGTGCCGCCTGTGTGGCCACAGTGGCTGAGCCACCGTCGTCTTCCTCTGCATGCGGCCACTGCTCGCATTAACTGCGGCTGCCCTCTCCTATCCCGGTGACCGCAACCCGCTCGCCAGCATGGTGTCCTAGCGCCGGTGACATGTCCCGCGCCTCGCCGCTTCCAAAGAGCTCGCCCGAGCTCGCCTCCCGCCTAGAAAAGGCCATTGCCAGCCCCGCCGAGCTCCTCACCCCACTCCACCACCACAGAATCACCCTCTAGAGCGCCGAGCCATGGCCGAGAGGCCCTCTGGCCTCGAACCTCGCCGGAGATCTGCCACCACCCGAGCCCAGTCGCCTCGCCATTCCACTCCTTCCCAGCCTCCACTGACGCCACCAGCGAGTTCAGCTCACTCCACTGACCGCGCCCAACCTCTTGCCCGACTGAATCCTCGCCGGAAATGCCGTCTCTGACGACGCCCGAGAAGCACCGCCGCCGGAGTGGAAGGGGACGACGCCGTCCGACCATCTCCCGTCGAGATACGGGTACGTGTGTGTTCGCCTCGGGGAGCCCGTTCCACCCCCACTCTCACCCGACCTCGCCATCAACCACATCGCCGACGACGATCGCCGGAGCTCCGCTCCTCTCTGTTCTCTCTCTCTCTCCCCCACTTAAACCCAGCCGTGGGGCCCGCTCATCAGCAGCTCAGCCGCGCGCGCGCGAAGCGGTAAGTGGAGACACCCCTCCACTTTACGCCTTCGACATGGCCCCCTGTCAGTTTTTCTAATTTTTGTTTTAGTTCATATTTGACCAGTAACTTTGACCAGCTACAACTTTTTATCCATAAGTGCAAATCACCTGATTCTTTTTGCATTTGGTTTGTCTTGAGCTCCTCTAATTTCTGATAAAATTTGGTATTTTTATCATGCCCACAAAATTTCTGGTAGAAAAAATAGTGTTATGTGATATTTTAAATTATTTTCGGAAGGAAACTTTGGTGGTTTTGAAGACCACGAGTTTTTGGGCAACCCAACAGAGCAAGGCAAGCGAGGACATCCATTTCATGAGCATTTCAAGAGTATTGCATATTAAAATGATTTACTTCCATTTACTTGCTATATAATAATTCATAGAAGTTAATTTCAAATGCCTAGTTGCTCTTATCATAAGTTATTATAATAAACCACTATACTTGCCAAAGGAACCTAGTCGGTTGTTCTTGAGTCACCTGTCCGGGTTTATTCGTGCAACCACATTTGCCGGTATGGGACGGCCTTGACTTGGTCTGGCTCCGTGCTCTTTCACCGGTACCTCCATATAGGGAGGGTCATGTGTGCGTGCTACACTGATCAGGTAGATGGCGATAACCCTGTGAGCCTAGTTGAGTATTGTGCCGGCGTCCCCTTATGGGACAGTTTAGTTTGACCATGACGGTGGCAGGTGTAATGAGGTGACACAGGGGCCACCCAGGGCTTGACTCCGGGGGAGGATGATTTCCGGTGGTACGATGGGAGGGTCACGGGTCAGGCAGGTTTCATTGGAGTAACTCCGGTCCACCCAAGTGGGAACATGTATTAAGTGCGAGGCCGGGTACTCCATGGTGTGGGTAAAGTGTGCAACCTCCGCAGAGTGTAAAATCTATTCAAATAGCCACGTCCACGGTATTGGACAGCCCGTCCAGACCTTACTAGGTGGTCAACCGTAACAGTGATAATAATGATGGAAGAACTCATCTTATGACCGGAAGTACTCGGTGACTTATGAGTATTCCGAGGGTTGTGGGACAACCCGGAAGAGAGTAAATTGGAAACTATTTACAGTAAGTGGAACACTTAAGATTTTAACATGTTACTTGCCATGCTATTGTTTGCTGCATTATTTGGTTGTCGTGAGCTTGCGAGTACATTCAAAGTACTCACCTGGCGTATCATGCCAGATGCAGGAGAAGCCGAGGACGGAGGTCCCGATGGCTCATGCTACGCTAGCTAGGCTGTGTCCCAGCAGTGTCCCTGTGGATGGAGTTTCTGCCATGTTCCGCTACGCCGTAGAGTTTCCCAGTAGTACCGAGGCCCTGCTATGTTTCTTAAATAATGTAGATATTATCGTAGCATCGGTTGTGCTTTGGCCTCGTTGTCTTTGTAAAATATGAGCTTGTACCCGAAGTTTATCAATAAAGATCAGTTTTGTTCTGTTCCAAGTTGTTGAGTGTTTCCAGAAGACATGATCTCTGGGTTGGAAACATTGGTGAACCGGTTCTATGAGCCGGGGTGCCACACTAGCATAATCTTGATCATATAATATAATCATGGCATGAGTATTAAGATATGAGTGATTCAAAGAAATAGTTTATAATTTGATATAAAGACATCAATACTCAGGCATACCAACAAACAATCATCCCTTTCAAAATAAAAATGATGAAGAACGCTATCCCTACAAAATCATATAATCTTGTCATGCTCCATCTTCTTAACACAAAGTATTTATCATGCACAACCCCGGTATAAGCCAAGCAATTGGTTCATACTTTTTAACGCGCTTCAGTTTTTTCAACCCGCACGCAATACATGAGCGCAAGCCATGGACATAGCACTATGGGTGGAATAGAATGTGGTGGTAGAGATTAATAAGGAGAAGTCAAAAAGGCATAGTCTCACATCAACACCGATAATCAACGAGCTATGGAGATGTCCATCAATCGATGTCAATACGAGGAGTAGGGATTGCCATGCAACAGATGCACTAAGAGCTATAAGTGTATGAAACCTCAACATGAAAGCTAAGTGGGTGCGCATCCAACTTGCTTGCTCATGAAAACCTCGGGCATTTGAGGAACCCCATTATCGAAATATACAAGCCAAATTCTATAAAGAAAAATTCCCAATAGTTATATGAAAGTGACAACTCAGGAGACTCCCTATATGGAAAAACATGGTGCTACTTTGAAGCACAAGGGTGGAAAATGATATTAACATTGCCCCTTCTCTCTTTTTTTAATTTTTTTCTTCTTTTTTCTTTTTTTTGATGGGCTCTTTTTGGCCACACTTTTTTATTTTTTTTGGTGGGCTCTTTTTGGCCTCACTGGGACAATGCTCTAATAATGATGATCATCACACTTCTATTTACTTACAACACGATAAAACTGAAACATATGACTCTATATGAATGCCTTTGGTAGTGTACCAGGATGTGCAATGATCTAGCGTAGCAAAGATATCAAAAAAAGGACAAGACATGAAAATACCATGCTAGCTATCTTACGATCATGCAAAGCAATATGACAATGAATGGTCAAGTCATGTATATGATGATGATGATGGAAGTTGCATGGCAATATAAATCGGAATGGCTATGGAAAGGCCATGATAGGTAGGTATGGTGGCTATTTTGAGGAGGATATAAGAACGCTTATGTGTGATAGAACGTATCATATCTCGGGGATTGGATGCACCAGCGAAGTTTGCACCAACACTCAAGTTGAGAAAGGCCAATGCACGGTACCGAAGAGGCTAGCAAACTGCGGAAAGGTGAGAGTGCGTATAATCCATGGACTCACATTAGTAATAAAGAACTCACAAAGTTATTGCGAAAGTTTATTAGCCCTCAAAGCAAAGTACAACTACGCATGCCCCTAGGGGGGACGTTGGTTGGAGTTAACCATTGCGCGCCCCCGACCGCCACACAACAGAAGAATATCAATAATAAATCCTGCTCCAACTTCTTAGCATAACTAGAGACTATACGTGCATGCTTCGGGAATCACAAACCTTAACACCATTATTCTTACTAAACCACAATAATTCACTAGTACCTCTCACATATTAACATCTTAATATCCCAAAACTATTGCAAGGAATCAAACATATCATATTCAGTGATCTACAAGTTTTATGTAGTATTTTTTGACCAACCATGTGAATGACCAATTCCTTTTACTCTCTAAATAGATGTACGTGAAGAATGACAGTTTAATTCTTTCTACAAAAGACTTGCCCATGCTCTAACAAATATAAGTGAAGCAAAAGATTTTTCTAAAAATAACGGTTTTCCTATGTAGAGAATCAGGCATCCAAACTTCAAATGATATAAGTGAAGCACATGAAGCATTCTACAAAGTCATACTCGAAAGATATAAGTGAAGTGCAAACAGCATTCTGTAAATCAACCAAGGACTATATCACACCAGCATCGTGCATAAAAGAAAAGGGAAAAATAAACACAAAAGATGCTCCAAGAATTTAAGCATATCATGTAAAGAAACCAAAAAAATGAAAAATACCGATAATTGTCGAAGATGAAAGATGGGATGCCTTCCGGGGCATCCCCAAACTTAGACGCTTGAGTCTCCTTGAATATTTACTTGGGGTGCCTTGGGAATCCCCAAGCTTGAACTCTTGCCTCTCCTTATTCTTCTCACATCGATACCTCCTCGATCTTTGAACACTTCATCCACACAAAACTTAACTGAACTTTTTGTTAGAAGGATTAGTACATATAACATCAAATCCCATCATGTCCTGCTCTAACATTATTGTACAATTATAATCAAACATTATCCACTGTATGGCTCCCAAGTCCATGGAGCTCAGCAAGATTTCAAACATAAGCAAATAAAGAAACTATAACAACAATCTTTGAAATCAAGACAGACTGTAAAGTTGTAGATGGTACATATAATTCTGTAACTCAACAAATTCTGAAACATTAGGACATAATAAAAAAAATTGTATAGCAGTTCTGTGTAAAAATTTCAGAATTTTTCTACATTGTAGTGAATTATCAAAATTCACGCACTACAGCCAAAGTTTCTGTTTTTGCACCGCACATACCAAACAAGCCATTTAAACAAACTAAAGGTAATTCTTGGCACATTATTTTTATAATACAATGGATTTGTACAAGGGGATAATTATTTCTGCGAGAAACTTCCATGAAAAATTCTACATTGTTTCCATGAGCATGAACACAAGTGTTCAAGGTCGACCCTCGCTTGTTCAACGCATAACTTTCCAATCGCTTGTCTTTTAAAAAAAGCATTAGGTTCCCCTCTATATTTTTTTGTTTTTAGACTTTTAAAAGCACCCAACAGAATAAAATGACTCTCTAAAATTTCCGGGTGGTCTGCCAGACAATGCTTTCTTTAAAGACATTAAGCTAGGCATAAAGTGCTCAACCAATTGATCCACCCGGATCCCAAGTGTCGGTGTAAAAACCGGCAGACCTCGGGGTAGGGGGTCCCGAGATGTGGATCTCGGACAGATGGTAGCAGGGACAAGGAGACAATTTTTACCCTGGTTCGGGCCCTCTTGATGGAGGTAAAACCCTACACCTTGCTCTTGTTTATATTGATGAAGATGTAACAAGTACATAGTTGATCTACCTCATGATCTTCAGATGTGTTCTAACTCTAGGGCTATGCGAATGAGAATGCGTTCATGTCCATCCATGATCTATTGACTAGCCCAGCCTCGGATTATGTAATGTACCGGAGGCCTAGGATACCAAGAGTCCTTGTTAGATACGTCGGTGGAGAGAAGTCCTGGTCTTGATCACCAACTCTTTGGGAATCTTCCTCGTATATGTCATGGGCTGCCCGAAGTGGCCTGTTTGTGAACCGCCATGGGGGTCCTTGGCCCAATCCACCTGGTCGAGAGACGATGTGGTGGGTACCCCCTTGTCTTGGACACCGTCAGTAGCCCCTTGAACCGGTCTTCAAGTTGGGGACGCTCCTCGGTTCTTCCGAACTGTTCTTCATCTTCGGTCGTCAGTATTGAAAGTTGGTTCAACAAATCTTCCCATCTTCAATCTTGAGCATCGCTGAGGTGTATCCGAGGAGTTCACACATCGGGTATCCAAGGAGCCCCTTTCAGTTCCTGGCCTTTACTAATGCCTTGTTATTTTTATGCCACACCTCAGGTTTGAAGTGTTTCCCGTGCGGTGGTGTCCTCTTGCATCCGAGCTCCAACGTCGGACTGCATCTGACACTACTAGGGAAAAGCCTAGCAGTAGTGCGGTTAAACACCTAGCAATATCACGGGCACCCGCACTACTGATATGGCGCTACAGCTAACTTTGAGCAGTAGCGTGGGTACGACCCCTGCTATTGCTTACTCAGTTAGCAGTAGCGTGTTTACACAGCAGCGCTACTGCTATGTATTACTAGCGTGCACCCTGACCCGCGCTACTACTATTCATCCATATTTCATTCTTTTGTTTTGTTGTATACTATATTTATACACCCTTATACAAGTTATCTTACAGTAGGAATTTAGAGATTGTTATATCAAATCATATCCTAATAGACTAATCCAACTTGGTCACTGGGATCCATCCACTTGAATTTAATCCGCGGTTCTTTCACCCAATGATATAATAATTCATCATCATCATAATAATATCATTAACAGCTTATCATCATAATACATCATAGTCATATAACAACTCCTCATCATCATCATTATCGTCCATGAGTCATCATATATAACAATTTGGTCACTAGTCATAATATCCTCCTCATCATCATCATAGTAGTCATAATCACAACTCCTCCTCCTCATCATCATCAACTCTAACACATTGCAGCACACAATAACAACTTCTCATCATCATCGTAGTCATAATCAACACTAACTAATTGTTCTTAATACCTAGGACCTCTAGTACTCTCTCCTAGGTAAAACAGCATAAAACATGTAAACCGATCCATCTCAAAAATGGAGAATGGAGATAAACCTATCTCCAACTCGTGACTTGCGCACATTCATGTTGTCTCCAATTAGTTGCCTGTGCGCATTCATAACTTTGCTCCATTTTTTGATATTGAGCTTCCATCATTTATACAAATTGAGTATGCACTATGGTAACCTTCGGGGAGTTGGCCGTAAGCTAACCATATGCATATGACCTTCCGTAAACATCATCTCAGGTACAACCTCCTTCGGGAGCTTTTATCGAAGAACGTAATAGTAACACATATAGTTAGCAATGTAGTTTACTTAAGAACAATGTATGCAATGAAGTTACCATCAATAACAAAATCATACCAAGTTTTTGACAATAAAGTTACCATCCTACAACTCGTGGACTAGTGGAACGTATCCACTAAAATTTGGGCTGATCAAGTGATTGATCTTAAAGGCTTCAACATCATCTATAAATGAGACAAGATAACCTATCTCCTCACAATTAAGCTCGGAGCCATACCTGTAGTATGTTCTGTCTATAGCCTTCTGAGTATTTCTTGAAGATAAGAAATAAGCTGACAATTATAAATAAACAAGTTTAGTAGCGATGAACACCAAGTATTTATAAATAAACAATATAAATTACTTAACTTACCAAATTAATTCGACAAACTCACATTTAGGCAAAACTGGAGGCATATCCACATCCACCCAGATGTCAATATTATTTTCAACATCATCTTTGGGACGAATATCAAATGTTATCTGCATATTCTCCTCAAATGCATATGCCTTGCAGAGAGCTTCGCAATTAGAGTAACCGAAATGGGAGTTATTAACCGCATTGTACAGCTTAACCCGAAACGCATGACCATGTTTAGTACTTAAGTGAGCCGTCCTCGTCTCCATATTATCAAACTCCTGGAAACCGAGCTTCTGCAAGACATATGGTCTTGCATGGAATAGGATGTACTAGTCGAATTAAAAAAACAGAAATTACGTGTTGAAGCAAAGAAGCATGAGTGATGATTATTTATTATGAAATGCTTGTCGTGGCGTACCGTACAAACATCAAAGGTCTCTTCTAGATTGACGATGAAAAACCTACCATTTTCCAGGTGAGGCTCCCTCTTGCACAAACCCCGGTCATCGCAGCAGTAGTCGCACTACGGGATCCTATCATCCTCAGACATTTCCTGTGTTCAATATTAAAATATTATAAATCAACGACAATTATCGAGAACTCACGACAACAGATCATTATTATTCATCAAGGGTTGACTTTTGGTCTGTCGATTCTTCCTTGAAAACTCTCATCTCATGTGGTGTATATGGTGGGCACTCCCTCTTTGATATTTTCGACCGTCGGTGATTGAAGCTCCTACATTCATTCGAAAGTGCATTACACCAACATGTCTAGCACCTTCGAAAGAAGAAGAAGCTCCCCTCACGACAACAGTCGGAAGTATTCTTCTCTCATATATGGTGGACACTCTCCCTCACTGATTTTTTTACCGTCGATGATGGTCGCTAGTCCTCCTTCCCCAAGTGCATAAAAAAGGTCTAACACAAGGAGAAGAAGGAGAAGCGCCCCCACGAAAACAGTCGGCATTCTTCTTTGCTCATATATGCTGGACACTCTCCCTCACCATTTTTTGACTGTCGTGTATGGAGCCCCGACAGACTCAAGTCAACCCGAAATGTCATTTAGTTCTCTTTTGGGCAAATCCGAGGCACTCGATATTTCCTACATTCTAGCACAAATCATGCCAAAATTCACGGAAAAATCCGGCATGACATTTGCTAAAATAGGACATAACGAGCGCCTAAAATTTGCCAGAACGGAAATGAATCAACACTCTAGCAAAACATAGGCCACTCGGATTTTCCCTATGATACAAAGATGTTCATCCACATAGAGAGATGTTTAAACTTGAAATTCTATCCGGATCAATTATCATAAGCATTCACACATGAGCATTCAAACTTGGTGCTCATTGCATTTCAATGGTTCAATATTGACAAAAATATTTTAGTATATCTTATAAACTGAACATTTCATTTGGCTAAGAAGCATAAATAAATACCCTAGTTCGACTCTATTCAACACCGAGGAGTAGAGAAGGAGGAGGTGGACTTTTGGCTCACCGACTCGGGTGTAGAGGAAGTATAGGTAGCTCTGACGACGTTCACTCCAGGGAGACGCGACACTACATAGCCTGCATATTCCACCGAGTGAAAATCTCATATAGAATTCTTTGATGAGAAAGTGATAATGACATAAAATAATAAATTCTCCAATACTAAAAATTAATAAAAAATTCCATACCAAAAGTTTCTTACTAAACTTTTCTATTACTAAATTTCTCATATGGTATTCTGATACAGTTCTATATTGAAAATTTTCTATAACTAAAATATTTCTATTACTAATTTTTTTTACTAAAAATTTCTATTACTAAAATTTCTATTCAAAAGACCTAAAACTTCCTATTCTATTCAAAACACCTAAAATAGTAAAAAAAAACTACATTTACTCAAATGACCTAAAAAATTATTCTATTAAAAACCTACATTCTACAATGTCGACATTCTAAAACTTACATCTAAATTACCTACATTCTACAAGAACAGAGAGAGAAGGGAGGGAGGGAGGAGGGGGAGGAAGGAGTGGGGGATGGAGGAGGAGGGAGGTAGGAGGAGCTACCTCGGTGGCGGTAGGAAGGAGGGAGGGAGGAGGGGGAGGAGGGGGAGGGAGGAGGGAGGAGGCGGGAAGAAGGGAGTGAGGTTGGTGGAGCTACCTCGGAGGCAGTGCAGCGCGGGCGACGGCGGCGGGCGGCGGCGGCTGGCGACGGCGACCGAGCGCTGCGCGAGAGAGATGGATTGAGAGTGAGTGAGTGAGAGGAAACCGACGAGCCAGGCGAAGTAGGGGATAAGGTGGGCTTAGAAGTAGCGTGGGCCAGGAGACCCGCACTATGGCTAATAGCAGTACCAGTTGGGTGCCTCTAGCAACCGTCGCTACTGCTAATTTGGGCCCACCATCTGCCCACGTACAGTTTTAGTAGCAGCGTGGGTTGTGCACCCAGAACTACAACTAACATATTAGCTGTAGCGCGGGTTGCCCAGCCCACACTGCTAATAAAGCTAGACCGCGGGGCGGCCTTGTGGCCCACTTAGCAGTAGCACTGCCTGGTTGTCCCGCGCTATTGCTATTTTACCACTTGTAGCACTGGTCTGTTCCCCGCACAACTACTAAGTAGTTGTAGTGCTGCTCCGTTAGACTGTGCTACTGCTAAGATTCGATGTATAAGCTTTCTCCTAGTAGTGTGAGGTGTCATAGATCACCTGGATTTGAAAAAGTTGAAGGAGTTCAATCGAGCTTAAAGCCGAAAATGCCCTCTAGGGAACCAGTCACCTGCATCTGAGCTTTATGCCGGACTGCTTCCGAGGTGGTGCACCACCTCGAGCTTGGACTGAATTTTTCCCGATTCATGCAATTTATTCTTTGTCGAGATGTATAACCAGTAGCCCTCAAGGTGCACGTCGGCATAAAATCCGGGATGCACCTGAAGGATAAAACAAAACCACTGATCCCACTAGCCCCTGAGACTCAGGTCGAATCACAAAACCGGCCTGAGGATTAACTCCTAGCTCGGCAGCATACTTTGGAACGGAAACGCGGTGCCTAATAGCTCCTGAGACTCATGTTGGGTGCTGCCGACAAACCCGAGGATCGTAATCTCCTAGGAAACTGTTTTTTGCACTTTGACTTTTCTGCATTCAATCGTCAATTCAGTAGCCCCTAGGATCGTATCTCCTTGGCAACTAGTTCAACTGTCGTGTACGTTTTGACAACGCTGAGGTGCAACTCGGTAGGAAAGATGTCGAACTACGGGTCAGAAAAGATTTCCCGGGGAAAACCATCACGCAGAATACCTCGATCAAGAGGACGTCCCACCTCCTGAAAAGAAAAGATAATATAGGTTAAAAGAGTTATAAGCTCTAAAAACCAAAAACTTATGCGAAAACTTTATGTCTGAAGTAAATCAAGTTTTTAGGTGCAAATGTGAAAATTGGTCCTAAAATCAATTTGTTTTTCTGCCATGCTTTAACATGACACATCCTATCTCAAGACTTCAAGCGGGTCAGCCTTTGGCTTCAACCTCCCATCCCGAAGGCGGAGTGCTTCTCAGGCTAGTTCAGCGAACTAAACTCAAGCGGCTTTAGAGAGAAACCAGGCTATCCCGCTATTAACCACACACTCGACTCGAGAAAGGAGTGGTAGAAAAAGACTTTGTAACGACTTAGAAGAAAACATTTATTGCAAAACGGCTCATATAAATTAAAGAGCGCCAATTTAACATGGGAAAATAAGTGTTTTTAACAAACAACATTTTAACAATCTTTTTTGATTAACACAAATATAAAGCTTGGTCGAACCGAACAAAAAATTAACATTTAAAAATTTGAGGATGAAAGCGACTTGGCTGGTTAATGTGCTCGGTGTTGATTACGTGGATCGAGCTTGCGGCAGGTCGAGGTCCCAACTCCCAAGCCGGTCCTGAGGTGCCCGAGCAAAGAGCTCAGTTTGATGAAGTGGCGACGCAGCACGGTCGATGTGGCGAGGGAAGCCCCTGGTCTGGCTGAGGTCACTACAAAAAAAAGACACATCCGTGACATTTTGGGCCGAATGAATTTTTTTCTGCCATGCTTATGACTCTTCTATGACGATAATTGTGACAAAACCAGATATCATCATAGATGTGGTGGGCTCCTACTACTATGACAAAAAATCATGACAGAAAATGGTCTTTTCGTCCTGGGCGGGTCGGAGACGCAGCTGCATGACATTCTTTGGGCCGCCCATGACGGAAAAAATCATGGTAGAAGCGAGGGTGAGGAAAATATCGGGGAGTTCCCGGTTACGGTGGGTGGTCGGGGCCGAGTGATGCACGGAGGTTTGCGCGTTTTCTCTCTTATACGTACGCGCGTGGGTGTGCGAGGCGTTGGGCTCTAATGGAACCCAAGTGAGGCGTTCACTTACTGAACCCGAGCGATTGCACTGGCTACGTTATTGAACCCGAGCGATCGATCCCTGGCTGTTAACTGAACCCGAGCGATTCCTTCTCTACTGCTGCTAACTGAAGCCAATCAAACCTACTGCTTGTTGATGAACAGTGAGCGTTGTTGGTGGTTCGATGAACAGTTCCCGGTGGGGGTTGGATGAACAGGACCCCGTGGTAGTAGAGGCCGATGCCGCTGGATGAACAGGACCCGGATCGAGCCGGTTGGGGGTGGATGAACGGGATCCCGTGGAGGTCTGGTTGAACAGTAGATGGTGGAGGGCTGGATGAATAGTAGCCTGGGGAGGGCTGGTTGAACAGGACCCTGTGTGGAGGGCTGGTTGAACAGTAGCCGGTGGAGGCTAGATGAACAGGACCCCGTGGTGAACAGTTGCTGGTGGAGGCTGGAGGAAGTCGACGGTGGATGAACAGTAGCAGCTGGAGGCTGGAGGATGTCGACGGTGGATGAACAGTAGCCCATGGAGGCTGGAGGGAGGCAGTAGATGGTGGATGAACAGTAGCCCGTGGAGTCCCGTTTTGTGGTACGACACACCCCTCCCAATGAACAGGACCCCCGTTTCAACCGTAGGCACTCCAACACAAGTCTGTTTCCTTCGTTTTGCGGTACGCCACACCCCTCCTGATCAACAGCACCCCGTTTCGATCATAGGAGCTGGAACACAAGTCCGTTTCCTCTGTTTTGCGATACGCCAGACCCTTCCCAATGAACAGGACCCTGTTTCGACCGTACGCGGTCGAACACAAGGCTGTTTTCCTCCTTTTTGCGGTACGCTAGACCCCATTCCGGCTATTCTGTCCAAGCCAGTTGGCTCCCATTGAACGCGACCCATTCCGACCCAGTCTGTTGCCTCCCGATGAACAGGATGCGTTCCGACCCAGTCACTTGGCTCTCGGTGAACACGACGCTGTTTCCTCCGTTCTGACCGAGCCGGTTAGCTGAAGATGAACAGGACAACATCGCTGCCGTCCGTTGCCTCTCCATGTACACGAGCCCTGGCCGTCCGTATGCACGAGTATGCGTTTCGAGACCCCGCTCGTATGTACGTACGTGGCCGTATTTTTTGGCGTCTGGCTGTATGTACGTGTAGACGGTTTAGACGGGACAGCCTGAACTGCTGCGTGGGGGGTTCTATTATGACATGTGCCGCTACTTACTCGGCCATGGTTCATCGTTGCAGAGCGACCGATCGACCAGTGTGTATCTACACATTCGCGACAAAACAGACAACACTACGTACGCTTCGACTGGGTGGGTCCCAGCTGTCAGGGAGGATAAGGACGCACTTCCTTGCGTGTGAAGATATAGCTGTTGGGTCCTAGCTGTCAAGTGGGGGAATCATTTTTTTTCCCATAATAAGGACGCACTTCCTTGCGTGCGAAGATGTACCTGGTGGGTCCCAGCTGTCAGGGAGAGAAAACATTATTTTTCATGGTAAAAAGGATGCAGTTGCATGCATGCTTCCGTGGGCGTGGTGCGTCCCCACTGTCAGCCTCTCACATATAGTCATCTTCCGATGACTCTCGTTTCTTGACCACGTTGACCACACCATGCCGAGCGCACCAAGGCTGGTGGATGAATGCGAGGCCCCAGACTAGAACGACCCGGAGATGGGGAAGACGTGGCAGTGGAGTCGCGGATGGAGAGGAGTGGGAAACTTGACTGGTTCGGGTGCGCGGCAGCACTGCCGCCCACGGGAGACAGGAGCAAGAACAGAGGTTGAAGAAGCAGCACGGCTGTTGGATTAACATCCAACGGTCCAGCTGCTAGAATCATTTGTTGATTAAGTTGACAAAGCCCTGCGTACGTGTTAGCTTAGTAGGCCCACAAGTCAGCCACCAAATCTGTCGGGTCCCAGCTGTCATCGGGCGGAATAGTTTTTTTGGCATAACAAGGAGGCACTTCCTTCCGTGCGAAGATACAACCAGTGGGTCCCAGCTGTCAGGGGGAGGAAACATTTTTTTTAGCTTAATAAGGAGGAACTTTCCTTGCGTGCGACCATGGACCTCGTAGGTCCCAGCAGTCAGGCTCTCCACGTACAGTCCTCTTTTGATGACTCTCGTTTGTTGACCACGCCGCACCGAGCGCAGCGAGGCGGTGGACGACGGCGAGGCCCCAGAAGGGAACGGCCCAGAGATGGGAAGACGCGGCAGTGGAGTCGCAGATTGAGAGGAGTACAAGGGTGATAACTAGTTCTGATACGCCGTGGGGCTGCAGTCGATGGAGAATAACAGGAGGTGTGGAGGGGTGGAGGGATAGCCTGGCCGGCGGTGGGGTAGCGCTTCGCAGTGATGCGTGCTAAGCAGAGCCGCTAGCCGCCGAAGGCCAGAGCAGGCGGTCCTGGCGACGCTGGAGGAAGAAGATGAGAGATTGAAGGTGCATGCCGGCTGTTGGATATAAATCCAATGGCTGTGGATGTCATAATCATTTGTTGACTAAGTTGACAATGCCTTGCGTAGACTTCGACCTATTGGCCCACATGTCAGCCTGCAAAAATGTGGCATATATTTAACCCATGTTTTCTAGAATTTACAGTCCATTTGCTGGGCTGGGTGAACAAATAATTTCGTGTCAATGCGGCCCATTTAATATTTTCTAAGAAATCCCATCACATTTGCACTTTCTTGAAATACACGAATTAGCTGGGCTTGTACTATATATAATGTTAGGTTAGAAGGAGCAATTAATATCAAAAAATATACCAAAGCGACACATTTTTTTATATATAAAATTAACAAATTAGAGAGTTATTGCTCAAAAGAAAAATGAGCGCGTTATTATTACATTGGTCCTTAAAATCTTTGCAAGCTTTTGTACACAATCACCAGGATTTTCCTTGCCTGTGAGTAAAAAACAACCAGGATTTTCCTTGCCAACTTCTGTTAAACATTTACTTTTATAAGTTAATAAGACGTGGGATGTTTTTATAACGTATATATAAGTCTCTATTAAATATATGATAATAGTAATAATATAAATATATATAATGTGGTTAGAAGGGAAAACATAAATTGGACACAGCATTATTATTCTTATATATAGATAAATAGAACAGAGATCTTCCTTTTATTAAAAAAATACATTGGGCTGCCGATCTTTAAGAAAAAGTAAAACCTACGCTGGGAGGCCCATAGGCAGGTATGTACATGATGGACCTCAAAAACTAAGTTGAAACCACTGTCTCGGTATGTCGTGGGCTACGCATGTTAAAAAACAAAACCTAGGCCTTGCTGATACTTGTTCGCCCTCTGGAAAAAAATGAAACCAGCTAGATCCCCGATACCCCTTTCCCACAACAACAAAAAAGATGATCCCCGATACCCCTGGAAAAAAAAGCTCCCCGATGACAGTCATCGTTGGAAATTTATTTCGTTTATTGAGTAGGTTGACAAACCCGTGGGCCCCAACGTCAGTATACAATTAGGAGGAAGCTTTTTTTTTCAATGAGGCACTTGCTTGCGTACGGCTTGGACCTGGTGGGTCCCCACTGTCAGCCTCTCGGCGTACAGTCCTCTCCAGATTCCTCTCGTTTGTTGAGCATGTTGACAACAGCATACGGCGGCGCCACGGCGAGCGCACACGGACGGGAAAGAACCGGAGCCATGGAAGACGCCTTCATTCTTTCGAACATACCGCACTAGCCCGGTGGCTGCAGCCCTCTCACCCAAAAGCTGTACTGCCCAGGTTCAAACCCAGCTGGTGCAGTTGAAAAATATCTAACACTTGCCAAAATTTCGTCCCTAGTTTACCCAGTTTTTCGCACACTCAACATTGTCTTGCCATTTTGAAAATAGCATATCTTTTTGACTTTGCATCATATGAAGATGTGCTATACATGAATGTTGATCAGCATGATGTTAACTTGTTGTTAGTTCCATTTTTTACCATGAATAAAATTCCCAACATTCTGTTATCCATGTTTGAAAAGTGCCTGTTGATTTAAATGCTCTGCCTCTGAAACATGCAGTTTCTTATATGAAAATCACTTGGACAAGCAGCCATCATCGGTGTTGGATTCGATGCCAAGCTTCTTCAATCCCCCGGCAGCGCGAGGGGGAAATAAACTTCCGTCCCATGCTGTCGGTTAGGGAATGGAGCGAACTGGATTAAAGAGGGGGCCGGCTACCCTAACAAGGAGGTGCAATCCTTCTCAGGAAGAAGGTGTGCCGTTGACACCCACACGTCACAAATCACGCAGTAGACATACTAACAAGTTCACACACAAGTATAACAGAAAAGTTAATCATTCGTATCAAACTCAGGTTCACAGGACACGTTCATATTCATAGCCAACATTCACAATCAACAACTGAAAAGATTCATATATACACAAGTTTAGCATGTCTATGCATCCAAATAATTGATAGATCACAAGACAATATTCATAGATAATTCGCAAAAAGATTCAGATATACACATGTTCAGTATGTTTATGCATCCAAATGATTGAGATCATAGCCAATATCATCCATGGACAAACTTTAATTACCTAGGGTATAGACTGGTAAATGGTGTTCAGTCGGTGGTACTTCTTGCTAAAATTAATGCTTGTACGAGTAAACTTTCGAGTACAAAAGAGGCAGCACAGACAATCTGAACTTTGCTTGTAGGTTTATCCTCGAGATAGTGGCCTCGATGCTGAGGGAGGTTTGAGCAACTTGGCCACTACTTTCATCCAACTAGTTTACTGGCTCATCTTGGTCCTTTAGCTCGCCAAAATTCTACATTGCAGACAAGAAAGGAGGCGGTCGATAAAATGAACCACCCAAATTTTTTGTGCAGTTCATCTGAAATGGAGCATCCCTGGCGTGTAGACTCATTAAGTGCTAGATGAATATATGCGTCAACCAAGTTGACTAGAATCTTTAGAATCCATGCCATACAGTTCGCTACCATATGTGCCAATAACCAAAAGGCACAAGTTGGGACCAAAGACTAGACTGCGTTTTTCTGGGCTATGCGCCAAGCAATAGTTTTGGCGTTCACTCTCCTAATACTTGGAGTTTGACAACTGGTTGACGCCTGCTCATACTCGAATGAATATAGGCACTTCTTCTTGTCAACATCTATGCTTGTCTGAGTGAACTTTGGAGTACATAGCAGCAGCATAAGTATCTGTCCATCTGATATTTCTGTGCAGTTCTACTGAAATCGCCCAATGTAATGATTTGCCTGCGAGTTCAGGCTCCAAGTTACTCCTTTATGAAATCGGCAAACAGTAGCACAATACAAAATTACCAATACATATGACAAGCACAATAATCAGGATAAAGACCGGTACCAACCTGTGTGAGGTACCATATCAATTACTATTTCGTTTGACTGGAAGCCGAGATAAGCGACTGATAGGAAAGGAAGGAAGAAAGCCGAGATAAAGCGACTGACAGGAAAGGAAGGAAGCAGTCGGGGCAATGAAGCACCCAAAGTTTTTGTGCTGTTCCACCAAAATTGAGCATCCCTGTTGGCACATATATTGGGAGAGTGAGATTACTGTAATAGTGGGACTAGTTGATGAAACATACACTAACAAATAGAAGAACCCTCATTATCTTAATGGGTAGAGTTAGCAACATAGTAGTCTTGCTTAAAGAGAGGTATTAGTTTATTAAATCAGTGCCAATTAGCTCAACACTCAAAGCATTGCCATGTATCATAGGTTGCAAAACTTTAACGTGCAAAGATAAAGGAGTTTCTCATGACAATAGCAACACAGTTGCACGATACAAATAGAGATGACAGCAAACTAATATGGATGAAGGCCTTAGGCCGGTACCAACCTGAGCAAAAAAGCTTATTCAAGTAGTCCCAGAAGAGATGATAAAGCACTCACTGGAATCACTCAATAGTATATATTTTTGTGCACTTCAAATGTATGGTTGAAATCACTCTTGTTTACCAATGGTGAGATTATATCGAAAGATTATCAAGAACTTCCAGCAGAGTTAAAGCACTGGTTGGGATACAGTTCATTGTATTCTCTTGTGCAGTTCCACTAAAATGTACGATTGGCACAACATGATCCTTGTTTGCACAAGTAGGAAAAAGGTGAAACCTTCATTAGCTTAGTGAGAAAGGATAGAAAGACACTAGCATATTACTTTAACAGTAGCATCAAATTCATGATGGACAATACGCATGACATTGCCTCATTGAACCAATGGCAATAAATTGACATGCAAAACAATAGCATTATTATGTCATGACACTACCAAGATTCCCTCCCTGCTCCACCACATGATTCACCTCCACAGACACACATACACACGTACATGATTCAACATAGGGTGCTACTAAAGATTTGTTTAACTTCGACAGGAAAATTAGGCAGCAATAAATTAGTGCTACTTAAGTACTCCTAATTAATTAAGTGACCTTGCAGGAGAGATAGCAGAAGTGGAAGGGCTCCATGGAGGATCGTCTCACATGGAAGGGAGACGTTGCCGGAGCCCTTGAATGGCCTCGGCTAAGGCCTCGGCTTCAGCAAGATCACGTTGGCACTGTTGATCGTGTAGAGCTGGGTCACACATGCATCCAGAATCCAGTTAATTAGTATGATGTGTCGTCAAGCCAAGTACTACTCTACTGCATTTCTCTATCTATCTCTACTCTACTCTTATAAAAAACAAAGTTGGTGATGATGGTGTGCCTGCCATCCTGCAATATAGGCCGTCCGGTTTATATCTGACGGATAGGAAGGAAACTATGGCAATTTTGCAAAAAGATACCCACACCCCTCTCAACATTTGCAAGTAAGACCTTCCCTCGTTCGTCCTTTTCTATCACAAGATAAACTACTCATACAAATGCATCTTGATGTTACGTGCAACGAACTGGCATCCTGCTAGTCTTCCAAGTAAATTAAGACTAGTAGCAACACATCAATACAATACCACTAGCAAGATGTCAAGATAACATAGGATGGTACCATCGTGTGATCTTCTTCATTTCCTCCTCCTTCTTCTTCTTCTTCTTCTTCTTCGTCTTCCTCTTCATGCTCTGTTTCTCTTTCTCCTCACCAGTTGGTGAAACCAAGTACATGATTGGCCTTCTATTTCAGAATTTGTTTTGTCAGTGAGGGAGTACAAGTGTACTAGTAAACAATAGCATTATTTTCTCATGGCAGTCGCAAAATAGAGATGAATGCATGCATTAAATATCATTCTTACCTAAAGGATGGTTATGGTGCCAATATGGATGATGAAGATTGGAACACAGATCTCCCTTTGTGCAGTTCCACCGAAATGAACCAACGGTTCCATTCTGACATTCCAGTTAAACAACACAAAAGTCACTTCTTTGAAGAAGTGTTTTGTGCAGTGCACCAAAAGGTCGCAATAGCAATGAGGTGAAATGGATATCCCTGTTTGCACAAAAAGCTACAGAGGAACAGTCAGAGTCTCACACAATTATTGTCAAAAACAAATGGCTAAACTTGTCATGGCTTATAACAGTGGCATGGCTTCATTTTACCAGGGGCATTAGATTAAGAACATCTAAATATTTGCTATAAGGGCAGGGGACAGTGGGTGCACCAGCAGTCCAGCACCATGTACCTAAACCGTGGCATAAAGTGGTGATTCAGAGTTTGTTGCCCCGAGAAACAAACATCCAAGAAACATATCTGGGTTGGTCCCATTTTTGTTCACTCTAGCCACATACTCCTATGTGTGGATAGCAAATCTAGTCCTGGTCATACCACTGTATAGAGCGTTTCCCGTATATTTCCCTTTTCGACCTAGAGTTGGATGACCAGTATGTACTACTTTCAACCCACCTTTCCTTCCTGTTTGTACCAAGTCCGATGTACATACTAAATTTCCACCCTTTATTTCTTGTTTGAACCAACTACAAGATTCGACTCCATGAAGTAGCTTTACCTCTAACAATAGAAAAAAAATTAGGTGACGTTGGACCATCCGATCGAGCCTAGCTATGAGGGGGGCTGAGAGGTAGAAAATGATGCACATGCAGTGACGTAGCGAGCTGGGGAAGTAGAGCTAGGCCAGCTTCGAGGGAAGATATACCTCAAGGTCGTCGGGATGTGGATAGGTGGGTGGCGGGAGGCCTGATCCGCCCACACTAGGGCAGCGACGAAGGGATAGGAGGACCTCCCGTGCCGGCGCTCGGAAAAAGATAACGGTGCGGCCGGCAGTGGGTCTCCTCCCTCGCTGTCGACGACGGCTTAAAAGCTGCCCCTCCTCCCCTTCACCGGCGGAGGGGGATACGTCCGGATCTATAACCAGCGGTGAGGATAGAAAGTCAGTGTTACCACTTCTATCTTGTTAGATCTGGAGAGGATGAGAGTGTGTGAATAGAGCAACCCTAGCAAGCAAGCGCGGAGGCTCCGGCCTAGATATATATGTATAGTGGGGTAGTTTTCTTTTTTCACTCCATCAAAACAATCGTTTAAAATTGTGTATGTGCCAGGTCACCGTTTTTTTTTGAGTTGTTGATTATTTTTTGAGATAGCTACCTGCTTATTCCAAGTGGTGTTACGGTGTGCCAGGTCGCACTTTGTATCGTTCAAGTCTGGTACTAGACCCTCCATTAAGTGAACAACCACCGCCTCGTACAAATTCTGAACAAGCCCACGGCTAAAATTATCGGAAACGTGGGCTGCCCCAACATGCATTATTATTTATATTTTCTATGTGGGAGTATCCTCAAAACAAAATGTGAGAGTGCAATCTTTATTGAGCCCCTTTGTAATTTGTGCTAAATTTTGACCAAAGATTTAACTGACAAAATGTTAGTGCATGTTAACAAAAATTATATCCTTGGATTCATATTTGAACATAGTTTTCAATGATGTAATTCTTTGTGACATGCACCAACATTTGGTTAGTTAAATTTATAGTCAAATTTGGCACGGATTATCATAGTGACCAATAAACCAGGACAGAGCTCCTCGTCTATCGTCCAAACTACTACTGTATATGATTAGCCGCTCTATCTACATACGGGACATCTAGCATCCGGGCCCGCGTGCCATCCACCAAATCACAGCGAGGTGCTACAATAGAGACTCACCGGTCAGCCCGGTGTGGCCGTCATGACCCGTCATATCACAAAACCAACACCTTTACCAGCAGTGGTAAAGTGGCCTCGAAGTTGGACTGGACGAAGCAACCATCATTTCACTAGAATGCTCGTTGAAGCCCTTTCTCCCCTTGAAGAAAACCTCACTCCAGGCTACTCACTTCTGCCATTTTTCTTCTGTATCGATGAAGGAAAGGTGGGCGAATCAGTGATGCTACTATATTTTCATTCCAAGAATCTTCTTTGTGCGAAGCACCGACCGATTCTCACAGCCTATTCTTTTGCCGTTTTCATTGCGATTGTGGTTTCTTTTCGATTGCTTTTTGTTTGTCAGTTTATTGATGGATCCTGGAGCACTAGGCAAAGAGTTGCCGGCGGACAACCCACTCGAGACAGAGATCTCCCGGAAGCGAGCACCGACCAATGAGTTGGCCATGTTGGTGGGCCAACCCATGGAGACGAAAAACTCCAAGAAACAAGCACTGGCCAAAGAGTTGACGACGTTGGTGGATGAACTCCTCAAAGAAAGCTGGAAGAACAGCAAGGGCCCCACCGTGCCTACCCCAGAAACTCTAATGGCCACCTATGAGAGGCTCAAGGCCGAGTTTGAGGAGATAGTCACCGTTCAGAAGCAGTATTTCCCTGGCAAGGCGATGGCCCCCGGAGGGATGGGATCCCACGGTGAGCTGCACAAGGTAAAAAAAATGGCTTACCATAGTTGTGGTTTTTTATTATTTGCAACGTGCTTGCTAATATGTTAGGGTTGTGCAGGTGCCGGTGGACGTCCTTGATGATTCCGATGTTGCTGTCCGTCCTGTGGACAACGCCCTAGAGATCGTTTATGTCATGGTGCGTCCTGTGGACATCGCCCGGAGATCGATTCCGATGCCGCTATCCGTCCTGTGGACATCGCCCCTAAGAGGGAATCCGATGTCGTGGTCCGTCCTATGGACATTGCCCCAGAGATCGATTCCCATGCCGCTGTCCGTGCTATGGTCATTGCCCGAGAGATTGATGACAAGAAATAGTTGGTCACGCTAATCCTTCAAGGTAGTTTGTAGTGTGTTTAATTACTAGAACAATGCGTGTTATCAAACCATCTTAGGGCTAGTGCATTGTCTTGTGTGGGCGGTACTTGCTACTTTTGTTTGATAGTGAATCATGCGAACCCTCTCTGAGTTATGGAAACAGATGTATCCTCACCAACTTTTGATGTAATATATGGCATGCTTAGATGTAAGTTTGAACTGTTTATTTATCAGCAGGGCTTGTTTGATGATTCTTGTTGTTAGTAGGCTATCTACTGTGCGAGCTATAGTACTTGGGGCTGATGAGCTCGTGGTACGCTTATAGGTCAGATCCATCGTCGATCGGCAAATAGCCCAAGCTCCTAAAACTGTAGGCTTAGCGATCGATCAGACAATTGTCCACAATTATACATTAATTCACATCAAACTCAAAGAGTTGGTTCACGGATACATTCAGGCCTCATTTGGTTCATAGGGTAGGAAAATCGTAGCAAAAGGAAAGTCATAGGAAATGAGATGACATGTATCTTAAATCCTATGAGTAGGAATAGGAAAGGAGATGCCCTTTGATTCACATCATAGGATTTTTTCCATTGAGTCTAGGCTAATGTTTATTTTCCTATGAAATGTGGAGGATAGGAAGAATTCCTCCATAGGAATATGATTCCATTCCTATAAACCAAAGGGCTCTACAGAAATTTTTCCTATCAAAATCATATCGTATGAAATTCCTACAAGATTCCTCTAAACCAAAGGAGTCCTTACATTAATAGCCAGCAAAATTGGCACGTACTTGTAGCATGCGTGAATGTGTAATTTTTTTGTTGGAAGTGTGAATGTGTAGTGACGTCTTACTTTCGGAGTGGCTACAGAGAGTGTGTACGTGTGCTAGAGGGGTTGTGGGATGGAGAGAGATCTAGAGAGAGAAAGACCCTCTTTCTACTCCTAATCGTTAGATTGACAAAGGATATTTTTTGAGAACACAAAATCATAGCAGTACAGAGACGTACAAATCCTAGGCGGGCTAGTTTGGCCTAGTGGGTTTTAGTGATAAGACGTGCTACAGTGCCGTCCAGTTTTCGTGTGTGGTAGCAGTATTGCGGGTACAGTAAGTTTTCTTGAAGAAGCGGAATTCAATGAAGTCATGATGGTTCCTTCATCCGACCAACTTACAGTGGGAAACGTTGGGCCTGCGCTACAACCGGGGTGGAACAGGATAATTTTGTGCATGGCAAGTGGACCAGGATGGTCGACGTCCCACATGTCGCCGAATGAAAGTATTCTTTCTGATATCGAGGACGAGCAACAAGTATTCATTGTTTATTTTTTATGAAAGCTATTGTCTCCACTGTTACAACGGAGGAGTGTGAAACAAGGTAGCCCAGTGAACTTGGCATGTGAACAACTCCCTCCTTCCTCGTGCACCATAGTGTTGACAATAAGGTTGGCTATAAGGTTACAACTTTTTCTCAGTTTCTCTCTATCTATTTCCTCTCAAATGTTTTTTACCTTCTTCTTTTTAGACACAATTGTTTTTTTATACCTCTTTTGTTTAGAATTAGTTTTTTTATACCTAGGAGCACGTGTAGAGACAGGCTCTTGCAGAGGCCACTCCTTGACTTTGTCAATGCCTCTCTATCCTCCACATAACCAGGATTATAGCCCAGTATTGTACTTGCTATGAATGCGGGCAGCTGGCCTCTGATGGGGGAGTGCGCGCGGGAGGGGGAAGGGGTTTTTTGGTGGGCCAGGGCGGTCAGAAGCAGGCTTGGAAGCGGTCCGGACTCCCGCATGACCCACCTCACAGTATCACCATATTTCTTGGAGTCCGTGCGTGGCAGGCGGGCGATCTCTTCTCCCTTCCCCGTCTCTCTCTTCTCAGCCGATGCCCGCCGAGCGATTAGATTTTGGCTATCGACGGTTTATTCAATTGCAGTCCCACATGTCAGTGAAAATGCAAGACAATGCGTGTCCCCTCTGGTGAGCGGCGTGCGAGCCGGACTGTCGGGGGTGCGACTCGAACGCGACAGGCGTGCTTTAAGTGTGCCGCCTTTTCCTTTTGAACTTGCAAAGCGTAACATTTTCGTGCGATCGATCGATAGAAATCCAGAACAAAATGATGAGGGCGGGGCTTTCCCGCATGTTAGGCAGGCTAGTTTGAGTGATATGACGTGCTATAGTGCCTTCCACTTGCTCCATTTTTATGTAAGCAAGCGTCTACACTCTTACGTGGGAGGAGTGCGAAACACGGCGGATCTGATTTTGATCGAGGGATAACTGTTTGCTGCGAAATAATGGAGCACTGTTAGCGTTTATAGCATGATAGTTAGGGCATCTCTAGCGCTGACCCACAAATTTACACCGGCATCTGTCCGAGGACACTGATGCCAGAGGATGCCATCCAATGCTGCTCGCATACCTTTCGACAACTATATGAACTAACCGGACGAAATTCATGCAAACAAAGCAAATTTCAAATTAACCGGATGAAATTCATTACATTTCGAAAACTTTTCCTATAAACTGGATGAAATTCATTACATATTTCACACAAACCGTACTTAAGCCTACTGTAAACCTAATCTAAACGATCGCCGGCGCCCGACCACCATGTCCGGCCATGAGTGCCCCGAGAACTGACGCTCTGGCTATTGCCTTTGCAGCCTCCTCATCCCCCTCGGCTTTGTCCAGCTCTGCCTTGATAACCTCCTCCTCCGGAACACAAGTTTCTGAAGATTTCCGCCTCCACATCGCCGTCAAGTGGCTAATCGGCCGTCGATGTTTACCCCACCAAGCTTGGCGTCGACTGAGTGGAGGAGCAGTGGCCATCCTGGGACCAGAGCGGCGGCGACCTACCATGTACTACTCTTCCTCGCTGCCATCTGTATCCGCGCACGCGCGCCGGCTTCATGGTCGTGGCGGCAGAGGGTGGCCGGGGGTGAGCCGGCGATGTCCTTCATCTGCTCCTGCGACAGTACGTCCAAGAGAGCTTTGGAGCGCGCCTGGAGCGGAGCCGCCGATGTCCTTCGTCTGCTCCTACGACAGTACGTCCAAGAGAGCTTTGGAGCGCCTGGAGGCCATGGTTGGAGTGGTGCCGACAGAAGGAAGGGACCGGAGGAGAATGACTATGGGTCTTTGGCTATGGCTGGGAGCTGGGGCTGAAGTTAATATAGCGGGCGAATGGCAATGAGCCGCGGCAGACGGATGGACGGCTGGCGCTGGAGTAGGTTCGTCCACAGCCGTGTGTCATTAATGTGGGCGGCAGACGGACGGATGGCCATGGTGTCGTTAACGGGGAGTAGTCGCTTGCACCGGGATGCCGCGCGGGTGGCGCTCTCTCGGCCGTCGCGCTGCTGCAATGCCAGCGCCAGTGAGAGGTCCCGTCGGGCATGAATGCGGCATTGACGTTCTGGAGCGATGGTGAACATTTCAGGCGGGAAGCGTGCGCTAGTGATGGAAGGGGTTTTGGTAGGCCAGGGCGGTTAGACGCTGGAATGGTGGTAAAATGTGAACTCATGGATGACGAGCCTTTGAAGCGTATGCGGCATGTATAGACAACCAGGCGTCCATGCAACCGCTCTTGTCGCCAACTAGCCTTCGACGACCACCATTAGACACCACACAACCATGCATAACTTATGAATAATGGATGAATCGATCAAACACACACTCGTGTGCAGTGGCACTATGATCGGTCGCTCACGATACATATATAGGTACCATAGTACCCTTTCTAGCTAGGCTGTTTTATAGATTGTCGTTGTGATGGATGATATACATGAGCAAGGCGCCGAGTCACGTCGTCGCGTCATGTGCAGAGCCATGGCTAATGTCGAGCAGCTCGGTGCCCAAGCACGAGTATGACGTTGGTGTTGAGCTAGGTGAATACATGCTCGGTGTTCGTGGACGCCGCCAGCAAACGTCTAAATGGTAATGTCAGGCACCGCCAGGGCGTGCAGGTGACGGGCTCGCCGTTTGCGTTGCGCCATGAGCAAGACATTGATTGAGAGGGCGATGTGCATGCATTAGCATGGTTTGACAGCGTGACCGTGAGTGTCTGCATGCGTACATGCTACTTGTGTCTATGGACGGTGTGCGCTAATGTGTGCATCACGTATAATATATAAAAATTGGTTTGTGCATTTAACGCAAAGTATTTCATTTTCATTTGGCTGAGGAGTGTGCGTTGCAGCGACGAGTCCATGGTTTGATTCCTCACATACGCATAATTTTGGTTTTTATTTCTTTCTCCACTGACAGGTAGGCTCGCATAGACAGGTAGATACAGAACACGAGCTGATGAGGCACATGCGAACTGTTTGACTGGTCAACCAGAAAAATACGGAGCTATACGCTGAACCAGTGACCGTATAATCACCATATCTCATATATAATGACCGTATTGACCGTATTCTTAAGTACAATGATCAAAGTGAGCTATCAAAACAAGTTCGATGACCGCCAATGCGTTTTACTCAGTAATAAATGACCAGGATTGAAGGGGAATCCAAATTTCCTTCGTCTTCTGTCCTTGAGCTCTTGACAAACCAATGCACTATACGGTTGTCCGGCCACTCCGCCCAGAGCTGTAACCAAGCCTCGTTCATGCCACCGCGCTGCACACTAACCGGTAAGGAAGCGATGGCATCCCGCCGCGCCGAGTTCCTCGCCACCCACGACCGCACACAAAATGGTAGGGAAGCGATGGCATCCCGCCGTGCCGAGTTCATCGCCGCTTGCGACATCACACCTAAGTGGGCGGACCTTGAAGCTGCCAAGGCTGAATGGGCGGTAGAGCAAGAGGCGGCCAAAGCCGCACAGAGGGAGCGGAAAAGGCAGAAAGAACTCAAGAAAAGAGAGGCCCACCGCCGCAAGAAAGAAGAGGACGCACGTGCTGCTGCGGAGAGCTCGGCGGAGATCCAAGCACGGTGGGTTGTCGCCGACAAAGCCGGGAAGGAGAACGACGGTGTATGGCCAGCATGTGAGAAGTAGTAGTACTAGTAGTTAGTGTGTGTATCTGTGTCACCCGTACGTTTGTTTAATTAATTACGAGCATGTACGAGTACTAGTTACTACCGTAGTTTTTAGAGCAAATTACCAATACATTAGCCTAGACTCAATGGAAAAATTCCTATCCTATGCATCAAATGGCATCTCTTTCTCTATAGGAATTGAGATGCATGTCATCTCACTTCCTATGATTTTCATATTCCTATGAAATTCCTATCCTATGAACCAAAGGAGGCCTCTGCTGGAGTACAGTACTACTGTAGCTAGCAGTATTAATGGTACAGTAGTTTTCTTCAAGAAGCGGAATTCAACGAAGTCATGATGGTTCCTTCGTCCGAGCAACTTCACAGTGGGAAAGGTTGGGCCTGTGATTTGATGGCTCATTAGTCATTATTACTGCGGCGCGACGACCGGGGTGACTCTCCCTTGGAGTTCTGCATGCATGGCAAGTGGACCAGGATGGTCGACGTCCCACATGTCGGTGAACGGAAGTATTCTTTCCGATATCGAGGAGCAAGGAAACTGCGTGGTATAGTATCACTGTTGATTTATATTTATTTTCTATTTTTGATGAAAGCTAGCGTTTCAACTCTTACGACGAAGGAGTGCCAAACACGGCACTTGCTGGATGTCTCACACGTCAGTGAAAGGAGTGGGACATGAACAGCGTGGTAGAGCGTCTCCACTTCTTCCACTTCTAGGTCGGAGACCACACGTAGTCCTAGTGGTATGAACGATACAAAGTGCGACCCGGAGAGAACGACACGTCTAGTTGGAAGGTCTCTGGCCATACATGTAAACAAATATAAAAGCTAATATGTGCCTCCAATTAATATAGTAGTAGAGTATTTAGGCACGTACATCATAACATCACCGTGCATTGCACGTACAACATTTAGTGTAAGTAAGAGATAAATGCCTATATGCCACGCATGTTCATACTATTTGTGCCTTTCTACTTCACTTACTGCGCTACATTACTCAGGTTCGTACGTCGACTCCTGGGTACATGTCCATCTCGTAGTTCCAGTCCCACGTGTTCTTCATAGATGGAACGATCCATAATGGTGGGCAACAGGAGTCCATATCATCGCAGATTCTTAGTGTGGCTCCCCACGATGGAGACTCATCCAAACTGAAGCGGCATAGATCAGGGATAGGGGAGTTCAAGATATGAATCCGTCAGTGCGCAATGAAAACGCACCCGTTCTTCATGAACGGCAGGCCGTCGGCGTCGTGCACGGAAGGTGGCATTGTTTGCACTATGGGGTAGTTGTCCCCGATGAAAATCGAGTACTCTTCAAGTGTGTTCAGCCGCACCAAGGTAGCATCACGGGGGTCGAACACGCCGCCATCCATCTGGTACACCTGGCATCTCAAACCTGGATACATGCTGACGTGCATGGTTATGGTCTATGCAGTATAATAAGGTGACGTAAGCAGGGGATACGGATTAAAATAAAATACTTTATAGTGCTTATTTCTATGAGGGGGAACGGAAGCAATGTCTAGACCAGCTGCGGCACGGGCGACGACAAACAATTTGAGAGTGTTACGTGGGCCATGTACATTAATTAAAGTAGGAGTAGTTTTGTTTGATGGGATTATGGCTACCTAGCTAGTACTACACGGAATTGAAAGTCTTTTATCTCTATCTCTACTCTTATAAAAAACCGAGTTGGTGATGATGGTGTGCCTGCCATCTTGTAATATAGACCGTTCGATCTATAACGGATAGAAAGCAAACTATGACAATTTTACAAAAGATACCCGCACCTCTCTCCATATTTACAGATAAGGCCTTGCCTCGTTCATCCTTATCTCCCACAACCTCATTGCTGAACAATTAAAAAAGGAAGTCTCTGGACAATCTGGCATGGTGGCCACTACCGGCGCCGTCCATCCCCATGCCTCCGCCCAGTACGACCACCAGTCACCACCATGCCCCACTCCTCCTCACCTTATCTCTCATCTTTCTCGAGATATCATTTTTTTGATGAAATTCTTGAGATACAATTTTTTCAATAAAATTCTCGAGATATCATTAGTTTTTACACATGGGATTACTCCTGCAAGGGTCAATCACAACAGGTGTTTTGTAAAAAAATGCATCTTGATGTTCCGTGCATTGCACTGGCATCTTGCTAGTAGTTTATACAACTTGGCATTATAAAGTTGCATAGATGACTATCCCAATCAATAAAAAAAAGAAGGAAAGAACTACTCCTGCTCCTGGAGTACAAAGAGACATGTACTGAAATGTTATAAGATGACATGGCAATAAGATATATGATAGTTCCTGGCTCTACTACTCTTGGATCGGAGAGAAGGGATTACCTGGGTACATGATCAGGGTCCGATCATGATAGATCGTGGCACCTTGTTGCCCTTCAATGGTACCATGGGTAACGACTGCTAAGATAGTATAGTACGTCCCAACTGGGTGTCATCAGCTACAAGGTTCCAAGTTAGACCAAATGCCCCATGCACATCCACGATTGGCGATCTGATTTTGATCAGGGGATGACTTTGCCCTGCATAATCATGCAAACAAGGAGGAATTCATAGAAACCGGACGAAAATCATTACATTTCGAAAACTTTTCATATAAACCGGACGAGATACATTACAGTTTTCATACAAACCGGAGTAAAACCTACTCTAAACAAGTTGTAACTATAATTTGGGTGGTGCACGGACTACGGCCGGCCATGGTGTCATTTGAGGCTACTCATAGTGGCGAGTATCATATACAATATAGTACAAGTGCATTATATACTACTTTTATACTTCATAGTATCATAGAGTAGTAGCATAGATGATCATATTTATTGCCATGCATGACCCCCTGTCTCTTCTTTAATTCTCTGCCACATCACCATGTCTGCTATTCCCGAGTGTATGTACCAGCTAAGTTACCACCAACACCACTATGGCTAGCCTCGAGGCGGAGCTGTCGCGTGCACCGGGAAGCGGTGCTCTCTCGGCCGTCGCGCTGCTTCAAAGCCGGCGCCAGTGAGAGGTCGCCTCCGGTCTGGCAAGGCATTAATGCGGCACTGACGCTTTGGGGCGACGCTGACCATTTCACACGGGAAGCGCGCACCGGCAAAGGAGGGGGTCTGGGTCGGCCAGGGCGGTCAGACGCGGGCGTGGTGCTGGTATTGATTTTGAACCGTTTTAGGTGTAGAACTGGTAGTTTGCAAAACTACTCAATTATTGCACTCAGTTTCCTAAGAAATTGTGGTAAAAAACGTTACTTGCAATGCATGCATGCGGGACCAATATAAATGACCAATAAAAAACTAGTACATGCACGCAACGATTTAATGGACATTGTAATCTCAACATGTGATGGGGAGCTCAAAATTTGAATTTGAAACTTATAAAATGAAAAAATTCTAAACAAATAAACTGGAAGAGATGGAGGATACCGTAGGATGTGTCCCATACGAAACAAGTCCCCTGTTTTGTCACCGGGAAGATGCAGTTAGAAATGAGCACAGCGTCTTCGTACTCATACGGGAACAAATCGGCCGTAGACAGCAAGGTCCACCTTTGACCGCCATGTGCAGGGTTCGTGAAAGCAATCACGATGTCGAACACCGCAATGAGAGTGTAATTTTGGTTGGCAGACGACCTTATCAGGGCTTCCGGGATTGCTATCTTCTTCAATCTCACCGTGGTTCCATCATACCAATTCAGTCGATGGCCCATTGCATGGCTGATCCCAATGTTGGACAAAGATTCTACGGGAACGTTGTCACCGTTGTAAATGTTATGCAAATTGATGTTGGTACCCTCCCGTACATATGCAAGCCAATCTCCACTGGCACCAAGCCTAACCTGTGAAACAGTGGGTAGCGGGGGAATTAGGAAATGGACACGGAAGTAGTCTTTAGAATGCATTTACTACGTGATCAAACTCATCACTTACCTGCTCATCGGACAAAATCTGAGTGCCCCTCAACGTCAGCATCTTAAGGGGCGTCAACTTGCAACTACAGCCACGCCGCGCTGGAGAGACCCCCAAGGAAACATCCTCGTCCTCGAGGACGCGTGGCAGACCAACTAGCATGGCCTTCTCCCACGAATATTTACGCACCCACTTAGGCTGCTGCCAATGCATGGGTGCTTAGATGAGGTGCTATGCACATTAAATAGCTTAGCAACTATACTCCCCAATGCATAGGTGCTTAGATGAGGTGCTAAGCACATTAAATAGCTTAGCAACTATACTCCCCAATGCATAGGTGCTTAGCTTATGGTTGCTAAGCTTGCTTCATTTAATGATTTAGCAACTAAAGCTCTTCATGTATTGTTGGGCTTCCTTCCTTTAAATTTTAGCCTAGGTTCACGCGCTTAGCATTGTTTCTTCCTGAGGTCACCACACTCATCTCTCTCCTCTTAAATAACTTGCCACATCAGATATTTTGCCTACGTGGAAGGCTTAGCACCTGTACAAGGTGGAGCATTGGGACGGGCCTTAAAATATTTGGTGCAAGTACCGCTAAGTCTTGCGGATGTGAGGAAGTCAGAGCGACTTACGATTTGTCCCAAAGGATCGTCGTCCAAGGTCTCCCAACCTCGATGAGGACGAGAAGCACCACCGCCTTGCGAATCCATGGCAATGGCGACCAAATGCCTTGTCCCTTGTGGAGCTGGTTTACACGAGAGGAGATGGTAACTGCAGGGCTTCGTCCCTTCGAAAAGGATGTTCTGCGGGCGCGCACTAGTGCAGTTTATATTTGAGACTAGCAAGAGGCCCATGCGTTGCACGTAACATCAAGATGCATTTATATGAGTTGTTTATCTCGTGGGAGACGAAGATGAACGAGGGATGGCCTTATCTGCAAATGTGGAGAGGGGTGCGGGTATCTTTTTGCAAAATTGCCATAGTTTTCTTCTTATCCGTTAGATATAAAACGGACGGTCTATATTGTAGGAGGGCAGGCACACCATCATCACCAAATCTGTTTTTTATAAGAGTAGATTATTATTTATTACTAGCAAGCTGCCCGTGCGTTGCACGTAACATCAACATGCATTTGTATGAGTAGTTTAACTTGTGAGAGAAAAGGATGAACGACTGAAGGCCTTATTTGCGAATGTGGTGAGGGGTGTGGGTATCTTTTTGCAAAATTGCCATAGTTTCCTTCCTATCCGTCAGATATAAATCAGACGGCCTATATTGCAGGATGGCAGGCACACCATCATCACAACTCTGTTTTTTATAAGAGTAGTAGAAGAGAGATAGAGATAGATAGATAGATTATTATTATTATTATAAGATTAGAGATAGAGATTAGGGAGCTGGCAGGCGGTTCGTTGTATGGCACGTTAGCGTCCATCCACTAGCCCGGAATTAAAGCACGCACGACATTTACAGCGACTGGGATTAGTTGTTTTCCTGGCGCATGGACCAACGCGGAATAGCGGATCTGGTCGCCCTTTTTCGAGCACGCCTTCGACAAGTATGTGCGTGACATGCGTGCCTGCAAATCTTGCATGACCAAACCGTGCGAAGCGGAGCGGTAGGCTGTCGAACTGCATCCTGCATGTTGCAGCCATGTCATCCACACGCAACCTAAAGGCCAATTCATACTTCACTGGACTATACTATACAACTATGCATTGTTTGGCACGAACGTTCCTTGGAGCTCGTGCTGCAACTGGCGTACTCCATAGCCCGCTTCCCTTCTCCTTCCTCTTCCATCGCCCGCGCACGTCCGCGGGAAGCGACCGGTCTACCCTTATATAGGAGTGCTAACACAAAAAGATGCATGCATGACCACTAAAATTTCCTTTCTCTTATATCTATGAAATAAATGTGGTGTGAAACTCAAAGCCCTTTAAGTCTGAGTATAATGGAAATCATCGTCCTCCTCCGGCTCCACTTCGCCCGCGTCATCATCCTCCTGTTCCGGCTCCGCGTCGTCGTTCTCCTCCTCTGGCTCCGCGTGCTGCTCTGCCTCCAACGCCTCCTCGTCCTGCTCCAGCTAGTCCGGACTCCAGAGGCAGGGCGGCTGCCATCCGGGCTTCGCGCCACCTCCATATTAAAGCACCGCTCTGGCAGGAGTATGGCGTATGTAGTTACCTTCGGCCGGGCCATGGCTATCGCGCGACGGCGACCAGAGATGAGGCGGCGGGAGGGGAATGAATGCAGCTACTGTTTGGTTTCGCCGTCCGGCTTAAATAAATGCGCACCATCACGTGTTCCCACGGGTGCACAAATTGTAACATACGGGTCTGCTTAGGGGGCGTCACGTAACTGGTATGTGTGTGAGATTCTGAGAGACAGAGTGCGTGTGTGCGACTCTACTCTTCAGACATGTACTCAACATTTTGCATCAGGATATAAGTATAATGGTATTACACTTTAGCGAGTGATTTATGTGGCCATGTTAACGTGGTTGTGTAAAAAAATGTCACTTCCTGCTCGTGATTTGTGTTATATAATTATGAGAACTTTGCTAACTACTAAAGTAAAGTGGAATTTGTCCAAGTTATACAAGTAAATTAAGTTGAATGTTTATCATACAGATAAGGTTGTACGAAGGGTGGTAGGAACAAATGCTCCGCCTAGAGCATGTGTGTGTGACATGGAGTCTTAGTGTGCGTGTGTGCGTGCGTGCGTGTGTGTGTGTGTGTGTGTGTGTGTGTGTGAAGCGGAGTCTTCAGTGGCAAAAGTAATTTAAGTGTGTGTGGCTTCATCGTAGAGAGGTGAGGTGTAAGGCAGAGCCCACCAACAAGGGGGGTGCGAGAGAGAAGAGGCCCGTAGAGAGGGAAGAGAATGCGTGTGCGCTTGAGAGGAGTCGACATCGAGAGAACGTGTTTGTTCGAGAGACACCAAGGAAGACGACTATATATCAATGGTGCATGTAGGCGGGAATTAAACAAAGAGATGGTCTTATTGGTTTCGGGGATATAGGGGAAGAGTGAGAGAGGGGGGTAGCTAGAAGGAGATTGTTAAGTGTGAGTGTGTGTTTTACCCATCCAGGCGGAAGTTATGTGCACACAAGAAGAGAACGATTCAATGTGGGGTTAGGGCTGAGGGTAATTCACTACGTATGGAGACATAGGAGACCTTGATCGTGCATGTGCGAGTAGTATGCTTGTATACGTGGGATGTGTGTGTGTGCGCGCGCGCATGATCGAGATAAAAGAAAGAAGACATAAGTCATAAGATCAACGACATGGGAGAGATGGATCGGTATGACAATATGCATGCATGAGAGAGTGGAGGGAAGAAGGCCCAATAATTGAGCATGTGTTTTTTTGTTTAAGAGACAGTGGTGTGGGCTGGAGTATGCATCTATGGCTAGCAGAGGGAGCGCGACACAACTATTGTGCAAAAGAGATCAACCTATAGATGCATGTATGGAGAGACAGATATGGTGTGCGTGATAGGAAGCAAGAGTGCGTGCGAGAAAGAAATGGTGATGGAGAAACTATAGATAGATAGAGAGATAGAGATGCTAGCGAGAGGGACATCGGCTAGCTTATGTGTTAGAGATGACCGCCGAGTGGTTCAGAGGGTGAAGTTATGTGTTTGTGAGAGAAAGATAAAAAGAGGGCGCATGACTGCATGTAGAGAGAAACATATATAGTGTGCGTGATAGGAAGCAAGAGTGAGGGCGAGAAAGAAGGTTGATGGAGAAACAGATAAATAGAAAGATAAAGATGCTAGCTAGAGGGATATCGGCTAGCTAGTGTGTGTGGTAGAGATAAGAGTCGAGTGGATCAGAAGGCTGAGTTATGTGTGTGGGTGTGAGAGAAATAGAGAGAGGGTGCATGTGAGTCACATACAAACAAATATCAGAGAGAAAAGAGATCCCGAGAGACGGAGTTTTCTGTTTGCGAGAGAGAAAGATATTTCACAGCGAGAGTGATAGCTAGAGAGACATATCAGGGAACGCGAGATATCTCAAGGGAGAGAGAGAGAGTATGTGTGAGCGACATACAAGAGAATGGTGGAGAGATATGAGACCCTGGGAGACAGAGTTTGTGTTTGTGTGTGAGAAAGAGATATTTAAGAGGAAGAGTCGTAGTTTCTCATACCTAAGGAGCGCAAGACATGTCTGTGTGAGAGGGGGTGTGCGGGTGGCACATGGGGGAATAGTAGTGAGAAATGAGATCCCGGGAGATGAAGTTTGTGCTTGTGTGAGAGAAAGAGATTTCACAGGGAGAATCATAGTTAGAGACAAATAGCAGGGAGCAAGATATACTTAGAGAGAGATAGAGTGAAGGTCGAGGGAGAGAGTATCGTTAGTGTGTTACTAAGATAAAGGATCATGGTCGACATACAAGTAGCACGAGAGATACCCGAGAGATGATGAAGGCGTATAGGTCTAGAGAGATATATAAGCATGAGTGATAGCTATATGAGATGAATATCCGGATTAAAAGGGATTCAAATATTTAAACTAGAGATCACGACATCGATAATATCATAACGAAAATTGGTCTATCAAACATGCATATTCATTTGAATTTCGGGACACGTGTAATGTTATATAGTTTATCAATATTAGTGATCCATAGATTCTTTAATTAGAAACAATGCATGGTTTATATGCAATTAATGTCTAAACAGGATTACACTATATGTTGCGTGTGTGAAACACATTATACATGTTAGTGAAGTAAAAAAAAACCGCATGAAACACACATTAATTGGAGACAGTTAGCGAGGAATGCATACATTGGATTTCAACATAAAGTGGTTTCAAATATTTGAAAATCCAAATTAAGATGGATCCAGCCTTATGAATCTGAGATCATGCCATTTGTAAACCATATTTATGTATAAAGGGTGTTGTGCTTTTGAAAGTATATATATAAGAAATGATGTATATAGATTTGTATTCGAATACAAAATGGATCCTGCCTGGAAAAAAATACAAAATGGATTCGAATTGAGTTGGCACGGTAAACGTGCACTCTTTCTCTGCAAAAATTTGAACGAAGTGGGGAAAGTCGCAGTAACCGCCTGAAACCAAAATCTGCGACATGGAAATTACTACCTATCCCTGACACGCAAAGCCTATCGGCTCGATTTCTATAGGTTTCGATAGGGGTAGGCTTGTATTTTCACTCAAACGTGACATAACTGCCTCTGCATCTCACCTCCCCAGATTCATACACGGTGGGCGTCAAAACACAGTTTCTCCTCGGTCGAAATCGCCTCTGACCTCCCTCCCCGATTCATACACGGTGGGCGCCAAAACAAACTCTCGTCGGCCGAAATCTCCGTTGGCAAATATTCGGTGTATGCGAGATTACCGTCCTATCCCCAACCGACTAATACTGCTGTGATGTAGGAAATTTTAAACAGGGGCTAAGTTTGTAAATTTCCTCGCATTTGAGACAAGCACACCCTGAAGACATGGTTCCCGCCTTTCTCTCTCCCTCCATTTCCCCATTCGTACTCCGTGGTCGCCAAAACACCCTCTCCACCGCAGTCTCCTCTGTCCGCCACCCCATCCACCGCCGTCCTCCTCCACCATGCTGGAGCTGATACCCCGATGTCATTGTCCATTACAAGAGATCAACCTCTCTCATCCACGGCTTCGTACCAAGCCGCACATACGACCGTCTCGTCCACCGCGCCGGGATATTTCCCTCGCCGCCACCGACTGCCCTCCTAGATCTGCTTCCACGCCGCCGACAGCCATCGCTACCACAGCACCCTCAACGCCTCAGGAGATGCATACACGGTGCCACACCAGAGGTGGTACTCTTTCATATCTGCTCAAGTTATTTATCTCAGCAAGAAAATAGATCGCTACTGCTTTACTGTGATTTCTTGTCCATCACATAGAATCATACTTGTTAGTTGACACCAAACATTGGTTGCGAAGTTGCCTTTGTCCGGTTTGCACCTTCAGATCCGCCGTGGCACGCGCACCACTATACTCGCAATGCTTATGGTTTTCCCCTTTTATATTCCACATTAGCTTAGATGACAGTCGACTGAAGTTCAAATTGGGGTCAGTCCATTTTGGGAGTTCGCCGGAGGGAAGGAAGGGGCTCGCCAGAGGACTGCCCCATTATCTATCTTAGGGTTTCGGGTGGGGACAGTGGTTGTGGGGGGCTGTCGTCAAGCTATGGTGGGGCCTCGCCGGAGGCAAAACTCGACGCGGGTGGGGGGGTGGGGTTAGCTAGAGAGATGGCCGGGGGCGGCGGAAGATCGGAGGTGGTGGGCGGTTCAGGGGAGGGCAGGGGCCGGTGGTTCGGCCGGCGACCCGTGCGGTGGTCTTTAGGGGAAGAATAAGAGGCGAGGAAGAAGAAGAAGAAGGGTTAGGAGACGTAGGATCTTCATCCAACCGCCTGAAATGGTCGACTGACCCAATTGACGAAAGTCAGGTGACATGCATGTCGACATTCCCATATATTCAGTACCATTATCGTAGGTGCTACGAGACATACGTGCAAGCAGTGCTCCTCAACCCATCAAGCTAAGCAACATGCCACTCATAATTCCAAACTTAGTTGCTCAAATACGAATCTGGTATGATGCTGACATGTACTAAAATAGAGAATGTTTAATTGGTCAGTTAATGTTCCTACTTTACTTTCGAAAAGCTCATGTCGAGGGACAGCAAGGAGTTGCGTTCTTTATGCGCTCTGGTTCATCATGACGGCCAACCAACATTTTATTATCCAAAATCTGCTTGCTCTTCTTTAGCATGCTCCTCTTCTGTCCTTCCTTTGTAAGTACTCTCTCCAACCTAAATATAAGTCTTTGTAGAGATTCCTCCATGGACTACATATGGAGCAAAATGAGTGAATCTACACTCTAAAATGTATCTATATACATCCGTATCTGATCCATATTGGAATCTCTACAAAGATTTGTATTTAGGAACAGAGGGAGTATAATAGTTGTACAGTATGTTCTTTGTAGTGAAGAGGAGCAGGGACATTTGCAGTGTACAGGTCTATTCGGCGCTTGTCATGAACGCTTTCAACTCTTCGTGTTGGTCTTCATGTTGATTGTCATGGATGCTTTCAACTCTTCGTATTCGATCGTATGTGTCGCCTTTGAGAGTTAGACTGATAGTAACAGTATTGCGCCTTCAGTTGTAGAGAGCTGGTATTCGAAGCCTTTCTAGCTTACCGGCAATACTAGCACATATATTCCAGCAAGTTCCACTTTCCTGATTTTACTCCTGATGCTTAGGCTTTTCCCATTATATCTACACTATGATCTGCGTAGGTGCTTTGTGTCCTACTAGCAGCTGTCCACCCTTTAAAGCGAAATAACACACCAATCATGCGTCCTAAGGTTCTTCAAATACGAATGTGATATGATACTGACATTAGCTAACAGACACACATTTAATTGGTTAGCTAATGCTCCCACTTGAGTTTCCAAATGCATGTGGCCACATATAGAGAGACATCATGGAATTGCATTTCTTTGGGCGCTCTGATTCATCATGGGTAGGCAACCAACATTGTATAGAAAGAAGGGGAATCTCAATAATATGCTTCCCCTTCTATTCTTTAACATGTTCCTCTTTTGTTATTCTTTAGTAAGTACAGTATGTTCCTTGTCAGGAAGGGGAGCGGGGACATCTGCAGTCGACAGCTCTATTTGGCCGGTTCTGCTACATGATTTCGCACTTCGAGTTGGTCTGCCATAATATCCCAAAAATGGTGGGAGCCGCGTGGTCTTTGATTGACTAAACTGGTAGTAACAGATGTGCGCCTTCAGATGAATAGAGATGGCCTGTAGGTGATCGATAGGCTGCATATTAGTAGCGGCAAAACCCTGTATTTTCCAACTAGTTTTGCTTTCCCGATTTATTTATGGTGGTTATGGTGTACCCCTATTATCTACACTACGATCTGCCTAGTGGCTCTGCGCTCTCGTTAGCATGGTTGGCAATAAACTTTCTATACGGTATATTATGAACCTATCATCTGCCAACTATCCTTACATCTGGAGCTCCCAATAGGGAGCCTATTTTTTGTGTAGTTGTGCCAAATTATATTAATCTACTCACCATATTACAACACACATGGGCTCTCTCATCAGAATCCAGTGATAGCACAGAAGGGTTTACAGGGAGCCCCTATTATATTACAATATCGTCTACATTAGAAAGACAATCTCACTACTATTTATGTTTTCATGCTTTTCAGATATTGTACGTAATCACAATGAATATAAGAATGCGCACATCAGAAGAATATTGCGGAACAGTTCAATGGGTAACAAACTTGGCATCAAGGGATTGAAGTCCATTGTGGATGCAATGAAACCCACATGCTCCCGACCTATAGATTCGTATTCAGAATATGATCCTACTGACTATTCTGAGCTCAAGGAGCCAAAGGCAGATGGCCTATCCTGTTCACCCAATAAGGTGCCTGTTCTAATTTGGCAATGTTTTATTGGTTGCACATATCCTGCATAAGGTGTCTTGCATTTCTTTTGCTTCGTTGCACCGCCATCTGCTTAGTTTACTCATGATATATGTGAAGATGCCATGCCCATCCATTATCAACACCTATTCCATTTGTCGGCATACCTTGTTTTTCCATTCAAATGCTGTTCTTGTGTATCAGACATCCAAAAGGAAGAGGGTGATCGCAGAACCTAATGGAGTACAAGCAAAATCCTTGAAAAAGGTGGTGCTACCGGAGAAATCACATAGCACCCGACATATATTGGCGATAGAACCAGCTTCGCAAAACCTAGGATGTCGCAACTATGCTGGTCACTGCTTTGCTCTTGTGAGTACCTATTGTCCTATCGATGTCCTTACATTCATACCTGGTGGATTATGTGACAGCATTGTGCATTATAGCTTGCTTATCCACTGTTCGCTCCAAATTATTAGATCTACATTAATGCTTTAATTAATGTAGAATAAACCCAATGCTTATGAAGAAATTTAGTTCTGCATTGTTCTTGTAAGTATTTGCTGTCCTTCATCACTGTACTTATATTTGTCAGCTAGTTCTTCATGTACACTTTGCAGCTTATTTTCCCTTGACCTCCATTTTCTACACATCAGATCTACATTTACTCTTGCCAAAATATTGAATAAAACCAATGTTACTGAAGAAGTTTAGCACCGCATTGCTCTTGTTGGTGCCTTTTGCCTGTATGCTATATTTACATTTGTACTCTGCATCTTAAGTTAAATAATTGCCATTTGCTCCTATATTTTCACATCTATATTTACTCTTAACAAAATGTAGAATAAAGGCAATGCTCTTGAAGAAGAGTGTGTGGTAAACTTCTTGAATTGCCCCCCCATCAATATGGACAAGGGCTTTATAGAGCCTGTCTTCACTACTAATGTAAGTTTCTCCTCCTCGAGCCTTCAAACTTTGTTGTGTATATTTGGATAGCTATGAGTGCAAATGCTGTTTGTTTTTGTCGTCTGCATCAAATTCCTTGTTCAAAGTTTCTAAAGAAGAAGTACATAAACATAAGTTTGTCCTTCTCAATTTCAGTCTTTAGTTGTGCAACCTAGTTCCTTATTCGTACCATGTAAATTAAACTAAACATAGCAAGTTATCTTCTTTAGCACTATGTGTATGCTTGTGTTCTTGATCTGTAATCCAGTGGTGTGGTGAAACTAGCAACAACATCACAATGTCATATCCTGCTATGTCTCAACTACGAACAATGCCATATTATATTAATGTTATTTAAATCGTGTCTCTTTATTTACCAATCTGAAATGGTATAAATTGACAGTACACTCACCATTCATGCTTATACGTTGTTTAGAACTACATGTATGCTTGTGTTCTTGATCTGTAATCCAGTGGTCTGGTGAAGCTGGCCGTTCCTGCACAATGCCATTTCCTGCCGTCTTAACTATGAACAATGCCTATTATGTTACTTCTATTTTAAACCGTGTCTCTTTATTTCCGATCAAGAAATGAGATGAATTGACAGCGCTGATGCATATACGTACAAAACCTGTTATCTACCTACTTGTTTCTCTTTCAGGGTGACAGCACTGCTGCTAGGAAGAACTACCACAATGATAGTGAGACGAACCCATTGTTTGTCCCTCTAACATATATTCCAGAGAAGAAGGCAACACATCTTGAGGGTAGGGATACAACCACAAAGTCATATCTTGATGTAGTGTCGAACTTACTCAGTGACACAAGCTCGATGAAGTCGCCACCTGAATCTGTTCGACTTCTTCAGTTTGAAATTCAAGCAGAAAGACATGATTCCGCTCAAATCCGACTGGAACTCCAATCTCTATGCAAGATTAACCATAAGTACAGGACGTCTATTGATGCTATGCAGCTTAAGTTCGTGGATACAAGCGTCAAAGAAGCGCAGTCTCAACAGGTTGCTAAGCTGCTTGCGCTGCAGCTCCTGGGCCGGGCTAATCTTTCTTGAACTGTGTTGAAGTGCTGTCGGTTCTGTCTATTATTTTGTCGGCCTGTTTACTTCCACTAGTGGTGACCTGCCCAGTTTATGGAATCTGCTCTCTGGTTGCCCTTTATTATCACTGGCGGCGAACTTTGATGCCCAGGGGATGTAATATGCTGTAATTTCTTTGTTGTATAGTCTAGGTTTATTCTTCGTCACAATGCTGTAATTTATTTGTTGTTTATGCTGTCATCGCTCTGAGAAAAGGTCATAATCTTCGATCGGTGTGCAATGAGCCAATAGGTTAGGTTTTGTAAAATAATAATTTCTGTACTAAAACTGGTCGGTCGCCAATCGCTAGTACGGGCCGAACCGTGGGCCTACAATCATCTTGGGCCATTAGTTAGCTCTAGTCTTAATCTGGCCCACTATTAGTTTCGGGCCTTTAAAAGGCCGAGTAAACCACTTGCCTTAATTGGGCCGGAAAATTAAATAGGCTTTTAACAGGTTGAAAACTAGATTCAGCCTTAATTGTGGCGAACAAATCACGGGCCGGCAATGTGCTATAATATAAATCGGCCCATTATTGGCCCATTCGGGTGACGGGCCATTAACATGCTGAAATGTTTTTGGGGCTTGGCTGACCCAATTACATGATGGGCGGGATGCAGGCCGGATGTATAACGGGCCAAAATTAGGTCCAACACTCTCAAGGGCCTTTAACGGGCTGATAGGCAGTTTGGGCTAGAATGTATCCATGAAGACTACGGGTCGTTAAGAGGCCGAAAGTAACAACGGACCAGAATTAGGCCCAGGTGCAACTCGGGCCTTTAAATGGACGAATGTGAAACCGGGCCGAAATAGGCCCATTTGTAGACAGGGCAGCTGACATGCCGAAACTAATATCGGGCCGAACTGTTAAACGGGCAATTAAGAGGCCGAAGAGCAAATCAGGCCCCCAATGGACCCAACGGCACAGTAGCTGTTAAACGGCCGTATCTGTTATGGGCCGTAATTTGGCCCTAGAAATGAAAGTCAGTTAACATGCCGGATCAGGCATGGACCGTAATTTGGCCCAAACTATTGCAGGCTGTTAACGGGCCGGATCTGATATGGGCCGTTAACTGGCCCAGAATTTTGCAGACATTTAACGACCCGTATCGGATGTGGTCTATAATTTGGTCCAGAAAATGTTAGGCTGTTAACGGGTCGGCCCATTAGATCTAACAAAATCTTGTGGGCCTATTCATGGGCCAGCTTTTAAACCTATATGGGCCTCTATTGGGCCGTCCCACGTGTCAACGTTTCATTGGCGATTCTTGTCAAATGGACGGTTGACATCTGTCCCAACAGTGAGCCGACACGTGGATCGTCGGTGAATGAGAATTTTACTCATGCAAAATCGCCATTGGTCCAGGCTGTTAATGGGTTATCGGATCCAAACCGGAACCCGATAGCTTAACCGCGACCCGTTACGGTGGATGCCACGTGTCGGTTACCCTTGACGAAAGCACTTCTATAACGCACGATTTATCGTCATGGAAGTGGACACTTCTGTGATGATAATTTTGGTAATGTCATGGAACACTTCTACGACAGCACAGGTATGACTATCTTGATTCTGTCATAAAATCGTCATGGATGTACATGCATGACAGAAAACGTGACCTACTGTGACAAACACGTATCATCACGGAAGTGGTTTTGTTTTTTAGTGTGTGACAAAGCTGGTCGGCTGGTGACGCCGAAGTCGTCGGAGTAGGTTGATGAAGAGATGGTGAAGCCCCTGGTCCAGCCAAGGTGTCGAAGCTTCCATGTCAGCCGACAAGTCAAAGCAGGTCGGCGTGTTGTATGTTACTTGAAGAAGAGGCGGCACGGCGATGCCGACGCAGGTCAAAATTTGTGATGCTGTCGATGCCAGCTTGATGAAGTAACCACAAGACGATGAAGTGTGCTTGCCCTATGTAATCCATGGGGCGACGATATTGGTGATGACTTAGCCTTCAAATTGCCAAACTCTTGGTCGGCTCGCCGAGCGGATGATCCGATGAGGTTGACATTAGCTCGACGAGGCGATGATCTGTCTAGCGTAGGTCGGCAGCCATGGAGCAACATTGTCGGGCTGGTTTGACACCAACACGGGGGTGAAGATTACCTCGCACAAAGCTTCAAAATTTGTGAGCATGTGTTTGAGTACAACACACAATACCGTAAAACATTCCCGTGAAAAGGATGTCCAATATTCCATTCACGAAGAAAGATGAACTCGGGTCAGACTCGTTTTTGCGCAGAAAACATATCCGAAAAATTGATGCACTCATCGGACGTTTCCCGGAGTTTAAATGGTCAGATCGAGTGGAAATTTGAAGGGGTGGTCGATAGAGGAATTCCGCAGGCGATCAATGGTTGATCTTCCAAAGGACGTACTAGCTGACTTCTGGACGCCTCGCCCTAAACTCATCCAGATTCCCGTCCAGATTCAATAGGGCTCCGGTATATCGAAGATCGCCTGAGATTCCTCCATCTGAATGGGACCAAATTTTACAGGGTTGTTGTAGACTCAGTTCCTCACAATTCCGCCTAGGAGGCAGGGATGGCAAATACGAATCCGCTGTCCAGAAAAAACTGCTTTCAATCAACAGACGGGACATTGGTCCTTTATGATCACGGAGTGGACTCTCAATGAAAGCACCACTGTCGGTGTAAAAATGGGCAGACCTCGGGGTAGGGGGTCCCGAGCTTTGGATCTCGGATAGATGGTAGTAGGGACAAGGAGACAATGTTTACACAGGTTTGGGCCCTCTTGATGGAGGTAAAACCCTATGTCCCGCTCTTTATTATATTGATGAAGCTGTAAAAAGTACAGAGTTGATCTACCTCGAGATCTTTAGATGTGTTCTAACTCTAGGGCTAGGTGAATGAGATTGCGTTCATGTCCCTCCATGATCTATCGACTAGCCTGGCCTCGGCTTATATAATGTACCGGAGGCCTATGATAACAAGAGTCCTAGTCAGCTACGTCGGTGGAGAGAAGTTCTTGTCTTGATCACCAAGTCTTGAGCAATCTTCCTCGTATATGTCATGGGCTGCCTGATGTGGCCCGTTAGTGAACTGCCATGGTGTTTCTCGGTCCAATCCACCTGGTCGGGAGACAATCTGGTGAGTACCCCCTAGTCCAGGACACCGTCACCAAGGTATATCAAATCCAATTGTATTTAACAATGATTTACTCATAGGATGTAAGTGAAGCACGAGAATGAATGACAAACTACTCCAAAAGATATAAGGGAAGATCAAGGAGTATTCAATCAATTAAGTAGCTACTTGAGGACCCTCTCCCTTATCTAAAACTTTCAGATCTAAGTATTTTATTCAATCAACAAGAAAAATGAAAATAAAAGGACACACCAAGGATAGAACACATCGAGTGAACAAGTAAACTTAGGCTCAATCGAGACTAGCCGATAGTTGTTGATGAAGAAAGGTGGGATGCCTACCGGGGCATCCCCAAGCTAAGATGCTTTAGAATTCTTGGATTATTAACTTGGGATACCTTGGGCATTCCGGAACTTCAGCTCTTGTGTCTCCTTAATTCCACTCATATCACGATTTACCTAATCCATAGAAACTTCATCCACAGGAAACTCAACAAGAACAGGTGAGATACGTTAGTATATATAATTGCAAAACCTTATCATTCTCTACCGTACCAAATTACTAAAATTATAATTACACATTGCATAATAAATTCTTCTGAATATTTAATACTCCTATCCCTTTATAGAAACATTAAACAAGTAGTATTTAACTTAACTGAAAATTTACCACACGGTAGAGAATTTATGATAACTTATTGTGTCAAAATTTCAAGATTTTATCAAGCTGTGAGTTTTCTGGGGGGGGTGTTCAAACAATAACGGAAAACTTTCTCTTTTGAAGCAGCAACTCATAAACGTCCAAACTAAGCATGGTGAACACTATCCTTGACACTTTTTATTGAAATAATAGATACAAAACATTATTCTAAATAATAGAAAGAAAATCCAATAAAAATAAGATGACGCTCCACGCAAAACACATATCATGTGACGAATAAAAATATAGCTCCCTGTAAGGTTACCGATAATGTTGAAGACGAAAGAGGGGATGCCTTCCGGGTCATCCCCTAGCTTAGTTGCTTTTCCTAGAATATTACATTGGGGTGCCTTGGGCATCCCCAAGCTTAGGGTCTTGCCACTCCTTATTCTCCTCATATTGATATCTCACCCAAAACTAGAAAACTTCAATCTCACAAAACTCAATGAAACTTCGTGAGATGGGTTATTATGATAATGGATAAATCATTCACTTTGGTACTGTCAAGACAAGATTCATAATTGTTCTCACATAATTCCTACTATACTCTATCATTTCCACAATGTATATAGGCCAATACAAGCCATAGAAACTATAAAGAAGCAAACTATGCATTGAAAACAGAATCTGTCAATAACAGGAAAGTCTGTAATGATCTGAACAACCACCATACTGCTGCAACTCTAAAACTTATGAAATATTTGGACGACGTAGGCACTTGTATATCAATCATTTGTACAAATTTCATATCAAAATCACGTTCCAGTGAAATATAGGAAATTTTGCACTAGACGCAAAAGTTTATGTTTTTTGCACAGAATCAAGTCAACTATCATTCACACTATCCCAAAGGCTTTACTTGGCACTTTCCTGAAAAAAAAGCTATAAGACATGATTACTAGAGTAGCTTGATCATGTGAACACGCAAAACAAGCATGACTTCAAAACTATCAACACATAGAGAGGAATGGTTATATTATTGTGATATGTAAATGCATATGTTCCTCTCTCATAATAATTTATAGCGGCATCATGAATGAATTCAACAATATAACTATCACATAAAAGATTTTCATCATCCACAAGCATAGAATTCTCATAAGCAATTCTCTTCACATTCATAATAGTGGGAGCAAACTCAACAAAATAACTAACAAGTGATACTTGATTGGCATAATCTAATTGAAAACTAAAATCATGATAACGAGTTTCATGGTTATCATTATTCTTTATAGCATACATGTCATCACAATAATCATCATTGATAGCAACTTTGTTGTCATAATCAATTGCAACCTCTTCCAAAGTAGTGGATTCATCACTAAATAAAGTCATGAGCTGTCCAAATCCACTTTTATCATCATAATAAGATTCAACACCCTCCAAATTAGTGGGAACATTACTACCTAGAGTTGACACTCTTCCAAACCCACTTTCATCATCGTAATCATCATAAATAGGAGGCATGCAATCATCATAATAAATTTGCTCATCAAAACTTGGGGGACTAAAAAGATCATATTCCTCAAACATAGCATCCCCAAGCTTATAGCTTTGCATATCATTAGCATCACGAATATTCAAAGAATTCATACTAGCAATATTGCAATCATGCTTATCATTTAAAGACTTTATGGCGAACATTTTATTTAATTCTTCTTCTAACACTTTGGCACAATTTTTCGAGCCATCATTTTGAAGAAACACATCATAAAGATAAAGCATTTGAGGCAACCTCAATTACATTTTTTGTAGTTTTCTTTTATAAACCAAACAAGTGATCAAACAAAAACTAAACGATGCAATTGCAAGCTCTAAAGATATACCTTCAAGCACTCACCTCCCTGGCAAGGGCGCCAGAAAAAGAGCTTGATGTATAATAGGCAACCTTTCTTCTCGTAGACTCTGTTGGGTCTCCATGCGCAAAGATTTGTAGGACAGTAGCAAATTTCCCTCAAATGGATGACCTAAGGTTTATCAATATTTGGGAGGCATTGATGAAGTTGGTTTCTCTCAAACAACCATGCAATCAAATAGAAGAAATCTCTTGTGTCCCCAACACACCCAATACAATGGTAAATTGTATAGGTGCATAAGTTTGGCAAAGACATGAAGATACAAGTGTAGTAGGCATAGTAGAAATATATTTTTATAATCTAAATAAATAAAAGTAGCAAGGTAGCAAGCAATAAAAGTGAGCACAAATGGTATTGCAATGCTTGAAAACAAGTCCTAGGGTTCATACTTACCCAAGTGCAATCTCTGAACAGTGCTAACATAATTGAATCATATAACAATCTCAACGTGCGACAAAGAATCACTCCAAAGTTTCTATCGGAGAACATAGGACGAAAACATGTATTAACCTACGTGCCTAGATCACCCCGATGTCACCACGGGAATCTGCAAGTTGATTACCAAAACACATATCAAGTGACTCAATATGATACTCCATTGTCACCATGGGTATTCATATGCAAGACATACATGCATCAAGTGTTTTCAAATCCAACATATTCAATCCAACATAAAGAAACCTCAAAGATCAAGACTCCATTCATCACAACAAGATAGAGAGGGAAAACACCATATGATCCGACTATACTAACAAAGCCCATGGTACATCAAGATCGTGCCGGATCATGAACACGAGAGAGATCAAACACATAGCTACTGGTACATACAATCAGCCGCGATGGTGAACTACTCCCTCCTTGTCATGGAGACCGCCGGGATGATGAATATGGACTCCGGCGATGGTTTCCCCCTCCGGCAGGGTGCCAGAATAGGGCTTCAATGGAGATCGCTTTGTTCAAAGGCTTGCGGCAACGGAACTACTCATCTAGGTTTGTCTTCAGGGTTTTTGGTATTTATAGAAATTTTTCGCGTTGGAATCACATCAGGGGGGCCCCGAAGGAGTGACAATCTTTGTAGGCTCGCCCTGGGGGGAGGGCGTGCCCCCTAGGCTTGTCACATGCTCGTGAGGCTTCTAGTCCTTCCTCAAAGCTTCGCGGGTCTCATTTGGTCCATAAAAAATCACCGTTAATTTTCAGCCCATTCTGAGAACTATTATTTCTGCCCAAAAAACAACACCACGGTAGTTCTGCTGAAATTATTATCAGTCTAGGTTTGTTCTATTTAAATCATACTGAAACCATATAAATTGTTGTAAACATGGCATGAATACTTCATAATTTATAGATACATTGGAGACATATCAGCATCCCCAAGCTTAATTCCTGCTCGTCCTCGAGTAGGTAAATGATAAAAGAATTAATTTATGATGTGTGAATGCTAGCATACTGCATAAGTTTGATCAATGATAATTTCAATCACTTTTCCTAGAAACATAACATGGCATGAACACTTCATAAATTATAGATACGTTGGAGGTGTATCACTCTCCTCCTAATCTTTTTCATCTAATGAGCTCGCAGTTTCAACAATTTCTTCTTCCATAGTTTCCTACAAAATATTAGTCTGTTCTTGGACAGCGGAGACTTTCTCAATAAATTCATCATTATGGGCATTGTATTTATAATTCTCACAGCAATATTTAAGTATTGCATACTTTTTAGATTTGTAAAGAGCATCATCACAATTTTCATACTTTTCAATCAAAGATTCAATTTCATAAGCACCATTAAAAGCAATAAACTCTTCTATTTGTTCCACATCATAATAATCATATACACCATTAGCATAAGAAGCCAAGGTTTCATTATCATTAAATTCACATTGAAAGGGAAGGTGTGGAGCCTTCATCCTGATATGACAAGTATAACCATACGTTAAGCATGAATTCCAAGCATACCAACGCAACATTTTAATTTTATCCCATAATTGTTTCCCTTTTTCACACAAGCGATAATCCCTAAAGTATTCTAGGTGATCCAAAGTAGCTCCCATTATCAAGTCGAATGGAGATTTATCAGGATTATCAAAGTAGTATTTAATGTTTTCCACATAACCAGCATCGAGGGTTTTAGGAGGTTCCCCGTCTCCATGAGTAGCAAGTACAACTATTTTTTTTGGTATTTTGTGTTCCATCTCCATAAATAAATATAGAGAACAACTTAGAACAAAAAATAAAAACTACTTAGTGACAAAGCAAACAAGCACACACGAGAATATTCACCACAAACTATTGCTCCCCAGCAACGGTGCCAGAAAAAGGTCTTGACAACCCACAAGTATAGGTGATCAGTTGTAGCCTCTTTCGATAAGTAAGAGTGTCGTACCCAATGAGGAGCTAAAGGTAGCATTAGTATTCCCTTCAAGTTCTATCGACCACTGATACACCTCTACACACACTTAACGTTTGCTTTACGTCGAACAAGTATAAAACTAGAAGTACTTTGTAAGTGTAAAGGGATAGGTTTGCAAGATAATAAAGAACATGTAAATAAAAGTTTGGGGTTGTTTAGATAAAGACACACTTATGTTAGTTTTAGTAGAGAGCTTTTTGTACCACAAAGATATTGATTTGTCCCTACGCAATCGATTACTAGACCGGTAATCATTATTGCAATTTTATATGAGGGAGAGGCATGAGCTAACATACTTTCTGTACTTGGATCATATGCACTTATGATTTGAACTATATAAAGCATCCGCAACGACCAAAGATCATCAAGGTAAAACCCAACCATAGCATTAAGTAACAAGTCCTCTTTACTCCCATAGGCAACAACCGTCTTACTCGGGTGTAAGCTTCTGTCACTCTAGCCACCCACTATAAGCGAATTATGAAGGTACTACAATACCCTACATGTCAGTGTACTAAAGTTTGGGCCCTTTAGTACCCCATACTTGTGCACGGGCAGTTGTAGCCATACCCGCGACAGGACCTGACTGGGGCAAATGGAAGCAAATACAAGACGACCAAAGAAGACCACAAGCTGGGCTCCCAGCAAGATTCTTGCCGGGATGGTTTGCGAGGCGGTGCCCCGGGAAGACCATCCCCTCTTGAGGTTGAGAGCTCTGACACCATCGACGATCTCAAGACCAAGATCCAGGGGCGTCTGCGTGGTGGCATGCAGATCTTTGTGAAGACCAAAAGGCAAAGTTCCCAGCAAGATTCTTGCCGGGAACGTTTGCGAGGCCCCGGCAAGATTCTTGCCGGGGACGTTTGCGAGGCCACGGCAAGACTTGCACATGGCAAAAATCCCACCGCCCTGCCACCGCTCTAGCACAGCACCTAGCCTGCCAGCCTGGCCCCGTGAGCCTCGTCATCCTGGATGCGTGTCAAGATGGGGTGAGGCGGCGACGGACGGGACGGGCTCTGTTTTCGTCCCCAAGAAAGTTAGGGACACATAAATGGCACATTAAATGTGTTTGTCCTAAGATGTCAGGGATAAGTATGTGCACTGTAGCAACTTTACACCTCATGTATGCACTGTACGCCACTGTGGTAGCCACTTAGTATAAAAGGAGGCCCAAGGTGATGCAGAGAGGGACTTTGTGGACTTTCTGGCCTAGTTTGCATGAGTAGCAGCTAGCCAGAGCTCAAGAACTCTCAATACACTAAAGCAGGACTAGGGTTTTACGCTTCTCAACGGCCCGAACCTCGGTAAAAATCCCTCGTGTTGATCGTTGGATTTGCTCTTTGCGCACACTTCTTCCCCTGCCGAACCATAGAAGGGGTCCACGCGATCCCATAGGTGTCATTTCCCCGACACTACAACAGTAATCCCACATGCTTGCATGACACGGAGGGCACCATACGGCAGCACCAACATAAAACATACAACTCAAACCAATCACGATCATCAATCAACCCATAGGACAAAAAGAATCTACTCAAACATCATAGGATGGCAACACATTGTTGGATAATAATATGTAGCATTAAGCACCATGTTTAAGTAGATAATTACAGTGTGAATAGAGAGGTTACACCCCTACATAGAGGTGCTGAGAGTTGGTGTTGACGGCGGCTGTCGGGCCCCTTTCTGGAATAAATCACAGAAAAAGCCCCAAGTCACACCAGCCCCAAGATCATAACAACTGGTGGACTTCTTTGATATAGATAATCAGTACAAAATAATATTACACAGGGTTGAGTCTGAGGGTTCAACAAAATTATTGCAAACTCGCCAAATATATGGCAGTGGCGGAATATGACAGTGGTGTGGTGGTGATACAATACTGGTACAATAAAATAGAGCCAAGCGTCAGCGTGAGGCTTGACAATTTTTTTTGTGTAGCGGAAGCTCAGCGGATGATACATGTGGTAGACTCCTATATCACAGGTTGACTGACTAGGACTCCTATAAGCGTCAGGCTTGCTAGCGCAATCCTCCTCCACAAGCTCGTCCTCCTCCAAGTCTGGACAAGTAAATAGCCAGGGACAAGCCAGTGAGTACGTTGGAATGTACTCGCAAACACAATGGACAAAAGAAAAAACGAATGCATATGCTCATCTTGGATCATGCTAAAATGCTAATGCTGACTAAAATCTTGGACATGACATGATAATAACAAAATGATACGGAAGTAAATACAGCATGTTAGTCATAAACAAACTTATTAGAAATAAAAGCTAATGAATGCCACGGGTAGTCTAGCCAGCCAAAGTGACATTCAGAAAAAAATAAGAGTAATGCCAATCGGATGTCTAAAACAGGGTCGGACGACTGCCCGAAAACCCAAGCAATGCTACGAAAGGTCTTGAAAAGAAATGCCAGTCGGGTGTCAAAAGTGACGCCACGGTCGGTCTTGAAGAGAAATGCCAATCGGGTATCCACAAGAGTAGTGGCGTGATAGACCGCTTGTGAACTTGAGGGACGCCACGAATGGTCTTGAAAAGAAATGCCATTCAGGTGTCGAAAGTGACGCCATAGCCGGTCTTGAAGAGAAATGCCAATTGGGTATCCACAAGAGTACTGGCGTGATAGACCACCTGTGAACTCGAGGGACACCACGAAGAGGTCTTGAAAAAAAAACCGAAATGCCTGGGGTAGTCTAGCCAGCCCCTGAGACACTCAGGAAAATTAAAATAAGAGAAATGGGTTAGGCCACAATAATATGCATAACCACAATATTATTAATATGCATAGCAAAAATATTCATGGTAGCATCAGGGTGTCAATAATTATCCTGCAAAATATTTCAGGCATATTTTAATTATTTCCTCCGGAGACCGACACCGGGACCGACACTTAACCCACCCAGCTAATGCCCTTGACCAAGGACACGACTATTCGAATAGGTTTAAATTCGGTAAAGGGTGTACTCTTTACCCACGTGCATGGGATTCCTTTAGTCAGCACCATGGCACTGGCTAATTCCCACTACGGTCTTTGGGGTGAAAACAAACCCAACCAGCACACACCAGATTAACCGTCCGGATGCCAGGAATCACCCACAGCATCATTCCAGAAAAAACTTTTAAGTCGGGGAGACAACAATCTCGAATAGCATGGGATCACTATTAATACGCGCGGATTCCAAGGGGGACCCGCTCTCAGCTACAACCGGAAACACCCATGCCCCCTGACCCGGTGACAGGATTTAGTCCATGGCCATGGAAACCCTCATCGTGGCCCTCTATGTGGTGTGTACCTGGATAGGGGTTAACAACTTACTAAGCCGTACCTTCCTTGTGGAAGGACCCATGGCAGCACGGTATCCACCTAGGTGTAACGGAACAAGACTCGATCTAGGCCGACTCAGGAGGTGTTACTCATTATCACCGGTATGTTCCACATACGTCACATGCCACCACAGTTTCAAAAATAGCCCATGCCCACCGGCACGTCCTAAGGCAGGAGACACGCTCCTGAATTTTCTCAGCCTTTAACCAAGTTAGAGAGATTCTTGAGCTTGAGTGAAGTGCAAGCCATGAGCAAGAAATGATATGACCATGCATGCAAGTACTTGTGATATATGTGGTGCAAATCCAAACAGATGCAAACATGCAATGCAAATGCAATCACCATATCCCAAGTTCAAAAATGGTTGCCTTGTCCAAAGTAGTCAGGAGAAAACCCCTCAAAATACTCGGCAAAGTTTCCCTCTTCTATTTCTGAAAAATTCAAATTGAAACTCAAATTTAAAAATTTGGCAACAGTACAAAAAGTTGTCTCAAAACATTTTTAAATAAATACTAAAAAAACTAGATAGAAAAATAAGAATTTCAAAAAAAGAATCAAGTCATTTGGACTTGTGGTTTGAAAACTAGAGGCAGTCAAGGTTCCAGTCAACTCTGTTTTTATTAAAACAGAAAAAGAAATTGATTCAGGATAGAATACGCCTTCTAGCGAAGAAGACGTAAACGGCCGTGTACGCTTTCTGTTTTAACCGAAAAGAATAAAACGCTGACGGGTGGGGTCCACCCGTCAGGTTTGAATTTGAGCGCGCACGCGCGCGAGACAGAGAGATGGCGGCGCTCGCCGGCGATGATCGCCGGTGTAACAGGGGGCGATGATGGTGCAGTCATGCTCGGGGTGAAGTACCGCATCGGTGGGTGGAGGTGGTGGTCGCCGGAGAGCAACAGAACGCCGGCGAGGTCGACGGCAGCGGACGGTGGCTCGGGTGGTTTTGGGACTCGCCGGAGAGGGCTCTTCGCATTGAATTGAGGCACGGATTCGAAGAGAGAAGGTGGTGAGATGTTATTGATGGAGTTTTGGAAGCGGGGGTGGAGAGATGGTGATGAACGGGTCGTGGTCAGAGGCGGCGGAGCGGTGACTGGAGTCGGGGGAGATGACCCCCTCGGGGTCAAACGAGTGCGGGGGAGTGCGATTGGGGATGGGTTTGTGCGGTGAATGGGGTGCATGGAACTCTGGGAGCTCTATTTATAGGCAATCGGGAGGGTCAGTGGCTTGCGGCGGATGCCGGAGTTAATCCTGCCACCGGGGTGTAGGGTAACGCAGCAGAAAACAAAAAACTTCCGACCTACGCACCAGCCCAGGACCACTATGGAGACTGCATAAAAGGTTTTGATCTTTTCGTTACCGACTCGTAGCGTAGTGGAAGTAGAGTCGATGACGATCGTCGGTGCAGATCCCCGCAGCTAGGATTTACAACCTCCCAACCGCGAGGATGTACTCCTTCATCCGCCACTCGGACAGCCCTCCGGGAGGCGGTCGGACAGTCCCCCGGACGGTGTCGCGGACAGCCCTTCGGGAGGACTCACAGAACTCGGACCGTCACTTGGACAGCCCTTCGGGAGGCAGTCACGAACAGCCCCACGGGTACTAAGATCAAAACTACGACCTCTCTGTAGAGTTGCACACATACGGTGTCATCTATCTGGTAGGGCTTCGCCATCCAGAACTAGTTCCCACCGGAACCCAGACAGCCTTTCGGCACTACGAAATTATTTCGTGGGAGGGAGAGAGAATGCCAGATCATGCATGGCTTGTGTGTGAGAGTTGGAGTGGTGATGGAGAGCTCGTCTCCACCTCGTTTTATAGGGGAAGGAGGGGGTGGTGGTGGCTGAAAATTTCAGCCACATGACAAGCATCCACAAAACAAGGGGAAAGCATGTCCCCTTGTCCATGGCACCCCAACATGGGGGCCCCACATGGCGCCCCACCTCCTCCCAACCAGCCCCACCTTTTGTGGGGGCTGCCCCCACCCATGGGGGGGCCCCCCCAACACTTTGTCCAGCCACGAGGAGGCTGCCCCCTAATGGGGGCGCCCCCAAAAACAGCCCAAAATAGCCCCCACGTAACGTGGGATCTTGTCCCCTCACGCTGGGACAAGATGTTTTCCGCGACTATTATTTCTGAAAAATTCCGGAAGGTCCCAGAACATTTTCGGCACCCTCTAAAATTATCTGGACACGCTCTTGAACATTTCCAGTATGGTGGTTTAATTTAAAACCATCTTTGTTTACCCGGTAAACAACTCCGGCAGCTCCGAAACTTTTTTTTTTGTTTTTTCTCCAGAAAAATTCCAGAAATTACCAGACCAATCTGGCAACCTCCAAAATGTTCCCGGTGCTTGCCGAAACCTTTTTGGATCAATGGTTGTATCCGAAACAACTTTTCGGTTTTACCAAAACTTTTTCGGTGTTCTCTCTAGAACATTTCCGTTTGTCTCCGAAACTTTTCCAGTGACTTTCTCTCAGACTCCCTGTCTAGTATTCAGCAGATAGATGACCCTTAAGCGTGTGACCCTATAGGTTCGGTGAAGTATAGACATGACCCGGAACACCTTCCGATCAATGATCAGCATCGGAGCCGTGGACACCCATATTGATCCCTATACCCACACGAATAAATATTCGAGTGAACCTCCAGTTGCCGTGTGCTATTCCTATTGCTTCATGATATGTTACAAATACCCGAGGTGAGACATGTTGGCATTCCCGTGGATCAACAACTTGTGCACTATGCTAGTTACCTCGTTACCGGTATTGTTCTCTTTTCTCGTTACCGTGTTTCGGCATCCCCGTGATCAAATCACAAAGTGTCTGGCCAGACGATGATGGATACCGTAACACCGAGAGGGCCCAGAGATATCTCTCCATCGTCGGAGGAGCAAATCCCAATCTTGAGCTATCAAGTTACTTAACATACTTTCCCATGAACCCGTAAGCCGCCGTAATAGCCATCCAGTTACAGATGACGTTTAACAAACCCCAAAGTTCATGAATCAAGCATGAAGAAACTCGATACTCTCATGGTCTGAGGAATCATGCAAACGTTAACCATCTCTGTGTTATTAACCATTAACTTGTGATGAAAGAATCTCATAGCATAACATCAATCGGGTCGATTCAACACAAATGTTCTTCTAACACTGTGCCCTCAAAGTTGCTGGCATAGACATGCCCATGATCAGGAAAACAGAACCATCATGCAACACTTGAGCTAGTCTTAGAGGCCAGACTAGGAATACATTTTACCGTTTATTATCCCACACGTGCATATGAGTCTTCCTCCAAGCCTCGTTTTATTTGCAGACTCGAGAATCATTGCAGTTATAGCATGGAACATAAACCTAATTATGAATAGGGAGATAATCAATAACATTTATTATTGCCTCTAGGGCATATCTCCTACAGACTCCCACTTGCACTAGAGTCAATAATCTAGTTAATGCTAATGCACTTTACACCTGTGGCACACCGGTGTAAATATGCTTCGCTTGTGGTATAGCCTGAATGTCCAACGGATCTGACAACTTCAGCTCCGTGTGTATCTTTGCATATCCTCGCGTTTTCACGCTTTCACAAAAGTCATATTTTGTGTGGACTTGGCTTGGTATGTATGCGAATCACAGGTCGAACCTGGATTCCTCAGACTGAGTTATGGAGCAACTACTTGCAGTAGTGTCCCATTGACAAAAGCCATCTTGGAACCATACTAACTTCATGAATGAACTATATGATTCAACATCTTCTTTGTCGCTTTAAAAGCGGCAACATACTTTGCCTCTGTTATAGAATTCGCCAGAGTAACTTGTTTGGAACAATTTCCAACTACCGTGCCACCATATTGTGTATTGCACAAAACCCTTAAATTTAATCGAAAATCGCATGGAGCATTAATGAAGACTGTATCGATGTAATTACTAACAACGAGCACTTCATAATCTCTTCTTGCGAGAAAACATGTCATCAGTACTACTCTAGTACTCAATGACATCTTTCACTGTTGTCCCATGATCAGTACTTTGATCACTTTGGTATCCATACTCGCAACATCTTTGGAGTATTGGACATATCTGGTTGTTTTACATACCATGGAATACATGATTAATCCAAACACAAGAGTGTGTGGAATCTCCATCATGTATATTGCTCATCAGTGTTTTGGGACACCGAGTCTTGCAAAAACTCTTTCCATGTGACTTCGACAGGAATCACTCCTTGACGTTTTTAATGCTAAAAGGTTTTAGCATTTTGTCAATATGTATCTTTGCTCAGCCCCATTAGGTAAATCTATCTCCATAGATCATCATGCCTAATATAAAGGCTATTTAGCCCAAGCACTTCATCAAAAAACTATTTTTAAATGAAGTCCTAATTCGTGTTAAGAAATTTATTTCCAATTAACAATGTGTCAAGCACACAACGTTTCTAGAAATATTATTATGCTCCCACTTACTTTCTTGAATCACAAGCATCTTCGTTACCCATTGATGAAGTCAAAACCCTTTTAACCATTTCATCAAAACACGAAGATTCCAACTCCATTTTGCTTTCTTCTGTCCATCGCTGGAACTCTGAAGTTTGCATACTTACTAGCATCCCCTGGACTGACAAAATACCTTGGACTGTAACACATGCAAGTCCTTGGTTTTATTTCCATCATATGGAAATCCTATTGTCATCCATGTTTCATATCTCATGACTGACATATGTATTAATTGCTAGTTCAACCCGAACCGACTTTAAGCAACGCTACGGTGAAACAACCTCATCGTAGTCAACTCCTTGAACTTGTTATTTCAACAAGTCGAGATTTATGGATAAAACATTTTTATCCGTATCAGTTTTAAGTTCCATAAAATTCGTTAGACTCTAAGTCTTTCGAAAGGTGTATCAAGATTTTAATCTTGAAACATTTATATGGAAACTATCTCGGATTGTATTGGCATTTAGCCAATTCCGGAGTCAGGGCCCATCAACGCTTCCTTGTGTATCATAGGTATACTGTTGTCTAACAACAATGTCATGTCTACGCTCCTGAGAGGTTTGCACGACCCTTGCCTACGTGGTTCAGCTGCAAGTTCGACCGAAGTCCGTACATTTTATTGTAGAGACTTCCGTATCAGTCGTAGTAGGAAACTCTGGAATTACTTCCAAGGTCTCTTTCCTTTGACCTGATGACAGAGATACTGGTTATCTCGTCGACTTGCATTATGCTCCCACTCACCTTTTTGAAAGACCATTTTCTTCAAAAAGCATACCGTTCTTTGTGGCAAACCTATTTGCCTCGGTATAGTGAGGGAGGAATACCCAATTGCTTGGGATAACCTACAAAGTAGCACTTGTCTGATTTGGAATAGGTTTGTAACCTTTTACACAAGCCCCATATTCCAAATGTTTAAGAAAAGATTTAACATGGTTGGGCGTACCATACCATGGCGTCATTTGAACAGACCTGATGGAGCTCTTTTCAGTGTAAAAGCCGTAGTCTCTAAAGCATCACTCTTTAAAAGGGATAATGGCAAATTTATATATGTCATCTTTGATCTTACCATGTCATAAATGGTTTGATTACATCTTCACGGACTTTCCACATGCAATGGTGTTCCGGGAGGTGCAAGTTATGAAACTACTTTCATAACTCATCAGACATTCGCTAAACTTGTAACTCAAATATTCCTTTCTGCAATCGAATTGTAGAAACATAATTTTCTTGTTACAATAACCATCTACTTCATTTTTGAAAACCTTTCAAATGAATTCAAAAGATCCAGACTTACGTCTCATCAAGTAAATATCCACATATCTACTTGAGTCATTTCTGAAGATAGATAAATCCACTACTAACAACATTTATCGGACTAAACCCATCAAATGTATGATCACCAATAAGTTTGTTGTCCGTTCCTTATGGCCTGTGAACGGTATTTCAGTCACTTCACTTTTCGCAGGAAAGTTGCAAGTGTCATATGATTCAAAATCAAAGGACTTCAAAAATCCATCATAATGGAATTTATCCATGCGGGTTTCTCCAATGTGACCAAATGTAGTGCCACACTTGTGTGGTATTCTCTTAGTCTTATGACATTTAGCCTCAGTGTTATGGATGTATCATATTACTATCAATATTCATAACATACATCCCACCTTTGATGGAAGTATGGCCCTTCATGTTATTCATAATACTGAACAACAATTGTTGTTTTTATGAACAACTCTTTTGCAACAAACATTGTGCAATGGGCTAGAGTGTATGAAACTCTAAAATGAATTATGAAAGTAAACATAGAGGTAATATATTATTATCAATATTCATAACATACATCTCATTCATAATGAAAGTATGGCCCTTATGTTATTCATAACATCGAACATCAAAAGTTCTCTTATGAACAACCTTCTTGCAACATACCTTATGCAAAGGGCTAGAGTTTGTGAAAACTCTAAATGAATTATGAAAATAAATACATAGGGAATACACCGATGGAAGGTATAGTAACATTTACTATGTTCCATGTGTGTATCTCAACCTCATTCCTGGCTAGTCTTTCAGGCCGTAGTAGTTCTTACATCGAGTTGCAACAAAATGCAGTCGAGCGGGTATCTTTGTGATTAACTCACAATACCCAAGAATTAGTGATTAACATGTTTAACAATAATTCCCAAGAACTATATCTTTGACCAGCCTTCTATACATCAAAAACTTGCATGACATTCATACATGAGCTGGATATTCCAGTCTTCTATCTTATTGCCTTTATACTTCTAACAGTTTAACTTTCAATATTTCTCCTACTCTCAGAAGAAGCACCCAACTTAAGAGTGGCGTTAGCCCCGGACTTCCTTTTTCTTTAAGTTGTTGTTTTATTCACCTTTCATCATATGACGGCGTTCTTCTGGATGCCTCTCTTATCAGTCTAATGCATAGTAAACTCCTTTACTAATAGTTTGCAAACAAACATTGCTTTGGATATCTCATATCTTTTAGCCTTTGTCTATCTCTGAAAATGATTTTCAGATTCCATGAATATCACATAACTATCCAAACTTTTGAAGTTCGGGTCTCATGGAAGTAAACATATTGCACTTGACTGAAAACGGAATTCTAGCTTTTGGGTCGAAGGACCTGAGTCATATGATCCATAGCATAAACGAGAGAATACCGAAAGTATGCGATAGGACAAAGTCCTTCTCAGCACTTTTGAGGACAATCCTCACATTACGTTACTAACCGTAAAGTTTTAACCAGATATTTAACAGCTATTCAATATTAATAGGGAAGGTGGAAACGCGAGCCATTATTCTACAACTATTATGCATATAACACTTAGACAGTGTTCACAATTAATTGCACTGAGAATTAAACAAGATAATTCTACAGTGCGCTCCCACTCAAATCAATATCTCTCATAATTGAATGTGAGTGATTCAAGATCCGCATTTCAATTCAACGCCATTGATGGTAGCATCACTGATGACGAAAATCTCAATCGGTAGGCAAACTTGCCAATCACATCTCTATGTGACTCTTGTTCATCTTTCGATGCGTGTGTTCCGAGCTCATGACTTTCATGCCTGAACTTCAAGACAACCAAGTGATCTCGCTGCGAGGTCTCAACTCACCCGCCTCACACATCCCTAATCGTTCATACCCATGGTAGCATGTGATACCCCGAAAAGTTAGGTGCCGTGACGGTGCTACACTTGGGAGAACACTAACTACTTGATATTTTTGTGAGAGATCACCCTAATAAAAGCGACTACCGCGCAATCAAGAAGGGTGCATCATAAGGGATAAACATCTCAGGCAATTCATAATTAGCATGATATGGTATAGCCCTTTCTGACGGAGAAGTCTTGTATTTCTTCGTCTTCGGCATTCACGTCGGTGTTCACCTTCGCGAAGATTGCCACCACCTTGTCGATGCACCAGATATTATTGCTATCTCCACAGCAGATAAAATAAATGCAATACTTAAGGTTGACACGCAGGTCATTAAAGTGCAATCATATGGCTCCAGCCATCATGCCGAATCATGACACGCAGGTCATGTTAATTTTACATCATATAGACATCTCATATATAATCGAATTATTATGAGCACTGCTATACCACATCATATGCACATGCAAACCCTCCTGCAAAACCAAGTTAGACGCCTCTAATCGGTTCATGCAAAAACTTGTTTTACGTGCCTTCTAAGGTTTCGAAACAAACCGAAGCTACCAACATCCATCAACAAGTATGATAATTCAAGTCGCTAGATTAACTTTCCAGGGTGTATGAAAACCGAGATAATAAAATTTCGAGCCCCATACTAAACTTCGTCATACGCATGACCCCCGTGCAGATCATATCTGCATTGCCCTTTCGTCTGCGAAATTTCATCTTTCTTTTTAACTACGGTGGAATTCAATGAACTGTTAGCACTTCGTTGATCAATTAGGATCGCGGATTGCCAGAACATTGAAACTCCACCATGCTGTTATCAAGATTAAAAATATGCGCATTCCAGGGAAGCAACAAGAACATCGGGTAACAGATTTCATCTGCTACCCGCACAAATAATTTTCAGTAATAGAACTCATCTACTACCTAATTATTTTGTGCAACACACATACATCTCCATGTATTCTAGATCGCAACCTGCATCTACGCATAGCACGGCTCATGATGCCACTGTAGGGTAACGCAGCAGAAAACAAAAATTTTCCGACCTACGCACCAGCCAGGACCACTATGGAGACTGCATATAAGGTTTTGATCTTTTCGTTACCGACTCGTAGCACAGCGGAAGTAGAGTCGATGACGATCGTCGGTGCAGATCCCCGCAGCTAGGATTTACAACCTCCCAACCGCGAGGATGTACTCCTTCATCCGCCACCCGGATAGCCCTCCGGGAGGCGGTCGGACAGTCCCCCGGACGGTGTCGCGGACAGCCCTTCGGGAGGACTCACAGAACTCGGACCGTCACTTGGACAGCCCTTCGAGAAGCACTCACGAACAGCCCCACGGGTACTAAGATTGAACCTACGACCTCTCTATAGAGTTGCACACATACGGTGTCATCTATCCGGCAGGGCTTCGCCGTCCAGAACTAGTTCCCACCGGAACCCAGACAGCCTTTCGGCACTACGAAACTATTTCGTGGGAGGGAGAGAGAATGCCAGATCATGCATGGCTTGTGTGTGGGAGTTGGAGTGGTGATGGAGAGCTCGTCTCCACCTCCTTTTATAGGGGAAGGAGGGGGTGGTGGTGGCTGAAAATTTCAGCCACATGACAAGCATCCACAAAACAAGGGGAAAGCATGTCCCCTTGTCCATGGCACCCCAACATGGGGGCCCCACATGGCGCCCCACCTCCACCCAACCAGCCCCACCTTTTGTGGGGGCTGCCCCCACCCATGGGGGGGCCCCCCCAACACTTTGTCCAGCCACAAGGGGGCTGCCCCCTAAAGTGGGCGCCCCCCAAAACAGCCCCCACGTAACGTGGGATCTTGTCCCCTCACGCTGGGACAAGATGTTTTCCGTGACTATTATTTCTGAAAAATTCCGGAAGGTCCCAGAACATTTTCGGCACCCTCTAAAATTATCTGGACACGCTCTGGAACATTTCCAGTATGGTGGTTTAATTTAAAACCATCTTTGTTTACCCGGTAAACAACTCCGGCAGCTCCGAAACTTTTTTTTCGGTTTTTTCTCTAGAAAATTTCCAGAAATTTCCAGACCAATCTGGCAACCTCCAAAATGTTCCCGGTGCTTGCCGAAACCTTTTTGGATCAATAGTTTTATCCAAAACAACTTTTCGGTTTTACCGAAACTTTTTCGGTGTTCTCTCTGGAACATTTCCGTTTGTCTCTGAAACTTTTCCAGTGACTTTCTCTCAGACTCCCTGTCTTGTATTCAGCAGATAGATGACCCTTAAGCGTGTGACCCTATAGGTTCGGTGAAGTATAGACATGTCCCGAAACACCTTCCGATCAATGATCAGCATCAGAGCCGTGGACACCCATATTGATCCCTATACCCACACGAATAAATATTCGAGTGAACCTCTAGTTGCCGTGTGCTATTCCTGTTGCTTCATGATATGTTACAAATACCCGAGGTGAGACATGTTGGCATTCCCGTCGATCAACAACTTGTCCACTATGCTAGTTACCTCGTTACTGGCATTGTTCTCTTTTCTCGTTACCGTGTTCCGGCATCCCGGGATCAAATCACAAAGTGTCTGGCCAGACGATGATGGATACCGTAACACCAAGAGGGCCCAGAGATATCTCTCCATCGTCGGAGGAGCAAATCCCAATCTTGAGCTATCAAGTTACTTAACATACTTTCCCATGAACCCGTAAGCCGCCGTAATAGCCATCCAGTTACGGATGACGTTTAACAAACCCCAAAGTTCATGAATCAAGCTTGAAGAAACTCGATACTCTCATGGTCTGAGGAATCATGCAAACGTTAACCATCTCTGTGTTATTAACCATTAACTTGTGATGAAAGAATCTCATAGCATAACATCAATCGGGTCGATTCAACACAAATGTTCTTCTAACACTGTGCCCTCAAAGTTGCTGGCATAGACATGCCCATGATCAGGAAAACAGAACCATCATGAAACACTTGAGCTAGTCTTAGAGGCCAGACTAGGAATACATTTTACCGTTTATTATCCCACACGTGCATATGAGTCTTCCTCCGAGCCTCGTTTTATTTGCAGACTCGAGAATCATTGGAGTTATAGCATGGAACATAAACCTAATTATGAACAGGGAGATAATCAATAACATTTATTATTGCCTCTAGGCCATATCTCCTACACGGGGTTGGTTTGGACGGTGATCAGAGGTGGTGCAGGAGTTATGAGGATGGTGGAGAGCTCTGGAAGGATCGGCGTGGACAAGCTTGAGCTCCCTGTCCACATCCACGGTGTGGCCGCCGTACGGGTGTGGCAGCGGTGTCCTACTCCGGCGGCTGCCAGCAGGGGTCCAGATGGCGTGGTCGGCGTGGTCAGCGCACGGAGAGGTGGGGAGTAGCGACGCGTGGGAAGATAGGTAGGTTTGGGTGAGGCGGCGCAGTGAAGGCAGTCGGTGGCCGAGGCGGCTCCACTCGGTCCGCCGTGGATGGGCATGGTGGCCGTTGCACCGGCTAGCATCCAACTCATCGGCGAGGAAAAGCTAGGGAGTGGGCCTGGGGAATGGGGCATTGATGAGCATCGGCGTCGACGTGAAGGAGAAGGAAGGGGAGGGGTGCATGACACCGATCTCCTCTGCTGTCTGAAAATTTCAGTTAACTGAATTTTATTCAGTGCTGAACAGTATGCATGCTACTTGCTCGATGAAATGACAGGGAGAGCTAGGTATTTTTGGAATTTGTGGCAATTTTTGTGGAGAGGTCTTGATGCTCAAAAATAAGTTTGGCAAAGTTCCAGAATTTTTGGAGAAGGATAACTTGGGTTTGGATCAATAGAATTGAATATGGTCCAAATTTGAATAGGGAAGAATTTGAAAATTTTGAACTGTAGAACCCAATGTTTTTGGTGAAATGGGTTGTTGGTACCATCTAATTGCTTGGATAATTTTGGTGTCTGTAGGAGAATTGTAGAAAATATAGTTCCTTTGTAAAGTCCAAGAAACTATGAATTATATAAATTCCAACTTTGGAATTTATAAAATATTGAAAGAATATTTTTCTAAGGTGGAAAGGAGTTGTATACTGTCCTAGAAGGTGTGAGTGAGTTGAGGAATAATTTAGGAGTGGCAGAAAAATTATTGGGAGATTTTAGAAGGCTTGAAGGAATTGAAAAGGCCATTTTCTTTGAATTTTTTTTATTATTCCAAAAACTTTTCTAAATGAAAATTGTTTGAGATCCTCCAAAATAATTTTCGAAATAATCTAAACCTTCCCAATCAGAACCATTAAAGAAAATTTGAAACCCAATTAAAATTTGAAAGGGTTGTCAAACGGAAGAAAAGTGATAGGATCAAAAATGGTTTTTTCAAAGAATTTATTTTTTTAAAGAAAAGGTTTTAAAAAATCTAGAAGAATATTTTTGGGGTGTTACAACACCTACCCCTCTTAGGAAAAATCTCGTCCCCAAGATTTTAGTTGTCCCTCAAACAGGTACGGATATTCAGTCCTCAGGTGATCCTGTCTTTCCCTGGTTGCTTCTTCCTCGGTGTGATGACTCCACTGAACCTTGTAAAATTTTATTACGCTCTGTCGGGTTCTCCGTTCAGACTCCTCCAAAATCTTTATAGGACGTTCCCTATAGGTAAGATCTGGTTGGATATCCAGATCTTGATGCTGGACTTGCTTTTTTGGGTTACACATCATGAACATCTGATAATTCTGTAGGTAGCTCTACTTGATGGGCAACCTTGCCTCTCCGTGCGATTACTCTAAATTATCCAATAAATATCGGTGCCAATTTTCCTTTGACTTTAAATCTCTGTAGTCCTCTTGTTGGGGATACTCTGCGATACACATATTCATCGGGCTCAAAAACTGATCTGGCAGTGTTTTTTTATCATAGTAACTCTTTTAACGGCTCTAAGCCGCTCTCAGTCTGTCCTGAATATGCTTCACTTTTCTTTCTGCCTCTTTAAGAATTTCTGGGCCTAAGATTCAGCTATCTTCGGTTTCAGACCAGTTGAGTGGGGTACGGCATCTTCGTCCGTAAAGGGCTTTGAAGGGTGACATCTTCAGACTAACTTGATAACTGTTGTTATATGAGAAGTCTGCATACGGTAAACTGTCTTCCCAGCTGACTCCGTAAGTGAGCACACATGCTCTCAGCATGTCCTCCAATATTTGATTTACCCGTTCAGTTTGTCCTCTTGTCTACGGGTGGTATGCTATGCTAAATGTCAGTTGAGTACCTAAGGCTTGCTGTAGATGCTCCCAAAACCTAGAGACAAACTGGGTGCCTCTATCGGAGACTATGGTTTTGGGTACTCCATGTAAGCAAACAATCCAAGAAAGGTATAACCTGGCAAGCCTCTGTGTTGAGTATATGGTTTTTACCGGAATGAAATGTGCCACCTTGGTTAATAAATCTGTTATAACCCAGATAGCATCATTTCCTTGTCGTGACCTTGGCAATCCGACGATAAAATCCATTCCTAATACATCCCATTTCCATTCAGGCACTCTGACTGGCTGCAATAGTCCTGCCGGCCTCTGGTGTTCTGATTTTACACGCTGACATGAATCACAACGTGCGACATATACTGTTATATTTCTTTTCATCCCGTGCCACCAAAATTTTCTTGTAGATCCTTGTACATCTTCGTTCCTCCTGGATGAATAGAATATGGAGTGGTATGGGCTTCTGCCAAAATTTGTTGCTTTAGTTCTTCCTTATTAGGCACGCATAATCTTTTTCCGAACCATAAAATTCCCTGGCAGTCCATGGTAAATTCGGATGCCTTGCCCAATTTTATTTTCCTCTTAATCCTCACAATACTTGGGTGTCCTTTTTGGGCTTCTTTGATTTGATCCTCTAATGTTGGTTTTATTTCCAGTTGGGTAACGGTTCCTTCAGTGACTAGGACCATATTGAGTTTGGCAAATTCCTGGTTGAACTCATGCTGTGAGAATTGCACACTATTATTATTGGTGCAGGGACTTCGGCTGAGGGCGTCTGCCACAATATTTGCTTTATCCAGATGGTAATGAATTCCCATATCATAATCCTTAATCAACTCAAGCAGCAACATTGACTCAAGTTTTATTCTGGCTGGGTGAAGATATACTTGATACTTTTGTGGTCTGTGTATATTTCACATCGTTTACCGAGTAGAAAGTGTTGCCATTCCTTGAGTGCATTACTGCAGCTAGCTCCAGATCATGAGTAGGATAATTCTCCTCATGTCGTCGTAGCTGTCTTGAGGCATATGCCATGACTTTTCCTTCTTGCACCAATACACACCCAAGGCCTTTCCTGGACGCGTCACAGTATATCTCAAAAATTTTGTGCACATCGGGCACGACCAGAACCGGTGCCGTTGTTAACCTCTTTTTCAATTCTTGGAAACTTTTCTCACAGGCTTCGGTCCATTCAAACTTCTTATCTTTCTTGAGTAATTGGGTCATGGGTTTAGCTATGGTGGAGAATACTTCAATAAATCTCCGGTAATAGCCTGCCAGACCAAGAAAACTCCTGACCTCTGTCACGTTTGTGGGTTGTTTCCATCCTTGGATGGCCTTTACATTGCTTGGGTCCACTGCGATTCCATCTTGTGTCAATACGTGACCCAAAAAGCCCACTTCGCATAGCCAAAATTCACATTTACTTAATTTGTTCGTATAGTTCATTTTCCCTTAATTCGTCCAGGACTATTCGTAGGTGTTGCTCGTGTTCCTCGGGTGTCTTGGAATAAATAAGTATGTCATCGATAAATACGACCGTGAACTTGTCCAAATATTTCATGAAGACCTTGTTCATGAGATGCACAAAGTAAGCAGGAGCATTGGTAAAGCCGAAAGGCATCACTGTGAACTCGTGTAATCCGTATCTGGTAGTAAATGCAGTCTTGGGAATAACTGACGATCGGATTTTTAATTGGTGGTAGCCTGACCTCAAATCTATTTTTGAGAAAACCTTGGCTTCTGCTAGCTGTTCGAACAAGTCATTTATCCTGGGTAGTGGGTATTTATTTTTTATGGTGACCATATTAAGTGCCCTGTAATCAATACATAGCCTTAGGGTACCATCCTTTTTCTTAGCAAATAAAACTGGTGATCCCCATGGTGATGAGCTGGGTCGAACATAACCCATTTCCATTAGTTCCTTAATCTATTTCTTCAACTCAGCCAATTCCGTCGGAGCCATTCAGTACGGCTTCTTATAAATGGGTGTCGTTCCAGGTGCCCATTCAATAACAAATTCAATTTCACGGTCTGGGGGCATTCCTGGTAGCTCCTCAGGAAATACATCGGGGTACTCGCAGACTACAGGAACCTTACTTAATTCTGCCGCATCCACTTGATTTAATTTTCCTTGTGATGCGGAAATCCTTCTTGTGCCAAATTTTATTGTTTTCCCTTGGCAGCTTGTAAGAGTCATTGTGCGGTTGTAGCAGTCTATGAAACCTTTATTTTTGGTTAACCAATCCATTCCTAGAATAACGTCCAGATCGACTGTCTCCAGTCGGGTAGAGGTCGATGCTACGCCTGTCTGTGGCACTGTGCACGTCGGTGGTGGAGCTCTGATCGGAACAGGAGCAGCCAAGCGACAAGCCTCATCGCTCGGGGATGAGCGCTGAACCATAGGCTGAGCAGGGGAATAGTGTGGTGGAGTCGGAATATGAGGGGCACATGGTGAAAGTGAACGGAACTCACTCCTGTGAGGCATCCTCACACGAGCCAAGTCCATCCGTGCAGCAAGATGGTCATCCACCAGTGCAGTGAAGACTGACTCTAGTGCCATGATATACTGAACATGGGGCTCGATCACCTCATACCTTTCTCCCGCGGTGCAAGAAAAAGCGTAGTGGCTAGTGTAAGGAACATGGCATGGAAGTAGTGATAGGGACGGGTCTGCATGACAGGTTGGATGTCCCTGAGACGAGCAATAGCCTCACGGGCGGCCATCTGGATAGCATTCCTCTCAGAGGGCATGACTCTTCCCATAAAACGATAGTTACGGAAAGACAAGGTACTTCCACCCCGAATATATACCGAAGCCTGGTACATAGTCAGAGTGTCTGTGATCCTGTCAGGAAAAATGGTGTACTCTGGATGGCTCAGAGATCTCATCACATCTCTAGCGATGACAGTAAGAAGATGGGGAAATCCCGCAGGCTCGTTGGCAAAAATATAGGATCGGCAGTTGCCGCCAGACATCCACAACAGTAGACAAAAATCCAAACAACCATATCGTAAGTATATGATGACCAAGGAAGATTTGCTACAATGCATGAAATGCATGCTAAAAATGTGAGTACTAACTCGAGTGCTAGCGATCGCGCCTAGGGATTCCTACAGTCAGCCTGACTCTGATACCAAGGTCTGTCGGGCCCCTTTCTGGAATAAATCACAGAAAAAGCACCAAGTCACACCAGCCCCAAGATCAACACAACTAGTGGATTCCTTGATACAGATAACCAGTACAAAATAATATTACACAGGGTTGTGTCTAAGGGCTCAACAAAATTATTACAAACTCGCCAAATATATGGCAGTGGCGGAATATGACAGTGGTGTGGTGGTGATACAATACTGGTACAATAAAATAGAGCAAAGAGTCAGTGTGAGGCTTGACTATTTTATTTGTGTAGAGGAAGCTCAGCGGATGATACATGTGGTAGACTCCTATATCACAGGTTGACTGACTGGGACTCCTCTAAGCATCGGGCTCGCTAGTGCAATCATCCTCCACAAGCTCGTCCTCCTCCAAGTCTGGCCAAGTAAATAGCCAGGGACAAGCCAGTGAGTACGTTGGAATGTACTCGCAAATATAATGAACAAAAGATATAACGAATGCATATGCTCATGTTGGATCATGCTTAAATGCTCATGCTGACTAAAATCTTGGACATGACATGACAATAACAAAATGATACGGAAGTAAATACAGCATGTTAGTCATAAACAAACTTATTAGAAATAAAAGCTAATGAATGCCATGGGTAGTCTAGCCAGCCCAAGTGACATTCAGAAAAAAATAAGGGTAATGCCAATCTGGTGTCTAAAAGCGAGTCAGACGACTGCCCAAAAACCCAAGCGACACCACGAAATGTCTTGAAAAGAAATGCCAGTCAGGTGTCAAAAGTGACTCCACGGTCGGTCTTGAAGAGAAATGTCAATCGGGTATCCACAAGAGTAGTGGCGTGATAGACCGCCTGTGAACTCGAGGAATGCCACAAAAGGTCTTGAAAAGAAATGCCAGTCGGCTGTCAAAAGTGACGCCATGGTCGGTCTTGAAGAGAAATGCCAATCGGGTATCCACAAGAGTAGTGGCATGATAGACCGCATGTGAACTCGAGGGACGCCACAAAGAGGTCTTGAAAATAAAACTGAAATGCCCGGGGTAGTCTAGCCAGCCCCTGAGACACTCAGGAAAATTAAAATAAGAGAAACGGGTAGTCCACAATAATATGCATGACCACAATAATATTAATATGCATAGAAAAAATATTCATGGTAGAATCAGGGTGTCAATAATTATCCTGCAAAATATTTCTGTCATATTTTAATATATTCCTCCAGAGACCGACACCGGGACCGACACTTGACCCACCCAGCTAATGCCCTTGACCGACGACACGACAATTCGAATAGGTTTAAACTCTGCAGAGGGTGTACTCTTGACCCACGTGCATGGGATTCCTTTAGTCAGCACCATGGCGCTCGCTAATTCCCACTACGGTCTTTGGGTTGAAAACACACCCAACCAGCACACACCAGATTAACCGTCCGGATGCCAGGTATCACCCAAAGCATCGTTCCAGAAAAAACTTTAAGTCTGGAAGACAACAATCTCGAATAGCATGGGATCACCATTGATACGCGCGGATTCCAAGGGGGGGCCCCCTTGTTAGTGTCAAAACTGGCAGACCTCGTGGTAGGGGGTCCTGAGCTGTGGATCTAGGATCGATGGTAACAAAGACGATGAACATGGTGTTTTACCCAGGTTCGGGCCATCTCTATGGAGGTAAAACCCTACGTCCTACTCTTGTTTATACTGATGAAGTATCAAGGTACAGATTTGATCTACCTCAAGATCATATGTTGTGGTCTAAACCCAAGGGGTATGATGAGTAATGTCATAATCTATCTATCAATGAGCCTGGCCTCGGCTTATATAATGTACCGGAGGCCCAGGATGACAAGAGTCCTAGTCGGCTACGTTGGTGGAGAGGAGTCCTTGTCTTGATCACCAAGTCTTGTGGAATCTTCCTTGTATATGTCATCGGCTGTCCGAACTGGCCCACTAGTGAACCGCCACGGGGGTCCTCGGCCCAACCCACTGGTCGGGAGATGACATGGTGAGTACCCCCTAGTCCAGGACACCGTCAGTAGCCCCCTGAACCGGTCTTCAAGTTGGGGACGCTCCTCGATTCTTCCGAACTGTTCTTCATCTTCGGTCATTGGTCTTGAAAACTGGTTCAACAAATCTTCCCATCTCCGATCTTGAGGATCGCCGAGGTGTATCCGAAGAGTTCATACGTCGGGTATCCGAGGAGTCTTTTTAAGTTATCGGCCTTTATCAATGCCTTGTAAGTTTTTTACGCCACACCTGGGGTTTGAAGTGTTTCCCGTGCGACGGCGCCCTCTTGCGTCCGAGCTCCAAGGCCGAACTAATTCCGAGGCGTCTCTTCACAGCCGAGCTCCAACACTATTCGGCATTCAAGGTATCCTCCTGCGTCCGAGCTCCAATGCCGAACTGAATCCGAGGTATCGTAGATTACCTTGTCCTCTGAAAATTTGAATGAGTTCATCTGAGCTTAATGCCGGAAATGGCCTCTATGGAGCCAGCCACTGGCGCCCGAGCTTTATGCCGGACTGCTTGCGAGGTGGTGCACCACCCTGACTGCGGGCTGATTTTTTGTGAATATTTTCAATTGGTGCAATTTATTCTCTGCCGAGATATATAGCAAGTAGCCCTCAAGGTGTGCGTCGGTCTAAAACCCGAGATGCACCTGAAGGATGGCATAAAACCGATGATCCTAGTAGCCCCTGAGACTCAGGTCGATTCACAAAATCGGCCTGAGGATCAACTCCTAGCTCTGTAGCATACTTAGGAATAGAAATGTGGTGTACATATTCCTCGAGACTCAGGTTGGGTGCGGCCGACCAACCTGAGGATCATAATCTCCTCAGGAACTATTTTGCACTTTATAAACTATCTGCATTGCATCGTCAATGCAGTAGCCCCCGAGCCAATGGTCGGGTGGCAACACCAGATCTGGGGATCGATGTACCACTTTAATATTTGTAAATGAGAAGCGCGAAGCCCAGTAGCCCCCGAGCCTTAATGTGGGCACAGGTGGCCGAATTAAGGATCAATGTCCGGAGTATATCACAATTTATGTGTAATGATTCTATGTATCCAAGTACTTTACATCACAAATGCTCGGATCCGCATTGTACAAAACTTTCTTGACGAACCATCGGCTTCAACCTCTTCGGCCAGCAGCCGAAGAGTGTTCGTCCTACTTTATAAAGCCTTTATAAGGTCAAAGATTTACGACGAACAAGGCAATCCGGCCATGCGATTTTATAAACAAAGGTACGCAGAGAGATATGTTATAAAACATCTTCTGGGAAAAATAGTTCCATTACAGGTTCCTTTTCCCAGGCTGTCATGTTGATCATGATCATGAAACCTCAACTCCGATCAATGGGGGAGGAAAATATTGAGGATCTAGTTGGGAGAAAGTTCCCGAACTCTGTGGTCCATGATGAACTAGAATTTTCGCTTCCATCGTTGCCGACCAATTATATCCTTTAAGATCACTAGCTTTCGGCTTCACCCAGTCTGAGGTACTTAGCCGGATGAGCCGGTAGTAACAATCACAGAGGTGCTCCCTTTACCGCCTAGCCAAACAATCGGGAATGTAGGGGTAAGCACAGGAGCCAGGCAACCCAGCTTGGCCAAAATCTTAAGTCAAATTGATGCATATTTATAGCTTTATAACGATAATTATGGAAGGCAGTGCGTGTATACTGAATACAAACACTGATGATATATGTTTATTTTGACTCCGTTGCGACCGTTTATCAGTTGAAAGTGGCCCATCGTCGGGTTCTACCCCTTTGTAGATACTACGCAAGGTGTTTCCGCGGTAACAAGACAACCCTTAGCCGACGTCTCGGTGCACGAAGGCGGTTGTGTTAGCGGAAACAAGGCAATCAGATATACGGGCTTTATAACTTTCACTTAGTCATAGGAGCTTTAAACTGGGGAAGCTAGCTACGAGCCCCCGGTTTGTGTTCGGCACCGACCGAAGTCTAGCCATTAACACTTCGGCCAATATTATGAAAGGCCCGTCGTTTAACACGGGGTAATCGGTATCGATCTATAGTGTGACATCGTCATCGGATCGCTGACCAGTTTACGCCCATTGTGACAGTTAGTTTTCGGGTTTCTCCACTAAGGTGCTTAACCATTCGAGCTGGAAGCACAATCGTGGTGGTTCTCCCCTTGCACACCTAGCCGAACAAAGCGAAACGTAGAAGGCAAGCACAGGAGCCGGGCAACCCAACTATTGACCGAAGACACAATTCGAGACTGATGCATATATAGCAATATCCGAGAATGTTTTTGCCGAATCTCGAAAGGTATCCGGCATTGCACTACGAGACTTATGCTGGAAACACACAAAAAGTGCCATAGGCTTGGAAAACCAAAAAACTTCAGTAAAAGCTTTACATCCGAACTAAATCAAGTTTTTGGTGCCAATCTGAACATTGGTCTTAAATTTAGTTTGTGCTTCCGTCGTGTTTTAACTTGACACATCCGATCTCAAGACTTCAAGCGGGTTAGCCTTCGGCTTCAACCTCCTATCCCGAAGGCGGAGTGCTTCTCAGGCCAGTTTAGCTAACTAAACTCGAGCGGCTTTAGAGAGAAGCCAGGCTATCCGGCTATCGACCACACACTCGAGTCGAGAAAGGAGTAGTAGAAAAAGACTTTGCAACGACTGAGAAGAAAACACATTTATTATAAAATGGCTCATATAAATTTTAAGAGCCCCCCAGTTAACATGGGCAGAGTTTCAAACAACATATGCGAGCGTGGTCGAACCAAACACAAATTAAAAGTTTAAAAACTTTGAGCATGAAAGCGACTTAGCTGGTTAATGTGTTCGGCATTGATGACGCGGGCCGAGCTTGCAGCGGGTCGAGGTCCCAGCCCCCAAGCCGATTTCGCGTTGCCCGAGCGAAGAGCTCGGCTTGATGAAGTGGCGATGCCATATGTTCGATGCGGTGAGGCAAAGCCCCCAAGTCCAGCCGAGGTGAGAAAAACCCTCATGACCGAGGTGATGAAGAGCTCGGCAGAAAAAAGAAGTGTTTAACAATCAACGTTTGAATGAACAACTTTTTTGTTTAACACAAATATAATGTTTGGTTGAACTGAACAAGAAATAAAATAATTTAAAAAAATTAAAGAAAAAAGCCTGAGCATGGAGGCGACTTAGCTGGTTAATGTGTTCGGCATTGATGACGCGGGCCGAGCTCGTGGTGGGACAAAGACGTAGTCCGCAGCCTAGCCAATGTCACAGCCCCCAAGCCTGAGGTAACCGAGCAAGGAGCTTGGCTTGATGAGGTGGCGATGCCACGCGGTCGATGTGGCGAGGCGAAGCCCCCGGTCCAGCTAACGTGACGAAGCTAGTTGGCTGGTGACGCCGAAGTCACCGGAGTAGGTTGATGAAGAGATGGCGAAGCCCCCGGTCTAGCTGAGGTGACGGGGCAGGTCGGTAGTATAATGTTTGCAGCCCCATGCCGGCCGAGGTGTCGAAGCAGGTCGGCGTGGTGGACATCGGCTTAGTCAGCCGGATTAGTATTTGGGATTTCTTCGGAATTGTCCTCCGGTACTACGGTGCGAGGGGCGAGTCCGGCCAGGGTTGACTCCTGATGATCGGACATCGAAGTCGCATCCAGAATTGAAGCTGGATACGGGATAAGAGAGGCGAGTCCGACCGGAATTGACTCCCGATCTTCGGACGCAGAGGCCACATCCAGGCTTGCAGAAGCAATAGTGCGGCGATGCCGTCGCGGGCCGGATCTTGTGACGCGGTCGATGCCCGCTTGATGAAGCTACCATGCAGCGATGCCGGTGTGCCCGTGCTGTATAATTCATGGGGCGACAATGTTGGTGATGATTTACCCCTCATGATGCCGAACTATTGTTCGGCTTGCCGAGATAATGATCTGAAGAGGTTGAGTTCGGCTCGATGAAGCGACGACCCATCTGGCGCAGGTCGGCAGCCGCGCAACAATGCTGTCAGGCTGGTTTGACACCGGCGCAACGGTGAATGTTACCTCCAAAAATGAGCAAAATTTGTGAGCATGTGTCCGGAAACAAAACACAATACCATAGAAAGAGATTCCTCAAGAAAGGTTGTCCAATATCCCGTTCATGAAGAAAGATGAACTCGGGTCGGATTCGTATTCGCGCAGAAAAGAGATCAGAAAATCGATGCGCTCATCGGACATTTCCCGGAGATAGAACGGTCGGATCGAGCTGAAATTTTGAGGGGTGGTAGATACAGGAATTCCACAGCCGATCCACAGTTGGATCTTACAAAGGACGTCCGAGCTAGACGCTGGACTCTACGCCCTAAACTCATCCAGATTCCCGTCAAGATTCGATAGGGGTCCGGTATATCGTAGATCGCCGGAGATTCCTCCATCAGAATACGACGAAATTTTACAGGGTTGTTATATACACAATTACGCACTATGCCACCAAAGCAATCGTCAAAGCGACACTCGAGGAAGCAGCAACAGCGAATACGAATCCGCTGTATAGAAAAACAGCACGGTCGCCCGAGGACAATGTTGAAGTTGAGCCCCCGGGCTATATGGATGATTCCTCCACGATCTTGATAGAGATCGGAGTTGATGTTGATGGAGGCCCTCGTCCGATCATGATGATTTGATGCGGAGTGCAATCCTCGGTCGATCCAAGGTGACCAGTCGAGCCGGCGACGAATTTGCCGACGTCGCAGTTGATCTGCAAGCGAGCCATTGATCCATTGCCGATCACACAGCGGTACTCTCAATGAAAGCACCATTGTTGGTGTCAAAACCGGCAGAACTCGGGGTAGGGGGTCCCGAGTTGTGGATCTAGGATCGATGGTAACAAAGACGATGAACACGGTATTTTACCCAGGTTCGGGCCCTCTCTATGGAGGTAAAACCCTACGTCCTGCTCTTGTTTATATTGATGAAGTATCGAGGTACAGAGTTGATCTACCTCGAGATCATATGTTGTGGTCTAAACCCAAGGGGTATGATGAGTAATGTCATAATCTATCTATCAACGAGCCTGGCCTCGGCTTATATAATGTACCGGAGGCCCAGGATGACAAGAGTCCTAGTTGGCTACGTTGGTGGAGAGGAGTCCTTGTCTTGATCACCAAATCTTGTGGAATCTTCCTTGTATATGTCATCGGCTGTCCGAACTGGCCCATTAGTGAACCGCCACGGGGGTCCTCGGCCCAACCCACTAGTCGGGAGACGACATGGTGAGTACCCCCTAGTCCAGGACACCGTCACCCCTCTCGGCTACAACCGGAAACACCCATGCCCCCTGACCCGGTGACAGGATTTAGTCCATGGCCGTGGAAACCCTCATCGTGGCCCTCTATGTGATGTGTACCTTGACAGGGGTTAAGAACTTACTAAGCCGTAGCTTCCTTGCGGAAGGACCTGTGGCAGCACGGTATCTAGCTTGGTGTAACGGAACAAGACTCGATCTAGGCCGACTCAGGAAGTGTTACTCATTATCACCGGTATGTTCCACATACGTCATGTGACACCAACGTGTCAAAAATGGCCCGTGCCCACTGGCACGTCCCAAAGCAGGAGACACGCTCCTGAATTTTCTTAGCGTTTAACCAAGTTAGAGAGATTCTTAAGCTTGAGTGAAGTGCAAGCCATGAGCAAGAAATGATATGACCATGCATGAAAGCACTTGTGATATATGTGGTGCAACTCCAAACCTATGCAAACATGCAATGCAAATGCAATCACCATATCCCAAGTTCAAAAATTCTTGCCTTGCCCAAAGTAGTCAGGCGAAAACCCCTCGAAATTATCGGCAAAGTTTCCCTCTTGTTTTTTTGAAAAATTCAAATTCAAACTCAAATTAAATTTTTTGGCAACAGTACAAAAAGTTGTCACAAAACTTTTGTAAATAAACACAAAAAAACTAGAGAGAAAAATAAGAATTTCAAAAAAAGAATCAAGTCATTTGGACTTGTGGTTTAAAAACTAGAGGCAGTCAAAGTTCCAGTCAACTTTGTTTTTATTAAAACAGAAAAAGAAAATGTTTTGGGACGGAATACGGCTTCTAGCGGAGAAGACGTAAACAGCCGAATACGCTTTATGTTTTAACCGAAAAGAATGAAACGCTGACGGGTGGGGTCCACCCATCAGGTTAGAATTTGAGCGCGCACGCGCGCGAGACAGAGAGATGGCAGCACTCGCCGGCGACGATCGCCGTCGTAACAGGGGGCGGCGATGGTGCAATCATGCTCAGGGTGAAGTACCACGTCAGTAGGTGGAGGTGGTGGTCGCCAGAGAGCAACAGAACGCCGGCGCGGTCGACGGCGGCCGACGGTGGCTCGGGTAGTTTTGGGACTCGCTGGAGAGGGCTCTTCGCGTCGAATTGAGGCGCGGATTTGACGAGAGAAGGTGGTGAGAGGTTATTGACAGAGTTTTGGAAGCGGAGGTGGAGTGATGGTGATGAACGGGTCATGGTCAGAGGCGGCGGAGCGGTGACTGGAGTCGGGGGAGATGACCCCCTCGGGGTCAAACGAGTGCGGGGGAGTGCGATTGGGGATGGGTGTGTGTGGTGAATGGTGTGCATGGAGCTCCCGGAGCTCTATTTATAGGCAATCGGGAGGGTCTGTGGGTTGCGGCGGACGCCGGCGTTACTCCGGCCGCAGGGGTTGGTTTGGACGGTGATCAGAGGAGGTGCGGGAGTTATGAGGACGGTGGAGAGCTCCGGAAGGATCGGCATGGGCAAGCTCGAGCTCCCTGTCCACATCCATGGTGTTGCCGCCGTATGGGTGTGGCGGCGGTGTCCTACTCCGGTGGCTGCCAGGAGGGGTCCAGTTGGCGTGGTCGGCGTCGTCAGTGCACGGAGAGGTGGGGAGTAGCGACGCGTGGGAAGATAGGTAGGTTTGGGCGATGTGGCGCAGTGAAGGCAGTCGATGGCCGAGGCGGCTCCACTCGGTCCGCCGTGGATGAGCACGGTGGCCGTTGCACCTGCTAGCCACCAGATCAGCTGCTAGGAGAGGCTGGGGAGTGGGCCAGAGGGTCGGGGCATTGATGAGCATCGGCGTCGCCGTGAAGGAGAAGGAAGCGGAGGGGTGCACGGCACCGATATCCTCTGCTGTCTGAAAAATTCAGTTAACTGAATTTTATTCAGTGATGAACAGTATGCATGCTACTTGCTCGATGAAATGACAGGGAGGGTTTGGTATTTTTGGAATTTGTGGCAATTTTTTTGGAGAGGTGTTGATGCTCAAAAATGAGTTTGGCAAAGTTTCAGAATTTTTGGAGAAGGATAACTTCTATTTTGATCAATAGAATTTAATCTGCTCCAAATTTTAAACTGTAGAACCCAATGTTTTTTGGTGAAATGGGTTGTGGGTACCATCTAATTGCTGGGATAATTTTGGTGGATGTAGGAGAATTGTAGAAAATATAGTTCCTTTGTAAATTCCAAGAAATTATGAATAATATAAATTCCAACTTTGGAATTTTTAAAATATTGAAAGAATATTTTTGTAAGGTGGAAAGGAGTTGGATACTGTCCTAGAAGGTGTGAGTGACTTGAGGAATAATTTAGGAGTGGCAGAAAAATTATTTTGTGATTTTAGAAGGCTTGAAGTAGGTGAAAAGGCCATTTTCTTTGATTTTTTTTATTATTCCAAAAACTTTTCTGAATGAAAATTGGTTGAGATCCTCCAAAATAATTTTCCAAATAATCTAAACCTTCCAAATCAGAACCATTAAAGAAAATTTGAAACCCAATTAAAATTTGAATGGGTTGTCAAACGAAAGAAAAGTTATAGGATAAAAAATGGTTTTTTCAAAGAATTTATTTTTTTAAAGAAAAGGTTTTAAAAAATGTAGAAGAATATTTTTGGGGTGTTACATCAGCGAAGTTGTTGGTGTAGATCGCCGTCATGATAGTTCCCCCGGCGGCACTCCGGTGCTATCGGTCTTGTTCTTCTTCCTTGGCCTCCCCTCTAGATGGGAGGAGATTTTCCCCTATGGTCCATTGTGGCCATGGTTCCTGGAGCGCAGGAGACCCTCTGAGATTGGATCTCTCTCTCTATATGTTCTCTTCTGTTTCATGTTCCTGTTTTCTGGCCAAAAATTGTTTCTTAAATTCCCGAAGATCTGTAACTTCGATTGGGCTAAAATTTTGATGGGATTTTTTTATCCAGATATTGTCATTCTTGCCGCAAAAGGATACCTCTAACTGACCTACAAGGGACCAACAAGCCTGCCAGGCATGCCCTGGGTAGGGGGGCACACCCTCTGTGCTTGTGGCCCCCTCGAGCATCGTATCGCGTTCATTCTTCTTCCAAAAAATCACATATATTCCAAAATAAATCTCCGTAAATTTTTATAGCGTTTCGACTTCATTTGATATGGGTATTCTGTGAAACAAAAAACATCCAACAAACAGGAACTGGCACTGGGCACTCGATCAATATGTTCACTAGTACAGCGAGCTGCTATACAAACGTTTTTTAGCCCTTTTCCTCGACGGCATTTTAAACCGTTGCCTAGTGAGTGTGGGTGATAGTGGGGTCCTTCCCACATGACCCAGAAACCATAAGGGATAGGCCCTCTGGTCACACACGCTGGGCAAAATGAGCTAGTGTGCGATCAGGCTAGCCATCGCATACAATTGTACATGCCCAATCGTTTCCGTTCGTAAGTACTAATTGCTTGTATCTGTGTTGGTTTTTGCCTTGAAGAGGAAAGGGTGATGCAGCACAACAACGGTAAGTATTTCTGCCAGTTATGAAACCAAGGTTATCAATCCAGCAGGAGAACCAACCAACACTATGTAAACACTACCTTCACACAAAGAACAAAAACTTGCAACCCAACGCGTAAGAGGGGTTGTCAATCCCTCCTCGGTATTGAGATAGATTAAATAGTATAAGATTGGATAAATAGATCTGATAAAAACACAAAATTAAATAAATAAAGAAAAAGTACAGCAAGGTATTTTTGGGTTTTTAGAATAATAGACCTAAAAACAATATGATAGAAAATAGACCCGGGGCCGTAGATTTCACTAGTGGCTTCTATCGAGAAAATAGCATACGATGGGTAATCAAATTACTGTTGAGCAATTGATAGAGGAGCAAATAATTATGATGATATCCAAGGCAATGATCATGTATATAGGCATCACGTCAAAGATTAGTAGACTGACTCCTGCCTCTATCTACTACTATTACTCCACACATCGACTGCTATCCAGCATGCATCTAGTGTATTAAGTTCATGGAGAAACGGAGTAATGCAATAAGAACGATGACATGATGTAGACAAGATCTATTCATGTAGGAATAGACCCCATCTTTTTATCCTTAATAGCAATGATACATGCATGCCATGCTACCTCTTCTGTCACTGGGTGAGGACACTGCAAGATCGATCCCATCACAAAGCACCTCTTCCCATTGCAAGAAAAATCAATCTAGTTAGCCAAACCAAACCAAAGTTTCGGAGAATAATTACGAGGCTATAGTAGTCATGCATATAAGAGATCAAAGAAGACTCAAATAATATTCATGGATATAGATCTGATCATAAACTCAGAATTCATCAGATAACAACAAACACGCCTTAAAAAGTCACTACATCAAATAGATCTCCAAGAACAACGAGGAGAACATTGTATTGAGAATCAAAAAGAGAGAAGAAGCCATCTAGCTACTGCCTACGGACCCGTAGGTCTGTGGTGAACTACTCATGCATCATCGGAGGAGCACCAATGAGGATGCTGAACCCCTCCGTGTTCGTGTTACCCTCCGGCAAGGTGCCAGAATTTGGCTCTAAATTGGATCTCGTGGTTCTAGAACTTGCGGCGGTGGAAACGCTGATCTCGCAACTCCCCTAGGGTTTGTGGAATATTTGGGCATTTATAGAGCAGATAGCCGGTGGAAAGGACTTCCGTGGGCCCCACCACCCATCAAGGCGCGCTAGGGGCCTCTAGCGCACCCAGGTGGGTGGTGGGCCCCATGGGCCTTCCCTCATGCACTTCCTTGGCTCCCAAATTGTCTTCTGGGCAGAAAAAATCTCCAAAAAGTTTCATGGCATTTGGACTTCGTATGGTACTGATATTCTGCGAAGTAAAAAAACAAGCAAAAAACAGCAAGTGGCACTAGGCACTATGTCAATAGGTTAGTCCCAAAAAATGATATAAAGTTGCTATAAAATGATTGTAAAACATCCAAAAATGATAATATAACAGCATGGAATAATAAAAAAATTATAGATAAGTTGGAGACGTATCAGTATCCCCAAGCTTAATTCCTGCTCGTCCTCGAGTAGGTAAATGATAAAAACAAATTTTTTGATGTGGAATGCTGCCTAACATGTTCACCACATACTCTTTTCTTTTGTAGCATGGACATTTGGACTTTTTAGATTATTCAAAGCAATAGTCCATAATTGACATGAAGAGTTCAATACTCAAGCATATCAACAAGCAACCATGTCTTTCAAAATATCAACACTAAAGAAAGTTATCCCTAGCCCATCATGCTCAATCATTGATCCATTCATGAAACACACTCGAATACTAGCTACATCCAATGCACAAGTATGATCATAGCGTGCTTTATAAGAGAGGATGAAGACTCAAATAAAAATAAAATTTTCATAAAGTTAATAGATAGGCCCTTCGCAGAGGGAAGCAGAGATTTATATAGTTGCCCGAGCTCAAAGCAAAAATTGAGTGATAAATTTTTTTGAGAGGCATACTTTTCCCATGAACGAAAATGACCGAGAATTCCCATTACTTTCCATGCTAGATACATCATAGGCGGTTCCCAAATATAAAATAAAGTTTATTCCTTTTTCCACCATTCTTTCACAATCCATGGCTAGACGTATCCACGGGTGCCCTCCACACCAACACTTTCCAAGGAATTTATTATTGAGCAACATAAAGTAAATTTCTTTTTCATTTCGGGACTGAGCATCCCTATTACCGCCACACTCTTGTGCAATGACAAGTGAATAAACCCTCATCTTGAGAATAACACATCTAGCATGGAAAAATATTGGCCACACCCTTCCGCTTCATGAGCGGTATGGGCACACAAAAAGCAAATTTATTTGAACATTGGAGTTGGCACATACAAATTTACTTGGAACAACACGAAAATACCGCATATAGGTAGGTATGGTGGACTCATATGGCAAAACTTGGTTTAAGGATTTTGGATGCACAAGTAGTTTTCCCACTTAGTACAAATCAAGGCTAGCAAATTGATTGAGAAGCAACAAACCATGAAACAAAAATTCTCATAAACGAGCATTAAGCATAACTAGCACCGAATAATGCACCACAAGTAGGATGTAATTTCATAGCATAACTATTGAATTTCATGCTTGCATAGGGAATCACAAACCTTAACACCAATATTCTCACTAAAGCATAATTACTCATCAACATGACTCACATATTACTATCATCGTATCTCAAAACTATTGCAATGAATCAAGTTTATAATATCCAATTATCTTCATGAAAGTTTTTATTATATCCCTCTTGAATATCTATCACTTTGGGACTAGTTTCATATATTACCATTGCTTATAACAAGCTCAAACAAATTTAAGTGAAGAACATGAGCATAAAAAATTTCATCTCTCAAAATAATATAAGCATGAGAGAATATTTCTTCAAAAATTTACTAACTCTCAAAATAATCTAAGTGAAGCATGAGAGTATATTTATTCAAAATATAGAACACCCCCATGCTCAAAAAGATATAAGTGAAGCTCTAGAGCAATTCCATAGCTCAAAAAAATTAACTGAAGCACATAGAGCAATTCTAACAAATCATAGCATAATTATGGCTCTCTCAAATAGGTGTGTCCAGTAAGGATGATTGTGCCAAACTAAAAATAAAAACAATCAACGACTCATATAATACAAGACACTCCAAGCAAAACTCATGACATGTGATGAATAAAAATATAGCACCAAGTAAAATTACCGATGGTCGTTAGAAGAAAGAGGGGATGCCTTCCGGGGCATCCCCAAGCTTAGTTGCTTTGTACTCTTTGAATATTACCTCAGGGTGCCATGGGGCATCCCCAAGCTTAGTCTCTTGACACTCCTTATTCCTTAATCGATCGTGATCTCACCCAAAACATGAAAACTTCAATCAAACAAAACTTGACAGAACCTTCGTGAGATCCGTTTGTATAATAAAGCAAATCACCACTGTAAGTACTGTTGCAAACCCATTCATATTTTATCATTGCATTATACCTACTGTATTCTATCTTTACCATGGCTTATCCCCCCGATATAGTCCATAGACTCATCAAAATAAGCACACAATGCAATGAAAACAGAATCTGTCAAAAACAGAACAATCTGTAGTAAGCTGGAAATTTACCATACTTAAGTAACTCCAAAAATTCTGAACAATTAGGACAATGTGGGCAATTTGTATATCAATCTTGTGGAAAAAATTCAGAATCTTTCGTTACTTCTGTGAATTTCCGTAATTCTTCTACTGGACACAAAAGTTTCTGTTTTTCAACAGGATCAAATCAACAATCACCCAACATGATCCTAAAGGCTTTACTTGGAACAAACACTAATTAAAACATAAAAACACAATCATAACAGTAGCATAATTGTGTAAGCACTCAAGAACATAAATAAAAAGTGAAAAATAAATTTTATTCATTGGGTTGCCTCCCAACAAGCGCTATCGTTTTATGCCCCTTGCTAGGCATAATGCATAGATTCAAGTATTGTCATCTTTGGTTTTTGATCCATAGGTTCCCCTCATGATTGATTCATATGGTGGCTTAATTCTTGTTCTAGGGAAGTGTTCCATCCCCTTTATTAGTGTAAATTGAAATTTAATATTACCTTCTTTCTAATCAATCACGGCACCTATAGTTCGTAAAAATGGTCTACAAAGTATGATTGGACAAGATGGATTGCAATCAATATCAAGAACAATAATATCTATGGGCACGTAGTTCCTATTTGCAAGAATAAGAACATCATTAATTCTTCCCATAGGCTTTTTAATGGTAGAGTCCACCAAATGCAAATTAAGAGAGCATTCTTCAATATTGGTTAGACCAAGCACATCACATGGATATTTCGGAATTGTGGAAACACTAGCACCCAAATCACATAAAGCATTGCACTCATAATTTTTAATCTTGACGTTAATGGTAGGTTCCCATTCATCATATAATTTTCTAGGAATAGAAATCTCTAACTCCAACTTTTCATATAAATATTTTAGCATGGCATCTATGATATGTTTAGTAAAAGCTTTATTTTGTTCATAGGCATTGGGTGAATTTATCATGGATTGCAACAAAGAAATACACTCAATCAAAGAACAACTATCATAATTAAAGTCTTTGTAATCCAAAACAGTGGGCACATCACTAGTTAAAGTTTTGACCTTTCCAAACCCACTTTTATCTTTTTTCAACATGATTTTCACTTTCCGAATTATGGGGTCACCTTCTAGCTAAAGTTGACTCTTCTTCAGTCCCTTTGTCATCAGTTTTAATATTACTAAAGAAGGAATCAATAGAAGAAACACCAATCATTTTAAGATCTTCATCATTGTTATGAAAGCAATCGGTAGAATACGATCTTTCTAAAAATTCTCTTTTAGCTCTAAGCATAGCGGTTCTTTTCTTACTTGCATCCATGGAAACATATAAAGCTTTAATTGATTCATTCACATCAACCTTAGGTGGAAAAATTTTAATCTTGAGATTTTATACATCATGGGAAATTCTGTCAATGCTTCTAGACATATCATCAATCTTATTCAACTTTTCTTCTATCGAAGTGTTGAAAACATTTTGAGCATTGATAAATTCTTTAATATTACTCTCAAGATCAGAGGGATTCCTATTATTATTGTAAGAGGAATTACCATAGGAATTGCCATAATTATTATTGTAAAAGCCCTAGAATTAAAAATACCTCCATAAGCATTATTATTAAAATTATTTCGCGAGACAAAATTCACATCGACGGGATCACTAGTTTGCTCAATCAAAGTAGACAAAGCCACATCATTAAGATCAATAGGAGCATTTTTATTAGCAACCAATTTCATAAGTGCATCAACTTTTTCACACAAAGTACTAATTTCTTTAACGAAATTGATCTTTTTATATACTTGTAGGTGCTCTTTCGGTATGCCATTATGAATAGTTTGCCATGATATTATATATCAATTTAGTAGCTACACCCAATGTAATTTCCATAAAAGTACCACCCGCCGCGGAATCTAAATGATTTCTAGAAACAAAATTTAACCCCACATAAAAATTTTGTATGATCATCCAAAGATTTAAACCGTGAGTAGGACAATTTCTTAGCATTAATTTCATTCTTTCCCCAGATTGTGCAACATGCTCATGCTCAAGTTGCTTAAAATTCATGATTTGATTTCTAAGGGAAATAATTTTCGCGGGCGGAAAATACGTAGTAATAAAAGCATCCTTACACTTATCCCAAGAATCAATACTATTACGAGGCAAAGATGAAAACCAAATTTTTGCACGATCTCTCAAAGAGAAAGGAAACAATTTCAACTTCATAATATCATTTTCCACATCTTTTTTCTTTTGCATATTGTACTTCTTGAGCTTGCGTTGGTTTTTCCCTTGAAGAGGAAAGGGTGATGAAGCAAATTAGAGATAAGTATTTCCCTCAGTTTGAGAACCAAGGTATCAATCCAGTAGGAGACAACACACAAATCACCGAATACCTGCACAAACAATCAAATAACTTGCACACAACACGATAAAGGGGTTGTCAATCCCTTCACGGTTATTTGCAAAAGTGAGATCTGATAGATATAGATAAACAATAAAGTAAATATTTTTGGTATTTTTGGTTTATAGATCGGAAAGTAAAAGATTGCAAAATAGTAGATCGGAAACTAATATGATGGAAAGTAGACCCGGGGGCCATAGGTTTCACTAGAGGCCTCTCTCAAGATAGCAAATAATATGGTGGGTGAACAAATTACTGCCGAGCAATTGATAGAAAAGCGCAAAGTTATGACGATATCTAAGGCAATGATCATGAACATAGGCATCATGTCTGTGTCAAGTAGACCGAAATGATTCTGCATCTACTACTATTACTACACACATCGACCGCTATCCAGCATGCATCTAGAGTATTAAGTTCATAAAGAACAGAGTAACGTATTAAGTAAGATGACATGATGTAGAGGAATTAACTCAAGCAATATGATGAAAACCCCATCTTTTTATCCTCGATGGCAACAATACAATACGTGCCTTGCTGCCACTACTGTCACTGGGAAAGGACACCGCAAGATTGAACCCAAAGCTAAGCATTTCTCCCATTGCAAGAAAAACCAATCTAGTTGGACAAACCAAACCGATAGTTCGAAGAGAATTACAAAGATATCAAATCATGCATAAAAGAATTCAGAGATGATTCAAATAATATTCATAGATAAGCTGATCATAAATCCACAATTCATCGGATCTTGGCAAACACACCACAAAAAAGTATTACATCGAATAGATCTCCAAGAACATCGAGGAGAACATGGTATTGAGAATCAAAGAGAGAGAAGAAGCCATCTAGCTACTAGCTATGGACCCGTAGGTCTGTGGTAAACTACACACGCTTCATCGGAAGGGCAATAGAGTTGATGTAGAAGCCCTCCGTGATCGAATCCCCACCGGCAGGACACCGGAAAAGGCCCCTAGATGGGATCTCATGGGTACAGAAGGTTGCGGCGGTGGAAAAGTGTTTTCGTGGATGCCTCTGGTGGTTTGGGGATATATGGGAATATATAGGCGAAAGAATTAGGTCAGGAGTGCACGAGGGGCCCACAAGGGTAGGGGGCGTGCCCTACCCCCCTGGGCTTCCCTCCATCCTTGTGGCCGCCTCGTGGCTCCTCCGACTTCATCTCCAAGTCTCCTGGTTGTCTTCTGGTCCAAGAAAAATCATCGCAAAGTTTTATTCCGTTTGGACTCCGTTTGGTATTCCTTTTCTGCGAAACTCTAAAACAGGGAGAAAACAGGAACTGGCACTGGGCTCTAGGTTAATAGGTTAGTCCCAAAAATAATATAAAATAGCATAATAATGCATATAAAACATCCAAAACAGATAATATAATAGCATGGAACTATAAAAAATTATAGATACGTTGGAGACGTATCAAGCATCCCCAAGCTTAATTCCTGCTTGTCCTCGAGTATGTAAATGATAAAAACAGAATTTTTGATGTGGAATGCTACCTAACATATTTATCCATGTAATTTTCTTTATTGTGGCATGAATGTTCAGATCCGTAAGATTCAAAACAAAAGTTTAATATTGACATAAAAACAATAATACTTCAAGCATACTAACAAGGCAATTATGTCTTCTCAAAATAACATGGCCAAAGAAAGCTTATCCCTACAAAATCATATAGTCTGGCTATGCTCCATCTTCATCACACAAAATATTCAAATCATGCACAACCCCGATGACAAGCCAAGAAATTGTTTCATAATTTTGATGTTCTCAAACATTTTCAACTTTCAAGCAATACATGAGCGTGAGCCATGGACATAGCACTATAGGTGGAATAGAAGATGGTTGTGGAGAAGACAAAAAGAAGGAGATAGTCTCACATCAACTAGGCGTATCAACGGGCTATGGAGATGCCCATCAATAGATATCAATGTGAGTGAGTAGGGATTGCCATGCAACGGATGCACTAGAGCTATAAGTTTATGAAAGCTCAAAAAAAAGAAACTAAGTGGGTGTGCATCCAACTCGCTTGCTCACGAAGACCTAGGGCAATTTGAGGAAGCCCATAATTGGAATATACAAGCCAAGTTCTATAATGAAAAATTCCCACTAGTATATGAAAGTGACATCATAGGAGACTCTCTATCATGAAGATCATGGTGCTACTTTGAAGCACAAGTGTGGTAAAAGGATAGTAACTTTGCCCCTTCTCTCTTTTCTCTCATTTTTTTTATTTGGGCCTTCTCTCATTTTTTTGGCCTCATTTTTTTTTTTTTTTTTTTCGTCCGGAGTCTCATCCCGAATTGTGGGGGAATCATAGTCTCCATCATCCTTTCCTCACAAGGGACAATGCTCTAATAATGAAGATCATCACACTTTTATTTACTTACAACTCAAGAATTACAACTCGATACTTAGAACAAAATATGACTCTATCTGAATGCCTCCGGCGGTGTACCGGGATGTATAATGAATCAAGAGTGACATGTATGAAAGAATTATGAATGGTGGCTTTGCCACAAATACGATGTCAACTACAAGATCATGCAAAGCAATATGACAATGATGAAGCGTGTCATAATAAACGGAATGGTGGAAAGTTGCTTGGCAATATATCTCGGAATGGCTATGGAAATGCAATAATAGGTAGGTATGGTGGATGTTTTGAGGAAGGTATATGGTGGGTTTATGGTACCGGTGAAAGTTGCGCGGTACTTGAGAGGCTAGCAATGGTGGAAGGGTGAGAGTGCGTATAATCCATGGACTCAACATTAGTCATAAAGAACTCACATACTTATTGCAAAAATCTATTAGTTATCAAAACAAAGTACTACGCGCATGCTCCTAGGGGGATAGATTGGTAGGAAAAGACCATCGCTCGTCCCCGATGGCCACTCATAAGGAAGACAATCAATAAATAAATCATGCTCCGACTTCATCACATAACGGTTCACCATACGTGCATGCTACGGGAGTCACAAAATTTAACACAAGTATTTCTCAAATTCGCAATTACTCACTAGCATGACTCTAATATCACTATCTTTATATCTCAAAACAATCATAAGGAATCAAACTTCTCATAGTATTCAATGCACTTTATATGAATGTTTTTATTATATCCCTCTTGGATGCCTATCATATTAGGACTAAATTTATAAACAAAGAAAATTACCATGCTGTTTAAAGACTCTCAAAATAATATAAGTGAAGCATGATAGTTCATCAATTTCTATAAAATAAAACCACCGCCGTGTTCTAAAAAGATATAAGTGAGGTACTAGAGCAAAATTGCCTAGCTCAAAAGATGTAAGTGAAGCACATAGAGTATTCTAATAAATCATGATTCATGCGTGTCCCTCTCAAAAGGTGTGTACAGCAAGGATGAATGTGGAAAACTAAAAATCAAAGACTCAAATCATACAAGACGCTCCAAGAAAAACACATATCATGTGGTGAATAAAAATATAGCCTCAAGTAAAGTTACCGATAGACGAAGACGAAAGAGGGGATGCCTTCCGGGGCATCCCCAAGCTTAGGCTCTTGGTTGTCCTTGAATATTACCTTGGGGTGCCTTGGGCATCCCCAAGCTTAGGCTCTTCCCACTCCTTATTCCATAGTCCATCAAATCCTTACCCAAAACTTGAAAACTTCACAACACAAAACTCAACAGAAAATCTCATAAGCTCCGTTAGTATAAGAAAATAAATCACCACTTTTGGTACTGTTGTGAACTCATTATTTATTTATATTGGTGTAATATCTACTGTATTCCAACTTTTCCTTGGTTCATACCCCCCGATACTACCCATAGATTCATCCAAATAAGCAAACAACACATAGAAAACAGAATCTGTCAAAAACAGAACAGTCTGCGAAGATCTGAATTGTTCTAATACTTCTGTAACTTCCAAAATTCTAAAAAATTAGGAAAACAGAGGCAATTTGTATATCAACAATATGTAAACAATTCAGGGGTTTTCCACGCTCCAGTGAATCTAAAAAATTCTATGACTGGGCGCAAAAGTTTCTGTTTTTCAGCAAGATCAGATCAACTATCACTGTAAGCTATCCCAAAGGTCTTACCAACACTAAGTAAAACATAAAACCACATCTAACCAGAGGCTAGATGAATTATTTATTGGAAAACAGCAACTAAAAATATTGGTTGTCTCCCAACAAGCGCTTTTCTTTAAAGCCTTTTAGCTAGGCATTGATAATTTCAATGATGCTCACATAAAAGAGAAGAATTGAAGCATAAAGAGAGCATCATAAAACACGTGACAAACACATCTAAGTCTAACATACTGTAGGGTAACGCAGCAGAAAACAAAAAATTTCCGACCTACGCACCAGCCCAGGACCACTATGGAGACTGCATACAAGGTTTGATCATTTTCGTTACCGACTCGTAGCGCAGCGGAAGTAGAGTCGATGATGATCGGCGGTGCAGATCCCCGCAGCTAGGATTTACAACCTCCCAACCGCGAGGATGTATACCCTCATCCGCGCCCAGGACAGCCCTTCGGGAGGCGGTCGAACAGTCCCCCGAACGGTGTCGCGGACAGCCCTTCGGGAGGACCTTCGAAACTCAGACGGTCACTCGGACAGCCCTTCGGGAGGACTCACAGAACTCGGACCGTCACTTGGACAGCCCTTCGGGAGGCACTCTCGAACAGCCCCTCGGGCACTAAGATCAAAACTACGACCTCTCTACAGAGTTGCACACATACGGTGTCATCTATCCGGCAGGGCTTCGCCGTCCAGAACTAGTTCCCACCGGAACCCAGACAGCCTTTCGGCTCTACGAAACTATTTCGCGGAGAGGGAGAGAAGAAGCCAGATCATTGCAATGGCATGTATATGTGAGAAAGAGTGAGTCTTTAGGCAGCCCCCTCCACCCCTATTTATAGGCCAAGCCCAAGGGTGGCTTTTCCAAGAAGCCAAGGGGAAAAATACCAAAGGACCCTCAAGGTGGCTTCTCCAAGAAGCCACCCAAAAAGCACTTTCACTATTCATGACGACATTTTTCAGCGTCCGTTCGAACTGAAAATATTTATGTGGGCTCAGAACATTTCCAGTACCCACCAAAATAATTGTCAATGCGTTCTGGAACAATTCCAGATTAGTGATTTTCATCTGCGAAAAGCATCTGAAGTGGTTCCGGCAGCTCCGGAACATTTCCGGTTTTTCTTCCAGAAAATTCCCAAAAGTTTCCAGAATGATTCTGGCACCCTCCAAGAATTATCGGGCATGTGCCGAAACCAATTTGACTTTATGGTATCCTCTGAAACAACTTTTCAGTTTCACCGGAACTCATCCGGTGACCTCTCTCTGCGGAACTTTTCCGCTGTCCGAAACTTTTTTGGTGATTTTCTCTCAGACTCCCTGTCTAGTATTCAGCAGATAGATGACCCTTAAGCGTGTGACCCTATAGGTTCGGTGAAGTATAGACATGACACGGAACCCCTTCCGATCAATGATCAACATCGGAGCCGTGGACACCCATATTGACCCCTATACCCACACGAATGAATATTCGAGTGAACCTCCAGTTGCCGTGTGCTATTCCTGTTGCTTCGCGATATGTTACAAATACCCGAGGTGAGACATGTTGGCATTCGCGTGGATCAACAACTTGTCCACTATGCTAGTTACCTCGTTACCGGTATTGTTCTCTTTTCTCGTTACCGTGTTCCGGCATCCCCGTGATCAAATCACAAAGTGTCTGGCCAGACGATGATGGATACCGTAACACCGAGAGGGCCCAGAGATATCTCTCCATCGTCGGAGGAGCAAATCCCAATCTTGAGCTATCAAGTTACTTGACATACTTTCCCATGAACCCGTAAGCCGCCGTAATAGCTATCCAGTTACGGATGACGTTTAACAAACCCCAAAGTTCATGAATCAAGCATGAAGAAACTCGATACTCTCATGGTCTGAGGAATCATGCAAACATTAACCATCTCTGTGTTATTAACCATTAACTCATGACGAATGTATCTCATAGCATAACATCAATTCGGGTCGATTCAACACAAATGTCCTTCCTGACATTGTGCCCTCAAAGTTGCTGGCATAGACATGCCCATGATTGGAAAAACATAATCATCATGCAACACTTGAGCTAGTCTTAGAGGCACGACTACGAATACATTTTACCGTTTATTATACCACACGTGCACATGGGTTTTCCCCAGAGCCTTTATGGATATACGGGCTCGGGAACCATAGCAGTTATAGCATGGAACATAAACCTAATTATGAACACGGAGATAAATAATAACATTTATTATTGCCTCTAGGGCATATCTCCTACAGATCGAAACAACGACCTCTCTACAGAGTTGCACACATACGGTGTCATCTATCCGGCAGGGCTTCGCCGTCCAGAACTAGTTCCTGCCGGAACCCAAACAGCCTTTCGGCTCTACGAAACTCTTTTCGTGGGAGGGAGAGAGAAGCCAGATAACATCTTGGCATGTGTATGAGAGCAAGGGATGGGGAAATGGCTGCCAAGATCACTCCTATATATAGGCTAGCCAAGGGGTAAAATTGTCACACAAAAACCCCAAAGTGCCCTTGGAATATCCCTTTCCAAAAGGGAATATGCCCTATGGGAGTGCCATGTGGAGCACCATGGTGCTCCACCTCCTTGGCCGGCCACCCTTGGGGGGGGACCCCCCCCCATGAGGTGCCATGCCCTCCTTCCCCTTCTAGAAGGCCCTTTTTGGAATTTCCAAAAAGGTGCTTTCCATAAAATTCCCAAAAAGCACTTTCACTATTCACGACGACATTTTTCAGCGTCCGTTCGAACTGAAAATATTTATGTGGGCTTAGAACATTTCCAGTACCCACTAAAATAATTTTCAATGCGTTCTGGAACAATTCCAGTTTAGTGATTTCATCTGCGAAAAGCATCTGAAGCGGTTCCGGCAGCCCCGGAACATTTCCGGTTTTTCTTCCAGAAAATTCCCAGAAGTTTCCAGAATGATTCTGGTATCCTCTAAGAATTATCAGGCATGTGCCGAAACCATTTTGACTTAATGGTATCCCCTGAAACAACTTTTCAGTTTCACCGGAACTCATCCGGTGACCTCTCTCTGCGGAACTTTTCCGCTGTCCGAAACTTTTCGGTGTCCGAAACTTTTTCGGTGATTTTCTCTCAGACTCCCTGTCTAGTATTCAGCAGATAGATGACACTTAAGCGTGTGACCCTATAGGTTCGGTGAAGTATAGACATGACACGGAACCCCTTCCGATCAATGATCAACATCGGAGCCGTGGACACCCATATTGACCCCTATACCCACACGAATGAATATTCGAGTGAACCTCCAGTTGCCGTGTGCTATTCCTGTTGCTTCGTGATATGTTACAAATACCCGAGGTGAGACATGATGGCATTCCCGTGGATCAACAACTTGTCCACTATGCTAGTTACCTCGTTACCGGTATTGTTCTCTTTTCTCGTTACCGTGTTCCGGCATCCCCGTGATCAAATCACAAAGTGTCTGGCCAGACGATGATGGATACCGTAACACCGAGAGGGCCCAGAGATATCTCTCCATCGTCGGAGGAGCAAATCCCAATCTTGAGCTATCAAGTTACTTAACATACTTTCCCATGAACCCGTAAGCCGCCGTAATAGCCATCCAGTTACGGATGACGTTTAACAAACCCCAAAATTCATGAATCAAGCATGAAGAAACTCAATACTCTCATGGTCTGAGGAATCATGCAAACGTTAACCATCTCTGTGTTATTAACCATTAACTTGTGACGAAAGAATCTCATAGCATAACATCAATCGGGTCGATTCAACACAAATGTTCTTCTAACACCGTGCCCTCAAAGTTGCTGGCATAGACATGCCCATGATCAGGAAAACAGAACCATCATGCAACACTTGAGGTAGTCTTAGAGGCCAGGCTAGGAATACATTTTACCATTTATTATCCCACACGTGCATATGAGTCTTCCTCCGAGCCTCGTTTTATTTGCAGACTCGAGAATCATTGCAGTTATAGCATGGAACATAAACCTAAATATGAACAGGGAGATAATCAATAACATTTATTATTGCCTCTAGGGCATATCTCCTACAGACTCCCACTTGCACTAGAGTCAATAATCTAGTTAATGCTAATGCACTTTACACCTGTGGCACACCGGTGTAAATATGCTTCGCTTGTGGTATAGCCTGAATGTCCAACGGATCTGACGACTTCAGCTCCGTGTGTATCTTTGCATATCCTCGCGTTTTCACGCTTTCACAAAAGTCATATTTTGTGTGGACTTAGCTTGGTATGTATGCGAATCACAGGTCGAACCTGGATTCCTCAGACTGAGTTATGGAGCAACTACTTGCAGTAGTGTCCCATTGACAAAAGCCATCTTGGAACCATACTAAGTTCATGAATGAACTATATGATTCAACATCTTTGTCGCTTTGAAAGCGTCAACATACTTCGCCTCTGTTATAGAATTCGCCACACTAACTTGTTTGAACAAATTCCAACTAACTGTGCCACCAGATTGTGTGTTACACAAAACCCTCAATTTAAATCAAAAATCGCATGGAGCATGGATGAAGACTGTATCGATGTAACCTTTTACAACGAACTCTTCATGATCTCCGCTTGCGAGAAAACATGTCATCAGTGCTATTATAGTACTCAATGACCCTTTTTCACTGTTGTCCCATGATCAGAACTTTTGATCACTTTGGTATCTATACTCGCAAAAACTTTGGGAGTATTGGACATATCTGGTTTTTTTTTACATACCATGGAATACATGATTAATCCAAACACAAGAGTGTGTGGAATCTCCATCATGTATTTTGCTCATCAGTGTTTTGGGACACCGAGTCTTGCAAAAACTCTTTCCATGTGACTTCGGCAAGAATCACTCCTTGACGTTTTTAATGCTAAAAGGTTTTAGCATTTTGTCAATATGTATCTTTGCTCAGCCCCATCAGGTAAATCTATCTCCATAGATCATCATGCCTAATATCAAGGCTATTTAGCCCAAGAACTTCATCGAAAAACTATTTTCAAATGAAGTCCTAATTCGTGTCAAGAAATTTATTTCCAATTAACAATGTGTCAAGCACACAACGTTTTTTAGAAATTTTATTATGCTCCCACTTACTTTCTTGAATTACAAGCATCTTCGTGACCCATTGATGAAGTCAAACCCCTTTGACCATTTCATCAAAACACGAAGATTCCAACTCCATTTTGCTCTCTTCTGTCCATTGCTGGAACTCTGAAGTTTGCACCCTTACTAGCATCCTCTGGATAGACAAAATACCTTGGACTGTAACACATGCAAGTCCTTGGTTTCATTTCCATCAGATGGAAATCCTTTTGTCATCCTTGTTTTATATCTCATGATTGAAATATGTATTAATTGCTAGTTCAACCCGAACCGACTTTAAGCATCGCTACGGTGAGACAATCTCATCGTAGTCAACTCCTTGAACTTGTTTTTGTAACAAGTCGAGCTTTATGGATAAAACATTTTATCCATATCAGTTTTAAGTTCCATAAATATTCGTTAGACTCTATGTCTTCCGAAAGGTGTATCAAGGTTTTAATCTTGAATCACTTATATGGAAACTAACTCAGGTTGTATTGGCATTTAGCCAATTCCGGAGTCAGGGCCCATCAACGCTTCCTTGTGTATCGTAGGTATACTGTTGTCTAACAACAATATCTCGTTTGCGCACCTGAGAGGTTTGCACGAGCCTTGCCTACGTGGTTCAGCTGCAAGTTCGACCGAAGTCCATACATTTTATTGTAGAGACTTCCGTATCAGTCGCAGTAGGAAAACCTGGAATTACTTCCAAGGTCTCTTTCCTTTGATCTGATGACGAAGATACTCTTTATCTCGTCGAGTTGCACTATTCTCCCACTCACCTTTTTGAAAGAACCATTTTCTTCAAAAAGCATACCGTTCTTAGTGGCAAACCTATTTGCCTCGGCATAGTGAGGGAGGAATACCCAATTGCTTGGGATAACCTACAAAGTAGCACTTGTCTGATTTGGAATAGGTTTGTAACCTTTTACACAAGCCCCATATTCCAAATGTTAAGAAAAGATATAACATGGTTGGGCGTACCATACCATGGTGTCATTTCAACAGACCTGATGGAGCTCTTTTCAGTGTAAAAGCCGCAGTCTCTAAAGCATCACCTTTTAAAAGGGATAATGGCAAATTTATTTATGTCATCTTTGATCTTACCATGTCATAAATGGTTCGATTACATCTTCACGGACTTTTCACTCACAGTGGTGTTCCGGGAGGTGTAAGTTATGAAACTCTTTTCAAAACTCATCAGACATTCGCTAAACTTGTAACTCAAATATTCCTTTCTGCAATCGAATTGTAGAAACAGAATTTTCTTGTTACAATAACTTCTACTTCATTCTTGAAAACCTTTTGAATGAATTCAAAAGATCTAGACTTATGTCTCATCAAGTAAATATACATATATCTACTTGAGTCATTTCTGAAGATAGATAAATCCACTATTTGCAATAACATTTATCGGACTACATACATCAAAATGTATGAACACCAATAAGTTCTTTGCTCGTTCCTTATGGCCTGTGAACGGTATTTCAGTCACTTTACTTTTCGGAGGAAAGTTGCAAGTGTCAGATGATTCAAAATCAAACGACATTAAAATCCATCATAATAGAATTTATCCATGCGGGTTTCTCCAATGTGACCAAATGCAGTGCCACACTTGTGTGGTATTCTCTTAGTCTTACGACATTTAGCGTCAGTGTTATGGATGTATCATATTACTATCAATATTCATAACATACATCCCATCTTGGATGGAAGTATGGCCCTTCATGTTTATTCATAATACTGAACAACAATTGTTGTTTTTATGAACAACTCTTTTGCAACAAACATTGTGCAATGGGCTAGAGTGTATGAAACTCTAAAATGAATTATGAATGTAAATCCAGAGGTAATATATTATTATCATTATTCATAACATACATCTTATTCATAATGAAAGTATGGCCCTTATGTTATTCATAACACCGAACATAAAAAGTTCTGTTATGAACAACCTTCTTGCAAGATACCTTATGCAAAGGGCTAGAGTGTGAAACTCTAAAATGAATTATGAAAATAAATACATACGGTAATACACCGATGGAAGGTATAGTAACATTTACTATGTTCCCTGTGTATACCTAAACCTCATTCCTGGCTAGTCTTTCATGCCATAGTAGTTCTTACATCGAGTTGCAACAGAAAGCAATCGAGCGGGTATCTTTGTGATTAGCTCGCAATACCCAAGAACTATATCTTTGACTAGCCTTCTATACATCAAAAACTTGTATGACATTCATACATGAGCTGGATATTCCAGTCTTCCTTTTTTCTGCCTTTATACTTCTAACAGTTTAACTTTCAGTATTTCTCCTACTCTCAGAAGAAGCACCCAACTTAAGAGTGGCGTTAGCCCCGGACTTCCTAGGCGTGAAAGTTTCACTAACACCCTTCGGACACTTCCTTTCTCTTTAAGTTGTTGTTTTATTCACCTTTCATCATATGACAGGCGTTCTTCTGGATCCCTCTCCTATCAGTCTAATGCATAGTAAAACTCCTTTACTAATAGTTTGCAAACAAACATTGCTTTGGATATCTCATATCTTTTAGCCTTTGTCTGTCTCTGAAAATGATTTTCAGATTCCATGAATATCACATAGCTATCCAAACTTTCGAAGTTCGGGTCTCATGGAAGCAAACATATTGCACTTGACTGAAACAGAATTCTAGCTTTTGGATCGAAGGACGACAGTCACATGATCCATAGCATAAGCGAGAGAATACCGAAAGTATGCGATAGGACAAAGTCCTTCTCGGCACTCTTGAGGACAATCCTCACATTACGTTACCAACCGTAAAGTTTTAACCAGATATTTAACAGCTATTCAATTTTAATAGGGAAGGTGGAAACGCGAGCCATAATTCTACAACTATTATGCATATAACACTTAGACAGTGTTCACAATTAATTGCACTGAGAATTAAACAAGATAATTCTACAGTGCGCTCCCACTCAAATCAATATCTCTCATAATTGATTGTGAGTGATTCAAGATCCGCATTTCAATTCAACGCCATTGATGGTAGCATCACTGATGACGAAAATCTCAATCGGTAGGCAAACTTGCCAATCACATCTCTATGTGACTCGTGTTCATCTTTCGATGCGTGTGTTCCGAGCTCATGACTTTCATGCCTGAACTTCAAGACAACCAAGTGATCTCGCTGCGAGGTCTCAACTCACCCGCCTCACACATCGCTAATCGTTCGTACCCATGGTAGCATGTGATACCCCGAAAAGTTAGGTGCCGTGATGGTGCTACACTTGGGAGAACACTAACTACTTGATATTTTTGTGAGAGATCACCCTAATAAAAGCGACTACCGCGCAATCAAGAAGGGTGCATCATAAGGGATAAACATCTCAGGCAATTCATAATAGCATGATATGGTATAGCCCTTTCTGACGGAGAAGTCTTGTATTTCTTCGTCTTCGGCATTCGCGTCGGTGTTCACCTTCACGAAGATTGCAACCACCTTGTCGATGCACCAGATAATATTGCTATCTCTATAGCTAATAAAATAATGCATTACTTAAGGTTGACACGCAGGTCAATAAAGTGACAATCATATGGCTCCAGCCATCATGCCGAATCATGACACGCAGGTCATGTTAATCAATTTACATCATATAGTCATCTCATACATAATCAAATTATTATGAGCACTGCTATACCACATCATATGCACATGCAAACCCTCCTGCAAAACCAAGTTAGACGTCTCTAATTGGTTCAAGCAAAAACTTGTTTTTCGTGGCTTCTAAGGTTTCGAAACAAACCGAAGCTACCAACGTCCATCATCAAGTATGATAATTCAAGTCGCTAGATTAACTTTCCAGGGTGTATGAAAACCGAGATAATAAAATCTCAAGCCCCATACTAAACTTCGTCATACGCATGACCCCTGTGCAGATCATATCTGCATTGCCCTTTCGTCTGCGAAATTTCATCTTTCTTTTTAACTACGATGGAATTCAATGAACTGTTAGCACTTCGTTGATCAATCAGGATCGCGGATTGCCAGAACATTGAAACTCCACCATGCTGTTATCAAGATCAGAAATATGCAAATTCCAGGGAAGCAACAAGAACCTCGGGTAACAGATTTCATCTGCTACCCGCACAAAAAAATTTCAGTAATAGAACTCATCTACTACCTAATTATATTGTGCAACACCCATACATCACTATGTATTCTAGATCGCAACCTGCATCTACGCATAGCACGGCTCTTGATGCCACTGTAGGGTAACGCAGCAGAAAACAAAAAATTTCCGACCTACGCACCAGCCCAGGACCACTATGGAGACTGCATACAAGGTTTGATCATTTTCGTTACCGACTCGTAGCGCAGCGGAAGTAGAGTCGATGATGATCGGCGGTGCAGATCCCCGCAGCTAGGATTTACAACCTCCCAACCGCGAGGATGTATACCCTCATCCGCGCCCAGGACAGCCCTTCCGGAGGCGGTCGAACAGTCCCCCGGACGGTGTCGCGGACAGCCCTTCGGGAGGACCTTCGAAACTCAGACGGTCACTCGGACAGCCCTTCGGGAGGACTCACAGAACTCGGACCGTCACTTGGACAGCCCTTCGGGAGGCACTCTCGAACAGCCCCTCGGGCACTAAGATCAAAACTACGACCTCTCTACAGAGTTGCACACATACGGTGTCATCTATCCGGCAGGGCTTCGCCGTCCAGAACTAGTTCCCACCGGAACCCAGACAGCCTTTCGGCTCTACGAAACTATTTCGCGGAGAGGGAGAGAAGAAGCCAGATCATTGCAATGGCATGTATATGTGAGAAAGAGTGAGTCTTTAGGCAGCCCCCTCCACCCCTATTTATAGGCCAAGCCCAAGGGTGGCTTCTCCAAGAAGCCAAGGGGAAAAATACCAAAGGACCCTCAAGGTGGCTTCTCCAAGAAGCCACCCAAAAAGCACTTTCACTATTCATGACGACATTTTTCAGCGTCCGTTCGAACTGAAAATATTTATGTGGGCTCAGAACATTTCCAGTACCCACCAAAATAATTTTCAATGCGTTCTGGAACAATTCCAGATTAGTGATTTTCATCTGCGAAAAGCATCTGAAGTGGTTCCGGCAGCTCCGGAACATTTTCGGTTTTTCTTCCAGAAAATTCCCAAAAGTTTCCAGAATGATTCTGGCACCCTCCAAGAATTATCGGGCATGTGCCGAAACCAACTTGACTTTATGGTATCCTCTGAAACAACTTTTCAGTTTCACCGGAACTCATCCGGTGACCTCTCTCTGCGGAACTTTTCCGCTGTCCGAAACTTTTTCGGTGATTTTCTCTCAGACTCCCTGTCTAGTATTCAGCAGATAGATGACCCTTAAGCGTGTGACCCTATAGGTTCGGTGAAGTATAGACATGACACGGAACCCCTTCCGATCAATGATCAACATCGGAGCCGTGGACACCCATATTGACCCCTATACCCACACGAATGAATATTCGAGTGAACCTCCAGTTGCCGTGTGCTATTCCTGTTGCTTCGCGATATGTTACAAATACCCGAGGTGAGACATGATGGCATTCCCGTGGATCAACAACTTGTCCACTATGCTAGTTACCTCGTTACCGGTATTGTTCTCTTTTCTCGTTACCGTGTTCCGGCATCCCCGTGATCAAATCACAAAGTGTCTGGCCAGACGATGATGGATACCGTAACACCGAGAGGGCCCAGAGATATCTCTCCATCATCGGAGGAGCAAATCCCAATCTTGAGCTATCAAGTTACTTAACATACTTTCCCATGAACCCGTAAGCCGCCGTAATAGCCATCCAGTTACGGATGACGTTTAACAAACCCCAAAGTTCATGAATCAAGCATGAAGAAACTCAATACTCTCATGGTCTGAGGAATCATGCAAACGTTAACCATCTCTGTGTTATTAACCATTAACTTGTGACGAAAGAATCTCATAGCATAACATCAATCGGGTCGATTCAACACAAATGTTCTTCTAACACCGTGCCCTCAAAGTTGCTGGCATAGACATGCCCATGATCAGGAAAACAGAACCATCATGCAACACTTGAGCTAGTCTTAGAGGCCAGACTAGGAATACATTTTACCGTTTATTATCCCACACGTGCATATGAGTCTTCCTCCGAGCCTCGTTTTATTTGCAGACTCGAGAATCATTGCAGTTATAGCATGGAACATAAACCTAATTATGAACAGGGAGATAATCAATAACATTTATTATTGCCTCTAGGGCATATCTCCTACACATACTTCCTATGCATAGGCAATTTATAAGCAAAAAAATTATCAAGGCAAGCAAAAACTAGCATATGCAAGGAAGAAGAAAGAGACGATAGCAATCTCAACATGAAGAGAGGTAATTTAGTAACATGATAATTTCTACAACCATATTTTCCTCTCTCATAATAATTACATGTAGGATCATAAGAAAATTCAACAATATAGCTATCACATAACATATTCTCAACATGATCCACATGCATGCGAAGTTGACACTCTTCCAAAATAGTGGGATAAACATTAACTAAAGTCTTGACCTCTCCAAACCCACTTTTATCAAAAATTTCATAAGATTGAATATTCTCCAAATATGTGGGATCTAAAGTTGACACTCTTCCAAACCCACTTTCAATATTATTGCAAACATTATTATCAATCTCATATTCCTCATGGGGCTTAAATAAAATTTCACGATCATAAGAAGAATCACCCCAATCATGATCATTGCAACAAGTAGTAGACATAGCAAAATTATCATCCCCAAGCTTAGGGTTTTGCATATCATTAACACAATTGAAATTAATGGAATTTATAATAACATCATTGCAATCATGCTTTTCATTCAAGGAGCTATCGTGAATCACTTTATAATTTTCTTCTTTCAACACTTCATCACAATTTTCAGATTCACGAATTTCAAGCAAAACCTCATAAAGAATCTAGTGCACTCAACTCACTAGCAATAGGTTCATCATAATTGGATCTCTTAAAAAGATTAGCAAGTGGATGAGGATCCATAAACCTTTGTTTCTGTTTTTCAATAAACACACCATTTTACCAAGCGAACAAGCAAACAAACCAAGTAAGACATAAGGGCAAACAAAAAGACGAACGGAAGAAGGGTGAAGAAAAGGCAAATCTTTTCGTAAATCGTTTTAGAAGTGGGGGAGAGGAAAACGCGAGGCGAATGGCGAATAATGTAATGCAAGAGATGAGAGTTTTATGATGGGTACTTGGTATGTATTGACTTGGCGTAGATCTCCCCGGCAACGGCGCCAGAAATTCATCCTGCTACTTCTTGAGCTTGCGTTGGTTTTTCCCTTGAAGAGGAAAGGGTGATGCAGCAAAGTAGAGATAAGTATTTCCCTCAGTTTGAGAACCAACGTATCAATCCAGTAGGAGACAACACACAAATCACCGAATACCTGCACAAACAATCAAACAACTTGCACCCAACGCGATAAAGGGGTTGTCAATCCCTTCACGGTTATTTGCAAAAGTGAGATCTGAGAGAGATAGATAAACAATAAAGTAAATATTTTAGGTAATTTTGGTTTATAGATCGGAAAGTAAAAGATTGCAAAATAGTAGATCTTAAACTAATATTATAGAAAGTAGACCTGGGGGCCATAGGTTTCAATGGAGGCTTCTCTCAAGATAGCAAATAATACGGTGGGTGAACAAATTACTGCCGAGCAATTGATAGAAAAGCGCAAAGTTATGACGATATCTTAGGCAATGATCATGAATATAGGCATCATGTCCGTGTCAAGTAGACCGAAACGATTATGCATCTACTACTATTACTCCACACATCGACCGCTATCCAGCATGCATCTAGAGTATTAAGTTCATAAAGAACGGAGTAACGCATTAAGTAAGATGACATGATGTAGAGGAATTAACTCAAGCAATATGATGAAAACCCCATCTTTTTATCCTCGATGGCAACAATACAATACGTGCCTTGCTGCCCCTACTGTCACTGGGAAAGGACATCGCAAGATTGAACCCAAAGCTAAGCACTTCTCCCATTGCAAGAAAAACCAATTAGTTGGCCAAACCAAACTGATAGTTCAGAGATAATTACAAAGATATAAAATCATGCATAAAAGAATTCAGAGAAGATTCAAATAAAATTCAAAGATAAGCTGATCATAAATCCACAATTTATCGAATCTCGGCAAACACACCGCAAAAAAGTATTACATCGAATAGATCTCCAAGAACAACGAGGAGAACATGGTATTGAGAATCAAAGAGAGAGAAGAAGTCATCTAGATACTAGCTATGGACCCGTAGGTCTGTGGTAAACTACTCACGCTTCATCCGAAGGGCAATAGAGTTGATGTAGAAGCCCTTCATGATCGAATCCCCCTCCGGCAGGACGCCGGAAAAGGACCCTAGATGGGATCTCACGGGTACAGAAGGTTGCGGCGGTGGAAAACAGTTTTCCTGGACGCCTCTGGTGGTTTGGGGATATATGGGAATATATAGGTGAATGAATTAGGTCAGGAGGTGCAAGAGGGGCCCACAAGGGTGGGGCGGCGCCCTCCATCTTTGCGGCCGCCTCGTGGCTCCTGTGACTTCATCTCCAAGTCTCCTGGCTGTCTTCTAGTCCAAGAAAAATCATCGCGAAGGTTTTATTACGTTTGGACTCCGTTTGGTATTCCTTTTCTGCGAAACTCTAAAACAGGGAAAAAATTGTAACTAGCACTGTGCTCTAGGTTAATAGGTTAGTCCCAAAAATAATATAAAATAGCATAATAATGCATATAAAACATACAAAACAAATAATATAATAGCATGGAACAATAAAAAATTATAGATATGTTGGAGACGTATCACATATTACACAATTCAACGAAAGTGTTTAGATGGGACGCGGCATACTCATTAGGAGTAACGAAATATTTTTTTTCATAACAAGATTCAACAAAGCGACTTTAATATCATAAGACTGTACACTAGTGGCGGGAGGAGCAATCGGAGTTCTAATAAAATCATTATTATTAGTATTAGAAAAATCACACAATTTGTTATTTTCTTGAGACATCGTAACTACGAAAGCAAGATCACAAGCAAACAAGAGATCTAAGGATAAAAAGGCGAACGGAAAAGAAGGCAAATATTTTTGTGATTTTCGCAAAACATTTTAGAAGTGTGGGAGATGAAAACGAGAGGCAAATGGCAAATAAAGTAAATTGCAAGGAGATGAGATTTGTGATTAGGAAGCTGATAGATGTTGATGATGTCTCCCCGGTAATGGCGCTAGAAATTCTTCCTGATTGCTTGTATCTGCATTGGTTTTTCCCTTGAAGAGGAAAGGCAGATGCAGCACAGCAACGGTAAGTATTTCCCTCAGTTATGAAACCAAGGTTATCAATCCTGTAGGAGAACCAAGCAACACTATGTAAACGGTACCTTCACACAAAGAACAAAAACTTGCAACCCAACGCGTAAGAGGGGTTGTCAATCCCTCCGCGGTATTGAAATAGATTAAATATATAAGATTGGGTAAATAGATCTGATAAAAACACAAAATAAAATAAATAAATAAATAAAAAGTGCAGAAAGGTATTTTTGGGTTTTTGGAATAATAGATCTGAAAACAATATGATAGAAAATAGACCCGGGGGCCGTAGATTTCACTAGTGGTTTCTCTCGAGAAAATAGCGTATGGTGGGAAAAAAAATTACTGTTGGGCAATTGATAGAAGAGCAAATAATTATGACGATATCCTAGGCAATGATCATGTATATAGGCATCACGTCCAAGATTATTAGACCGACTCCTGCCTGCATCTACTACTATTACTCCACACATCGACGGCTATCCACCATGCATATAGTGTATTAAGTTCATGGAGAAATGAAGTAATGCAATAAGAACGATGACATGATGTAGAAAAGATCTATTCATGTAGGAATAGACCCCATCTTTTTATCCTTAATAGCAACTGACACCGGGCACTATATCAATAGGTAAGTCCCAAAAAATGATATAAAGTTGCTATAAGATGATTGTAGAACATCCAAGAATGATAATATAACAACATGGAACAATCAAAAATTATAGATAGGTTTGAGAAGTATCAAGTACATCCCACACAGTAAATCCCAGAGAAACGTTTCCCTTCGTATGTATATCCCACACAGTGAATCCCAGACAAATGCTTCCGTTCGTAAGCTCATCCAGCACAGTGAATCCCACACAAACGTTTCCGTTCGTCTGCACATCCCACACAGTGAATCCCAGTCAAATTTTTCCGTTCGTATGTACATCCCACATAGTTTTATGTACAACTTCGTGTGTGATAGGTGTAACGATCACAAATGCTCTACCTCCGTTAACCAATTGATTTATTCAACTATATCACACACGATTTGATGTAGAAAACTGTATGGCATTAGGCTATCCATCACACACACTTTTACTGCTAGAACCGTTTGTAAAGTTCCATGACCAATTTAGCAAGTTTATTAGTTTAGAATTAATAAATCTAGTATTACGAAAAATCATATTTCATATCGAACAGCTGTTTGCCAATTTCATATCAGCCACATAAATATGTTTTAACATCACAGTACGATAGCTACATGACAACAGGACAGTTCATCATATAGCTAGTTCACCTTCATAAACAATATTAGAACAATATATTCATTACCCTAATCGACTGATGCATGATCAGCCAAGTTCATGTACTCCACCTCTGCTTTCAGTTCAGTAAGAACCTGTTTGGCACTAACCAACTGGGAAAGTGTCTCCTCCTTCGCCAAGACCATCTTAGCAAAGTCTAATTTAAATAAATCTGAGCTCATTCTCCATCTTCCTCTTTTTTCCCGCATCTTGAAATAGTCTTCAGCGTTGACAACACTTTCTCTAAGCCTGTCTCTATTCTCTTCCTCATACATGCTCCAGAGCTTTGCTAGGCACATCTTCAAAGACTATGGCCACTCTTGATCATCTAGGTAAGAACACTTCAGTTCATCCTATAATATTTAAAACTAAATCAGTAAAAATTGTAGAGAAAATGGGTTTCCCTCAACATAGAGAATCACCACATACATATTTTGAAAAACTGAAGACACACATTAATTATGACAGATCTTCTCAAAAAAGATTAATGTGCAAATGAATTAATTGCTACTAAGACAACAACCAAATTCAGAAACATCACAAGCTATAATTAACTGCAACAACGCTACAAGTTCTTAGTCATGTACTATAAATAACAAATTGAACATTTTATGAGGAAGCTAAATCTAACTGCAACAACATAGTGACAGTGTTTGGATGACATCAAATTGATACTAATAGGCGTGTAGATGCACAAATTTATTAACATTGAACTAATAGCACTAAGGCCGTCCATTATGCATGCCAAAACCGGTGTCAAGACAACTGTTGCAACATTTGGCACCGGTGCCCTGCACTGCCGAGCCAATACCATAGGTATAATTCAGGGAACCGGACTACGGAGCACCTTGTTGCTCCGATGCCTAGTCGAAGCGGTGCCATAAAGTTTTAGCATTTTAATGCCTGGCTACACGGATGTGTGTAGCAAAGTTGGCTGCACAAACTGCTGAAGCGGTGCCAAAAAAATTTCTATCGGCACCGCTGATGAGATGGCAACATTTTTAGATACTAGGTAGAAACTGTGACACTGTCTTAATCACATCGAGCATAACATAGCACAGTGAGAGTGTCTGAATCACATCTAACAAATGATTTGTAACAACAAAAGTGGCGCTAACCTTCTCTGCACATGCCAGAAACTTCCTCCCATTGTCCACAGATTCAAACGCAACTAGCTTCACGCATGGAGATTGATGGTGACAATGAGCAGGCAGATCTTCAGCCATGCCGCTCCATTCATTGCAAGTGATGGTCCTACGGAGCTACAAGAGGAAGAAATGACTCAAATCGGCCACCAGGTTAAAATCCTTAATTCCAAATCATAACCTGATAAAGAGGAGAGAGGCATACCCAGCTGGTGAAAGAGTCGTCAGAGAAGGAGGAACTGCTGGAGAGGTCATTGAAGAAGACCATCGCGACCGCGGCAGTCGGATGTGAGACTTCGAGAGCGAGGAAGCAAGCGAGGAAGTAGCTTTAGTTTGTGAAGGAAGGAAGGAGGAAAGCGGGGAAATGTGACTTGTGGTCGGGGAGAAAAGGGGGTGGCGAGGGGGGAAGAGTTAGATATTTCGGCGGTAGGCCAAAAATTTCGAAAGGTGGAGGGAAACTTTGCGCGCGGTGCCGCCGGACACCATTCACTTTGAACGAATGTGTGCATCACAATTGATTCTTCTGCTTTACGCGCATGAGATGAGCTTGATCATTCAAATTTTGGTTGAAATTTCCCTGGGTACTGTGCTCATCCACGTCATTGAATAATTTAACATCGCTTGCTAATTTGGGTACACAAAAGAGCCTACAGCACACAGACCACACATACTAAATCAAGCAGTTATAGTAACTAAACCGAGCCAGTTAACCTAAACATTGCTCTAAGAAAAGACCAGCGTTATAAACAAAGGCTAATTACACATAATTTTAACAAAGCCGCCAGCGCGCCACCCTATGCCTCGCCGGTGTAAGATGAGACATCGAAGACTTGTCCTGGCGAAAAGCTGCCGTTGGTGGACTCCGCGTCCCCCGGGCTGAAGTTGACCGCGTTGTCGTCATTGTTCTCATCCTCGGCGCCACACTAAAGTTTGTAGTACTCATAGTAGTGGCTGCGCCAGAGCTCGCGTTGGTACTCAACGCCGATTCCTCGACGGTCAGGCTCATCTCTACCTCCTCCTTAGCCATGCGCAACTCCTCCTGGCGGTCCTCGATCTCCGCCGCCTCCTGCATTTCCAGCTCCCGCTCGGTGATCTCATGAGGAAGCAGGTGCTCCATGGCCTTCGCCGCCTTTTCGAACATGGGTTGCATGCTGGATTCCGAGGAGGCCTGGAATATCTTGGCGTGGGCATCCTCGATCTTGGTGTGGATGGCCTCGACCCGGGCTAGGGCGACATCGGCGGCACAGACGGCTGCTCGAGCGCTCTCAGCATTTGCAGCCGCCATCGCAACAGCTGTTGCAGCCGTCTTGGCTGCCACAGATGCCCTCAATGCGGATGCGGCCACACTCAATGCGGATGCGGCTGCGCTCTCGGCGTAGGCGGTCGCGCTCTCGACGTAGGCGGCGGCGCTCGAGGACGACGCGGCCACCGTATGGGCCCTCACAAAGCGTCTCCACACCGTCATTCTTTGCAATAAGGGGCTGGGGAATGGGGATCGAGGATTCGTGGATTTGGGGGTGACTGGCACTAGAGCAGACAAAGCCGGCGAAGCTTATGGAGTAAGACTTAAATAGACCCACAAATTTTTCATCGCAAACGGTTCGTATAACAAACGGTGTGTGATGTTGTTGATTTTTTGTAATAGCTATGAAGACGAATTTGGAGTATAGTGGCAGCGGATGGTGTTTTAAATGTACAATAAAATTTTGTACCATTACAATATACTAATGGAACTGTCATGTTAAAATTTGGAAATTTTCAGGGGTAATTCGACGTTTTTAAGACATTTAAGTGATTTTCTAGCCATTTAATGACCGTAATTCAAATTTTAACTACATGTACATGCAACAGCTAACCATAATGGTTTGAAAAAATATATTTGTGTACTTGTGTGCGAGTTAATTCCATGTGCAGTAAATTGGCAGGAATTTTCAAACATATTGGTGTCACAGCTTGGACACAAGCATTGAGTGCCATGGCATTTAAATTCTAAAAAATTCAAAAATGATCACAAATACAGGAAACCTTGCTTGACATAATGGCATGGCACCAAGATGTTGCGGTTAAAAAGTTGGCCTGTTTGGCGAAATTTTGGACACAAAGACACCCCTCACAAACCGGAGCAAACTCACTAGAAGCTCATGGTTTTCGAGAGGGAACGATACGTGTTTGATGATGAACCGACGATAGCTTTCTCTTATGAGTTCTACCGTTAACGTGCACTAATACAACTGTCATGTTAAATGTTGGAAATTTTCAGGGGTCATTTGACATTTGTAAGACATTAAAGTGATTTTCTAGCCATTTAATGACCGTAACTCAAATTTAAACTACATGTACATACATGCAACAACTAACCATAACGGGTTGAAAAATCATATTTGTGTACTTGTGTGCAAGTTAATTCCATGTGCAGTAAATTGGAAGGATTTTTCAAACATATTGGTGTCATGGCTTGGACACAAGCATCGAGTGCCATGGCATTTAATTTCCAAAAAAAATAAAAATTGATCAAAAATACATTAAACTTGCTTGACGTAATGGCATGGTATCAAGATGTTGTGGTTAAAAAATTGGCTTGTTTCGCGAAAGTTTGGACACACACCCCATACAAACCGGAGCAAACACACTAGAAGGCTCGTGGTTTCCGAGATGGAACGATGCTTGTTTGATGACAAACAGGCGATTTTTTTTCGAAAAGGAGGTTATCCCCCGGCATCTGCATCAAAATGATGCATGCGGCCAATTTATTAAAAAGCAAATAGTTCAACACAGTCTCTAAGTCTCAAAAAGTAAAAACACTCAAATAGAGCTAAAAACAGGAAATCGGACAGCCACAACCTGCGGCATAAAAAAGATAGGAAACTAAACACGTATCCTATTATATGACCGCCAGCCAAACCGGTTGAAGATATCCCGTGCTACCGTATCGCAACGGATAGATCCAGTAACCATATGCTCCCTGGCATCCATCGGAGTGAGTAGCGACCACATACGGAGCGACGTAGTGGCTTGGAAGATAAGCTGCAAGAACTGAATATTTTTTGTTCTGTTAAAAACCAAATCGTTCCTGCAGTTCCATATAGCCCATAATAAAGAACATACGCCTACACGTATGTGTATCACTGTTTCTATCTCAACTCCGTTTAGCCACGTCCCAAATAACATGTGGATGCTAGTAGGAGGAGCAATGTTAAACGCTATATGGACAGACCAACATAATTTTTTTGCCACTAGGCACTCAAGAAAGAGGTGTTTGATAGATTCATCATGGTCACAGAAGCTACACCTTCGAGATCCTGACCAGTTATGTTTTGCCAAATTGTCCTTAGTGAGAATGACTTGTTTGTGGACAAACCACATGAACTCTTTAATTCTTAAGGGCACTTTGACTTTCCAAATATGCACCGATCGAGGGATAGCGGCCGAGTTGATAATATCCAAACACATTGATTTTACCAAAAACACTCCATTCTTGGTTAGTTTCCAGTGCAACTGATCTGGCTGCTGAGAAAGGTGGATATCCAACAATCTTCTAACAAGATGGATCCAAGCTTCCCAATGGTTTCCCACTAAAGCCCTTCTGAATTGAATATTTAGAGGATTGGACTGTAATATTGTTGCAACATAAGCATCTCTACGCTGAAGAATATTATAGAGAGAAGGATATTGGATAGCCAGAGGAGTCTCCCCTAGCCACGTATCCTCCCAGAATCTCGTGGACGTACCATTGCCAACGATAAACTTTGTCCTGTGGAAGAAGGCTGATTTCACTCTCATTAGTCCTTTCCAAAAAGGTGAATCGGTTGGTCTGACCGTCACCTGAGATAAGGTCTTAGAATGAAGGTACTTATTACGCAGAATCTGGGCCCATGTGGCATCGGTCTCTATAGATAACTTGTATAGCCACTTGTTGAGTAAGAACATGTTCTTCACCTCTAAATTTTTTATGCCCATACCGCCTTGGTCCTTTGGCCTACAGATAATATCCCATTTAGCAAGTCTGTATTTCCGTTTTAACTCGTTGCTCTGCCAGAAAAAACGCGATCGATAGAAGTCCAATCTTTTCCCTACCCCAACTGGTACCTCAAAGAAGGACAAGAGAAACATTGGCATACTCGTGAGCACCGAATTGATGAGAATTAGTCAGCTTCCATATGACATAAGTTTGCCCTTCCAGTAACTTAGTTTATTTTCGAATCGATCTTCAATGCACTTCCATTCTTTGTTAGAGAGCTTGCGATGGTGAATCGGTATGCCCATATATGTGAAAAGTAGCGAGCCCAACCCACATCCAAACAGTTGTTTGTAAGCTTCTTGTTCTTCTTTAGCTCTTCCAAAGTAGAACAATTCACTTTTATGGAAGTTAATCTTTAACCCCGACAACTGCTCGAATAAGCATAACACAAGCTTCATATTTCTTGCTTTCGCCAGATCATGCTCCATGAAGATGATAGTATCTTCCACGTACTGTAGAATGGACACTCCACCATCCACTAGATGCGGGACGAGACCTCCTACTTGGCCATTTTCTTTAGCTCTTCCTATCAAAATTGTCAACATGTCTACCACTATGTTGAACAAGATAGGTGACATCTGGTCTCCCTGTCTTAGACCATTATGTGTCTAGAAATAATGACCTATATCATCATTCACTTTAATTCTGACACTGCCTTTTTGCATGAAAGAGTCTACCTGCTTTCTCCAGGATTGATTGAATCCTTTCATTCGCAAGGCCTGCTGAAGAAATGGCCACTTAACCTTATCGTACGCTTTCTCAAAATCCACCTTAAAAACCACCCCATCTAGTTTTTTTGTGTGGATCTCATGGAGCGTTTCACGAAGGACCACAACCCCTTCAAGGATGTTTCTGTCCGGCATGAAAGTAGTTTGAGATGGTTGCACCACACTATGTGCAATCTGCGTCAGCCTGTTAGTCCCCGCCTTGGTGAAGATTTTAAAACTGAAGTTAAGAAGACATATTGGTCGGAACTGATCAATGCATACTGCCTCTGTCTTCTTAGGAAGCAAAGTTATCGTTCCAAAATTTAAGTGAAATAGCTGCAAATGCCCAAAAAACAAATCATGGAACATTGGATGCAAATCACCCTTAATAATATGCCAGCACTTTTTATAAAACTCTGCCAGAAAGCCATTCGGCCCAGGAGCTTTATTATTCTTCATCTGTGAAATCGCCTCAAACACCTCTTTCTCCGAAAACGGGGCGGATAAGATCTCATTCTCATCCGTCGCAAGTTGACGGATATCCTCAACCCTCGACTCATCTAAGGACACAAAACTATCCTCAGGAGCCCCAAACAACTGCTTGTAATAATTGGTAATGTATAATTTTAGGTTCTCCTGACCCAAAATCGTCCCCTCATCTTGCTTGAGCAGAAATTTTTTCTTCTTGTGATGCTTGCCATTTGCAATCATTTGAAAGAATTGCGTTTTATCGTCCCCTTGGACGACTTTTCGCACTTTAGCTCTAAGCGCCCACTTCAATTCTTCCTCTCGCAGCAATTCCTTCAGTCTCAGCTCCTCCTCCACTTTAGCCTCCAGCTCTCTGGCATCTAAAATAAAGGACTCGGCCTTCAAATCTAAGGCATCTATAAGGTTAAGGGGCTTTTCCTTTTCGCCCTTATATACGAAACTCAAATGTTTGGCCCAACCGCGAAGGAACGTTCTTAAGTGTCTAATCTTATTCTGCCATTTTTCTACGTTCTTTCTCCCTCTTGAATCCTTTGCCCACTCCCGTGCAACCAGATCCAAGAAACCTTCTCTCTCAAACCATGCTAATTCAAAAGAGAAGATATTTTTATTCCCCACATGAGTCGCCTCCCCAGAGTCAATAAGAAGTGGGGTATGATCAGAGATCACTCGCGACAACGCCTGGACCGTCACCAGCGGAAACTTCTGCTCCCAATCCACACTGGTGAGAACACGATCTAACTTCTCATAAGTTGGATTTGGCAGTGTGTTGGCCCAAGTAAATTTTCTACCAGAAAGCTCGATCTCCCTGAGATCCAGACTTTCAATAATAGTGTTAAACATAAACAACCATATGCCGTCAAAGTTATCATTGCTCTTTTCATCCCGTCTTCTTATAATGTTAATCACCCCCAACCAGAATTGGGAGCCGTTCATCTCCGCAAATACAAAGTAGGTCAGCCAGAAAATCTGGCTTTAGCTGAGGCTGCGCAGCTCCATACACTGCCACCAGTGCAAATTGGAACCCATCAACCTTCGACCTAACCCAAAATTTAACCGCAAAATCTCCCAGAACAATGTTTCGAACCTCCAAAGTTTCGCACTTGACCCCAAGTAAAATCCCACCGGACCTTCCTCTTGGGGGTAAGCAATGCCAATAAAAATCAACTCCTCCCGATAAGGTGCCAAGGAACTGAGAGGTAAAATTATCTCTACCAGTTTCCGAGAGGGCTATGAAATCTAACTTGTGCTGTATAGATGCATCCGCCTGAAACCTTCGTTTAGCCAAGTCTGTCAGACCTCTGCTATTCCAAAAGATTCCTTTCATTTTTCACCATAGCTTCCTCTTATAGCCTTCAAACTTTTTCTACCTTAAACATGCACCAATACAACTGTCACGTTAAAATTTGGAAATTTTCAAAGGTCATTTGACCTTTTTAAGACATTTTAGTGATTTTCTAGCCATTTAATGACCGTAATTCAAATTTGAATTACATGTACATGCAACAGAACCATAATGGTTTGAAAAATCATATTTGTGTACTTGTGTGTGTGTTAATTCCATGTGCTGTAAATTGGAAGGAATTTTCAAACATATTGGTATCACGACTGGGACACAAGCATTGAGTGCCATGGCATTTAAATTCCAAAAAATTCAAAAATGATCAGAAATACATTAACATTGCTTGACGTAATGGCATCGCACCAAGCTGTTGTGCTTAAAAAATTGGCTTGTTTGGCGAAAGTTTGGACACACAGCCCTCACAAACCGGAGCAAAGTCACTAGAAGGCTCATGGTTTCCAAGAGGGAATGATGCATGTTTGATGACGAACCGGCGATAGCTTCCTCTTATGGCCTTCAAAGTTTTTCTATCATTAATTTGCACTAATATAACTGTCATGTTATAATTTGGAAATTTTCAGGGGTTATTTGACCTTTTTATGACATTTAAGTGATTTTCTAGCCATTTAATGATCGTAATTCAAATTTGAACTACATGTACATGCCACAGCTAACCCTAATGGTTTGAAAAATCATATTTGTGTACTCGTGGGTGAGTTAATTCCATGTTATATAAATTGGAAGGAATTTTCAAACATATTGGTGTCACGGCTTGGAAACAAGCATCGAGTGCCATGGCATTTAAATTCAAAAAAATAAAAAATGATCAGAAGTACATGAAACCTTGCTTGACGTAATGGCATGGCACCAAGATGTTGTGGTTAAAAAATTGGTCTGTTTGGCGAAAGTTTGGACACACACCCCTCAAAACCGGAGCAAACTCGCTAGAAGGCTCGTGGTTTCCGAGAGGGAACGATGCATGTTTGATGACGAACCGGCCATAGCTTCCTCTTATGGCCTTCAAACTTTTTCTACCGTTAACATGCACTAATACAACTCTCATGTTAAAATTTGGAAATTTTCAGGGGTCATTTGACATTTTTAAGACATTTAAATGATTTTCTAGCCATTTAATTACTGTAATTCAAATTTGAACTACATTTACATGCCACAGCTAACCATAACGGTTTGAAAAATCATATTTGTGTACTTGTGTGAGAGTCAATTCCATGTGCTGTAAATTGCAAGGAATTTTCAAACATATTGGTGTCACGGCTTGGACACAAGCATCGAGTGCCATGGCATTTAAATTCCCAAAAAATAAAAAATGATCACAAATACATGAAACCTTGCTTGACGTAATGGCATGGCACCAAGATGCTGTGGTTAAAAAATTGGTCTGTTTGGCAAAAGTTTGGACACACACCCCTCACAAACCGGAGCAAACTCGCTAGAAGGCTCGTGGTTTTTGAGAGGGAATGATGCATGTTTGATGACGAACCGGCGATAGCTCCCTCTTATGGCCTTCAAACTTTTTCTACCGTTAACATGCACTAATACAACTGTCATGTAAAAATTTGGAAATTTTCAGAGGTGATATGACCTTTTTAAGACATTTAAGTGATTTTCTAGCCATTTAATGACCGTAATTCAAATTTGAACTACATGTACGTGCCACAGCTAACCATAACGGTTTGAAAAACCATATTTGTGTACTTGTGTGCAAGTTAATTCCATGTGCTGTAAATTGGAAGGAAGTTTCAAACATATTGGTGTCACGGCTTGGACACAAGCATCGAGTGCCATGGCATTTAAATTCCAAAAAAAATGATCTCAAATACATGAAACCTTGCTTGACATAAAGGCATGGCACCTAGATGCTGTGGTTAAAAAATTGGTCTGTTTGGCGAGAGTTTGGACAGACACCCCGCATAAACTGGAGCAAACTCGCTAGAAGGTTCGTGGTTTCTGAGAGGCAATGATTCATGTTTGATGACGAACTGGCGATAGCTTCCTCTTATGGCCTTCAAAGTTTTTCTACCATTAATTTGCACTGATACAACTGTCATGTTAAAATTTGGAAATTTTCAGGGGTTATTTGACCTTTTAAAGACATTTAAGTGATTTTCTAGCCATTTAATGACCGTAATTAAAATTTGAACTACATGTACATGCCACAGCTAACCATAACGTTTGAAAAATCATATGTGTGTACTAGCGTGCGAGTTAATTCCACGTGCTGTACATTGGAAGGAATTTTCAAACATATTGGTGTCATGGCTTGCACACAGGCATCGAGGGCCATGGCATTTAAATTCCAAAAAACTAAAAAATGATCAGAAGTACATGAAACCTTGCTTGACGTAATGGCATGCCACTAAGATGTTGTGGTTAAAAAAATGCCCTGTTTGGCTAAAGTTTGGACACACACCCGTCACAAACCAGAGCAAACTCGCCAGAAGGCTCGTGGTTTCCTAGAGGGAACGATGCATGTTTGATGATGAACCGGCGATAGCTTCCTCTTATGGCCTTCAAACTTTTTCTACCGTTAACGTGCACTAATAAAACTGCCATGTTAAAATTTGGAAATTTTCAGGGGTCATTTGATCTTTTTAGGACATTTAAGTGGCTTTCTAGCCATTTAATGTCCGTAATTCAAATTTGAACTACATGTACATGCCACAGCGAACCATAACAGATTGAAAAATCATATTTGTGTACTTGTGTGCAAGTTAATTCCATGTGCTGTAAATTTGAAGGAATTTTCAAACATATTGGTGTCACGGCTTGGACACAAGCATCGAGTGCCATGGCATTTAAATTCCAAAAAAATAAAAAATGATCACAAATACATGAAACCTTGCTTGACGTAATGGCATGGCACCAAGATGTTGTGGTTAAAAATTGGTTTGTTTGGCGAAAGTTTGGACACACAACCCTCATATACCGGAGCAAACTCGCTAGAAGGCTCGTGCTTTTCGAGAGGGAACGATGCATGTTTGATGACGAACCAGCGATAGCTTCCTCTTATGGCCTTCAAACTTTTTCTACCATTAACGTGCACTAATACAACTCTCATGTTAAAATTTGGAAATTTTCAGGGGTCATTTGACATTTTTAAGACATTTAAATGATTTTCTAGCCACTTAATTACTGTAATTCAAATTTGAACTACATTTACATGCCACAGCTAACCATAACGGTTTGAAAAATCATATTTGTTTACTTGTGTGAGAGTCAATTCCATGTGCTGTAAATTGCAAGGAATTTTCAAACATATTGGTGTCACGGCTTGGACACAAGCATCGAGTGCCATGGCATTTAAATTCCAAAAAAATAAAAAATGATCACAAATACATGAAACCTTGCTTGACGTAATGGCATGGCACCAAGATGCTGTGGTTAAAAAATTGGTCTGTTTGGCAAAAGTTTGGACACAAACCCCTCACAAACCGGAGCAAACTCGCTAGAAGGCTCGTGGTTTTTGAGAGGGAATGATGCATGTTTGATGACGAACCGGCGATAGCTCCCTCTTATGGCCTTCAAACTTTTTCTACCGTTAACATGCACTAATACAACTGTCATGTAAAAATTTGGAAATTTTCAGAGGTGATTTGACCTTTTTAAGACATTTAAGTGATGTTCTAGCCATTTAATGACCGTAATTCAAATTTGAACTACATGTACGTGCCACAGCTAACCATAACGGTTTGAAAAACCATATTTGTGTACTTGTGTGCGAGTTAATTCCATGTGCTGTAAATTGGAAGGAAGTTTCAAACATATTGGTGTCACGGCTTGGACACAAGCATCGAGTGCCATGGCATTTAAATTCCAAAAAAAATGATCACAAATACATGAAACCTTGCTTGACATAAAGGCATGGCACCAAGATGCTGTGGTTAAAAAATTGGTCTGTTTGGCGAGAGTTTGGACTGACACCCCTCATATACTGGAGCAAACTCGCTAGAAGGTTCGTGGTTTCTGAGAGGCAATGATTCATGTTTGATGACGGACTGGCGATAGCTTCCTCTTATGGCCTTCAAAGTTTTTCTACCATTAATTTGCACTAATACAACTGTCATGTTAAAATTTGGAAATTTTCAGGGGTTATTTGACTTTTTAAAGACATTTATGTGATTTTCTAGCCATTTAATGACCGTAATTAAAATTTGAACTTCATGTACATGCAACAGCTAACCATAACATTTGAAAAATCATATGTGTGTACTAGCGTGCGAGTTAATTCCATGTGCTGTACATTGGAAGGAATTTTCAAACATATTGGTGTCATGGCTTGGACACAGGCATCGAGGGCCATGGCATTTAAATTCCAAAAAACTAAAAAATGATCAGAAGTACATGAAACCTTGCTTGACGTAATGGCATGGCACCAAGAAATTATGGTTAAAAAATTGGCCTGTTTGGCTAAAGTTTGGACACACACCCGTCACAAACCAGAGCAAACTCGCCAGAAGGCTCGTGGTTTCCTAGAGGGAACGGTGCATGTTTGATGATGAACCGGCGATAGCTTCCTCTTATGGCCTTCAAACTTTTTCTACCGTTAACGTGCACTAATACAACTGCCATGTTAAAATTTGGAAATTTTCAGGGGTCATTTGATCTTTTTAGGACATTTAAGTGGCTTTCTAGCCATTTAATGTCCGTAATTCAAATTTGAACTACATGTACATGCCACAGCTAACCATAACGGTTTGAAAAATCATATTTGTTTACTTGTGTGAGAGTCAATTCCATGTGCTGTAAATTGCAAGGAATTTTCAAACATATTGGTGTCACGGCTTGGACACAAGCATCGAGTGCCATGGCATTTAAATTCCCAAAAAATAAAAAATGATCACAAATACATGAAACCTTGCTTGACGTAATGGCATGGCACCAAGATGCTGTGGTTAAAAAATTGGTCTGTTTGGCAAAAGTTTGGACACACACCCCTCACAAACCGGAGCAAACTCGCTAGAAGGCTCGTGGTTTTTGAGAGGGAATGATGCATGTTTGATGACGAACCGGCGATAGCTCCCTCTTATGGCCTTCAAACTTTTTCTACCGTTAACATGCACTAATACAACTGTCATGTAAAAATTTGGAAATTTTCAGAGGTGATATGACCTTTTTAAGACATTTAAGTGATTTTCTAGGCATTTAATGACCGTAATTCAAATTTGAACTACATGTACGTGCCACAGCTAACCATAACGGTTTGAATAACCATATTTGTGTACTTGTGTGCAAGTTAATTCCATGTGCTGTAAATTGGAAGGAAGTTTCAAACATATTGGTGTCACGGCTTGGGCACAAGCATCGAGTGCCATGGCATTTAAATTCCAAAAAAAATGATCACAAATACATGAAACCTTGCTTGACATAAAGGCATGGCACCTAGATGCTGTGGTTAAAAAATTGGTCTGTTTGGCGAGAGTTTGGAAAGACACCCCGCATAAACTAGAGCAAACTCGCTAGAAGGTTCGTGGTTTCTGAGAGGCAATGATTCATGTTTGATGACGAACTGGCGATAGCTTCCTCTTATGGCCTTCAAAGTTTTTCTACCATTAATTTGCACCAATACAACTGTCATGTTAAAATTTGGAAATTTTCAGGGGTTATTTGACTTTTTAAAGACATTTAAGTGATTTTCTAGCCATTTAATGACCGTAATTAAAATTTGAACTTCATGTACATGCAACAGCTAACCATAACGTTTGAAAAATCATATGTGTGTACTAGCGTGCGAGTTAATTCCATGTGCTCTACATTGGAAGGAATTTTCAAACATATTGGTGTCATGGCTTGGACACAGGCATCGAGGGCCATGGCATTTAAATTCCAAAAAACTAAAAAATGATTAGAAGTACATGAAACCTTGCTTGACGTAATGGCATGGCACCAAGATATTATGGTTAAAAAATTGGCCTGTTTGGCTAATGTTTGGACACACACCCGTCACAAACCAGAGCAAACTCGCCAGAAGGCTCGTGGTTTCCCAGAGGGAACGATGCATGTTTGATGATGAACCGGCGATAGCTTCCTCTTATGGCTTTCAAACTTTTTCTACCGTTAACGTGCACTAATACAACTGCCATGTTAAAATTTGGAAATTTTCAGGGGTCATTTGATTAGGACATTTAAGTGGCTTTCTAGCCATTTAATGTCTGTAATTCAAATTTGAACTACATGTACATGCCACAGCTAACCATAACAGATTGAAAAATCATATTTGTGTACTTGTGTGCAAGTTAATTCCATGTGCTGTAAATTGGAAGGAATTTTCAAACATCTTGGTGTCACGGCTTGGACACAAGCATCGAGTGCCATGGCATTTAAATTCCAAAAAAATAAAAAATGATCACAAATACATGAAAACTTACTTGACGTAATGGCATGGCACCAAGATGTTGTGGTTAAAAACTGGTTTGTTTGGCAAAAGTTTGGACACACAACCCTCATATACCGGAGCAAACTCACTAGAAGGCTCGTGGTTTTCGAGAGGGAACGATGCATGTTTGATGACGAACCGGCGATACCTTCCTCTTATGGCCTTCAAACTTTTTCTACCGTTAACGTGCACTAATACAACTATCATGTTAAAATTTGGAAATCTCCAGCGGTCATTTGACCTTTTTAAGACTTTTAAGTGATTTTCTAGTCATTTAATGACCGTAATTCAAATTTGAACTACAAGCACGTACATGCAACAGCTAACCATAACGGGTTGAAAAATCATATTTGTGTACTTGTGTGTGAGTTAATTCCATGTGCAGTAAATTGGAAGGAATTTTCAAACATATTTGTGTCACAGCATGGACATGAGCATCGAGTGCCGTGGTAACACAAAATAGGCATTCGTGCCCTAGATGATTGAAGAAAATGTAAATATCTGGCAAGACAACCGGGACCAACATGATTGGCACACTATTTCGCACCTCGAGGTTTCGAAGGTGAGTGGCGCGGGTTATTAATCAGACGCGGTTCTGTATTGGAAATCGTCAGCGATTAAATTCACACACGGCTTTTGCTGCGAGAATCGAGTGCAATTCAAACTACAGTACTCGTAAATTCCCATGATCGGCGAGTGTACTGTTCTCGTCGATCTAGATTCCGGCCACTAATAAATACTACCTTGCTCACGTCGTCCCGCCTGCATTCTCATCTACATCATCTTCTCGCTCCCTCCTTCTCTCTCTCTTTTTCACAAATCTCTGCCATGGTAGCGCCGATCTGCCCACGCGCCGACGAGGAGGCGCCGCTCCCGAGGATGTTCAGTCGAAGAGCAGCGTCGAGGGGGACCCTTACGCGCTGCCGGACGAGGTTGCGTCGGACCCCCTAATTTGGAGTGGTTTTGGGGCTAGTACAATCTTTGTCTGTGGAAGTCGCTGCCGCCAGCTGAGAAAGATTGCCAAGTGGCATTCAAGAAGGAGATGGCAGAGGAGGAAGCGAGGTACCAAGCAGCCTGTGAAGCCCGTGAGACCGCCTGGAAAAAGGAGGCGGTGGAGCTTTGCTGGCGGGCACGTCGACGTGCGGAGGAGGTGTATGAAGACGCATACTCCACCAGGAAGGCCAAAGGCGGTAGGCGCCTCATCGCTGTGTCGAGGTGGGCCGATAAGCTCCAGCGTGCCACCGGCGAGGAGCTCCGGTGGGTGCCCAACGAAATGGCAAGATCGTTCGGCCTTGTCCACCATCAAGAGGCAGATCGGTACATCAAGCACTGTGAGGCGGAGGAGGCGGAGTACTGCTCCGCGCTGGGAAGACACTACGCACCAGGGAGCTGCTAGTGAGGGGCTACCGAAATACTGCCCCCCTAAGGAGGGATTATTAGTTTTAGTATTGTTCATTTTCAATTTTATGGATTGTATATAGTAGTTAAGTATCATCACATATTATGTGATTATATTACATATATTCTGTGTTGAACTAATGAACAATTAATATATATTATATATATATATAGATTATGAATTCCATTTTTCTATCTGTTTTTGTATACTAATCTGTATCTAGCTGTTACCATCCACATACACAGAATGGAAAGCATATATATACACACATTGAAATAGAACAATATATAAGAATGGAAACAGAGTAGACATATTGAAACAAAGCAATAAACAGAGCAATATTATGATTGTTGTGAATACATAGCGACCCACGTCGAAATGACTTAACAAAATAAAACGCGTCCATGACCAGCAGCCCTTGCCTATGGTAGCTCTTGGCTCTGCCTGAACTCGTGTAGGCGTTCGTCCCAGCGGTCGACACGCTCACGGTACATCGGGAACGCGATCTCGAGCTCCAAGTTGGCTATTTCATCGGAGATCACCAGCTCGAAGTTGCGATGGCCATGTTCCTCTACTGCGCCTAGTTGGACACCTGGGCCAAGGAGCGGTCGAGCCTAGCAACTAGCGAGTTGGCATCGAGCGGGCCACAGACAAGGCGAACGGCGCGACCCATGCGAACGGCGCGGCGGGCGTCCGATGCAAGTACGGCGCGGCCAGCCTCTGGTGCGAGTATGACGCAGATGGCCTCTGCCCACTCCTAGCGAGGAATGGGGCTACTCACGGGCCGTATACCCAGCTGCGACGCCCTATCGACAGCAGGCAAGCACCGATGGATCTGCTCTTGCTGTACGGCGCGCCGTGGTTCTCGCTCTACGGCGCTCCAATGGTCTCGCTGTGTGGTGAGCCGCAGCCTATCGGCGTGGACATGCCTAGCTTGCTCTGCGGTGCACCATAGATCATGTTGTGCTGCGAGCTGTCGCCTCTCGGCACTGACATGCCTATCTAGATCTGCGGCGCTGAAGCGCTATGCGCCAAGGGTCTGCTCATCCCTGGTGCTGACGCACAGCACGGCATCATACATCGCATTTCCGGGGACACCCTCGGCCTCGACGGGTCGTGGCGCCTTCTTGTTCTCCTCATCGAGCAGGTTGATGGAAGAGGTGGCGCTTCGGTGGGTTGGCATGCTTGGAAATGGTGGATGGGCTAGGCAGCGCTTGTTGCCTTGGTGTAACGCGTGCTGCCTAGGTTTATGCACAATATCGCTGGGTGGCGGCGGGAAACTGATGTGGAAATGGCGGTAAACTGCGGCGTGTTCATAAAACACCATCAATTAATGGAAACTTAGCATTGAAGGAACAGCGAGCTAGCACGACGCGTGCGGGCACATTGCTCGCCCAAGGCTATGATCCATATACTTGTGTGCCCAACAGAGCAAACTATTCATAGTAAAGAATATTGTTCTGTACATAGAGAGCGTAGATGTTGTGCAGACACATCAAATCATGGCAAATGAATAAACTAAGGAATGGGTCGATGATGATTTCAAGAATGGCAGACAATAATTTACCAGCAAGCTTCGTTTGCCAAGAACACACATAGCTTATTAGCAGGAAATGTCTTTGTTATTATCGGTCCTCCCACACAATTAGGCGGTGCACCCCTGTCAGTTGCCCGAGTTCACCTCACCATGCATACATTTCTGATTACGGACTTGTTTGCCATGTATCACACACATCTTGTTTATACAAAATGTTTCTGTTCTCTTGGCTCAACACAAACAGTTCGTTCGAGTGAACTGTATGCCGTATATCGCACACACCTTGATCTGGCTGACCATTTCTGTTGTGTTGACTAATCGCAAATAGTTCATCCGACTGAACTATATGTCATATATCGCACGCACCTTCATCTGGCTGCCCGTTTCTGTTGTTCAGGCTCATTGCAAACAGTTCTTTTGAGGGAACCGTATGCAACGCATCACACACGCAACTATAATTTGAATCGTGCTTGAGGTCTCAGCCATCGCAAATGTTTCATGTCATTTTTGATGGTTTTTTTACATCACCGTTTGCGATTAATGCATCACACACAGTTTCCTCGAAGGGTCTCTGATTGTAGTGTCGCATTTGGACCATCATGTAGTAGTGGTTGGTCCCAAAAATAATATAAAATGTTGCCAAAAGTATATGAAAGTTGTAGAATATTGGCATGAAACAATAAAAAATTATAGATATGACAGAGACGTGTCAGCATCCCCAAGCTTAATTCCTACTCATCCTCGAGTAGGTAAATGATAAAAATATAATTTTTGATGTGGAATGCTACCTAGCATAATCTTGATCATATAATCTAGTCATGGCTAGAATCTTAAGAGAGCGAGCGGCCGAGGTTGCAGGCAGCCCATATCAAATTCGCTATCAACAAAGAAGGGCCGGTCAATAGCATGGAGACACAGACGTGCTGCAGGAAGCGGCTCGGGCTAGTAAACCTGAATACAAGACCGCCCTGTTTTGTTTTACTCCTTTTCTTTCCCTTTGCACTCTATCGCTTATAAATTTCCTTCTGTCCAAGCTCGGCATGTACAGCTTGACCATATGAAATAAAAAAATTGCACCCCTTAAAGGTTCTCCAACATTTCTTAATAACTACAAACTTCGAGCCAAAAAGGGTACTTTTATGATACAATTGCTATTCACAAAGGGATTCGCTTTTAATCTCACGCCCCAAATTACAAGTCCGGAGTACTCGGCGTCTCAGACGTTGCATTATATCAATCAGTTTTGAACCTAGATTTTAGTCAATATTTGGGTTACCCTGCTCTTGTGCTTACCCCTTACGTTTTCAATCAATTCGTGTAAGGGTATAAAGGGAGAACCACTGCGATAGTGCCGCCAGCTTGCATGGCAGAGTGCCTCAGTGGAGAAAGCTAAAAACTGACTATCTTGGTAAGCGTAAACTGGTCGGCCGTTCGATGACTGCGTCAAGAAATGTGTCGTTAGCGATAACCCATGTTAAACGAAGGGCTTCTTTGTCGAATAAGCCGAATTGTTCAGTGACCTAACCCCCGACTACACAGCCGACCACTCCACACACCGAGGGTTCGTCATCGGCCCCCACAGTCAGGCTCCAACGACTAAGTGAAAGTTATAAAGACGTTATTGTTCTTATTGCCTCGTTCCTATGTGCACGTACTGCCTTCGGGAAATGAGACGTCGGCTAAGGGTCACGATTGCCTCAAGGAACACCTGTTGTATAATGTACAAAAGGGTCGAAGCCGACAACTAGCCACTTTCAATTTAATATGGTCAAACGGGAGTCAAAAAACACAAACAGAAAACAACACAATCGTAAGGCAGAATATAATGCCGCATTCATTAAAACAAAAGTAGGTTTTGTACATCCAATAAACTTGGGCATTCCGAAGTATTACCTAAAAGTAGAAACTGTCCTTGGGACACTTGGCCTTGGTAACCAGGGCCCCTTCCACTACCTCGTTGAGGAACTGCTCCATGGTCTGATCCTTCCCTTACGGGGGCCCCGCGGCTACCACAGTCGGTTCAACACGCCAGAAATGCATCTTAATGCAGGAGTATGCTCGTTGAGCCCCCTCTAGGAACGCGGACCACTTCCAGTCAGCCACTTCCGGGACGGCTTCTTGCAGCCTCGCAAGGAGCTCGAAGAAGCTGGTCGTTAGAACCTCCATGGTCAGTAGATTTATGCAGAGGTCCTGGAGCACCGACCTTGCCATAAGGAGAAGCTCCACCAGTTGCTTCATCCAATGATTTAGTAGCTCCAGATGCGGCAACGCCTGGAATTGCTGCCAGAACGCCTTCTCTTCCTCGTGGCCCTCTTGTTCACCGAAGTGGCGGCTGGCATCTAGTGTTCTTCAGAGGTCCATGAAGACCTCTGTGGAGCGGCACAACTGGGTAAGCTCGACGAACCCCTTGCTGCCAAACACATACTAAAGTAAAAGAGGCTTACCCGCAGCAATCTGCTCCACTTGCTAGAGCACCTAGCGGTCGACCCGGGCCTGGGTCTATAGTTCGGCGTGCGCTAGGCGGAGCTTTTTGAGCTCCTCGCTCACCTTCTCCTCCTTGACCTTAAGGGCACCACGTGTCTCATACACACCCTTCAGGGTCTCCTCAACCTCCAGGACACGCACCTGGTCCTTATCCCTAGCAACCTTTTTGATGGCTAGGTCCTTCTCAGACATGGCGGCCGCAGCCTTCTACTATTGGGGTTTCGCAAGCTCGGCCTTGAGCCACTCGAGCTTGGCCATGGCAGCTATAATTAAAACAGCTCGGCATTGGCTTTAATATTCAAAGCAAGGAGCTACTGTCACTCGAAGTAGATTTGACAAACATCTCAGATCTATTTTTTAAATTGAGACAGTTTGATCTGCGTGTTCATCAGATCAAGGTCCGCCTTCGACCTCTTGAGCTTCTGGTTCATCTCCGCACTCTCCTCGGAGATGAAATCCGGAGCCAAGGTCGAGACCTACAGACAATAAATTTTTAGTCATTCCCCGTTGCCAAGATCAATCCTCTGGCCAAACCTTTTACAGGTCATCTAGACTCTTGGGGCTACTTACTAAACACATCATCAGGCTCCGCTTCAACCCCAAAGCTAGTTTTCTAAAAAAAACTAGCTTTGGGCTCGGGGGCTATTGGCTGGCTATGCCCTACAAATGCTATACGATTGTATAAGAAAAAAAAATATCTTCGGACAAAACACAGATTTGCAAATAATTCTAAGCATGGAAGTTACTCTTAATAAAAATATGGAGAAATATACCTCGAAGCTCTTGACGAGGCCCTTCAAGACCTCATGCATCCCGGTCCCCGCCGACCGGAATCCTTGCAGCGCCGCGCCGATTAGCACACGGTGCTCTTCCTTGATGGAGGAGCCCGTTAAGGCTACCTCCATCTCTTGAGTCCACTCCATGGTAGCTCACTCGAGGGCGGGCAGCGGGGGTGGTAGAACCCCGGAACCCAACACCGAAGTGCAGGGAGCAGACGCCTCTGGCTGTGGTGTTGGCGCCGGTGTTGACTTTGACTGGGTCGATGTTTGGCCCAGCCCTTCCTTGACGACCTCGGGGACTCTGTCCCTTTGGCCTTGATGGGCCGAGGTCTCAACCTCGGCCATGACAACCGATGTCTTGGCCCCCATGGTGTTGACGTGGGGGGCCAGCCCAGATGTCGCTTCCCCCAGCCCCTCAGGAGCTGGAGGGGGAGTGGCGGGATCGGGCATTCCGCTGGCAGGTGGTAGCCCACTTGAGGTGTCGCCGCTGAGGAGAACCTTCGGTGGACTGAAGAAAATAACATGTATGAGTTTTATCTGGATGAAAGGATTTGTTGAGAACCAGACATTGTGACGATAACATACCTCCAGGGCGCGGGCTTCTCCATCCTCATCTCGAGTAGGCCGTCGTCCGACTTGTCGGAGAAGTTGACCTTCTCCAGCGATGCAGGCCTGCTGGCGGCCTCGGCGGCGACCTTGCACTGCCTTTTCTAGCCCTTCAGCCATACTTCGATGTCGGCGTCCTCGGAGGCCGCCCTCTTCCCTTTGTGGGGAGGGTTCTCCTCCCCCGTGTCCTCCTCAATGTTCTCATCGTTACTGGAGGAGGTGTGGGTCTCCTCTGATTGGGTGACCGAGGTCTCCCGTGTCTGAAGACCCGTCCTTCCCTTCTGAGGCTTTGATCCATTGGGGATGACCACGTGCAGCTCCTCAACTAGGAGGACCGTAAGCATGGGGTTCCTCTCCTCCTTGGGCAGTGCCACCGGGCACAACATCTGTTGCGCCTTAGATATCCACTTCTGTAGACATAAGACTAGTTGGTCAGTCAAAGTCCATAACGCTCGAAGAAACACACAGTATAGACCTGTATATTGAAAGATTACCTCGGGAGCGTCGTAGCCGGCTTCAAAGTCGAGGTCCCACCCTTTAGACGGTTATTCATCCTCGGACGGCTTGAAAAGCCGCATCTGCATTCCAGCCAAAGTGGAGCTGGAGCAGTGGTGAACGGGCCCTGCATCCTCGGACTTGTGCGCCCACATCGGGGTGGCTCAAAGTTGGACCGGAAGGATATGGCGGTGGAGCATGAAGTATACCACGTTTGCTATCTGGATATTTTTCTTATTAGACCACCACTAGATCCTTTTGTACAGAGCCTCCACCTCGTTGAGGTTCCCCCAGGTGAGGCCCTTCTTCTTCCAAGAAGATGCCTTTGAACCAGCTGACCTTTTGGTTTTTGTTGATCATGGCCCCTCCACACTCCGCGAGCTCGGAGCCGCTGGACTTCGGCTTTACGCCGAAGATCTTCAACCATAGGCCGAAGTGCGACTCAATGTGGAGGAAGGCCTCACAGACTGTGATGAAGGAGGCAAGGTGAGGATTGAGTTTGGGGCTAGATGATGGAAATCCAGACCATAGAAGAACATGACCCCGCGCTCGAAAGGGTATAGCGGGAATCCCAGACCTCTGACGAGGTGAAGGAAGAAGACTACCCTCTCCCCTAGGTTGGGAGCGGGCACCTGCTGGTTTGGGTCCGGCACTCCGGTGTTGACATTGGCGGGGATGTACCCTGCGCTGCGCAGCTCCAGAATGGTTCCCTCTGTAACGAAAGAACCGGCCCAGTGCCCCTTGAGGTTGGCTTCGGCCATTTCTGGGAACAAAGACTAGGATGCGCTACGGGGAAGGAGGGCAATCTTTGATCTGGGTGTTGGAGCTCGAAAGGAGCCAAAAGTGAGGGGAAATGAGACCGTGCTTTTTTCATCGCTATCTTTTTACTCTTTTATAGGCTGTAAAAGAACAAGAGACCTCCTGTCGCGCCGTTGAAATCGCCACTCCCCCAAAAAATGCCATTATGCATACGGGGAGAAGCAAAATTTTGATGATATCCCTAACAAAAAGGGCACGATGGCCAACTCGAAGGGACATACCAGTAAGGAGATTGCCTCGGGCCACGATTTGGGTGAGCAGTAAGTGCTTGACCGGTTGTAGGTAGTGCTGCCTCATTAAAGCTTTCAGGCTAGGAGTATTATTCACACCTACGTGGTAGCCCTTTGAGGCTAAGTAATCCCACATCTTCGGAGGTGGCATGAGTTCGGCCACGTCTTGATTACAAGACGCCATCCCTCGAGGAGTAGTTTGGGAATCTTGAAAATGACAAAAGGGGAACTTGTCTGTCAAGCCAAGGACTTCGGATGCGTACTTATTAACATCAAGAAGGTCGTCCTCGGCATGGAAGACAAGTTTGAGGGCTAATCACGGTGTCCTGGACTAAGGGGTGCTAACCTAGTCAGCCCATAGTCCTCGGGCTGGCCCAGTGGGCCCTCATTCTCATCAAAGTGGAGTCCGGAAGCTGCATGGGTGTCCAAGACCACATCTGCCGAAGACTTGACGTATACTCGAAGACATCTCTTACCGCCTCCGTGCATCCCCTGGATACTGACTATGTAACCCTAGATACCCTACATGTCATGTATATAAGCGAAAGGGTTTAACCCGTAGAGGGGACCTGGACACAATTGCATTCACCTAGCGCTAGAGTTAGAACACTACTTACGATCTCGAGGTAGATCAAGCTTGTATTCAATACATCTCCATCAATATATACAAGAGCAGGATGTAGAGTGTTACCTCCATCAAGAGGGCCCAAACCTGGGTAAATATCTTCTCCGTTGTTGCTGTTACCATCTGTCCGAGATCCACAGATCGGTACCCCCTACCCTGAGGTCTGTCAGTTTTGACACCTACACAAGGGTTCAGCCAATTCGTTCTGCGAAACCTCAACCGGATCGGGAGCTAATGATGGGGTCACCTACTAAGGGTAGGGTCAGGAACCAAACATCCTGGGCCCACCTAGGGCCCCACACCATCATTTGAAGGTCCCAGAACCATTAGCACATTCGGTTGCCCACATCTGAATATCCACTTAGATGGTCATGGTTCACCCGGACGCTTCACCTCCAGTTGGCCTCACTTGCCAACATTCGTACATAGAAGGCAATGAGGCTACACGAGACCTACAACCTTCGAGGAGCTTAACGCCAGGCTTTAAGTATGACTATCCCGGCAGTTACCAGTAACGCGTGTAGTAGGTCCTTCCTTCATCTCCCTTGTAACGTAGCTTTAATGGGGGCGGCGCACTCTATATAAGCCGCCCCCTAGCGCTAAGGAAAGGGTTCTCAACACTCATATAATTAGACACCCTAAAGAAAACATAGCGCAGGGCTCGATACATAGGGATTTAACTCTCCGCGAGGAGCCTGAACTTTAGTGCACAAAGCACGAGGACAGATTATGGAGCTATGGTGCTCCCAAACTTGGCGCTTAAAGCGAACAACTATTCTCAGGTCAGATTATGTAGTTATGGTGCATTCACCTTTGCTCTTGCATCACTGTATTTACTCATACCAAATAATTTCAAATTTGAAGGATCCAATTGAAACTCCAATGTCGCAACAGGTAAGTTTTAAACCTGTTTCTTTAACTGGTTTGCTGTTCTAAATTCTTGCTCTATGTTGATTTTAGCTTCAATTGTATAAACAGTTATCTTCTCATAAAATGCACATTACAAGTGTTGTTAGTGCTGTGTAGTTTCCCACACTTATATTATGCCTAAGCTGCTTTTCTTAAATAGATATGATTCGAACTATGTGTCTATCTTGATTTGGCAACATAAAATAAGATGATGTAGACAATAAAATGACTATAGTACATAGATATATGTTTATTTCATGATGTCGTTATGTATTACCTTGCAATAGAAAACATGTTAGCATAGTCATGTCCACCTTACTATTGAACTGGTTTACGAAAATGAATTTGATATACTACATGCTAAACCTGTTATGTGCCTGCATGTTCCACTTTTAGAATGCTGACATAATACTGGAGAAGAGTACCCCATTATGCAATGGCAAAGTAAGTAATGCAGGTAAGGTTCAATATAGTGAGACAACCCTGTTGGTCTCCAAGAAAGCTGATAAAAACTATCTTCAAGATAGTAAGACAACCCCATAGTCCTACCTTAATGTAGTGTTTGAGTTACTGGCCACCACCGCTAGCACAAGCTCTTCGAACTCGCTGCCTAAATCAGTTCGGCTTCTTGAGTCTCAACTACAAGCTGAAAGACATCAGTCAGTTGTGCTGTGACAAGAAACCGAAGGAGTAAGGGCCCGTTCGGAAGTCCGCTGGCTTCCCAAAATGGCCAGCTTCTCGGGGAGCCAGTGCTAGCCAGCTTCTTGGCGGAGCCAGCGATGCGTTCGGCAGCAGCGGCTGCTCTAGCTCCCGTCTACATGGGCCGACAGCCCAGGAAGCAAGCATGAATCCCATTTAGATGGTTTATCATACGGGAGAGAATGTATCTGTGAGAGAAACATATCGATCAAACCGGTACGCTGCACCAGAGTTCACTTGGTGGTGGCATATCGGGTAATTACGTCCAACTCCACCTCCTTCGATTTTTGAAGCTAGGTTCGACCTGCTTCTCGTTTTTGCACTACGAGGGCAGTTCGCTCCACGAAGCTGGCTTCCAGGAGCAGCCGCGTTCGGGACGGCTCCACGCGTTGACCAAAGAATCTGGGAGTAGGAGAGGATCCGAACGGGGCCTAAGTAAGTCCCTGCAGAATTCAGATTCATACTTTTTCTTGCAACAGCAAGCGTTAGAGGATTTGAGCGCCAATAAAGAGAAAGCTAATAATCTTGCTAAGATTCTTGCCAGCATGTTGGGTGCCTAGGATATCTTTTCTTGAGCTCTTCTGAACTAGTTTCGATTCTGGACATGTTTTGCTGGCGCGTTTATTTGCATTGGTAGCCAGCTTAGACGCCCAGTGTTTATAATATGCTGCTTTGTTGTTCCTTATATTTGCACTGGTGGCAAAGTTTGATACCTAGTGGATGTAATGTTTGTAATCGACATAATAGCCTAGCATTAGTTGTTTGCTTATTTATTTCCTTATAGTCTTGTTTATTTGTTTGCTTGTAGTCAATGTAGTTTTTTTCCTTGGTTTGCTAGTGGGTGCAATAACCATGGGCCACATACGGACCATGTATACCATAGACCTACTACCTGACGTAGTGATCATGGACCTCGTACGGGCCGTAGGAACCATGGGCCTCTTACTGGGCGTAGGATCAATGGGCCACACATGGGCCGTACTATTTGTGGGCCAAAATCGGACCGCAATATGGGACGTAAATGGGCCAAAATCGGAACCATGAGTATATGGGCCAATACCATAATGGGTCGTTAATAGGACGGAAGATAGCACACGCATAATGCTATTAACATGCATATCGGGTCTTTAATGGGCCAGAATACATGACGGAATGAAAACGGCCCATTGGGTTAAGGGGCCACAACGGGCCAACTGTAACCACGGGATGAATTTGGCCCACTAGAAAAACAGGCGTGTAACGGACAGTAAGTAATCAGGGGCCGGAAATGAGCCCAAGAATTTTTGGGCCCTTAGAAGGCCAAAAGCTAGCACGGGCAGGAAATGGCCCAACTGAATAATGGGCCATTAATGGGTCCAAAGCAGTTTACTGTTCATTATGGGCCAGAATCACCATGGGCCGTTAAAGGGCCCAGAGATACAGATAGGCCCATATGAGCCTAAAGAAGTCACGGGCCATACATGGGCTAAAAGTGACAATGGGCAGGAATCATATTGGACGGCCCACATGATGCTACTGGGCAAATTCCGAAAGGGCATAACGGGTCATGAGTACCCGTTCCGTCAATGGGCTATATGCGGACAGGCCGTTAACAGACTTTCCGTGTGCCGGGCCACTAAGTTTTGACCAAGTCAAACACGTTGGCCTTACTAACCTGAATGGGCCAATATTGGGCCATGCCACGTGTCGATGCATCATGGGCGTCTCTTGCCCATTGAATGGATGACATCTGTCATAATGACGATCTGACACGTGGTTCCTTTGGCGAATGAGAATTTTACACATGGAAAATCGCCATTGGTCCTGGCTATTAACGGGTTATCGGATCTAAAACCACACCTTATAGTTAACGACGACACATTACGGTGGAAGCGACATGCGGTTACCCTTGACAAAAACACTTCCATGATGCTCCATTTATCGTCATGGAAGTGGACACTTCTGTGATGATAATTTGAGTATTGTCATGGAACACTTCTATGACAGCACAGGTAAGACTATCTTGATTCTGTCATAAAATCGTCACGGATGTACATGCATGACAGAAAATGTGACCTACTATGACAAACATGTATCATCACGGAAGTGTTTTTTTTAGTGAAACACGACCAAACTTTTTGATAAATTTTTATGGACAAGGAGGGACCCTAGAAGCTTCAGGGGAGGACCAGAAGCCAGATGAGGAGATGGCAAGACAACAGGGCACGCCCCAGGGGTGTAGGCGCGCCCTTATGTCTTGTGGGCCCCTTGTGGCTCCGTCTGACCTAATTCCAGCGCTATAAATTCCCAAATATTCCATAAACTCCAGAGGGTGATCCGAAACAATTATTCCGCCGCCACAAGCCTCTCTTCTTCCACGATCCCATCTAGAGGCCTCGGCCTGTACTCTACAGGAGGTAGAAACTATCGGGGAGGCAATCTTGATCGACCTTGATGTTGTGTGAGTAGTTCCTACTGGATCTACATATCCATAGTACTAACTTGATGGATCTCCCTATCTATCTCTCTCTCTCTCTGTGTGTGTGTGTGTGTGTGTGTGTGTGTGTGTGTGTGTGTGATCTTCAATACAACGATCTTTTAGGAGATCTATTCGTTGTAAACTTTTTGCGGTATGTTTGTTGGGATCCGATGAATTGTGGTTTTATGATCAGATTATTCATTGAAAGTATTTGAGTGTATTCTTATATTTATTTATTTGTGATTTTATATCCTTGTATTTCTCTCCTATCTAACGGTCTTCTTTGGCCAAGTAGGTTGATTTATCTTCAGAGGGAGAGGTTCTTGGTAGTTTGTTCAATCTTGCAGTGTCCTTACTCTATGACACAAGGAGTTGCAAGGCAACTATTTGCATTATTGCTACTAATGGTAAAATGATGGGGTTCGAACATATTATTTGGTATTACTTTGTCTATATTATGTCATCATGCTCCAAGCATTACTCTGTTTTTATGAACTTAATACCCTTAAGATGCATGCTAGATAGTGGTCAAGGGGTGGAGTAATAGTAGTAGATGTAGATGGATTTTAGTCTACTTGTCTCAGACGTAATGCCTATATATTGATCATGCCATGAAGAATCATCATACCTATGTGCTATTCTATCAATTGCCCAACAATAATTTGTTTACTGACCGTTGCTATGCTCATGAGAGAGATGCATCTAGTCAAACTATAGCCCCCAGTTTCATCTTCCATATTTACTAAAACCCTAAAAAATTCTTGCCATTTTTACTTTGTTTTATTTTATTTTTACTTTATATATCTAACACTAACAGATTTAATAATTGCAATTGGCGAGAACAAGGGGATGTCAACCCTCTTGCCTTCGTTGGGTACAAGCATTTGCTTTGTGTGTGTAGGTACCGCTTATCTTGTTTGTGTGGTGTCTCCTATTGGTTCGATAAGCCTTGGTTCTTAACTGCGGGAAATACTTTTTCCTACTACACTACTTCACCCTTCCCCTTTGGGGAATCCCAACGCCTATCACAAGTAGCAGAAGAATTGCAGGAGCCATTATGGGGAAGCTTCACCAAAAAAGTCCAGGTTCCATCGCTCACATTTATCAATTTGCATGTTTTACTTTCTTTGCCATTTGCCTTATTATTTGACTTCCCTTTTTATCTCCCCCTCCTTCTCTAAAAAATTAAAAATACTAAAAATATTACGTGTGCTATCTTTGCTTGGTACTATGGCTAGTTCTTCACTCGTTGCTTCCACTCCCGAAAATAAAGTACTTAATTTTAAACAACGGGGTGGAAAAGTTTAAAAGATGCTTGGTATAGGATTTATGATGCTCAAAATAGATCAACTCTTAAGCAATCCACCACTGTTCTTCTATGAATTTTTATGTGGGTGTTACTACTTGGTATATATTTGTGCTTGATACTATTACTAGAGGAATTTTTTGAGTATTCACCCTTTGGATGCATGCTATGGGGAATTTAGTGGGATCGCCACCTATTACTATTAATGAAAGGCATTAAATTTCGAACATGTTCTGCAAAGGTTAGAGATCATTGGAAACGGAATGCCAACTATTGAACACATTGAAAATTTGGATAAAAAGTTCATAAAGAAGTAACTAAATTTGGCTCTTCGGCGTGAACAACTTTAAAATATCTAAAGGATAGAGACCAATCACTGACAGAGTAGAGCAAAGTCTTGCTAGAATTAATAAATTGAAACAGATCATTAATAACTTGGGTTCAGCTTTTTATTCCACTAAATATAGTGAAGTTTTATGAACAAGAATTCAAATCTTTTGTATGTTCCTAAAAACAAGGGTGCTTCTCCTAGTAAGGAGAAGGGAGATTTAGCAATGACTTGTTTTCACCTCAGTTCATGTAATATAAAGAAGGAACCTATATTTGATACTAGATTCTTTGACTTTGTTCCTAAGAGTGTCATTATTAATAATATTCTTGCTAAACCTCCTACGAAATCATGTTGCATACTTAAGGAATTGGACAATAATAATAATACGTGATATTGTGCATTATGCCTAGCTAGGGGCATTAAACAATAGCGCTTGTTGGGAAGCAACCCAATAGTTATCGTTATTATTTCCTATTTATGTTTGTGCGTAAACATGATTATTGCTACTTTAATGATTATATCTGTATCTTTTATTTTGATGTTTGTGCCAAGTAAAGCCGTTAGGATGATTTAGATGATTTTTTTATTTGATCCTGTGCAAAAACAGAAACTTTCTTGTCCATTGTTTGAATTTTTAGATTTTACTTGAGAGTTATAACAGTCTAAAAGTTTTACACAGTATTGCGCTACAAATTGGCTACGCTGTCCTAATTGTTCAGAATTTTTACAGTTGTGGAAGGATGGTTTTAGTTCAGATCATTACGTGTTGTTATGTTTTAGATAAATTCTGTTTTTATTTTAAAGTGTGCTTATTTTGAAGATTCTACGTATTTTATCGGGGGGTACAAGTCATATGTATGATAGAATACAGTAGGTATTATGGAAGAACAATTATGAACCTATTTATTACAGTACCTAAGTTAATGATTTATCTATTATGCAAATGGCACTACTAGGGAAAAGGCTAGCAGTAGTGCGGGGTTTTACCATAGCAGTAGCACGGGCACGAGCGCTACTGCTACGGCGCTACAGCTAAACTTTAGCAGTAGCATGGGTTTACCAGTGCTACTGCTAACCATACATAGCAGTAGCGTGTTTGCTAAACTGCGTTGCTGCTAATAGCAGCAGCGCCGCTATTTAGAGTGCCCCGCTGCTAAACCCTCGCTGCTGCTACGTGCATGCCCCGCGCTACTGTAATTATTTTTTGAATTTTTTTCTGCAGCATATTTCCTTTGTATTTGTACAGGTTTTATTCAATAGTCTATATCATATCATACACACAATAGTCTCATCATATCATACACATACAAATAGTCTCCTAAAATCATGACATCATCATAATCATCATCCAACACAACTTCTCGTCATCATCTCGAAATAGTGATACAAGTTATGACATGTCTCAAATACATGCAACTACATCATCATCCAGATAAACAATGATATAGAAGAGAAGAGCTATCACTATGAGTAAGAGCGGAATTATGCAGTACATGTGGCGCTAGTTCTGATTCCTCTCTCGCGCTAGCGTGAACCTCAAGTAACTAGCTTCCACTTCTTCTATGGTATCGAACCCTTTCTGGCTGCCGCCCGAGAACCCTGGGACTTGGGCCTGACACTCTGGCCACTCGGCATACACTCCTAGAACCCTCCCTATGTACATGGCATAGCACTTCTTCGCCATCCAAGACATATGTACCTGTTAGAGATGCATCTTCATTAAGCGAATTCAACAATAATATGCAACATAATATACTAAAGGAACATGAAAAGAAAGAGTTAGCAAATAGATGCAACATATAGTAAACATAATTAATAAACATAGGTTCATCGTACCCAAACTAATTAACTAGATGTACGCAGGTCATCGTAACCAAACTAACAAACTAGCGTTACGCAAGTTCAGCAGGATCATTGACATCACAAAGTTTCATCGCTATAGAAAGTACAAGTTCAACCGACACATCATCATTGGCATCATCAATCACTAGAAGTTCCATCCATCCATATCCGGGAGGATGCACCCTAGCTTCATGAACGGCGTCAGGTCCTGACGTTGTAGGCCTATGCGAGTTCGGACGTCAGCTCTCGATATAGGGCCGTGGTGGAACATCTCCTTCTCTTCGATGACTTCTTTCATGATGATCATTGCAATGTCCCTCAGGATTCGAAAGAAGTCATCTCTGAGTTTATAATCCGGTTCTTCTCCTAAGGATTCTGCCCATTTGCAGATATGATCATCATTTCTGGTTGTCATCCGAAGCTATTGGTGATCCTTTCTGAACTCCATCATGAGATGGAAGAGGTAGAATCCATTGTTCTTGCTTGTTGTAGATTGATGGAGGCAGCAGAAGGTAGTTTTATGGGTGAAACCCGGCCTGCACTTCCTTTTTTTCTGATCTCGAGGTGGCCACCCCTCATGCTGAAGCCGTGGAGAGCAGCATCCAGAATATCCATTATGTGGGTGTAGTTCTTCTTCTCGTAGTTTCTGGATGAGTCGAAATACACAGCAAGGGAGACTCGCGGGAAAAGAACGGTAAGGATGGCACGCCCGTTGCTGCGGGAAAAAAAAACCTCAACTTATTCTCCGTATGAGCTAGAAGGAATGGTTGAAATGTACGAAACGGTTGTCCGGCAATGACTTACATTGGATGATAAGGCAGGAGTTTTGTTTCCTTGTCCTTCTTCCTTACCATGAAATTTTCGATGTACTCCCAAGCAGCTTTATGCTCACAGTCGCCGAGACTAAAGAAGGACTCGTGCATGTAGTATGGATCCGCCACAAGGATTTGCGAGCAGTGTGTCGACGTACCACTTCCCCTCAGGCACACGAACCGCGTAAAGCGGATATCCTGGATCCTCCGATGAGAGAAGGCTTTTCTAAGTCGATAGCACATGGTCGTGCAGTCTGTTGAGATCCCCTGATTTGCCCTCCAGTAGTTTCGATGGTAGGATTGGCTCGCCCGCGACATGGTACATCGCCGCACCTTTGACCTGTAGAAGGTCTGCAAAATCGGTCGGCTGGCTGCTAGAAGCTTTGGCAGCTTTGGCGGCAGCAGAGCCTCTCTTCGTCGGTCTATTCCTCTCCTTTTTCTTGGGTTGTCCTTCAAGACCCTGCCTTACCCCCGCCACCAGTGTTGTCGGGCTAAGCACTGTACGACCTTCAGCTAGCTCAGCCTGTGTTGAGGCAGCATCTGGAGGCGTGTCCTCTGAGGATTGCATAAAGTGAAACTTCTTGCAATCAACCCTAGGATGTTCCTGCCCGGGCACATCATCCATCTCCTCATCCGCATGCTCATAGCCCGAGTCATATGGCCGACTCGTCATTTGTCCGTCGTCGTAGGTGTCTGTATTGAGGAACGAAGAGGGTCCTCCTTGTCCATCTCATCATCCATTCTTTGTTCTACGTGGGCGATTACATCATCTACTATTGGACCCCCTTCCTCGCGTCGTCCGCGCTCTCATCTAGCACTACAGGCGCTAGTAATGGCATAGGCGGGGTAGTGGTGTTCATAACTTCTTACTGATGTGTGGTTATTGGTGTGCTCTCGGCCGCCTCCAGACGAAGAAGATTCTTCGGCCACAGCAGCATCCAACCCTTGCATTCTCCAAGCCGCATCGGGGTATCATCCTCCTCTCCCCCGAGCCATACTAGAGGCGGCAAATCCTCGTGGCCTACTTTCACACTTGACAAGTTAACCCCGAAGTTGCCAACGGGGATCGGCTGGCCGTGTAACGTGATTTCCAAGGGCTTCGTTATAACTGCCTTTCCCACATCCACCTTCTGGCCTTTGATCACATAGAGTACGGTGAACAGGGTTTCGTCGCCCTGCAAAGACATGTCTGCAGTGTAAAACATCCGAAAGGCAATGAAATAGGAAGATTGTAGATATATGATGGTGCGACGTGTAATTACTGTGAGGGCGTCGAGGTCAGCCAAAGACGAAGGCCCGCCTAGCACTGCAGAGACAGAGAACGGGCTACTATGAGCGGGTGCGGGTGTGGGTGCGAGAGAAGGTGCGGTTGCGAGAGTAGGTGATGGTGAAGTTGCGATGTTCACCGAGTTGCTCCCGACGAAGTTGGGCATGGGAAAATCAAGTGTCGTCTTGTTGATAACAACCGGAATAAAGTTAGTAGCAAAATCATTTCTGCAGGCAATTACAGCTGCATCGACTGCCTGCAGGACCAATTCATTTCTGGCCTCAGCTACTTTTTTCTCATCCTTGGCTGCTCTTCTCTCGACCGCAAGCTTCACCTTGTCGTTGATGTTCGCCTAACTGAACTTCTTTCTCTGCATCTTGGCCTTCGGGCCCTCATCGTAATAGTACTTCCAAGTGGCGCTGCTACGTGTGAGATGCATTGGGATTTCCCCGAAGAGGAGGGGATGATGCATTACAGTCGAGATAAGTATTTCCCTCAATTATGAAACCAAGGTCATCAATCCAGTAGGAGAACCAAGCAACACTATGTAAACAGCACCTGCACACAAACAACAAATACTCGCAACCCAACACGTAGAGGGGTTGTCAATCCCTCAACGGTATTGAGATAGATTAAATTGTACAGGATTTGATAAATAGATCTAACTAAAACACAAAATAAAATAAATAAATGAAAATTGTAGCAAGGTATGTTTGGTTTTAATATATGATAAAAGATAGACCCTGGGCCATAGTTTTCTGTAGAGACTTCCCTCAAGAAAATAGCATACGGTGGATAAACAAATTACTATTGGGCAATTGATAGCAAAGCAAATAATTATGAAAATATCCAAGGCAGTGTTCATGTATATAGGCATCACATCCCAAACTAGTAGACTGACTCCAGCCTGCATCTACTACTATTACTCCACACATCGACCGCTATCCAGCATGCATCTAGTGTATTAAGTTCGTGGAAAAATGGAGTAATGCATTAAGAAACATGACATGATGTAGACAAGATAAACTCACATATGAATAAACCACAACTTGTTATCCTTAATAGCAACGATACATGCGTGTCATGTCTCTTTCTGTCACTGAGATTGAGCACCGCAAGATCGAACCCATCACAAAGTACCTCTTCCCATGGCAAGATAAATTAATCTAGTTGGCCAAACCAAACCAATAAATCATAGAAGAAATAGGAGGCTATAAAAATCATGCATAAAAGAGTTCAGAGAAAACCCAAATAATATTCATGGATAGATCTGATCATAAACTCACAATTCAACGGATCCCAACAAACACAACGCAAAAAGTCATCACATCAAATAGAGCTCCAAGAACATCAAGGAGAACATTGTATTGAAGATCAAAAATAGAGAAGAAGCCATCTAGCTATTAACTAATGAACAGCAGGTCTATGGTAAACTGCTCACGCATCATTGGAGGGGGATCAAGGATGATGAAGAACCCCTCTGTGATCGTTGCCCCCTCTGGCAGAGTGCCGAAAAAGGCCTCTATATTGCATCTCGTGGTTCTGGAACTTGCAGCGGTGGAAAAAGTATTTCGTCGACTCCCCTAGGGGTTTTGGGATTTTAGAGTATTTATAGAGGCAGAGGTAAGTCAAGGCGGTACCCGTGGGCCCCACTACCCACCAGGGCACGCTGGAGGCCCCTGGCGCACCCTGGTGCCTAGTGGGCCCCACGAGCCTCTTCTCGTGTCCTCCAGAAGCTTTCAGGGTCTCTTATCGCCAGAAAAAAATCTCCAAAATGTTTCATGGCATTTGGACTTCATTTGGTATTGATATTCTATAAAGTAAAAAACAAGCAAAAAATAGCAACAAGCACTGGGCACTAAGTTAATAGGTTAGTTCCAAAAATGATATAAAGTTGCTAGTAAATGTATATAAAACATCCAGGATTGATAATATAACAGCATGGAACAATCAAAATTTATAGATACGTTAGAGACGTATCAAGCATCCGCAAGCTTAATTCCTGCTCGTCCTCGAGTAGGTAAGTGATAAAAATAGAATTTTTGATGTGGAATGTTGCCTAACATGTTAATGACATATTATTTTCTTTGTAACATGGAAATTTGGACTTTAGATGATTCAAAGCAATAGTCTATAATTTTACATGAAGACATCAATACTCAAGCATATCAACAAGCAACTATGTCTTTCAAAATATCAACGCTAAAGAAAGCTATCCCTAGCCCATTATGCTCAATCATTGATCCATTCATGAAACACACCCAAATATTAACTACATCCAATGCACAAGTATGACAATTGTGTTCCCTAGTTGGTGCCTTATAAGAGAAGATGGAGACTCAAAATAAAATAAAATTTGCATAAAAGTAAATAGAAAGGACCTTCGCAGAGCGAAGCAGTGATTTGTAGAGGTGCCAGAGCTGAAAGCTTAAATTGAGAGATAAAATATTTTGAGAGGCATGCTTTTCCTGTCAACGAAAACGACCAAGAATTCCCAATATCTTCCATGCTAGATAAATCATAGGCGGTTCCCAAACAGAAAATAAAGTTTATTTCCGGACCACCATTCTTACACAATCCATGGCTTGCCGTATCCACAGGTTCCTTCCATACCTACACTTTCCAAGGAATTTATTATGAACAACATATTAAAAAAAATCATTTCGGGACTGGGCATCCCTATTACCTGCCACACTCTTGTGCAATGACAAGTGAATAAACACTCATCTTGAGAATAACATACCTAGCATGGAAAATATTGGCCACCCCCTGCTGCTTCATGAGCGGTACGGGCACACAAAAAGGAAATTTATTTTGAACATTACAGTTGGCACATACAAATTTACTTGGAACGGCATGGAAATACCGCATATAGGTAGGTATGGCAGACTCATTTGGCACAACTCTGGGTTTAAGGAGTTGGATGCACAAGCAGTATTCCCGCTTAGTACAAATGGAGGCTAGCAAGTAGATTGAGAAGCGACCAACCAAGAAACGAAAATGATCATAAACAAGCATTAAACATAACTAACACCGAATAATGCACCACAAGTAGGATGTAACGTCATTGCATAATTATTGACTTTCGTGCTTGCATAGGGAATCACAAATGTTAACACCAATTTTCGTACTAAAGCACAATTACTAACCAACATGACTCACATATTACTATCTCCATATCTCAAAACTATTGCAAGGAATCAAACTTATCATATACAATGATCTACATGAAAGTATTTATTATATCCCTCTTCAATATCTATCACTTTGGGACCAAATTCATATCTCATGCAAATTACCATTACTATTCTTAACTCCCAAAAAGATCAGAGTGAAGCATGAGATCATAAATATTTCTTCAAAATTTATCATATCAACTCTCAAAATAATATCAGTGAAGCATGAGAGTGCATTTCTTTAAAATTCCCTAACTTTCAAAATAATATATGTGGAGCATGAGAGCAGATTTCTATAAAATATAACCACCACCATGCTCAAAAAGATATAAGTGATGTACTAGAGCAATTCCCTAGCTCAAAAAAAATTTGTGAAGCAGATAGAGCAATTCTAACAAATCAGGATATCATTATGGTTCTCTCAAACAAGTGTGTTCAGCAAGGATGATTGTGACAAAGTAAAAATAAAAACAAGCAAAGACTCATATAATACAAGACGCTCCAAGCAAAACTCATGATATGTGATGAATAAAAATATAGCTCCAAGTAAAATTGCCGATGGTCGTTAGAAGAAAGAGGGGATGCCTTCTGGGGCATCCCCGAGCTTAGTTGCTTGGGAGTCCTTGAATTTTACCTTGGGGTGCCTCAGTCATCCCCAAGGTTAGGCTCTTGCTACTCCTTATTCCTTCATCCATCGTGATCTCACCCAAAACATGAAAACTTCAACCACACAAAACTTAGCAAAACCTTCATGAGATCCGTTAGTATAATAAAACAAATCAACACTTTAAGTACTGTTGTAAACCCATTCAAATTTTGTTATTTGATTATACCTACTGTATTCTAACTTTACCATGACTTATACCCCCTGATACAATCCATAGATTCATCAAAATAAGCACACATTGCAACGAAAACAGAATCTGTCAAAAACAGAATAGTCTGTAGCAATCTGAAAATTGACTATACATATGAAACTCCAAAAATTATGAAAAAATAGGAAGATGTGTGAAATTTGTATGTCAATTCTGTGTAAAAAATTCAGAGAAAATCATGTTTCTCTGAATTTACAAAATTCCAGAACTATGCACAAAAGTTCCTGTTTTTCATCAGAATCAAATCAACTATCATCCAACATAATCCTAAAGGCTTTACTTGGCACAAACACTAATTAAAAAAATTAAAACACAATCATCACAGTAGCATAATTGTGTGAACACATAAAAATAGAAAAGAAAAATATTGGGTTGTCTCCCAACAAGCGCTTTTCTTTAAAGCCTTTTAGCTAGGCATTGATACTTTTAATGATGCTCACATGAAAGACAAGAACTGAAGCACAAAGAGAGCATCATATAGTATGTGAAAATCATATTTATGTCTAACATACGTCCTATGCATAGGCATTTTATAAGCAAACAAATTAGCAAAACAAGCAAAAACTAGCATATGCAAGGAAGAAGACTAAAACATTGACAATCTCAACATGAAGAGAGGTAATTTAGTAACATGAAAATTTATGCAACCATATTTCCCTCTCTCATCATAATTACATGTGGGAACATATTCAAATTCAACAATGTATATATAACAACATATTCTCTATATGATCCACATGCAAGCAAAGATGACACTCTTCCAAAATAGTGGGATTATCATGAAATAAAGTCATGACCTCTCCAAGCCCACTCTACCAAAAATTTCATAGGATTGACCATTCTCCAAAGTAGTTGGATCATTATTACCTAAAGTTGGAACTCTCCCAAACCCACTTTCAATATTATTGCAAACACTATTATCAAAATCATATTCATCATGTGACTTAAATAAATTTTCAAGATCATAAGAAGAATCACCCCAATCATGATCATTGCAATAAGTAATGGACATAGCAAAATTAGCATCACCAAGCTTGGGGTTTGGCATATTATTAACACCATTGTCATTAATAGAATTTATAATAACATCATTGCAATCATGGTTTTCATTCAAGGAGCTATCTTGAACCACTTTATAAACTTCTTCTTTTAACACTTCATCACAATTTTTAGATTCACGAATTTCAAGCAAAACTTCGTAAACATAATCTAGTACACTCAACTCACTAGCAATTGGTTCATCATAATTGGATCTTTTAAAAAGATTAGCGAATGGATGAGGATCCATAAGCTTATTGTTTTTTTATTTTCAATAAACACACAATTATGGCAAACAAAAAAGCAAAGCGACAAGGTAAAACATTTTTGTGTTTCTTGTCGATAAAACATTTTTAAAGTTGGGGAGATGAAAATGAGAGGCAAATGGAAAATAATGTAAATGCAAGGAGACGAGTGTATGCGTAGGTACTTGATAGATGTTGATGATGTCTCCCCGGCAACGGCTCCAGAAATTCTTCCTGCTACTTGTGAGCTGCGTTGGGATTTCCCCGAAGAGGAGGGGATGATGCAGTGCAGTAGAGATAAGTATTTCCTTCAGTTATGAAACCAAGGTTATTAATCTAGTAGGAGAACCAAGCAACACTATGTAAATAGCACCTGCACAGAAACAACAAATACTCGCAACCCAACACGTAGCGGGGTTGTCAATCCCTCAATGGTATTGAGATAGAGTAAATTATATAGGATTTCATAAATAGATCTAACTAAAACACAAAATAAAATAAATAAAAGAAAATTGCAGAAGGTATTTTTGGTTTTAATATATGATAAAAGATAGACTCAGGGGGCCATAGTTTTCACTAGAGGCTTCTCTCGAGAAAATAGCATATGGTGGGTAAACAAATTACTGTTGGATAATTGATAGAAAAGCAAATGATTATGACAATATCCAAGGCAATGATCATGTATATAGGCATCACATCCCAGATTAGTAGACCGACTCCTGCCTGCATCTACTACTATTACTCCACACATCAACCGCTATCCAGCATGCATCTACTGTATTAAGTTCATGGAAAAACGGAGTAATGCATTAAGAAAGATGATAAGATGTTGACAAGATAAACTCACGTATGAATAAACCCCATCTTGTCACCCTTAATAGCAATGATACATGTGTGTCATGTCTCTTTCTGTCATTGAGATTTAGCACCGCAAGATCGAACCCATCAAAAAGCACCTCTTCCCATGGCAAGATAAATCAATCTAGTTGGCCAAACCAAACCAATAAAACGGAGAAATATGACGCTATAAAAATCATGCATAAAAGAGTTCAGAGAAAACCCAAATAATATTCATGGATAGATCTCATCATAAACTCACAATTCATCGGATCCCAACAAACACACTATCATTACATCAAATAGATCTCCAAGAACATGAAGGAAAACATTGTATTGAAGATCAAAAAGAGAGAAGAAGCCATCTAGATACTAACTTGTAACACCCCAAAATCTTGTTATCGATTTTTGTGCTGTTATTCCTTCCTAGCTTTTCTCTCCCGATTTTTTTCCTCTAGAATCTGGTGAGTGACCAGGTGAATCCAGACAACCCTCAGCCCCTCAGTGCATTTCCATGCTCTTGTGCCAGTCAAGTTCCCGTCTGTGAACCCCGAACCTCATTTAAACCCTAGTTCCAAAAATATCGGAACCGGAAATCCTGCCTTTGTGTTTACAAAGGAGCTACCATTTTCTTTGCTCAGTTGATCCTCCCAAAATTTCCGGAGATCATCCTTCACTCATAAACCCTAGATGTGTTAAAATATTGCCATGTCATATGCAATATTTCTCATCTAGAATTAATTCCTTTTTCCGCCTTTCCGAGGAAGTAAATCCAGAAAAATATCTATCCATCTCCAAAGTTCATGAAAACTTGTGGAGATATTCTTTGTGATCATATTGAGCTCACATAAAAATATTGGCCATAATTAAATAGGGGAAATTGCATTTTCCTATTTAAAGCCAATATATCAATTTGGGGCTTTTCCAAAGGAACTACCATTTTGTTAGTTAGGAAAAATCCCAAATAATTTGTGGAGCTTGTCCTACCCATATATTCACCATTTCCATCAAGATCACAAGTTTCACCCATTAAATTTTGAGCACCACACCACTTTGCAAATTCTGTCCAGATTTTCAGTCTGCAAAGGAAGTGCTTGATTCCTTGATCTCCTTGGGCTGAAATTTTGCAGGGTGATTCATTATGATATATTACCCCTAGATACCAAAAATCAGCTACTTACATCTAGCCAATCTTCCTCAGTAAATTATCTAAGTTTCTGTCCAGATTGCATCTCTGTAAAGGAAGTACCCTCATAGATGATCAATTTAAGCTGAAACTTTTCCAGACAGTTCCTATGACCATATCATCACTCTACACCAAGAATCATTCAAACCCATCTAGCCATTTGACCCCAGCATCATCATTTGCATTTCTGGTCAGTGGGCAAGGTTACAAAGGAAGTACCAGCTAGCATTGTCCATTTGTGCCCAAATTTTGCCAGCATGACTACCTTAGTGGATGACTCACCCCTGCCGAAGATCATGCCAATGGGTGCAGGCCCGGGTTGACTTCTCTTATGTGGATGACGTGTGGGGCCCCCTGTTTATCTCTCTCCCTCTTCCCTTTCTCCTCTGGTCGTCTCTATCCCCCCGACCGAGCAAAGCAGAGGCGGCCGGCTGCCGGCGTTGCTGCGGTAGGGCCGGCGCAGGGGGACCGGCCGACCAGCGCGGAGGCTTCGCCGCCGTGCGCCGCGTCCAACGGCTCTGGCGGCCGAGGGACATCGCCGGCGCGGCTGCGACAGCATTCCCCCGGAGGGGCTAAGGACGGCGGCGGCTTCGGCAGGCACTAGGGAAGGCTAGGGCGAGGAATGGAGAGGAGGGGAAGGACTAGGGCGCTGGTGGCTGAGGAAATCGGGCGGAGCAGAGCTCGGCCACGAGCTCAAGTACAAGGACTGGGAGGGTTGGGGCTGCTGGTGATCGAGTAGGGCTCGGGGCACGCACTATATATAGCAGAGGGGAGGACTACGCGACGATGGCCGAAGCTCCGAGATGCATGGCGACGTTTCGAGACGGTGGTGCCGCGGCGGCACGCTAGCGGCGCACCCGCTGTCGTCACGCCCAGCCAACGGGCAAGCCTCCAAGTCCAGCTGGGTATGGATGAGGGTCCGTACGTCGCCGTAGACGTTGGCACAAGGCTCCGGCGCGAGCACAGGGGAAGGGACGCGACATCTCAACACAGAGCTCCGGCTGTAGCTGCATTTGGCGTGGTCACCACGTGGCCATCGCCTTGCCACGATGCACTTGATGCCAAATGATGTCTGGGAGGTTCTCCACACATCGCTGAGTTGACCTATGCGTCTGGAAGACATAGGGGAGCTCTGGCGTGAATAAACCAAGGTCAAACAGGTTCTGGCAGCAAAGTGTTTGTCATGTGGTGTGGCCACCACAGTGCACCCATTGGCATGATCTTCGGCAGGGGTGAGTCATCCACTAAGGTAGTCATGCTGGCAAAATTTGGGCACAAATGGACAATGCTAGCTGGTACTTCCTTTGTAACCTTGCCCACTGACCAGAAATGCAAATGATGATGCTGGGGTCAAATGGGTAGATGGATTTGAATGATTCTTGGTGTAGAGTGATGATATGGTCATAGGAACTGTCTGGAAAAGTTTCAGATCAAATTGAGCATCTATGTGGGTACTTCCTTTACAAAGATGCAATCTGGACAGAAACTTAGATAATTTACTGAGGAAGATTGGCTAGATGTAAGGAGTTGATTTTTGGTATCCACGGGTAATATATCCTAATGAATCACCCTGCAAAATTTCAACCCAAGGAGATCAAGGAATCAAGCACTTCCTTTGCAAACTGAAAATCTGGACAGAATTTGCAAAGTGGTGTTGTGCTCAAAATTTAATGGGTGAAACTTGTGGTCTTGATGGAAATGGTGAATATATGGGTAGGAAAAGCTCCACAAATTATTTGGGATTTTTCCTAACTAACAAAATGGTAGTTCCTTTGGAAAGGCCCCAAATTGATATATTGGCTTTAAATAGAAAAATGCAATTTCCCCTATTTAATTATGGCCAATATTTTTATGTGAGCTCAATATGATCACAAAGAATATCTCCACAAGTTTTCATGAACTTTGGAGATGGATAGATATTTTTCTGGATTTACTTCCTCGGAAAGGCGGAAAAAGGAATTAATTCTAGATGAGAAATATTGCATATGACTTGGCAATATTTTAACACATCTAGGGTTTATGAGTGAAGGATGATCTCCGAAAATTTTGGGAGGATCAACTGAGCAAAGAAAATGGTAGCTCCTTTGTAAACACAAAGGCAGGATTTCCGGTTCCGATATTTTTGGAACTAGGGTTTAAATTAGGTTCGGGGTTTACAGACGGGAACTTGACTGGCACAAGAGCATGGAAATGCACTGAGGGGCTGAGGATTGTCTGGATTCACCTGGTCACTCACCAGATTCTAGAGGGAAAAATTGGGAGAGAAAAGCTAGGAAGGAATAACAGCACAAAAATCGATAACCCGATTTTTGGGGTGTTACAAACCTTCCCCCCTTAAGAGAATCTCGTCCTCGAGATTCCTAGGGTTAGCTCAGAACAAGAATTACACCTCCTGGAAAAACCTCTGGGTTGAGTTTTAACCCTGTGGTTGAAAACAACCAAGTTAAAAGTACCGACAACTGGTACACCCAAATCGAGATACGGATATCGCGGGATTTACTCCACGAGTAGGGGCAGCTGGATAGCCCTGACATTTTTAGAAAAAGCAGAATTTCCTTCTTCCAAAAATGCTCGGGACACCACAGTAAACAGTGGTCTCTCTGGCTGACAGGTGGGCCTAGGGCCCACTGGCAGCCTTCTTCTTTCTCCGGCCCACGGCTCTCTCTCTCGCTCCCGCGTTGTCCAGAGTGCGGCTATGCACTGCGCACGCCTAGCTCCTAGGGTACTCAGCACCCTATGGCGATAGTGCGCGGCGTGCACAGGACCAATGCAGAGAGCACTCCCATCGCGGATTTGCCTCCTGGACGCCGGTGATCGGGCGACGCGCGGTTCTCCTGGACCTCGCTCACCGTACACCGGGCTTGGCTATAAAACGACCGCAATCTTCTTCTTCCTCCACCTCGCATCTCACCTCACCTCTTCTTCCTCTTCTCCTTTTCCTTCTGGTTGCAGCAGTGTGAGGCAAGGCATTAATGGCAGACATGGGTTCGGAACTGATCACCATCCTCCTGGTGGGTCTGCTGGCGGCTTTGGTTGAATCCTCGCTGCTACTATGTGCGATGATCCTCGATGATCATCGAGATGCTACTAACCGAGCGGTAGCTGGTGATCATCTACGTCGTCTTAGGCTGGAGGAATAAGCGCGGGCTGCGGCGGGGCGAAGGGGGTGGCTGGTCAGTATCACACAAGATAATGCCAGAGGTGTCGCTGGGTCTGGGGTTAGTGCGGTGTGGTTAGCGGAGCTCTACCAGTGTGGAAGCCACACTGTGGGTTGCTCCTTGCTGAACAACATCCACCACGAGTGGGGGGTTGAGGTAGAATCGGGGTTTAGATCTTAAACTGGAGGAGTTGTAACGGTTTATGCTGCAATAAAATTTCTCAGAATTACTCCGAGATTGCAACTGGGTTCAGAAAAAAAAATTGGGACCAGGGAAATTACTGGATAGAGCTGGTTTTCCACAACACTGAGTTCAGGAAAACTGACAAATGGAGTATGCATAGATGGGTGGGGGTGGGCAGCTTTGCATTCTACCCGAGTACCGCGGCGGCTGTACTCAGGAGGAAGAACTTGGCGTGCAGACATTGCTCACATGATGCACAAGCAATCTATTCAAATTAATATGCAAGCACATGCGTAATGCACATCATAGCAAAATACAAACAGAGGAAAGAAACATATCGAGCAGATTACACTAAGGTGTTTTTAATGCTAGTGGGTGTATGTACTCCTGGTATACATATAACTACACCAGCTCGCATTTTCTTAGGGACTCTGGGCGAGTCCAATGTTATTAGGTGTAAGTGCTCTACTGACTAAAATCTTGTTAAAATCCATTGCCCGCTCTGTTAAACATTTCTGCTTAACAAAGAGACAGATGAACTAAACACACAGAGCAAACAAGCATACATAATATTACAACAGCACACAGGCACAAGCAATACAAGCATTACAACAAAGCACAACCTTACTAAGCAGCTAATAGCAACAACTCACTCCGAACTACAGGATCCTAATCCTAGACGAGGACGAAGAAACAGTCTTCGCAACACACATAATTGCGGCCTCGACTGGCTACACTCACTGCCAGAGCCACAAATGAGCCTACTCTTGCTGGGGCTCTCCTGGGGGACGAAGGCTGAGCCAACTCCCATCTTCATCGTCGGACACCACAATGGGTTGGGGCACAACTGCTTGGGTTGCGGCTGGAACTTGGCGGAACACATCTTGACGACAAAGACGACGAATAGCTCTGGCAACATAACTTGGGTGGATGATGCCAGGTTGCCATGGGTTCACTGGCTGCGAGGATAGCACTAGCTGAGAGGGTGGCACTAGTTGAGAAGGTGGCACTAGGTTTGGCAGCAGGGGAAGGGTGGTTTGGGATGCAGCTTGACGGGCATCACGGTATGCTTTCGTAACAACCCGGGTGGTGTCATGGTCAATGGATTGGAATTCTCGAATAATGCCGGAAATTAGTAGTCCCTGGGCATCAATGAACTGAACCAGGTGAGCTACTGCCAGGTCGACTTCACCAACTGCGCTCAAGAACTCGCAACCAGTATTGGACGAGGCGGGAAAATAGCGGAACTCCCTCCTCTCCGCTACTTGCAGAAACTGGAAGCGAAGACGGGTGATAGCTTCCGCAGCAGCTGTCTGTACAGCCAAAGCAGTGGTGGGCATGGGTTTGCCCTTAAAAACCAAGGGCTTCCCATACTTTGCTGGACTTGGGCGGAGAAGCACCTTCGCCTCATATCGGCAAAGGTGAGGGACGGGTTCCGATTGGAACACCAAATACACTGGGGTAGTATTACAGCCAAGGGCTTGGGTGAGCATGTTGGAAAGGATTTGTGGAAATCCGTCATAACCTTTGGCCACGGTTTGGCTATGGAACTTGTGCAGTTTGGAAGAACTGGCCATGGCTGCTGGTTTGAGGATACTGGCCTGGATTCTCCCACGGGGATCTGGCTTGCTGAATGGAGAGAGTTGCGACTCGCAGGTGGGGGTTTAATAGGCAGTCGGCTAGAACACACCAGCATGGCCTGGATCTTTCTCGTGCCGGGCAGAAGGTACACCGGCACGGCCGACAGCTGGGTAGGGTCGCGGTCTAATCCAGGGACGGCTGGGTGGGTGGACAGCTGAGCAGGGACACGTCCATTCCGACTGCGCCACCTGTTGATCAACTGTGGTCATGTCGGATGCCAGGGATGGGTCAAATCTATTGGGCTCACTACCAGTTGCAAAATATAGGGGTGGTTTGGTGCTAGGGTAACCTATAGCCAGCCTGGCTCTGATACCAAGTCTTGTGGCACCCCGATAGAGGGCCGACGCACGCCAGCCCCAGGATAAGACCTGACGCACGTCAAAGACATGATACAGCAATTCCAGGCACAAAATGGCTTTATTAAATAGAATGGAGTATTACAATACTGTTGCATGCAACAATATTACATAGCTCCAAGGCTAACTAAGATGGCAGCGAAGGTCTTGGTTCAGTGGTGACATCGTCTCTGGCTGGGCTTCATAACTCACAGGACTGGCTGGGTTACGACCTAGCACGACGAATCTTCTCCTGCAACTGGCCACGTGCAAGGCCAGGTGAGTACTTTGAATGTACTCGCAAGACAACCAAATACATAGCATCCAAACAAGCAGATGACAAAGCAAGCCCTATGCTATGCAAGAATTTATTCTAAACATGGCATGGAATTAACAGGAAAATGTGAATCAACATGGCATAGCATACCTATCTAGCATTTTTAATTAACATGTCGTAGCAAGATCATCATGACCTATCAAGGTTATCTAGCAAGATAACTACTGAAATAGAGTACAGTAAAGTATGTATCAAGTAAATAATCCATATTCTGAATAATCTCATGACCCCATCTGGAACTAATCCAAATCCAAGTCTCTCGGTCATCTGACCTTCTCTTCCATAGCCATCTCATGGCTAACATACCATACTCCTGACAACATCTGATGTCCATGCAGGACAGGTTCTTTCACCATCATTACCATCATTACGGTTGATCACCTAGTGAGGTCTGGTCGGGCTGTCCAATACCGTGGACGCGGCTATTCGAATAGATTTTACACTCTGCAGAGGTTGCGCACTTTACCCACACTATGGAGAACTGACCTCGGGATCCCATTCGTGTGGACCAGCATTGCTCCAACGAAACCTGCCTGATCCGTGACTCTCCCACCGTACCACCGGCAATCATCCTCCCCCGGAGTCCTGCCCTGGGTGGCCCCTGTGTCACTCCTGACACCTGCCACCGTCGTGGCCAAACAAAACTATCCCAAACGGGGACGGGTACCCAAACAACTCAACTGGGCTCACAGGGTTATCGCGGCCTACCGGGCCAGGGCAGCGCGCGCGCATAACCCTCCCTCTTTGGAGGTACCGGTGAAAGAGCACGCGATCAAACCAAGTCAAGGCCGTCCCATACCGGCAAATGTGGTTGCACGGATAAGCCCGAACAGGTGACTCTGATCAACCGACTAGGTTTATCAATATATCTCCATCATCCCACCATTACCTTAACAATTATAAGTGTGAACAGCCACTTAACATCAGCATAGCAGAATCATTACAGCGTTGACAAACATGGCAAGATATCAGATCATGGTACTCACATGATAACGGTATTCAAAATATTGTTACTAGCATGGCAAGGCATGGCATGGAAACAAGGCATGATATTAGATGAAACGTAATGCTAACATCTAAAACAGATGACATAACAGGTGTATGCAAGTGCAGGCTAACAGGTGATACAGATGTACTACAATGAACACACAGGGTGCAAGCAAAGTCATCACGCATGTCTGGAGCTCATGGAAGAGGTTGGCTTGCCTGGGGTAGAGGAATACGCCCGGTGGAAGTGCAGTAAAACTCCGGAAGAATTTGCCGGGAACGTTTCCTTCTCGGAGGGGCTGATCGAAGGGCGAGGGCAAAATGGTCATTTTCATAGTGTGAATACATTATGAAAATGACGGCATCGGAACGGGCTCGACGAGATGGAGACGTGGGTGTTGGTTTTACCTCAATCGGAGTTACGGTCGCGAAGTTAGGGCCGTTCGTTCGTTAAGCGCAGAAACGGACAGAAACTGTCCACTTTAGCTCTTAACCAGCGAACATTTACTATATAATAGATTTGGCCGGCAGCTGGAAAAAGGAAAACATCTTTTGAAAAATACGCCTTCGGAGTCAGAAGACGTACTCCCTAAAATATGTTTTCACTTTAAACCAGCGGGCCCGGGTTGACTTTTCTTATATGGATGACATGTGGGGCCCCCTGTTTCTCTCTCTCCCTCTTCCTTTTCTCCTCTGGTCGTCTCTATCCCCCCGACCGAGCAGAGCAGAGGCGCCTCGGCCATCGAAGCTGTCGGTGATGGGCTGTGCGAGGGAGCCGGTCGTCAAGCGCCACGGGACCGCTGGCCTGGGCCGCATCCGGTGGTGGTTCTAGCGCCTCCCGCAGTGGCCGGCAGCATCGCCACCACTGACCACAGCCTGGCCGCGGCAGGGTTCCAGTAGGGGCAGCTCCGGCGAGGCTTCCTCGGTGGAATTGATGATGGCGGCGGCTCGTGGGTACTTGGAGGAGACCGGGGACGAGGCCGGCGAGGAGGGGAAGGACTAGCGCGCTGGTGGCTGAGGAAATCGGGCGGAGCAGAGCTCGGCCACGAGCTCGAGTAGAAGGACTAGGAGGGTTGGGGCTACTGGTGATCGAGTAGGGCTCGGGGCACGCACTATATATAGCAGAGGGGAGGACTACGCGACGATGGCCGAAGCTTCGAGATGCACGCGAGGTTTCGAGAAGGTGGTGCCGTGGCGGCACGCTAGCGGCGCACCCGCTGTCGGCACGCCCGGCCAACGGGCAAGCCTCCAAGGCCAGCTGGGTATGGATGAGGGTCCGTACGTCACCGCAGACGTCGGCACAAGGCTCCGGCGCGAGCACAGGGGAAGGGACGCGACATCTCAACACAGAGCTCCGGCTGTAGCTGCATTTGGCATGGTCACCACGTGGCCATCGCCTTGCCACGATGCACTTGACGCAAATGATGTCTGGGAGGTTCTCCACACATCGCTGAGTTGACCTATGCGTCTGGAAGACATAGGGGAGCTCTGAGGTGACTAAACCAAGGTCAAACAGGTTCTGGCAGCAAAGTGTTTGTCATGTGGTGTGGCCACCACAGTGCACCCATTGGCATGATCTTGGGCAGGGGTGAGTCATCCACTAAGGTAGTCATGCTGGCAAACTTTGGGCACAAATGGACAATGCTAGCTGGTACTTCCTTTGTAACCTTGCCCACTGACCAGAAATGCAAATGATGATGCTGGGGTCAAATGGCTAGATGGATTTGAATGATTCTTGGTGTAGAGTGATGATATGGTCATAGGAACTGTCTGGAAAAGTTTCAGATCAAATTGATCATCTATGAGGGTACTTCCTTTACAGAGATGCAATCTGGACAGAAACTTAGATAATTTACTGAGGAAGATTGGCTAGATGTAAGGAGCTGATTTTTGGTATCCAGGGGTAATATATCATAATGAATCACCCTGCAAAATTTCAGCCCAAGGAGATCAAGGAATCAAGCAATTCCTTTGCAAACTGAAAATCTAGACAGAATTTGCAAAGTGGTGTTGTGCTCAAAATTTAATGGGTGAAACTTGTGATCTTGATGGAAATGGTGAATATATGGGTAGGACAAGCTCCACAAATTATTTGGGATTTTTCCTAACTAACAAAATGGTAGTTCCTTTGGAAAGGCCCCAAATTGATATATTGGCTTTAAATAGGAAAATGCAATTTCCCCTATTTAATTATGGCCAATATTTTTATGTGAGCTCAATATGATCACAAAGAATATCTCCACAAGTTTTCATGAACTTTGGAGATGGATAGATATTTTTCTGGATTTACTTCCTCGGAAAGGCGGAAAAAGGAATTAATTCTAGATGAGAAATATTGCATATGACTTGGCAATATTTTAACACATCTAGGGTTTATGAGTGAAGGATGATCTCCGGAAATTTTGGGAGGATCAACTGAGCAAAGAAAATGGTAGCTCCTTTGTAAACACAAAGGCAGGATTTCCGGTTCCGATATTTTTGGAACTAGGGTTTAAATGAGGTTCGGCGTTTACAGACGGGAACTTGACTGGCACAAGAGCAATGGACAATGGAGATAAACCTATCTCCAACTTGTGGCTTACGCACAATCATGTTGTCTCCAATTAGTTCCATGTGCGCATTCATCACTTTCCTCCATTCTTTGATTTTGAACCTTCCATCATTTGAAGAAATCGAGTATGTAGTATAGAAAGCTTTCGAAGGAGTTGGTCGTAAGTTAACCATATGCATATAACCTTCGGTAAACAGCATGTAAGGCACAACCTCCTTCGGGAGCCTCTATTGAAAAATGTAATAGTAACATATATAGTTAGCAATGTAGTTTATATACTTAAGAAGAATGTATGCCATAAAGTTACATCATTACAAAATCTTACCAAGTTTTTGGCAATGAAGTTACCATCATGCAATTTATGCACTAGTGGAAGATATCCAGTAAAATTTGGGAGGATAGAATGATTGGTTTTGAAGGCCTCAACATCGTCTATGAATGAGACAAGATAACCTTTCTCCTCACAATTAAGCTCGGAGTCATAGCTGTAGTATGTCCTGTCTACAGCCTTCCGAATATTTTTTGAAGCTAAGAAATAAGCTAACAATTATAAATAAATATGTTTAGTACCGATGAACACCAAATATTTTAAAATTAACAATATAAATTACTTAACTTAACAAATTAGTTTGACAAACTCACATTTAGGCAAAACTGGAGGCATATCCACATCCACCCAGATATCGATATTATCATCATCATCATCTTCGGGACGAATATCAAATGTTATTTGCATACCCTTGTCAAATCCATATGCCTTGCAGAGTGCTTCCCAATTAGAGCAACCGAAATGGGAGTGATTGTCTGTATTGAACAGCTTAACCAGAAACACACAACCATGTTTAGTTCTTAAGTGAGCCCTCCTTGTCTCCGTATTCTCAAAGTCATTGAAACCGAGCTTCTGCAATACATATGGTCTTGCATGGCACAGGATGTACTAATCGAATTGAAAAAAATCCAGGAATTAAACGTTGACCAAAAGAAGCACAAGTGATGATATTAATTACAATGAAATGCTTGTTGTTGCGTACCGTACAAACATCAAAGGTCTCGTCCAGCTTCACGGTGAAAAACCTATCATTTTGCAGGTGAGGATGCAGTCGCACAAACCCCGGTCATCATAGCAGTAATTGCACTCCGGGATCTTATCGTCATCAGACATCTCCTGTGTTCAAAATTGAAAGATTAAACTTCTGAATTTCAATATATGTACTGCAAAAACATAATTCGATCATTAATATTCATCACGGGTTGACTTTTAGTCTATCGAGACTTTTGTTGAAAACTCTCATCTCACGTGGTGTATATGGTGGGCATTCCCTCTCTGATATATTCGACCGTCGGTGATGGTCGCTCCTCCCTTCGTCCCCGAGTGCATTACACCAACTTGTCTAGCACACGGGAACGAAGGAGAAGCGACCCCCACGACAACAGTCGGGATTCTTCTTCATCTCTGACATTTGCGACCGTCAGTGATGGTCGCTCTTCTCTTCCTTCCTGTGCATTACCAAAAGGTCTATCACGAGAAAGAAGAGGAAGAGCGACCCCCACGACAACAGTCGGCATTCTTCTTCTCTCATATATGGTGGACACTCCCTCATTGTTTTTTCACTGTCATGTATGGAGTCCCAACAGACATAAAGTCAACCCAAAATGTCATTTAATGCTCTTTCTAGCAAATCCAAGGCACTCGATATTTCCTACATTCTAGCACAAGCTATGCTAAAATTCACGGAAAAATCCAGCATGACCTTTGCTAAAAAGGACATATCGAGCGCCTGAAATTTGCTGGAATGGAAATTAATCAACACTCCGGCAAAACATAGGCCACTCTGAAGTGTTCCCTACAAACATTTACTAAAAATTCAATATATCTTATAACCTGAATATTTCAGTTGGTTAAGAAGCATAACTAATGTTTCTTACTAAAAATTTCCATACCTACATTTTCTTACTAAAAATTTCTGTTACTAAATTTCTCATATGGCATGGCATTGCGATACATTTCTATATTGAAAATTTTGTATACCTAAACAATTTCTATCACTAAAATTTCTATTCAAAAGACCTAAAATTTCTATTACTAAATTTGTATACCTACATTCTACAAGAACAAGAACAGAGAAGGGATGGAGGAAGGGAGGGAGAGGAGGGTGGAGGAAGGAGGGAGGGAGGGAGAGGAAGGAGGAGGAAGGAGGGAGGGAGGGTGAGGAGGGGGAGGAAGGAGGGAGGGAGGGAGGGAGGAGGGGGGAGGAAGAGGTGCCTCACTGGCGGTGGCGCGCCGGCGACGGGCGACGGCGGTGGGTGACGGTGACGGCCGGGTGGTGCAGCGCCACCGCCGGCGACGGCGGGGGGTGGTGGCGCGCGGGCGGCGGCGGCGGGTGATGATGACGGGGACGGCGACCACAGAGTGTGAGTGAGATTGTGTCATGAGGGAGAGGGAAACGGGCGGGACGGCCGGGGCATAGGATAAGGTCGTTTTAGCAGTAGCGTGCGTTGGAGAAAAGCGCTGCTGCTAAGTTCAATAGCAGTAGCGCGTTTACGCAACAGGCGCTACTACTATACCTAGTCTGGCGTTAAGGTCATGGCAATTGTAGTAGTAACACTATTTCCTCCTGACGCGCTACTGCTATGCAGATATCAGTAGCGCGGTTTGTTGTCACGCGCTACTGCTAAGTAGCAGTAGCACCCTATTTCAAATCGTGCTGCTTGTAAGATTCTGTGTATAAGGTTTTCCCTAGTAGTGGAAGCAGCTCTTTGATAGTTCAAGGAAGGCATCAAGAAGACCAAGGCTTGAAACAAGCCCCAGGATCCACCACAAACGCAGCCAAACTCCAGCAAGAAACGAGCCGGTAAGATGAGGCCCGGCAAGCTCCGTCATCACGGACTCCCCTCTAACCACTAGCGCTCTACCCCTCTGGCCAGCTAGCCGCTGGCCGGTGAGGTGTCGAGCCTGCAGGTGGTTAATGGAGGCCGCCTGTACGTGTCAGCTTGCTGTTAAACCGATTAACTTTATCAAGCTAATAGGAGGTAGTTGAGTAAGCGGTGGGGCAACCTTGCCGGGGCTCCTCCTCCACACGACACCTAGCAAAGCATTTAATGCATTTTTGTCCTAACTAGCAGAGTTAGGTATGATAGTTTTGTATCTATCTAATCATTCTGTAATGACCCTTTTGCCACTGTGGTAACACCTTGAGCTATAAAAGGACCAAGACAACCATTACAAGGGTTGGAATCTTTCACAACCCCATGCGTAGGTATCCATGCAACTGCCCTCTCCTCGTGACTTGCTGGCGGAGAGCGCTCCGTGTACTTGTGCATTCATCCATCCAATACACCAAAGGCAGGAGTAGGGCTTTACGCTTCTCAGCGGCCCGAACATGGGTAAAAACTATTGCGTCCCTCGTCCTATTGCTCTTTGCGTTGAGTGTGTCCCCTTACCGAACAAGAAAGGGGCAGCCTTGTCCCATAGATCGCCGGCTCCACGCCGACAGACTGCAACCATTTTTCCACCATCGTTCCACTGACCATCATGACTGCCTGCGTGGGAATAATAAGCAAATTGATTATAAAAATGTGTGCATGCATCAAAGTCATACAAAAATTCGGCATGACCTTCATTAAAGATAGGACATATAGAGTTTGCCCGAAATTCGCCGAAACGGAAATAAATCGACATTTGGGCAAAACATAGGAAACTCAAGCACAATTTGGTGGCAACTCATGCCACGCGCACAATTTCCATCATATTGCCGGATTAGGTCATATCGCGCACACACACACACATATTTCCATTCTTGCAAAGCACAAATTTTTACTCACCTATCTCGAGATAGAGATCGAGCACGGTGATGAGATTGATCGGTATCACCACACACCTACCTAGTGATCAAAAGTGGACAAAGATTACTTCTTGACATGGCTAGAACTTGTTAGGGAGGTAGATAGGTCACTTCATTAAATGGGTTGATCTACCTAGCTAGTTGGGGAAGGAGATGGCTCTAACTAGTGGAGGGGGAGGAAAAGTGATGAAAAATAGAAAGGGGTTGCATTAATGGAGGTGCTGTAGTTAGCTAGGGCAATTAAAGAGAGAGAAAGAGAGGTAGAAGAAAGAGAGTAGTGGGGGAGGAGAAGTAGTGAGGAAGAAGCAAAGTGAGGGAGAGAGGAGGGGGAGGGAAAAGTGAAGGTAGAAAGGAGGGGGAAGGGATAGAAATGGTGGCTACTGCGCCTTAGCAGTAGCGCGGGTAGGGAAACAGCGTTGCTGCAAAAGAGCTAGCAGTAGCGCTGTCATACTAGCCGCGCTACTGCTAACGGGGTCCGCCATGTGGCACCGTAAAAACTTAGTTGCAGCGGCATTCCTGGAAAACATGCTACTGCTATATTTTTACCAGTAGCACGGTGCACTTGGGCCGTGCTACTACTATACGTAGCCTGTTGGCTAAGGTGTCACTAGTAGAAAACAGGGCTTTGGTTTTTGCCAGAACAAAGCATTAGTCCCGATCTTCTTACGAACCGGGACTAATGGGAGCATAAGTACCGGCTCGAGCGTCTAGGACGCCGGCCGGGCCTCGGCATGCACCAATCCCGGTTCGGCTGGGACCTTTAGTCCCGGTTCCAGCCACCAACCGGGACTAAAGGGGTTGCTGCCCTTTAGTCCCGGTTGGTGTCTGGAACCGGGACAAAAGGGTAGGCCTTTAGCCCCAGTTTTAGAAACAAACCGGGACTAAAGTTTTGCCTATATATATCCACGCACCCCCCATCTCCTATGTTTTTTGGTCGTGGAAGGCTGGGAGGTGTGGGCTACTCTGTTTTTTGCCTATATATGCACATCAGGTGTTCGATGAAATGTCAGATCCACACTTAAGCTTTCTCCTCTATTCTTCCTCCAAGCTCCATTTTTTCCAAGATTTGTCTAGGTTTGGTGGTGCACCAACTATCCAAGTGTTCTAAAAAGGTTAGCAACTTCATCATTTCATCTCTCACTACTAGTTTAGCACATTTTGAATGCTCTAGAAGTAGTGTGGTTTGTGGGTTTTAGTGGAGGAGTGTATGTGTGAGTTTATTTGATTTAGATGCACAATTTGAACTCAAATTAACTTCTTAGTTTGCACATGTGTAGGGTGTCGTCTCGTCCCCGTCCCCATCCTCACCGCCATTGATCGCCCGTGCCGATCTCATTGCCGACACCACCGTGGTGAGCCTCTTGTTCTTATCTTTTTTTAAACAAAAAAGTCTTACTTGTATGATTTACATAGCTACTTGTATAATTTTCTTACTTATATTATTGTTTGTTATTATATAGTGCCATGGTTTTAGTATCCACCACCATCGGCTCTCGTCCGGTCAATGATTCGGATGTGGTATATTATCTTTTATAACTATTTGTTTCATTTAGTGTTTATGACAATTATGCAAACCAACTTGACATAGATGTCTTTATCTAGGAGGTATGTGAACTGGAAATTCCAACCGACCCTTTTGTCGGAAGGTTAAATTTAGTTGAAAAAGAAAACAGTTATTTGAAAGAAAAATTGAAAAGAATTGAAGAAGAGAAGATGAAATTGGAGTTGCATGTTGCCAATGTCGTCGATCTACACAAGATCCATATGGATCCAATGCGCTTGTAGATTAGAAAGATTAGAAAATATGCCATTGATAATGAGGCTTGGTATCATTATATTGTTGGATTAATTGTTACCTTAGTTGTGATTTTGATCGCATTTGTTGTTGCATTTAAATGTTTTACATAGTTGTATGTTAGTTTCAATGTATGTTTTAATTAGATGCTCTAGAGAGTTGTATGTTGTTCTATGAGAACTATGTATGAAGTTTATGTATTAATTTTTTCAGTAATAACATTTGATCACTACTGTACTTTGGTTTTCATGTGATGATGAACTTGTATTAATTTGGTCATTTCTCTATTCATGATGTTCTGTAATGGTTTTTGATATACTTAATTATATAATGCATGCAGATGAACAGGCAATGGATGTACAGTGACTGACGCACCTCCGACTACATTACGGGCCTGCATAATTTTCTCGAAGTGGCTGAGGCAAACAAGCAGAATGGTTTTATGTATTTTCCATGTACTGTCTGTGGGAATATGAAGGATTACTCTTCCTCAAAAACCCTTCAGTTCCACCTGCTTGAGAAGGGTTTCATGCCACACTATAATATTTGGACCAAGCATGAAGAAAGAGGGGTTATGATGGAAGACAACGAAGAAGAAGACGATGATGAAAACTATCCTATGTTCCATGGATACGGTGATACTGCAACGGGGGAAGCTGAAGATCAAGAGGCACCAGATGTGCCCGATGATGATCTTCGCTGGGTCATTGTTGATGCACAGAGAGGATGCGAATGTGAAAGGGAGAAGTTGAAGTTTGATCGCATGTTAGAGGATCACAAAAAAGGGTTGTACCCAAATTGCAAAGATGGCAACACAAAGCTCGGTACCGCACTGGAATTACTGCAATGGAAGGCAGAGAATGGTGTATCTAACAAGGGATTTGGGAAGCTACTGAAAATAATGAAGAAGAAGCTTCCAAAGGATAACGAATTGCCTGACAGTACGTACGAAGCAAAGAAGGTTCTCTGCCCTCTAGTATTAGAGGTGCAGAAGATACATGCATGCCCTAATGACTGCATCCTCAACCGCGGTGAGGAGTAGGAGAATTTGAATGCATGCCCGGTATGCGGTGCATTGCAGTATAATATCAGACGAGATGACCCTACTGATGTTGAGGGCGAGCGCCCCAGGAAGAGGGTTCCTGCCAAGGTGATGTGGTATTCTCCTATAATACCACGATTGAAACGTTTGTTTAGAAACAAAGAGCATGCCAAGTTGTTGCCATGGCACAAAGAAGACAGTAAGAAAGACGGGAAGTTGAGAGTACTCGCTTATGGGTCGCAGTGAAGAAAAATCGAGAGAAAGTGGCCGGACTTTGTAGGTGAGGCAAAGAACTTATGGTTTCGTTTAAGTGAAGATGGCATTAATCCTTTTGGGGAGTAGAGCAGCAATCATAGCACCTGGCTCATGACTCTATGTATCTATAACCTTCCTCCTTGGTTGTGCATGAAGCGGAAGTTCATTATGATGCCATTGCTCATCCAAGGCCCTAAGCAACCCGGCAAAGACATTTATGTGTACCTAAGGCCATTAGTTGAAGAACTAATACTGCTGTGGGATAAAAAAGGTGTACGTGTGTGGGATGAGCACAAATAGCAGGAATTTGACCTACGAGCATCGCTGTTTGTAACCATCAATGATTGTCCTGCTCTTAGTAACCTTTCAGGACACACAAACAAGGGATACAACGGATGCACGCACTGTTTACATGAGACTAAAAGTATATATATTTGGACAAATGCAAGAAGAATGTGTACCTGGGACATCGTCGATTTCTTCCGACCAAGCATGCCATAAGAAAGAAAGGCAAGCATTTCAAAGGTAAGGCAGATCACCGGAAGAAACATGTCCTCCGTACTGGTGATGATATACTTGATATGGTCAAGGATTTACAAGTAATCTTTGGAAATGGTCCCGGCGGACAATTTGTTTCGAATGACGCTGACGGACACGCACCCATGTGGAAGAAGAAATCTATATTTTGGGACCTACCCTATTGGAAAGTCCTAGAGATCCGCTCTGCAATCGACGTGATGCACGTGACAAAAAATCTTTGCGTGAACCTGCTAGGCTTCTTGGGCGTGTATGGGAAGACAAAACATACACCGGAGGCACGGGAGGACCAACAACATATGAACGAAAAAGACGGCTTGAATCCAAAGTAGTATCAAGATCCTGCTAGCTACGCTCTTACCAAAGTAGAGAAGGAAATCTTTTTTGAATTCCTGCTCAGTATCAAGGTCCCGTCTGGCTTCTCGTCGAATATAAAGGGAATAATAAATATGGCAGAGAAAAAATTCCAGAACCTAAAGTCTCATGACTGCCACGTGATTATGATGCAACTGCTTCCGACTGCATTGAGGGGGCTTCTACCAGAAAATGTTCGATTACCCATTGTGAAGCTATGTGCATTCCTCAATGCAATTTCTCATAAGGTAATCGATCCAGAAATCCTACCAAGGTTACAGAATGATTTGGTCCAATGTCTTGTCAGTTTCGAGTTGGTGTTCCCACCATCCTTCTTCAATATTATGACGCACGTCCTAGTTCACCTAGTGGACGAGATTGCCATTCTGGGTCCTGTATTTCTACACAATATGTTCCCCTTTGAGAGGTTCATGGGATTCTTAAAGAAATATGTTCATAACCGTGCTAGGCCAGAAGGAAGCATTTCCATGGGCCATCAAACAGAGGAGGTCATTGAGTTTTGTGTTGACTTTATTCCTGACCTTAAGCTGATTGGTGTGCCTGAATCGTTGCATGAGGGGAGACTGGGTGGAAAAGGCACGCTAGGACCAAACTCAATGATATGTAGGGACGGGCATTCTTGGGCGCAAGCACACTACACAGTTCTACGGAATTCTGCCTTGGTGGCCCCGTATATCAATGAACACAAGAATATTCTATGCTCCAAACACCCGGAGCAGTTTGACGACTGGATTACACATGAACACATGGGGACTTTAGGCGGTTGGTTGCAAACACATCTCATGGGTAACACCACTATTGGAGATGAGATGTACTTGTTGGCTAGGACACCATCTTTGACTGTATTGACCTACCAAGGGTACGAGATAAATGGGAATACATTTTACAGGATCGCCCAAGATAAAAAGAGCACCAACCAAAACAGTGGTGTCCGCTTTGATGCAGCAAACACCAATAGGGCAAAGGACACATATTGTGGTTACACAGAGGACATATGGGAAATTGACTATGGACATGTCTACCAAACCGAGAAAATGAAAAGATATGGAAGCGAATACATCATACGATGAGCCAAAGCGCCACATAGTTCTTTCAGGGAAAATAAACATCGTGGGAGTGGAGGACAAGACAGACATGTCAGAAGATTATGAAAAGTTTCATGAAATTCCTCCCTTCAGAGTGAAGACTGACCCAAGCATCCTGTTAAACGATGAAGATTATCCTTGGTTATGGCGCAATACGCAAGTGACACACACGAAGAAATAGTTTTATACCCCAAGATCCCACTCTGGGATGTGACCGTCTTCACTGCCATCACTTTCTCTCTAGTGTGGAGTTAAAATAAGTTAAACAAAATGAAATCCCTTTGTAATAGATGAGTTCTCGTCCAAAACCCTGATACTTCGAAAGAGATTGTCCAGTTTGTACATGAAGTGCATCCAGTTTTTGCCGTAACCCTCTCAACTTTTTAGCACAGGCTATGTGGGTGAAATTATGATACCATGCCAAGTTTCAACCTTTTCAGAGTTCATTTGTACTGCTTTTCAATTTTAGGGTCATTTAGCTCCAAAAAATCATTAAATGCATGAAAAATAGCAAATGAATTCAGAAATACTATGTGGTTTCTCTGATCGGAGATGATAAGAGAGAAATGTTGTATGACATAAAGAAAACAAGGCAAAAAGAATCAACTAAAAAGCTTTTATAAAACTCTAGTTATTATCAAAATAATATTAACTTAAAATTATATAAAATTTATACAACTAAAATTTTCATAAAGTACTTTTTGTTAAAAACATTAATAGCAAAAAGAATTAAATGAAAACTAGTCATGTATGCATCTGTTAAAAAGAAAACTTTAGAATTAAAACCAAAAATACGCATGATCTCTTTCATTAACACAGAAAGAATATGAAAGTTTTGAATTTTTTAGAATTTCATATATTTTGTTGAAATTATATGATAATCGTGTGTATTACACATAAGTCAGTATGTATAAAAATTAGGATGTGATTTGAAGAAGGTCAAAAAAATAGGCATAACATATGAAAAAAATAAAAAAAAGCCCGCCTACTAGGCAGGAAAATTCACACACCACAGCCTACATACGACTAGAAACCCAACTGTGCTAGGATGCAGGCCTGCAGGGCATGAATTTCTGCTGTCAGTAGGACCCGCAGGGCAGATAGGGGAGAGGTCAGACGATGAGTTGTCTGTACTTTGGGAGGAGCTTGCAACGGTAGCCGCAGATGCGCTTATAAACTGCTGCGAGCGCCTCTCGCTTGGCGAGGTGGGACTAAACTCCCACCGCCCCTCGTTGTGCCAGGACCAACCCTTTAGTCCCGGTTGGTGGCTCCAACCAGGACTAAAGGCCCGCCTTTAGTCCCGGTCCGAGCCAACAACCGGGACTAAAGGGTTGGGATTCCCGCCCTTTGGGCTGGTGAAATTCACCTTTAGTCCCGGTTGGTGGCTCAGACCGGGACTAAAGGGGAGCCTTCAGTCCTGGTTGGAGCCACCAACCGGGACTAAAGGGTGGGGTATATAACCAAGCACTTAGAAAAATTTCCAATCCCCATCCAGTTTCTTCGATCTCCTCCTCTCCCCCGACGACGCCGAAGACCACGTCGGCGCCGCCAGGCTGCCGGACCTCGTCGTCGCCTCCCCGAGCACTGCCCCGACGCCGTCCCCGGTGCCGTCCCCCGCTCCCCTTGCCGTGCCCTGCCCCGACGCCCTCGCCGCACCCTACCCCGACGTCGCCGTCGCCGAGCCCCTGCCCCTACGCCGTCCCCCACGCGCTCCCCTCGTCGTCGGCTCTCCAGCTCCATCGCTCGCCACCCCCAGTGAGCTCCCCCTTGCCCTGTTGCCACTGCTCTGCTGCGTCCTCTGCTTGCCGCCGCCGCCGCTGCATAGCTGTATTTTTTCATAGAATTTTTTGTTCATGATGATCATTTTGTCTTCAAAGTTTATTTAGAGTTCATTTTGATGTTCATTGTGATGTATGAAAACTTGGTCAATATTTTGTATTGTGGATATTAATGCTATTGTGGATGTTAAGGAGTGATCTTAATGGTATTGTGGATGTTAATGGACAGAAAAACAAATCAAAGAACAAAATTTTGCATTAGAGTTCATTTTGTCTTTTTCGTATGTTTTAATGCAAGAATCTTTTGGGCAATCTTTGAACATGAAGTAGGAGCATTTTGATGTCATCTTGCTGGTAGATTTTAGTTCATGCCATGTTAGGACCTGTAGTGAGTGCTACAAGCTTGTAAACTTGCTATATATTGATTTCTGCCATGCCATGCTATTTTTCTTTAAGTCTTAAACTGGCAGTATTAATACTTTGCATTTTGCCTTGAGGTTTGCAATAAATCTATGCATCTTTGGATCATGATCAATAAGGGTGTTTTGTTGAGGGTAATTAGTACATGCTTGCCATGCTCTTTGTTGCCATGAAAAACTTCTGTACCATATATTTTACATGCCTCAAAGGTTGCATCATGAATCTATTTTCTGCCACTATGCAAATATCACTGTCTGAAAATTTGTTAATACTTGTCAACTTGATCATGATGATTGCCATTGATCTAGGGATCATTTGAATTAGTTCAGTAAGCATGTTTTGCCATGTGTTACATGCACATTCATGTCATGCCATTTGTTGTCATGTAGAAATTCTGTAGCATGTTCAAATCTTGCTTTCAAATTGGTATCTAGCTACAATGCCATGCTATTTTTCTCTAAGTCTGAAACTTGCTTTCAAATTGGTATCTAGCTACAATTTTTTTGTATCAGGTTGTGGTGTTACATTCATGTCATGCCATTTGTTGCCATGCTAATTTTCACTCGGTGGAATTACAGGTTGTGGTGTTGCAGCTCCGTGGTCCCTGATCGTCCCTCCGCTTTTCGACAAAAGGTGTCCATTTGTTGTATGTTGAGTTTTGTTCATAGGATGATGGTTGGTTCATTGGTTGAGTTGTGTATTCATCTTGTGTATAAATCTTGTATTCATCTTATATTCATTTTGTATTCATCTTGTGTATAAATCTTCTATTCTTCTTGTACAAATGTCATCGTAGCTTCGACATGAGGGGGGGTCGTTAAAACATAACCCCGATAACTTTGATTTTGAGGCATATGAAAACATGATTTGCAGGTCAGACAGGCATGAGAGAGGTGGTCCGCAAAGTATCCTCTCCCGAAAGATAGGACGACTCATCAGATATGATTCTAGATAATGTCCAATGCCTCATATCGCGAACATAGTTATATTGGATAATTGATCTTCATATAAATGAAACATAAAAGTTTAGCAATCACTTAGAAATTTTCATATTGTTCAGTTACTTCGACATGAGGAGGGGTCATTAAACATAACCCCGATAATTTTGGTATAACTTCGACATGAGGGGGGAGGAGTCCTCGACGATCATCTGAAACTGACTGTAATAAAACTTGTCAGCTTTGCATGATGTTTTCCACTAATCCATTGCTCATATGCATATGATTCCTTGTTATGATTAGCTCTATGTTTGCCACTAATCCATCTCTCATGGTTGTATATTGCCATGTTGTAATATTTGCAGAAACTATGGAACACGACAGAGACTTAGAACAAGAAGAGATGTTGGGGGATATAATCCGTGATGGAGGTGATGATATCACCTTGTCGTTTCTCAACGAGACCGATGGTGAGGGAAGAGAGGATGACGACTCCGGTGATTGAATGGAGGAGGGAGGAGATGACGGCTCCACCGGTGTTGGAGCCTTAACTGTTGCAAAGTCCGGCGAGGTATATAATATTAATTAAGCCTCTATTTACTAGATGCATTAATTGTTTTGTATGTACATATATTAACGCTTCTTTTTCTTCTTTTAGCCCTCCGGATTGAGCCAAACTTCTATAAGGAGACAAGGCCTGAAGAAAAGGTTGGGCGAGAATAAAGGTTCACCATCGAAGAAGTCGCTCCAGATGGCAAACCGACTGTTCCCAAGCGGACCCACGACAAATTTATACATCAATGCGGAGGTATTGTTAGGGACAGCGTCCCGATCAGCATCCAAGAATGGAATAAGAAGAAGGACGATGATGTTTCTTATGTCGACGATAGATGCAAAGATGAGCTTTGGAACTCGCTCATGGCAAATTTCAGCCTACCGCCAGAGGAGGATCCAAATAACCCAGTTATACAGCAAAAAGTCAAGGCACGGGCTCTTAAGAAGATGGCAGAAAAATTCAAGAACTGGAAGAAAAGATTGAATGAACAGTTTGTCGAGAAAGACGAGACTCCAGAATTCACCGGTCAATATGCGAAGTTAAAAGATCACTGGCCTACATTTGTGGCGTACAAGAAATCGGAGAAAGGTAAGGAAAGGTCACTGACAAATAAGAAAAATGCTGCAAAGAAGCTATATCACCATGTACAGGATCAGGTGGCTAAAAGGTTGCCCGGCCTACGTGGGACAGAGTTGAGAACGACCTGCTTGAAAAAGGGATCCAAATGGGCAAGGACTTGGTTCTTCGGGCGTGGGGGAACTTTGGACCCAGTAACAGGGAATGTTTACACGAAAGCCCAACTTGAAACACCTGTCACAAAGATTCAGGAAGCAATCTAGGAAGTGCAGGATGGGAGGTTCCATCCCGACAGAGAGAAGGACGAGTTGTCATGCGCCCTCGGGAATCCTGAACACCCTGGATGAACACGAGGCACAACAGGCTTCGTTTCGTAGAAGCATGGGTTTCCCGACAGCACTGGTTATAGAAGCCGAGGGAGAAAGAAGAAAGAGGAAGAAGATCGGATGCATAAGGTAGAAGAAAGATTAGCGTTGCATGAGAAGAAACTAGAGGAACTTACCAATCAGCGAGCTACTGGCCCACCATCTCAGCATCACGAAGATCCTTCATTTGATACTGCCCACGAAGCTACCCCACCATCTGAGTGGAAAAGCATAGTGGCTTCCATGGAGCTCGTTCGGCCTGATATCATGGCTCCTCACTACCCCATGGATGATATCACAGAGAGGGGACATTCTGAGCTAATTGTGAAATGCATGAACCTAACCTTGAAGGTGGCGGTCGGCTATGCCTTACCTCGTGGACCTGATGGAACTTTCCTTTGCGCTCCGATTCCAGATGGCTTTGCTGTTGTCAGGGTGGATGAAGTTATGAACGGATTTGAGTGGCCAGAGCTTGAGTACCCAACAGGTGAAGGGGAGACTCATCTGGAAAATGCCGTAAGGACTACCATTCTATGGAGAAAGGAAAACATCATGCTTCCACAGTGGACGCCGCCTCAGCAGACTCAGCCGGAGGAGGCCCCTCAGCAGACTCCTCACAGTCCAGCTCTCTCTCCGCTACCTCAGTCGTCTCCGCCGCGTCAGCACACTCCGCCGCTTCAGCTCTCTCCGCCACCTTAGCGGACTCTGGCGGAGGAGGCCCCTCAGCAGAATCCTCCGCCGCCTCAGCTGGCTCTGCCTCCTCCGCCGCGTTAGCTGACTCCGCCTCCTCCGCCGCGTCAACTGACTCCATTGCCTCAGCACCAGTGGAAGAGACCCGCCGCTTCTCCGGCTGCTAGCAGTACAACAGGGAAGAAATCCAGAGCAGGTACAAGCGTCAAGAAGGCTCCTACCAAGTTACCATATAAGATGAGGGATGAGGAACTAAATGAGTTTGTGGTTGCCGACGTGAAACACCAGCTTGCACCGAAGTGTCTAGATCCAATGGAGAAAATAGATCTGGTGAAAGTGAACCGCACTCTGGATGCTCTTAGGCGACCACCACCACCGCCGCCTCCGCCGCTATCACACTATGACCGCTGTATTGTATAGACATTTGATGAAGCGAAGCGGTCGGGAAGTACAAGCAGTGCTACAAGAAGTGGGAAAACAATTCCCCAGCTCGGCGAATAGGAAAAACAATCGTGCCCCCCGCTCAAGTTGTTTCCCGATATCGCTAATGATCCAGGGGTAGCGGCCGCTGGTCCTGGTTTGACTCTTGGTGATTACTTAGGCGAGGAGGTACAGTTCAAAATGGCTGAGTTAGCCTTTAAATATGAGCACGGGAAGCCTCTCGTCAAACTTAAGCAGCTCCCGCATCTATCAACAATGATGCGAAGATTGCATGACTGGTACTTGAAAGCCTTCAAGGAAGGGACCGGCAGTATCTACGTTGGAATTAAAGATGAGCACTTCTTCAATGGAGTCGAGGTGTTGTACATCGAATTTGAAGAATTATTTCAGTTATACAATCAAGACTCCCTCGACAAAACTATCGTCAGTTGCTATTGTCTGTAAGTATTTTTTTTGTAATTAAGTCTCTAGCTCAGCTCGTTCATTGCATGTATAATTATCCTCACACTATATTATGCAGATTGAAGATCCTCGAATGCAAAAGAGGACAAATCTATGACATTGGGTTCATTAACCCAAATACCATAAATGAATATACGGTACAAAAAAACCCGATGATACAGAGAAAAACTTGCTAAAAGCGTTACTTCGACAACAAAACAGAAGGGAAATACTATTTCCTTACAACTTCCAGTGAGTGTTACTGTCTTGTGCACATTTTGTTTCGCTTACTCGAGGTTAAGTGTAATTGATGAGTTATGCGTGCGCAGGTTCCACTTTATTCTGCTAGCCATTCACCTTGATGCAGGACAAGTAATTGTCTTGGACTCGAGACATAAAGAGTCTAAGGAGTGGGCGGACATGAGTCAAATGTTCCAGAAGTAAGTTCAATCATTATCGCACCATATCGTCAACTTTCGTTCATTTCCTGATATCAAGTAATCAGTTTCTTTGCCGGGCAGGGTTTGGAAAAAGTTCACCAACCAAGTAAGGGGTGACCTGAAAAAGGAGCTGCAATTTTCACACCCCAAAGTAAGTAGTACTAGCTATGTCCGCGCATCTCTCATTGATTCTAGTTTCAATAGCATTATCATGCTTGATTATCATGTTGATTGAACACTATTCTCGTAAAGTGCTTGTGGCAGGCACCCAGGAATAATTTATGTGGATACTATGTTTGCGAGTTCATTCGCCACTCGAACTCTGAGCAGGGCAGATCTTTAGAACAATTTGAAGTACGTAAACAATATTCACATTTTTATTTTATTACCATCAATTGTGTTGAGTTTCATTCATATATATATATATATATATATATATTGACCCCCTTCTTTAAATTAGATCTTGTGGAAGCGGGACGAACTCCTACCAACTGATCGCATACGAGCAATTCAAGAGGAATTGGCGGGATTCTTTGTTGAGCATGTCATACCTATAGATGGAGAATACCATCGGGATTTTCTATGCGATTTTGGTAATTAGATATTAGGGATCGTAAGAGATGTTATATTGTATATTTGCATGAACGTGTACTATATGTAGTAGCGTCGAATAGATATACGAAAGCTTGTTGTTCGACCAAGCACGCAGAAAGAGAGGTCTCTTATCTCTATATATTCATGACGATGTTGTGTAATGGTTCCTTCATTGCTATATGTAGTAGCTACAGTCGAGTTGAATGGAAAACATAAAATAAAAACAAAAACCATAAATGTAAAAGAATTGAATGGTAAACACAAAAAGAAAAGGGGGTAACACAATATGAAACCCCTAAACCCTCCAAACCCCCTCCTTTCAAAAAAAACCCCAGCGCCTGGAAGTTGCTGACGCGTGGCTGCCTTTTAGTCCCGGTCGGTGTTACCAACCGGGACTAAAGGTCCTCCTACCTGGGCGCCCCATAGTGGCCATGTGGAGCTCCTTTAGTCCCGGTTTGTAACCCAACTGGGACTAAAAGTGGGGGCCTTTAATCCCGATTATTTAGTCCTGGTTGCAGAACCGGGACTAAAGGCCCTCTGGAACCGGGACTGGTGCCCTGTTTTCTACTAGTGTGTGGTCCTCAGTCGTAGCGCGTTTGGCCAGGGCCGCACTACTGCTAAGGAGATAGCAGTAGCGCCTTTCGTTTCCCTGCGCTACTGTAAGGTAGCAGTAGCGCCTTGGAAATAGCCGCACTACTGATAAGACTCCACGTATAAGGTTTTCCCTAGTAGTGTGGATATCACGAGGTTTTGTTGAGTTTTGTGTGACTGGAGTTTTCATGTTTTAGGTGAGATGACAATGGATGAAAGAATAAGGAGTAGCAAGACCCTAAGCTTAGGGATGCTCATGGCTCCCCATTGTAATATTAAAGGAAGATCCAAGCATCCAACCTTGGGGAAGCACGGGGAAGGCATCCCCTCTTTCGTCTCCAATCTATCGGTAATATTAGTCAGAGCTATAATTTTATTCATCACATGATATGTGCTTTGCTTGGAGCGGCATGTATTATATTCTATTTCATTTTCTTGTTTACACAATTATTGTGTCCTGATTGCACCTTTATGAGAGACACAGATTCATCGCAATTTATAGAATGCTCATCATGCTTCACTTATATCTTTTGAGTTGTGGCAGTTGCTCATGTGCTTCACTTATATCTTTAGAGCACAGCGGTATTTATATTTTATAGAAATCAATTTCACTCTCATGCTTCCCTTATACATTTTTGAGACTTAAATAAGTAGTGGTAATTTGCATGAGTTATATGTTTGTTCTAAAAATGATAGGTATACATGAGTGGTATAATAAAAACTTGCATGTAGATCACTGAATATGATGAGTTTGATTTAATTGATATTGAGGTTATAATATGAAGGTTTACTAGTTGATAATCATTAGTTAGTAAAAATATCGATGTTAAAGTTTGTGATTTCCCAACTCATTAATGTGTCGGTTATGGCATAGCCAGGAAGTTGGAGCGTAATTTATCCTTGATAGAAATCCTTTGTGTTGTCCGGATCGGGGGCATGTGATGGTTAACTCTTCCCAACCTGCTCCCTAGGGGCATGTGAGTTGTACCTTACTTCAAGGGCTTCTAAATTCTCACATCAAGTACTTGAGTTCTTTATGACTAATGTGAGTTTGTGGACAATAAGCACTCCCATCTATCCATATTTTGCTAGCCTCATAGGGACTATGAATATACTTGCTCCAAGTTAAAATCATCAAATATATCAAGCATTTCATCTCTCCAAAAGTTATAGTAATCTCCATTGAGAATATGCACTCTACATTTAAGACTTCCCAACATAGACACATCCATCTTCATCTAATGGTAATTAAACCAAAGCAATTGAGATCAATGCTCTAATACCAATTGTTGGAACGAGAAGATAGGTCTATAGGGGGGTGAATAGACACTAACAAGGCAAAGGAGAAGTTGTTAATTTTCTTGGAACTTAGGAAAATTTTAGCACAAGTTAAGTCATAAGCAATACAATCACACATGCACATCTAGATTATAGGCAGCGAAGCATAGACAACATGCAAGTGCAAGAAAGTAAAGTAGGTAGAGTTTGGAAGATCAAACGCAATGAAGACACGCATGGTTCTGATAGGTGGTGCTATCATACATCCACGTTGATGGATACTTAAACCCATGGTGGATAACGGCTGAGCGAGTCCACAGAGGGCTCCACCCATGAATGGTCCATGAAGAAGCAACCTTCTTTATCCCATCATGGCTTACGTCCATGAAGGACTAGCATCACTCGGGGTAGATCTTCATGAATTAGGTGATCTCCTTGCCCTTACAAACTCCTTGGTTCAACTCCAAAAGCTTTGGAGGCTCCCAAGTGACACCTAACCAATCTAGGAGACACCACTGTCCAAAAGGTAATAGATGTTGTTCTTGATAATGAACTCCTTGCTCTTGTGATTCAAAAGATAGTCTTCTGAACACTCAATCACTCTCTCATGGATTTGGCATGGTGGTAGGAGAAGGATCAGAGTGGAAAGCAACTTGAGGGGGCTAGAAATCAAGGATCAAAGCTTGGAATGGAATCCCCTTGATTTCAACACAAGTGTGGGTGGTTCTCTCTTAGAAAAATGATATGGGAAGTGGTAGCTTCGTCCTGGTTTGTTCTCTGAGAGTTGGTGGAATGGGTGGGGATATATAGCCAGCACCAAATATTTAACTGTTACACACCTTTATGCACAACTCGGTTGGATTGGGTGGAATCACTAGGAGACATTGATTAGTACAAAAGGTATGAATTTTAGGCTTTTCAGTGAGACCAAATGGAACACATCGGGTCGACCAAAAGGTGATGACTTAACGCTTTACATACTTCGGTGAGACCGATCGAAACCACTTGGAAATTCTGAGATGAAGTCGATAAGTAACAGAAGGTTGGCAAGCTCGCTTTGGTGAGACCGAAGGGTCATCTCGGTGTGACCGGGTCGCTAGGGTTTAGGTAGTGGCTCTGTGAAGTGTATCTCGGTGAGTCCAGGTAGATGCGTATCAGTGGGACTGAGTTTGACTTTAATGTTTTCGACAAGGAAGAATGTGAGGGTGTGGCTAAGGGTTTTCGAGCAATATCTCTAAGCACTTGAGCAAATAGTCCATGATCAAAACTTCATCACTTTTAATAGTATTGGATTTCCTAAAGACTCAATGTGATCTTGGATCACTTAACCAAAAATGCAAAGCCTTGAAGCTTTGCCAATGCTTATCCTTTAGTAGCCTGAGGGATCCACATCTGCATCCTTGTAGTTTCCTAAGTTAAATTTTTTGCTGAAATATACTTGAGTGGAACATTAGTCCAACAACATGTATGTTGATATGAATTACCAAAACCACCATGGAAGCAAATGTGCTCTCAAACAGAGAAAACCATCGTACTAGGGTAAAAAAATCTATCAGCCAGGGCCACCTTTGTTGCAACTGATGGACTTCCCACCGCCGGCATGGTTGCACCCCAAATGACTACATCTAGAGCTGCACCCACCTAGTTCTTCTGTCTTTGCCTGGTAGCAATTTAGTCATTCTTATATCTGATTCAGGGATTGTTTTTTATTTGAATGTTGGTTATCCTTCTACCCTCCTTTCTGTTATTCATGCAAATGAGGTGGCCCAGGCTGAAATTTCTAAGCCAAGGAGAGCGCGGTTGTTGCTAAAGCCAACGGGGCTACAGTAGATGTTGTCGATATTGACAAGGGATGGGGCTGTGGAGGTTGGTGGTGGCCAACCTGCATCTGGTATGTCAAAACAGGGTGCTTCCAAGTGCGCTAAATCTTGTGTGGCTCCATGCAGGTCAAGTCTTCGTATCAAGAACCTTTCTTAAAAATGAAAGCTCTTTTTTGGAACAGTAGAGGTTTGGCGCTAGGGGGCACCGGGACAAAATTAGGGATTGTGTCAGGGATGTGAATGTTGATTTAGTTGGCCTGATCGAGACTTTCAAAGCTTATTTTTCTAATAATGAACACTCTATGATCTCTGGGGCTTATCGCTTTGCCTGGCGGTGCTTGCCGCCGCCAGGGAATTCTCGTGGTATTCTCATCGGATCTAAGCTTGATGTTTTTGACTTTGTGGCTTTTGACCATGGTATTTTTCGGGCTAGTATGGTGGTCTTTCATAGACAGCTGAACTTGCTTTGGGAAGTTATTGTGGTATACGGCCCTACTGATCACTCCCTCTCGGCTCTTTTCCTTGATGAGATTTCTGGTAAGATTGAATCTTGCACTCTACCACTTCTCATTGGCAATGATTTCAATTTGCTCTGCTCTCCCTCTGATAAAAATATTGACAACTTCTCCAGGCCACTTGCTGACTCGTTCAATGACTTCATTTCTGAGTGTGCCTCACGTGAATTACCGAGAGTTGAGGCTCGCTTCACCTGGTCCAACCATCAGACCAATCTGGTTTGTTTTGCCCTTGATCGTGTGTTTGTTAATGTAGCGTGGTGTTCATCCTTTCCTCGCACTTCTCTGGTTACCCAATCCCATATAGGATCGGATCACTCCCCTTTATTTCTCGATGATAGGATTTCCTCCATTTCTGTTGCCAAGAGGTTTCAGTTCGACGCCTCCTAGCTGTTGGTAGATGGGTTACGGTCATGCTCTCTGATAAGATTTCTACCCTCCTCACCTTGGTTCCCCGGTCATTTGGGCCCATTGATGATTGGCACTTTTGTTCCTACCATTTGAGAAGATTCCTTAAAGGTTGGGGCCGGAATAGGGTAGAGGAGGCGCGAAAACAAAAGTATGATCTTCACGGAAAAATTGAGGATTTAGACACGGAGGCGGACCTGGTTGGCATTCCCAGGCAGGCTGTCAGTCGCGTTATGAGTTGGAGGGCCTCCTGAAGCAGTTGCATCGGCAAGCCGGAATATATTGGTGTCAAAGGGGAACTATTAACTCAACTTTTGTAGGAGATTCTCTCACGGCTCATTTTTTTGGTATTGCTAATGGGAGGGGGAGACGGTGTCTTATTGAGAACCTTCTTGTGGAGGGTGCGAGGGTGTCGGAGCCGGCTGCTATTTTGCAACATATTCATGATTTCTTTCAGTTTCTCTTATGTGATAGGCCTCCTTCTGGTTTCTCAATCTCTAATCAACTCTGGGTGGGTCTTGCGTGGGTGTCTGATGCTGACAATGCCTATCTATCCGTTCCCCTTCCTACTGAGGAAATTGAGGCAGTGGTCTCCTCTTCTAATACCAACTCTACTCTCGGACCAGATGGGTTGTCTAATTCCTTGTTTAAGAAGTTGTGGCCAGTTTTGAGGACGCAGGTCTGTGCGATCATCCAAGGTTTTTGTTTGGGGACAGCAGATATGTCTTGTCTTAACTATGTTATTCTCTCCCTTATTCCCAAAGTAAAAGGGGCTGATTCAATTACGCAATCCCGCCCGATTGCCCTCAACAATAATATAGCCAATTTTCTGGCCAAAGGCTTTGCTTCTTGCCTCTCTCCGGTAGCACATAAAGTTCTTAGTCCTTCTCAATTTGCTTTTGTGAAGGGTCGGTTTATCTTAGATGGTATTCTTAGCCTTCATGAAATCATGCATGACCTTAGGGTGAGGAAGATGAAAGCCCTGATCCTTAAGCTGGACTTTGAGAAAGCTTCTGATTCCGTTAGCTGGGATTTCTTGCGCAAGATACTGTTGGCCAAAAGTTTCCACAGGGCTTATGTCCATCGCCTTATGAAATTTGTGACTAGTGAGCATACAGTGGTGGCCATCAATGGTTCTATCAGTAACTATTTCGCCAACGATAGGGGACTGCGGCAGGGTGACCCAATTTCCCCGCCTCTCTTTAATTTTATGGTTGATGCGCTCTCGTGTATTCTGTCTCGGGCTGCCCTGGCATGTCCTATTTCTCTTGTGGTCTCTCATATCATTCCTGAAGGGTTTACCGACTGGCAATATGCGGATGACACAATTATTATGGTTGAGCTCAATGATCTCTCCATTGCTAACTTAAAGTTTATTCTGCTTTGTTTTGAAGCTCTCTCGGTCTCAAAATTAACTTGTCTAAAAGTGAGGTCTTGGTCACTAGGGTGCCTATGGATGAGAATTTGAGAGTCTCGTAGCTGCTTAATTTCCATCGTGGATCCTTCCCTTTCAAATATCTTGGGCTCTCGATTTCCCCCATCAAACTCTGTGCCAAGGATTTCGTGCCACTTGACCAAAGTTGGAAACCGTGTCATGCCTTGGCGCGGCATATACAATACAAACGCTGGAAAGGTGTGCCTCACTAACGCCTATATCTCTTCTATGCCTATGTTTACTATGGATTTCTATCGTGTCACTGAGGGGACACATGCGGGTTTTGACAACCATAGGGGTGCTTTTACCGGAATTCTGCGGATAATCAGCGCAAATACCGGTTGGTTAAATGGATGTCTATCTGCAGGCCTAAAACCCATGGTGGGTTGGGCATCCTAAGCACCTCCATCATGAACAAGTGTCTTATCATGAAGTGGTGGTGGAAGATTCTCTCTTCGGGCCCGGCCCCCATGTGGTACTCTCTTCTCAAAGGGAAATATTTTCCTAATTGCAGTCCTTTATTTGCATCGCGCTCAGGCGGGTCCCAATTCTGGCATTATCTTGTCAAAGTTCATGATGATTTTAGGGCTCATATTAAGTTTGTGGTTGGTAATGGTACATCCATGTATTTTCTGTCTTGATTAGTGGTGTGGGGATTCAACTATAGTTGTTTTTTTTTGACTTAGTTTTTGTACTGCTCTTCGCCAGAGATCCTAATCTCTGAGCACTCCCGCTTTGGTTGGGACATGGCTTTCAAGAGAACCCTTTCTCCTGAAGAGTTGGGAGACTGTCACTTTCTTCCTGCTCGTTTCCCTGTTCTCTCGAAGGAGGATGGCTCTGTTGCCTGGCCCCACACTGCTTTTGGCAGGTTCTCCGTCAAATCGCTTTACTCACATTTAATTTCTGATGTGCCCACGAAGTTCAAATCTATGTGGATTGCTAGGGTGCCGCCTAAATTTAAAAATTTCATGTGGCAAGCTATCATAGGCTGGATTCCTGCGGTTGACCAGATTTGCAAATGTAACAGCCCTCGGTCTAATCGGTGTGCCCTTTGTAATGAGCTTGAGGACTCGAACCATATTTTGTTTGGTTGTGTCTTCGCCAAGGTGGCTTGGTGTCGTATTCGTTCTTGGATGGGGGTTGCTTTAGCCCCTATTTCTTTCACTGAGATCCGCCCATTGGCGGCCGGTCTGTTGGGGTAAAGGACATTTATTCTGGGAGGGGTTCTCTGCGTTATGTTGGGCGCTTCGGACTAATAGAAACAAATTCATGATTGAACAAATTTCCCCTGATAGGTCGGCAGAGTGCTTGTTCAAAATATCTATCTTCTTGCAGTAGTGGAAATTGTTGACTAAGGATGCGGATCGGGATGCACTGGAGGAGCTTATGTCAAGGGTTCGATCATCTGCCAATACTCTGGTCCAGCAGGTTGGTGCGACTTGATGCCTCCTCTTTAGTCTGCTCCTAGGTTTCTGTAGGTTGTTGGCATGCGTGTCATGACCGTTTGGCCTGCGTGCCCCTTTGTTAAGCTGGTCATGGTGGGAGTAACATAGGTAGTAACATAAATGCCACATAAGCAAAAAATGGTGAGGTGGCAAGTAGTTAATGAGGAGATAGGCAAATAGAGTAGCATAATATGTTACCATGACATAGCGCTTCCCAATGCAAAATGAGTCTACAAAGTAATAAATGAACACATCTATGTTACCACACATATGACACTACCCACTATGACATCAGATTCGTAGCCTCACTCAGCCCATGATGAGAGGACAGGCGACACGCAACTCGATCTAGCACCACCGGCGCCACCACCAGCCAACGCCGGATCTCTCCTCCGCTACCACCTTCCCACCGGCACATCTTTCTCCCCAGCCACACCTTCCTCTCCTCGCCGCTGCCCGAGGCACCCTCCGGCAAAGTCCGGATGGCTCCGAGGAAGGCGACGGTGAGGCCCTTTTCTAGCTGATCGGCGCGGCTGTAGCGGCTGTGATCCATGGATCCGGGGCGGCGGCATCCTCATCGGGACGGCGCCCGCGGCGGCAGCGGGTCAGATCAGATCTGACCTCAACTGCGGCGCCGGCATGGTGGGTATGGTCTCCGCACTAGTAGAAAACAGGGCTTTGGTCCAGGCCAGATAAGTGCATTAGTCCTGGTCGTGTTACGAACCGAGACTAATTGGTGCATCAGTCCTGGTTCGTGAGGCCAGGACGCCGGCCGGGCCTCGGCAGGCACCACTCCCGGTTCGTCCGACCCCTTTAGTCCCGGTTCTAGACATGAACCGGGACTAAAGGTCCTCGCTCCTGGTGCAGCCCCTTTAGTCCCGGTTCTATCCCGGTTCGTCTTCTATCCAAGTTCTAGCCACAAATCGGGACTAAAGAGATGGCTATATATATATATGCTCGCCCCTGCCAGCTCACTCCTCTGTTTTTTGGCCGGCCGGCGTGTGGGAGGTGTGTGCTGCTCTTCTCTCACCTCCTATGCACATGAGGTGTTCGATGAAATGCCCGAGCCACGCTTAAGCTTTCTCCTCTCCAAGCTCGACCTCCAAGCTCCATTTTCCCCAAGATTTGTCTAGGTTTGGCGGTCCGTCCCGTCCCGTCCCGTCCCGTCCCTGTCCTCACTGTCGTCGATCGCCCGCGCCGATCTCGTCGTCGGCACCACCATGGTGAGCCTCTTGTTCTTATCTTCTTTTTAAAAGAAAAAAATTCTTACTTGTATGATTTAGATAGATACTTGTATAAATTTCTTCCTTTATTATTGTTTATTATTATATAGTGCCATGATTTTGGTGTCCGCCCCCGTCGACCCTCGTCCGGTCTATGATTCAGATGTGGTATATTATCTTTTACAACTATTTGTTTCATTTAGTGTTTATGACAGTTATGCCGACCAACGTGACATAGATGTTTTTATCTAGGAGGTATGTCAACCAGAAATTCCAACCGACCCTCTTGTCGAGAGATTAAATTTAGTTGAAAAAAGAAAACGAGTATTTGAAAGAAAAATTGAAAAGAATTGAGGAGGAGAAGATGAAATTGGAGTTGCATGTTGCCGATGTCGTCGATGATCACAAGATCAAGATGGATGCAATGCGCTTGAAGATTAGAAAGATAAGAAAATATGCCATTGATAATGAGGCTTGGTATCATTATGCTGTTGGATCAATTGTTACCTTAGTTGTGACTATGATCGCATTTGTTGTTGCATTTAAATGTTTTACATAGTTGTATGTTAGTTTCAATGTATGTTTTAATTAGATGCTCTAGAGAGCTATATGTTGTTCTATGAGAACTATGTATGAACTTTATGTATTTATTTTTTTAATAATAACATTTGATCACTACTGTACTTTGGTTTTAATGTGATGATGAACTTGTATTAATTTGGTCACTTCTCTATTCATGATGTTCTATAATGGTTTTTGATACACTTAATTATATAATGCACGCAGTTGAACCGGCAATGGATGTACGGTGACAGACACACCTCCGAGTACATTGACGGCCTACATAAATTTCTTGAAGTGGCTGAGGCAAACAAGCAGAATGGTTTTATGTATTGTCCATGTCCTGTCTATGAGAATATGAAGGATTACTCTAACTCGAAAACTCTTCACATGCACCTGCTTGAGAAGGGTTTCATGCCACACTATAATGTTTGGACCAAGCACGGAGAAAGAGGGGTTATGATGGAAGACAACAAAGAAGAAGAGGATGATGACAACTATCCCCCTGAATATGGTGATACTGCAACGGGGGAAGCTGAAGATCAAGAGGAACCAGACGATGTGCCCGATGATGATATTCGCCGGGTCATTGTTGATGCACAGAGAGAATGCCAAAGTGAAAGGGAGAAGTTGAAGTTCGATCGCATGTTAGAGGATCACAAAAAAGGGTTGTACCCAAATTGCAAAGATGGCAACACAAAGCTCGATACCGTAGTGGAATTCCTGCAATGGAAGGCAGAGATAGGTGTATCTGACAAGGGATTTGGGAAGCTACTAAAAATAGTGAAGAAGAAGCTTCCAAAGGATAACGAATTGCCTGACAGTACGTACGAAGCAAAGAAGGTTCTCTGCCCTCTAGGATTGGAGGTGCAGAAGATACATGCATGCCCTAATGACTGCATCCTCTACCGCGGTGAGTACGAGGAATTGAACGCATGCCCGGTATGCGGTGCATTGCGGTATAAGATCAGATGAGATGACCCTAGTGATGTTGAGGGCGAGCACCCCAGGAAGAGGGTTCCTGCCAAGGTGATGTGGTATGATCATATAATACCATGTTTGAAACGTTTGTTCAGGAACAGAGAGCATGCCAAGTTGTTGCGATGGCACAAAGAAGACCGTAAGAAAGACGAGAAGTTGAGAGCACCCGCTGATGGGTCGCAGTGGAGAAAAATAGAGAGAAAGTGGGGGGACTTTGCAGGTGATGCAAGGAACGTATGGTTTGGTTTAAGTGCAGATGGCATTAATCCTTTTGGGGAGCAGAGCAGCAATCATAGCACCTGGCCCGTGACTCTATGTATCTATAACCTTCCTCCTTGGTTATGCATGAAGCGGAAGTTCATTATGATGCCAGTGCTCATCCAAGGCCCTAAGCAACCCGGCAACGACATTGATGTGAACCTAAGGCCATTAGTTGAAGAACGTTTACAGCTATGGAATGGAAAAGGTGTACGTGTGTGGGATGAGCACAAACAGCAGGAATTTGACCTACATGCATTGCTAATTGTAACCATCAATGATTGGCCTGCTCTTAGTAACCTTTTAGGACAGACAAACAAGGGATACCACGCATGCACGCACTGTTTAGATGATGCCAAAAATATATATTTGGACAAATGCAGGAAGAATCTGTACTTGGGACATCGTCGATTTCTTGGGACCAAGCATCTCTTAAGAAAGAAAGGCAAGCATTACAAAGGTGAGGCAGATCACCGGAAGAAGTCCGTCCTCCATACTAGTGATGACATACTTGATATGGTCATGGATTTAGAAGTAATCTTTAGAAAGGGTCCTGGCAGATAATCTGTTCCGAATGATGCTGAGGGACACGCACCCATGTGGAAGAAGAAATCTTTATTTTGGGACCTACCCTATTGGAAAGACCTAGAGGTCTGCTCTGCAATCGACGTGATGCACGTGAGGAAGAATCTTTGTGTGAACCTGCTAGGCTTCTTGGGCGTGTATGGGAAGACAAAAGATACACCGGAGGCACGGGAGGACCAGCAACGTGTGCACGAAAAAGACGCATGCATCCAAAGCAGTATCAAGGTCCTTCCAGCTACGCTCTTACCAAAGAAGAGAAGGAAATCTTCTTTGAATGCTTGCTCAGTATGATGGTCCCGTCTAGCTTCTCCTCGAATATAAAGGGAATAATAAATATGGCAGAGAAAAGTTCTAGAACCTAAATTCTTATGACTGCCACGTGATTATGACGCAACTGCTTCCGGTTGCATTGAGGGGGCTTCTACTAGAAAACGTTCGATTAGCCATTGTGAAGCTATGTGCATTCCTCAATGCAATCTCTCAGAAGGTAATCGATCGCGGAATCCTACCAAGGTTACAGAATGATTTGGTGCAATGTCTTGTCAGTTTTGAGTTGGTGTTCCCACCATCCTTCTTCAATATCATGATGCGCGTCCTAGTTCATCTAGTCGATGAGATTGCCATTCTGGGTCCTGTATTTCTACACAATATATTCCCCTTTGAGAGGTTCATGGGAGTCTTAAAGAAATATGTTCGTAACCGTGCTAGGCCGGAAGGAAGCATCTCCATGGGCCATCAAACAGAGGAGGTCATTGGGTTTTTTGTTGACTTTATTCCTGACCTTAAGACGGTTGGTGTCCCTCAATCACGGTATGAGGGGAGACTGAGTGGAAAAGGCACGCTAGGAGCGGATTCAATAATATGTAGGGACGGGCATTCTTGGGCCCAAGCACACTACACAGTTCTACAGAATTCTACCATGGTGACCCCGTATGTCAATGAACACAAGAATATTCTGTGCTCCAAACACCCGGAGCAGTCTGACGACTGGATTACATGTGAACACATCAGTACTTTCGACAGTTGGTTGCAAACACATCTCATGGGTAATAACATTGTTGGAGATGAGCTGTACTCGTTGGCCAGGACACCATCTTCGACTATATTGACTTACCAAGGGTACGAGATAAATGGGAATACATTTTACACGATCGCCCAAGATCAATAGAGCACCAACCAAAACAGTGGTGTCCGCTTTGATGCAGCAACCAATAGGGGAAAGGACACATATTATTGTTACATAGTGGACATATGGGAACTTGACTATGGACATGATTTTAAGGTCCCTTTGTTTCGGTGCAAATGGGTCAATCTGTCAGGAGGTGGGGTACAAGTAGACCCATAGTATGGGATGACAATAGTGGATCTCTACAATCTTGGGTACACAGACGAACCATTCATCCTAGCCAATGATGTGGCGCAGGTTTTCTATGTGAAGGACATGTCTACCAAACCGAGAAAAAGAAAAGATATGGAAGCGAATACATCATACGATGAGCCAAAGCGCCACATAGTTCTTTCAGGGAAAAGAGACATCGTGGGAGTGGAGGACAAGACAGACATGTCTGAAGATTATGAAAAGTTTCATGAAATACCTCCCTTCAAAGTGAAGGCTGAACCAAGCATCCTGTTAAACGATGAAGATTATCCATGGTTACGGCGCAATAAGCAAGGGACACACGCGAAGAAAAAGTGAATACTTTCTCTCCACAACTATTCTGATGATGGCTTTGATCTAGAATATCACTGCAGTTACATGTCAAGAAATGAAATCCCTTCTGTACACGAAGTGCATCCAGATTTTCCCGTAACCCTCTCAACTTTTTAGCACATGCTATGTTGGTGAAATTATGATACCATGCCAAGTTTCAACCTTTTCAGAGTTCATTTGTAGTGCTTGTCAATTCCAGGGTCATTTAGCTCAAAATAAATCATTAAATGCATGAAAAATAGCAAATGAAGTCACAAAAGGGTTGAAAATTGATGATGTGGCTTTGAATGGTGCATTTTGAACACGTAAAAAGTCTGGAGTTAAAATAAGTTATAAAAAATGAAATCCCTTTGTAGTAGATGAGTTTTCATCTGAAACCCTGATACTTCGAAAGAGATTGTCCAGTTTGTACACGAAGTGCATCCAGTTTTTCCCGTAACCCTCGCAACTTTTTAGCACATGCTATGTGGGTGAAATTATGACACCATGCCAAGTTTCAACCTTTTCAGAGTTCATTTGTAGTGCTTTTAAATTTCAGGGTCAATTAGCTCAAAGAATGAACTAATAGCAAAAAGAATGAACTAAAAAGCTTTTATAAAACTCTAATAGCAAAAGGAATGAACTAAAAAGAATCAATTAAAATATTTTGTTATGATCAACTAAAACAAAACTATAATATTCTTTAATAACAAAAAGAATCAACTAAAATGCTTTTATAAACATCTAGTTATTATCAAAATAATATTAACTTAAAATTATATAAAATTTATGCAACTAAAATTATCAAAGTATTTTTTGTTAAAACTTTAATAGCAAAATGAATTTTCATAAAGTATATTTTGTTAAAAACTTTAATAGCAAACTAAAATAACATAAAAATAAAAAATGCAGCTTTTATAAAACTCTAATAGCAAAAAGAATGAACTAAAAAGAACCAATTAAAATATTTTGTTATGATCAACTAAAACAAAACTATAATATTCTTCAATAGCGAAAAGAATCAACTAAAAAGCTTTTACAAACCTCTAGTTATTATCAAAATAATATTAAATTAAAATTATATAAAATTTATGCAACTAAAATTATCAAAGTATTTTTTGTTAAAAACTTTAATAGCAAAAAGAATTTTCATAAAGTATTTTTTGTTAAAAACCTTGATAGCAAAAAGAATTTTCATAATGTATTTTTTGTTAAAAACTTTAATAACAAATTAAAATAACATAAAAAATAAAAAATGCCGCCTACTAGGCCACCACGGCCTGCATACGACTAGAAACCCATCTGTACATGGGCCAGGATGCAGGCCCATGGGCCCAGCAGGCCCAACATGGCAGTGACAAAGGTTAGGCATGTACTGCCTGCATTAGAGAGGAGCTCGATAGCTCACCCGCAGCGCGGCTTATAAACCAGTGTGGGCGACTCTCAACTAGCAAGGTGGGACTAAACTTTTGACACCGCTGTGCCAGGCCTTTAGACCCGGTTAGTGGCTCCAACCGGGACTGAAGGCCCCCCTTTAGTCTCGGTCCGAGCCACCAACCGGGACTAAAGGCCTGGGCTTCCTGCCCTTTGGGCTGGTGAATTTCACCTTTAGTCCCGGTTGGTGGCTAGGACCGGGACTAAAGGGGGACCTTTAGTCCCGGTTTGAGCCACCAACCGGGACTAAAAGTTGGGGTATCTAAGCAGCACTTAGCAGTTTTCTCCAAATCTCTCCCATTCTCTCCCCCGACGCCGAACGCACGACGCCGCCAGGCTGCTCTGACGCTCCTCTTAGCCGTCCCTGCCCTGACGCCGTCCCTCGCCCCCGACGCCGGCCGCCGCTCCCTGCCCCGACGCCAACCCCCAGTGAGGTCCCCGGCCCCTTCCTCTGCGCTGCCACCGCCGCCGCCCATGCTCTGCTTAGCCACCACCGCCGCCCCTTCTCTGCTTAGCCACCGTCGCCGCCCCTGCTCATAAAATTTTTGTTCATAGATGTATATAGAAAATGTCATATGATGAATTTTTTTGTCCATGTATGTATGGATGGATGGATGGATGTATATAGAAAATGTTCATATGATGAATTTTTTTTTGTTCATAGAAATTTTTTGTCCATGTATGTATGTATGGATGGATGGATGGATGGATGGATGTATATAGAAAATGTTCATATGATGATTTTTTTTGTTCATAGCATTTTTGTATCCATGTATGTATGGATGGATGGATGGATGTATATAGAAAATGTTCATACGATGATTTTTTTTATTCATAGATTTTTTTTGTTCATAGAAATTAGTTAAGATTTACTAAGTTACTAAGTTTTACTATAGACTTGGTTAAAATTTACTACGTTAAAATATTCATATGATGAATATTGTTTTTCTATAGACTTGGTTAAAATTTACTAAGTTTTACTCCTTGTCCGCTCGCCCAACCAACTCTCGAGGCCACCCAAACCCTAGAAGAAAGAGCGTTTATTGATCTCCTACCCCCTCCCGCCCCAACCCGTTTGTTATGTATAATACTATCACTACTACAGGATGCTGCTAACGCGACACTACGATCAGAGACCCTTTGACGAAACTGTGTGTGATGCATTAATCACAAACAGGGATGTAAAAAATCATCAAAAAAGATGCAAAACATTTGCGATGGCGGAGACATCAAACACGGTTCAGATTTTAGTTACGTGTGCGATGCGGAGCTTACGGTTGATCCAGAAGAACTATTTGCGATGAGGCAGAACAACAGAAACAGGCAGCCATATCAATGTGTGTGCGATATACGGCATACAGTTCGCTCCGATGAACTGCGTGCTATTAGGAAATGCAACAGAAAAGGTCATCCAGATCAAGGTGTGTGTGATATACGGCATACGGTTCACTCAGACGAATTGTTTTCGATTAGGGAAGAGAACAGAAACGGTTCAACTTAACAAGATGTGGGTGATATGCGGCATTTGCGATGAGCCAAAAGAACACAAATGATTCGTGTAAACAAGATGTGTGTGATACGCAGCAAACAGCCCACTTGGATGAACTGTTTGCGATGAGAAATTATAACACAGATGGTTACTATAGTTAGTTCGTGGTCAACCTTCTGGCACCCCGTGGGAGACGCGACGGCGCATCCATAGGACACAATGGTGATATCTTGACCGTGTGTGATAGTGGGCAGACACGTACACGTACACGTACATCCGAGAACGCGGGCCCACGTTTCGGGCTTCCGATGCGTGCCATACGGTTGATCCAAAAGAACTGTTTGCAATGAGCCAGAACAACAGAAACGGGCTTTGTAGGCCCAGAACCATCAATAAATTTTGACTTTGTTTCTCGTCACATTGCAGATTACAACGCAATAAGTAATTGCAAATCTGTTCACACCTATCAAACTAATATGTGTTCACACTTAGCACCGGGTTATAAAAACTACCCACTCAAAAATTACTTCACAGTTCCTCTCCTCATCACCCACAAAACTGGTCTTTCCTGTCAAGTCATTCCGCCATGACCGGTAGGAGGAGTTTCGGGTGGACATATAACCAGGCAGCAAAGACCAAGGCCGCGGAAGCACTAGAGAGGTCCCGCCGCAAAGTGCCAGCCGCAGCAGAGATGTCCCGGCGCGCCGCGGAGCCCTCGAACGAGCTCTCACAGGCACGCGAGGGCTCTCACAAGCGCACTCACCGCGTCGGCGATTGAGACGAGTTGGCGTTGCTGAAGTCCTTGGCCGGCGACGATGACATTCTCGCTGGCCTCATTAAGCAGCAGGAGCTGGTCGACGGCTTGATTAAGCTGCTCGAGATCAGCGATGCCTCGGTTGACAAGGCGACCGGACTCGTCGAGCAACTCATGGGTGACAATGCGAAGCTCCTTAAGGCGCTCACTGAGAAGGAGGAGGAGGCCACCGGCTGGAAGATGCTGCATGAGTAGAGCAGTGCCTCGGGGATGACGCTGACAGCGGTCGTCGAGGAACTGATGGGTGACTTGAGGAAGCTCCGGATCAGGAGCGAGCAGGAGGTGGAGGAATCTGTGGCTGCTTTCAAGCAAAGTCGTGAGGAATTGAAGAAGGAGCTGGAGGATGTCGTCGCACGGCGATCCATCGATGAGTAGAGATAGTAGCGACCCAGATCGTTGTCTGCGATTTCCGTCTTCTCTTGCCCCCGTGTCTTCCGGGCTTTGCCGCATGTGGCATTTTAAATTATTCGAAATATGTAGACAATTATTACATGCGCCATTTTAAAGTTGTCGTCGTATTATCCGTTGCCATTTTATTTGTCATCGTATTATCCGCTGCCCTATGTGGCAATTTAAATTAGGCCGGAATACGAGTTGAAAACACGAACAAAGCAAATGCTGCCATGGGATCACAAGCAAACACCCTCCATCTAGGTGCTTTAATTAACCCATTAATGGAGAAGTTTTGAGTGAGGCGGGCGGCGGCTCGTGGATGGAGGTCAAAGAGCTCGCTTCCCGGTGAGCATGGGCGGCCTTGCTGCTCGCACGTGTCCCGTCGAGCCTGCGAGGTGGACAGGATGCACGCGTCCCATCAAGCTTGCGTGGCGGACTGCTCGCACACGTCCCATCGAGTCTGCACGGTGGACTTCTCGCGCATGTCCCATCTAATCAAACAGCTGCACGCACGCCACCGAGTATGGTTAAATTTTGACATGGTTCATATAATACAACCGTTCGTGATATTAACGTGTCACCTATTTGTTTCAAAAGGACTTCATTGGCTATTAATGTGTGCACCTTGTCTCAAACTGGACGATTTTTTTTACCACGGCATATATGTGCCATGTCATGAAATCATGCCAAGTTTCATGTTTTGTGGGTGAGTTTTCGATTTACTGGCATTTAAAAACCGAGATTCTCAATGTTTCAGGACGACGAGAAGTTTGTAATTCATTCCCATTCCTTAAATGAGACCTAAACATGCACCCAATGACACATGTACGATTTCCCACCCATTTTACTTCACTGGAGCATGTGCTTGTAGTTCAAATTTGAATTATGGACTACAATAAATGCCTAGAAAACTTAATTAATATATACAATGGCCAAACGAACCCTGAACAGTTTCAAATTTCTGCACGACACTCCTATTATTCTATGTTGCCTGTAGAAAACAAAGTTCAAGGCGAGAAGAGGCAGCGATTATCGTTTCGCCCACAAGAGGGGCATGTTTCCCTACCGGAACCACGAGGGTTGCGAGAAGCTTCAGTTTGTAAGAGGCTTGTAATATAGCTTTGCCCAAATTGGACAATTATATGTGCCATGTAGTGACATCATGCCAAGTTTCATGATTTCCTGGTGAGTTTTGGATTTACAGAGATTTAAAAACCGAGATTCGCAATGCTTGTGGCCAAGCCAGGACGGTGAGATGGTTGAATTCATTCCCATTCGTTCCATGGGACCTAAACATGCACCCCAAGGACACATGTATGTTTTTTCTAGCCATTTTGGTGCACTGGAGCATGTATTTGTAGTTCGGATTTGAATTATGGACATTAAATGCCTAGAAAACTCAATTAATGAATAAAAAGGTCAAACGAACCCTGAATAATTTCAAAGTTCAGCGCGAATCTCCCGTTGTTCCGTCTTGCGTGTAGAAGAAAATACAAGGCTAGAAGAGGGAGCGATTATCGTTTCGCCCACATGGGGCCACGTTTCCCTATTGAAACCACGAGGGTTCTTGCGACAGGCTCCGGTTTGTAAGAGGTTTGTAATAAAGCTTGCCCAAATTGGCAATGTTTTTACCATGACATATATGTGCCATGATGTGACACCGTGCCACCTTTGATGACTTTCTGGTGAGTTTTGGATTTATGGGTATTTAAAAACCGAGATTCCAAATGTTTGAGGACGAGCAAGGACGCCGGTACGGTTGTAATTCATTCCCATTCCTGACATGGGACCTAAACATGCACCCAAGGACACATGTATAATTTTTGTAGCCATTTTGGTGAACTGGAGCATGTATTTGTAGTTCAGATTTGAATTATGGACATTAAATGCCTAGGAAACTCAATTAGTGTAGAAAAAGGCCAAACAAACCCTGAATAAGTTTAAATTTCAGCACGGATATCCTATCGTTCCATGTTGCCGTAGAAGAAAATACAAGGTGAAAAGAGGCAGTGATTACGTTTCTTCCACAAGGGGAACACGTTTCCCTATCGGAACCACGAGGCTTCTTTGAGAGAAGTTCCGGTTTGTAAGAGGTTTGTAATAAAGCTTGGCCCAAATTGGACAATGTTTTTACCATGACATATATGTGCCATGACGTGACACCATGCCAACTTTCATGACTTTCTGGTGAGTTTAGGATTTATAGGGATTTAGAAAACCAAGATTCCAAATGTTTGAGGATGAGCCAGGACGCCGATACGGTTGTAATTCGTTCCCATTCCTAGCATGGGACCTAAACATGCACCCAAGGACACATGTATAATTTTTCTAGCCATTTTGGTGAAATGGAGCACGTATTTGTAGTTCAGATTTGAATTATGGACATTAAATGCCTAGGAAACTCAATTAGTGTATAAAAAGGCCAAATGAACACTGAATAAGTTTAAATTTCAGCACGGATATCCTGTCGTTCCATGTTGCCCGTAGAAGAAAATACAAGGAGAAAAGAGGCAGTGATTATCATTTCGCCCACAAGGGGGACACGTTTCCCTATCGGAACCACGAGGCTTCTTTGAGAGAAGCTCCGGTTTGTAAGAGGCTTGTAATAAAACTTGCGCCAAAATGGACGAAAAAAAGTCCTCGACATATATGTGCCATGTCGTGACACCATGCCAAGTTTCACGATTTTCAGGTGAGTTTTGGATTTATGGGAATTTAAAAACCGAGTTTCTTCTCACGAAATGTTTTCAAATAGCACACGGTTCACTCATGAAAGCTGTGTGCCTACCAAACCGTGGCCGATGCCCCCCTCCCCCCTGCTGCGTGCGCGATCTGAGTCATGCGTTCTTATTGGCCAGAACCCAAACCCCACGGAGCATACATCTGCACCGTTGGATGCTCCCAGATCGAACGATAATCCTCAGCCCTTTCGACAGCGCATGCAGTATATGGGTAAGCACTGTGTGCATGCATCGTGCTAGCTCATGCTTCCTTCTCTACTAAGTTTTCTATATTAATGTTGTTATATATCCAAACAGGCTATCATTTCCCGCCACTCCTCTCATCGGTTTCCCGCCTCTTCTCCCATCGTTTTCCCGCTACCGGTGTCTGTGCTCATTGAAGGCTATGCGGCGACACACCGGCCATGTAAATATCGCACACAGTTTCTAAAAGTACAAATGTGTGTGATAAGAGGGAGTAGGTCCCATAGGGTGACCAGCGTGAAACGCCTTAAAGGCAAGGAGGCAATTCCTATTAGCAAGGTGCGGCTTCCCATCCGCTAGTCTAGTCGAATAGAACGCAGAAGTTAAGCATGCTCGGGCTGGAGTAGCCCAAGGATGGGTGACCTCAAGCTTCATTTAAATGCTATGACACGGTCATTACAGAGATAAAGGATCTTTGTTTTGCTAATTTGTAGACTATGTTTTTATTGATTATTTTTTGCTCTAAAAAATTAAAGAATGATTGACTCTATAGTGACCTGTCATGGCGATTATATAAATCTTTTTCAGGTCGCATGCAGGGTATAGGGGGCAGGGTGTTCTGATCGAGCATGTCTCCCTTGTGCAGTTTATAGACGCTGCACATATCTGTGGGCTCCCCGAGGTATATATATTATCCTTTTACCGACAATGAGGGGGGCCCAAACAATCTATCCCTTTGGCCCAACAATGAGAAGGGTTTGAACATATGGTTTCCTATTGCTATGTGTGCCATGTTAGACCAAATAAAGTTTGAGCGCATGCGTTGGACAACCCCCCCCCCCCCCCCCCCCCGCCGCCGCTTTGAACTTGGGAAACCGACATCGTACGTATTGAACCATGCTTGGGGTCGGGTACGGTGTTCGGTTTGTAATGTAGTTGGTGGCCCATCGAAGTTGTGCATTCGGGATTTAAACACATCACACACCACCGTACCCATACATATTTTTGGGCCGCATGCAGTGTATACGGGGTCTTTTGATCGACCACGTCTCCCTTGTGCGGTTTTTTGTGATGGCACGCATATCTATGGGCTCCCAAAGTGTATATATATCATCCCTTTGACCGATAACGAGGGGTATGTGTTGGCCATGAATGGATTCCTCCCAGTTCGTGTTAGGGCGGGTCACCGTCACATGTCGGTCAACCAAAGATCGAGCTCATGCGTTGTCAGGATTCCCTCCCACATGCTCGGATTGCTGGGTTTGACCTAAATCGTACCCTGCGTATCTCGTCCTTAACTACCTGGCCTTCATGGTTGTTGTCTGTATCGAGAGGTAGGCACCACATCTAAATTGTACTTTATTCTATATTAAAAACACACATCACCCCTTCCAACGTACATCATTTTGGGCCGCATGCAAGAGGTGCTGGTTTTGTGGTCCCTCTCGTGCGATTTTTATGATGGTTCAATCTATTGGCCCAAGCGGTTTATCGACAACAACAACTGTTGTCGTTTGACCAAACGATAGATTCACTGGTCCGTCTTATGGTAGGTCATGGCAACATGCATGTATGACCAAAGTATCATTACGTGCATCTGCCCCGCTGACACGAAGTGGGAGGTGGTGGGTCAAGCGCCCTAGCTAGCTACGACATTATGTCATTATAGATATATCCAAGGGTGCTTTCGGGTTTGCGAGGCAGGTGCCACCAAAGTTGTGCATTGTGTATTTAAAGTTTTAAACATCACACCCAATATTCCTACATATATTTGGCCACTTCAAGGTGGTTCTTGACTTCTGGCCCCTCTCATCGATCTTCGACAACGCGCCCAACCATGGGCCCGCGCGGTCAATGTTGTGCATTGGAATTTTGAACATCACACACCACCCTTTTCACTCATATATATTTGGGCCACATGCTGGTGTGGTTGTCTTCTGACCCTCTCTAACTTTTTTTGCTGCAAAGACTCTGATGACGCTCGACGGACACGGGTATAATGTCTTAACCGTGTGCGCTGCAAGTGTGCTGTGAATCACCACGACCACGCAAGTGCGAGCAAAGGTGGAGGTACTGGCTCTACCGTGTGCGATGCAAGTGCGCTGTAAAATCACCACGACTGCGCAAGCGTGAGCAAAGGGTGGAGGTACTGGCTTAACAGTGTGCGATGCAAGTGCGATGTAAAATCACCACCTGCGCAAGCTAAAGGCGGGTAGTTTCTTTAGAAATTAGGACGAACCGTATGCGATAGACTAGCTAGCTAGAATTCTAAAAACAAACTACCCGCCTTGAGTGTTGCAAAAATCGGCGGTTCTGCCACTTTTCCTTATTATCATACACGCATATTCTTATTGGACCGTGCGCGATCTTGGGCACTCCCACCCCTCATCAATTCTTTTACCCACATTCTAGTAGCCGCCGTACATCAACTGTCGTCCACACTCGTCCAGCACCGATCTTATAGTAAAATTGCAGTAGCCGAGGCATTTGAACCGTCGCCCTCCCTCGTCCACCACCATCTCCACCCACCATTACTAAAAAATTTAGTAGTCGCGGCATATCCTCAAACACCACCGCCCCCCCTCCTCAGTCCCCCCACCTGGCCCCCTCCCCCCTCGAACCCTAGCTCGCCACCGCCAACCCCTGTCGGTATGCCCATTCCTCCTAGCTTAGATAATAAAGTTCAGGTTACCCAGCGATTCCCATACCGTCGCCCCACTCCCCTGAGTTTTTAGATGAGGCCTGCGGTGTCCCTCCCCGCCAGATCCACATCCCCTGCTCCAGAATGTCACAACCTAAGCTCGACCACGTATCCCGGGGAGCCCGACGAGCGTTCGGCCAAGAAGAGGTTTATCATGGCCTCTCCGGCGGACATTGGCGAGGTGGTCACCGTTCGCCCCGACCTGTCGATCCCGGAGCAACACGTCGCTGTGGAAGCCAGCGAAGACATTGACTACGTTGCCATGTCGAAGGCTTCATGTCAGCGGGCTAGTGTATTACTGTATCTCGGGAAAGCTGGCTACGACATCAAGCTCGTCGACAGCGACGGCTTCAGGCGGGCCATGTCACAGGTTAAGTGGTCCATCCCCAACCCCTCTGGTTCAACCGCCGTCGATCTCTTCGACGGCCCTGCCGCTGATCTCCTCCGCCAAGCGGTCAAGGATTTGCGATCCTTGTACGCCATCGAGCCCATTTTGTCATTTTTGAAGGACACGTTCTATGGCGGTGGCTTGGGATCCTCAATTGCCAAGTCAGATCTCATCGACCACGACCACGAGGAGGGCACCCACAAAGGTTCTTCCAGGGTGAAACAGCCCATCTGTGACATCAGAGAGCGCACCATGGGTCTGTGCTCTTCCAACTGGAAGGATCCCGTCTATGACATGTGAGGCAACATCCTATCAGCAAATCTTACATTTTCTACCTTACCAACCCATACCCTTTGTTGTAGTAGCATTTGACGTGCGGTGCTTTAACTGTGTCGTGTTTAATTATTTCAGTTATGCAAAAATGCATTGTTCAATAGGGCTATGTGATGTTTAAGTATGAATTGTCCACTTCAGTTTCACGAATGGCTATATTTGGTTGTTTATAGTGAGTAGATGCCTTGTTTATCTGTATTTGGTTGTTAGGTTGGTTGCAGTGAGCATTTTTCTAGTTATCGAGCAGATGCCTTGTTTATATGTATTTGGTTCTTAGGTTGGTTGCAGTGAGCATTTGTCCAGTTATCAAGCAGATACCTTGTTTATCTGTATTTGGTTGTTAGGTTGGTTGTAGTGAGCATTTGTCCAGTTTTCAAGCAGATGCCTTGTTTATCTGTATTTGCTTGTTAGGTTGGTTGCAGTGAGCATTTGTCCAGTTTTCAAGCATATGCCCTGTTTATCTGTATTTGCTTGTTAGGTTGGTTGTAGTGAGACTCTGTCCAGTTTTCAATGGCTATATTTGGTTGTTATACTGATCATTTATGCCTTGTTTATTTCAGTCATTCACAATGTGATGTTCATTATGTGGAAGCCGGAACTGTGCCGCTCGACTGCATCAATACCAATTTGAACAGCTATATTTGGTTCTAGTTATGCCTGGTGTAGTTAACACATGCCTTTTATTTCAGTTTTACACATTTATCCAGTGTGATGTTTAAGCATTACCTACGTTGTAATCATTTTCAACAATACTAGTTTGAATTGCAATATTTGATGGATGTTAAGCCTGTTGTCGGTAACATTGCCTTCCATTTTATATCTGCTTTAACAGCATGCTGAAACCAACACATTAAAGCTATCATTTGGAGATGATGTTGTTTACCTTTACTATATTTGTTTGATGTTAAGGTTGTTGTACTTATCATGCCTTTCCACTACTTATGTAGGACAACAACGGGAGTGGCCACCATTTTCCGCCAAGGTTAGTTTCATCCCTCGGCTTGTACTCCCCCCGTCGTTCCATAATGTAGTGCATATAGATCCAGGCATGGACACTTGTTAGCTTCTAATATTGACTTGTTGCTTGTAGGTACATATGCCCTTGGCAAGGATCCACGCATCGACCCTTTTTGCGTATGGGGCAATGAGATATTCATGAACATGCATCAAGTGAGTAAACTGATAAGGATTATGCTCTATCCAACATAACAGTGAGCTGTAGGATGGTAACTACAAACTCTGCAGCCTTCTCATTTTACTGCCCATAATGAGTTGTTAGACAACAATGTCTGAATCTTTTTCGTTCGTAGTGGTTCCCGAAGCAGTTCACTCAAGATTACCTCGCAAAGTACATGATTGGTGGACACGCAATGAAGGTTAAAGTATTTCATCCAGACTACAATGAGCATCGAGAAGTCGTAATGAAGACAGTGAAGGATGGACGGGCAGCCATCACAAGGGGTTGGCCTAGAGTCGTGCGCGCATTACGCATGGAGGAGGGCACAATATGGGCATTCCGATTCACCTTCTCCAGCAACCAGAATGTCTTTCGCCTCTCTCTTTACAGTCTTTAGTACAACTGTGGTCCATCATTCTTTACTTGGTGCTTCTGTAGTTCTTCAGTATATGTACCTGTGCATCGAATTATGCATTCATGGTTGAACCTATATTTGTAATAAACATGGTTGGATATGAAATAAGTGATTGCCTACTTTCAAATTCAAAACATGTGATTTTTAAATTAGGGATTACAGTGCACACGGTTTGCGAAAGCGAAACGTCTGCGATAGACGTGGAGATCAGACACGTTTATAGGATCCACTACGTGTGTGATCAATCTCCACTGCACACACGATCAACCAAGAAAAAACGTGTGCGATTAACAACAGCATCGCACATAGTTCTTTCTTATTAAATGTTTGCGAAAGTCACCTTATCACACACGCTGCGAAATTATGGACTGTTTGTGATGTTGTGCGCATCGCAAACGTTTGGTCATAGAAGAACGCTTGCGATAGGTCGATCATCCGACGCGGGTACGATGGATGAATCGTGTGGGATGTATTCAAGCTTCGCATACAGTTTTATAGCAACAACTGTGTGCGCTCTTACATCGAATCAGAAATAGTCTAGGAAAAGTAAATGTGTGTGATTGTCTACTTCCACAATCGTGAACTATTTGTGATGGGTCGCGCATCGTAAACGAAGCACCACAGAATACCGACTGCGATGGCAATGCGAGCAAAAACGAGTAGGGAGTACTGTATATGCATCGAGGCTCCCTATCCCCGACAGTTTTTGGGTCATGTGGGAAGGACCCCCCTATCGCAGTCACTCACTTGGCGACGATTCCGAACGCCGTCGCGGAAAGGGGTTAAAAACCATTTGTATAGCACCTCGCTGTACTAGTGTATCGACATCTAATTCACCGGTCTTACCTCGGTGAACCGAAGGGACTTTATTTATTCGGTAGGCGGCATAAGTCAATGGGGTAGAATGGATAGTTCGATCTCCTACATAGCGATTGTTCATAACTCTCTCGGGAATTCAAATTGAAGAACAATTTTTTTGCAAAGTGTCCTCTCCCGAAAGTATAACGTAACCCCGATAACTTCGACAAGAGGGGGGACGTCGGACATGCATGAGAGAGGCAGTCCGCAAAGTATCCTCTCTCGAAAGTATAACCCCCGATAACTTTGCATGATGTTTGTGACTAATCCACTGCTCATATATGCATATGATTCCTTGTTGTGATTAGCTAGGTCTATGTTTGCCACTAATCCATCTCTCATGGTTGTATATTGCCATGTTGTAATATTAGCAGAAACTATGGACAGAGACTTAGAAAAAGAAGAGTTGTTGGGGTATATAATCCGTGACGGAGGTGATATCATCTTATCATTTCTCAATGACACCGATGGTGAGTAAAGAAAGGATGACGGCTCCAGTGATCCAATGGAGGAGGAAGGAGATCATGACAGCTCCGGTGATCGAATGGAGGAGGAAGGAGATCATGACGGCTCCGGTGATCGAATGGAGAAGGGAGCCTTAACTGTTGCAAAGTCCGGCGAGGTATATATATATTAATTAAGCCTCTACTGACTAGATGCATTAATTGTTTTGTATGTACATATATTGACGCTTCTTTCATCTTTTAGCCCTCCGGATCGAGCCAAACTTCGGTAAGGAGACGAGGCCCGAAGAAAAGTTTGGGCCAGGATGAAAGGTTCACGATCGAAGAAGTCTCTCGAGATGGCCAACCGATTGCTCCCAAGCGGACCAAAGACAAATTTATACATTAGTGCGGAGTTATTGTTAGGGACAGTGTCCCGATCAGCATCCAAGAATGGAATAAGATGAAGGACCCTGAAGTTTCTTATGTCCACGGTAGAAAGAAAGATGATCTTTGGAACTCGCTGATGACTAATTTCAGCCTACCGCCAGAGGAGGATCCGAATAAGCCAGTTATTCTCCCAAAGGTCAAGGCGTTTGCTCTTAAGAAGATGGCAGAACTATTCAAGAACTGGAAGAAACTATTGAACAAAAAGTTTGTCGACAAAGACAAGATTCCACAATTCACCGGTCAATAGGAGAAAATAAAAGATCACTGGCCCGCATTTGTGGCCTACAAGAAATCGGAGAAGGCCAAGCAAAGGTCACAGATAAATAAGCAAAATGCTGCAAAGAAGAAGTATCACCATGTTATGGGGTCAGGTGGCTACAGCAAAGCCCGGCCTACGTGGGACAAAGCTAAGCAAGACCTGCTTGTTAAAGGGGTCCAACCAGCGACATTGCACTGGCCAGATTGGGCAAGGACTTGGTTCTTTGGGGTTGGGGGAACTTTGGACCCAGAATCAGGGAAGTGTGTTTTCATGAAAGCTAAACTTAAAACACTCATAAAAAATCTTGAGGAAGCAATCAAGGAAGAGCAGGAAGGGAGGTTCCATCCTGACAGAGAGAAGGACGAGCTGTCCAAGGCCCTCGGAAATCCTGAACACCCTGGATGAACACGAGGCACATGAAGCTCCGTTCCGTGGGTGCATGGGTTTCCCGACATCACTGGTTATAGAAGCCGAGAGAGAAAGAAGAAAGAGGAAGCAAGCAAAATGCAGAAGATCAATGAAAGATTAGCGAAACTAGAGGAACTTGAGAGCCAGCGAGCTACCGGCCAACCATCTCAGTGGCACGAAGATCCTTCATTTGACACTGCCCTGAAGCTAGCCCACCATCTCAGCAGAGAAGCAGCGTGGTTTCCACGAAGCTCGTTCAGCCTGATATCACGGCTCCTCGCTACCCCATGGATCGTATCACAAAGAATGAACATTGTGTGCTAATGGTGAAATTCCATAACCTGACCTTAAAGGTGGCGGTCGGCTATGTCTTACCTCCTCGAGCTGAGGAAACTTTCCACTGCCGTCCGATTCCAGCTGGGGTGGATGAAATAATGGACGGATTTGAGGGGCTGGAGCTTGAGTCACTACTAGGAAAAGGGCTATAGCTAATATGGACATTAATGGCGCACTAGCAGTGGCGCACCAGATACAGGTGCGCCATTAGTGTCCTCATTACTAATGGCGCACCACACACACGGTGCGCCATTACTACCAAAAAAAAGTTTTATTTTTTCCGAAACTATTAATGGCGCACCAAGGCACAGTGCGCCATTACTAGTTTTAACTAGTAATGGCGCACCACACACTCTGTGCGCCAGTACTAACAATTTTTTTTTACTTTTTTCTTCAAAACTAGTAATGGCGCACCAGGGTAAAGTGCGCCATTACTAGTTCAAACTAGTAATGGCGCACCACAACCACGGTGCGCCACTACTAACAATTATAATTTTTTTTTTGCAAAACTAGTAATGGCGCACCACGTAACAGGTGCGCCATTAGTAACCAGGGTTACTAATGGCGCATTATTAGGTGGTGCGCCATTGGTAACCTGAGAGCAGCTAGATATTTTGGACAGCCACCTACCACACTCACTTTCCCCACTTCATTCTCTCCACCTCCTCCTCCAAGCTTGTCTCGGCTGCCTCCTCCTCCTCACCTCATTTGCACCATAGATTCACCCAAATTAAGTGGTTAAATTACCTTTTTTTGATAGGTAAGTAAGGGGAAAGGTTTCTTTATGTTGTAGATCTACTTTTTTCTCCCTCCAACAACGTGCACATGCACTTTTTATGGCCTAGATCTACGTATGTTTGTGGTGTTGCATATGTTTGTGGTGTTGCATATGTTTGTGTTTGCAGGTACCGGTATTTGAAATGCGATAGTTGCCAATATTTTGCCGGAATGTTGATTCATTTCCGTTTCGGCGAGAATTTGGCACTATGCATTCTTTTTGGTCCTATTTTTAGGCAAAGTCATGCCAAATTTTTTCTTGGTTCTAAAATATCGTTTTGCTCTACCCCGCAGGCAACCATGGTCCGCACGATGACCGAAGGCATCGTGAATAGGTTTTTGAGCTCCGCGAAGGCTGAGATGCTTCAAAAGAACGAGACGGAGATAAGATGTCCGTGTCGAAGATGCAAGCTGAAGAGCCTTATTACGGACCCGGATTCCGGACAGGTGCGGGACCACCTGCTCTTGCGTGGTTTCATGGATGGCTATCGGTGGCAAGGTGATGAAGATGACTATGAAGTCGTCCATGGGGGCCGGGCAAGAAATGAGGAAGGGCAGCAAGACAACCGCGGCGGCGAGGGCGGGCGAGAAGATGAAGAATCTCCAGGACATGATCACGACGGAGATGCAGTACACAGTCATCATGTAGAAGATGCTGGACATGATGATGAGGAAGATCAAGACGAAGGGCATGATCATGAAGATGAAGATGCCGGAGCAGACGATGATGGACCATCGATGGGCTGGGTGCAGGACCCTCATATTCAAGAGCTGCTTCTCAAGCAGACGGATAACGCAAGAGCTGCCGCCCGAGAGAAAGCCAAGCTGGATCAACTGGAGATAGACGCGGTTACTCCATTGTATGAAGGATGCAGGCCCGAGGATACCCGCCTGAAAGTAACGCTCATGGCTCTGGAGATGAAGGTAAAACACAAAATGACCGACGCATGCTTCGACGAGAACATGTCATTCTGGCACGAACTTCTTCCCAAGGGGAACAAGTGCCCGACCAGTTTCGAGGAGGCGAAGAAAATCGTGTGTCCTCTGGATTTACCGCACGTGAAATACCATGTGTGCATGAATGATTGCATCATTTATCGGGACGAGCATGCGGAGTCTACCATATGTCCGGTGTGCAGCGTCACTCGATACAAGAAGAGGAAGAAAGCTCCTCGAAAAGTGGTGTGGTACTTTCCGATCACTCCTCGTCTGCAGCGGTATTTCGCGGACCCTAAGGCAGCAAAGCTCCTGCGTTGGCACGCGGATAGGGAGGAGAAGAAGCGAGAAGATGACGGAAATGATCCGGAGATAAATAAAAAAGACAAGATGCTGAGTCACCCTAAGGATGCGAGCCAGTGGCAAGCGTTGAATTTTGAACACCCATAATTTGGGAACGATCCAAGGAACATCATGCTGGGCGCGAGCACCGATGGAGTCAATCCGTTTGGCAGCCAGAGAAGCACACATAGCACCTGGCCTGTGTTTGTGTGGATGTACAACCTTCCCCCTGGAAGTGCATGAAGAGGAAGTACATTCACATGAGTATGCTAATTGAAGGGCCGAAACAACCAGGGAACGACATCAATCTGTATCTGGGGCTGCTGAAAGAGAAGCTAGACACGCTGTGGAAAACGCCAGCCAATACGTGGTACGCCGCAGAGAAAGAATATTTCCCTATGAGAGCCGCACTGCTCACGACGGTGCAAGACTATCTCGGTTACGGATATGTCGCGGGGCAGGTGGTCCACGGATTTCGTGCATGCGTCAGGTGCATGGATGACACAACGTATCGCCAGCTAGATAGAGATCCCGGGTCTTCGAAAACCGTGTTCATGGGACATCGAGGGTGGCTTCGCGACGATGACTCATGGAGAAAACGCAAGGATCTGTTCGATGGTGAAACCGAACCCCGAAGATGCCCGCGTACGAGGAGCGGCGAGGAAATAGACGAGCTGTTGAAAAATTGGAAAGAGTGCCCACCGCCGGGAAAGAAGCGAAAGGCGCCAGAGCCGCTGCTGAAGGTATGGAAAACGAGGTCGGTTTTCTGGGACTTGCCGTACTGGAAGATCCTCCGTGTGCCTCACAGCCTTGATGTCATGCATATAACGAAGAACATGTGCAAGAGTCTGCTTGGTACCCTGCTCAACATGCCAGAGAGGACCAAAGATGGGCCGAAAGCAAGGGCGGACTTGAAATCAATGGGCATTAGGGAGGAGCTTCACGCTAATGATGATGATGATGATGATGATGAGGCGAAGGACACGGAAAGTCGTCGCAAAGGCAAAAAGGCCAAGAAGATCGGAAATGACTGCCCTCCCGCGTGCTACACTCTAAGTCAGGAGGAGATCGAGCAGTTTTTCACCTGCCTAGTAGGAGTAAAACTTCCTTACGGTTACGCGGGGAAGATAAGCAGATACCTAGACTCAGCGAAGCAGAAGTTCAGCGGGATGAAGTCTCACGACTGTCACGTGCTGATGACGTAGATACTTCCAGTTGCAATCCATGAGATCATGGACGTGCACGTCCGTGAAACGCTATTTGGCCTATGCAACTTTTTCGACGTCATCTCTTGGAAGTCGGTTGGCATGAGGCAACTCAGAAGGCTACAGGAAGAGATCGTGGTGATACTATGCGAGCTTGAGATGTACTTCCCGCCCGCATTCTTCGATGTTATGGTGCATCTGCTGGTCCATATCGTGGAGGATATCATCCAACTCGGGCCGACGTTCCTGCACAGCATGATGCCGTTCGAAAGGATGAATGGTGTCATCAAAGGATACATTCGCAACATGTCACGTCCAGAGGGAAGCATAGCCAGGGGCTTTCTGACCGAAGAGTGCATCTCCTACTGCACGAATTATCTAGGCATCGAGAACCCAGTTGGTCTGCCCGTCAACAGGCACCTCGGCAGGCTCGCTGGATGGGGTCACCGCGATGGTCGCCGCGAAATGCATGTCGACTTCGAGGGTCGACTCGCCGACTTTGAAAGAGCAAACCTAGTCGCGCTACAACACATAGACGTGGTTGATCCTTGGGTGGTAGAGCACAAAACCTTTATTGAGAAGACGTACAATGACCGAGGCCAACAGAGGACAGACAGAGATATAATCAAAGAGCACAACTCATGTTTCACGCGTTGGTTCAAGGAGAAGCTTCTGTCGTACCCTTTACATGAGGATTCTTCCGCGGAAGAAAAACTCATATTCGCCTTGTCACAGGGCGCCGAGCACAACCTGATGACCTATGAGGCGTACTATATCAACGGCTACACATTCTACACCGAGGACAAGGACATGAAGAGCGATGGTTATCAGAACTCTGGGGTAACGATGGAATCCTACACCGGTAACGACAAGGACAGATACTACGGAAGGATCGAGGAGATCTGGGAGCTGAGCTACGCTGGAGAGAAGGTCCCGATGTTCCGTGTCAGATGGGCCAAGAGCGTCCTAAAAGAAGACCGGTATTTCACCACCATGGTTATACCCGAAGCCAAATCCAAGACCGCGGGCGCAAACGTCACCGCGAAAAATGAGCCATGGGTACTGGCTTCCCAAGTGGACCAATGCTTCTTCATTACCGACCCGTCAAAGCCCAGTCGTGTTGTCGTGAGGAGAGGCAAAAGGAAGATCATCGGAATGGATGGAGTCGCCAATGAGCAAGACTTCGACAAGTACGGCGACCCGAAGATGGAACATGACGACGACGATGAAGTGCCATACACCACAAGAAGAAGCAGGACCACCCTACCTAAAGGACGTCCGTTCAACAGAAGAACTCCATTTGCGAAAAAGAAGGGCAAGAAGATTGTGAAAAGATAGCTAGCTAAGATCGATTGTATTTAAATCGTAGTCTTCATTTCTCGATTGTATTTCAACATTTTGAAATGATATTTCTTTTGTTCTAGTCCTCATGAATATTTATTTATGTTTATTATGGTATTGAATTTCTAACTCACAAAAAGTATTGAATTTGTTAATATTTTTTGAACTCATGAATATTTTTAAATTTCATGGGCACTTTTTGAATTCATGAATATTTTTTCAAATTTGATGATATTTTTTCATATTCATAAATGTTTTACCAATTCCCAAATGAATGCAACTAAAAATCCAAAAAAAATATTGATGATATTTTTAAATAACTAATTTGATGATATTTTTTCATATTCATAAATATTTTGAAATAACAAATTTGATGATATTTTTTCACATTCATAAATGTTTTCAAATTTGATTGTCATTTTCTAAAAAATTATTAGATGCAACTAAAAATTAAAAAAAAAGTTACTAATGGCGCACCAGGAGAAGGTGCGCCATTGCTATCAATGTACTTATGGCGCACCCGTAGGAGGTGCGCCATTGGTATACCAATTTTTATGATATTTTTTCAAATATTTTCAAATAACAAATTTGATGATATTTTCAAATAACAAATTTGATGATATTTTTTCATATTCATAAATATTTTCAAATAACAAATTTGATGATATTTTTTCACATTCATAAATGTTTTCAAATTTGATCGTCATTTTCTAAAAAATTATTAGACGCAACTAAAAATAATTAAAAAAAAGTTACTTATGGCGCACCCATCGGTGGTGGCCATTGCTATGGATGTACATTATGGCGCACCTGGGAGGTGCGCATTGCTATCCTTCCCCCTCTATCCCTTTCCCCCTCTCCCCCCGCGCAGAGATCCCCCTCCATCTCGATCCCCCTCGCCAGATCCCTCGCCGCCGACGACCCCCGGCACCCTCCCCCGCTCCACCGCCGCCGCCGACCCCCCGCACCCTCCCCCGCTCAAACCTAGGTTAGGCTAGGTCGCGTCGCGCCCCAACCCCATTCGCCGTAGCCGCCCCACCCCACCCCACCGGCAGCTGCACCTCGTTCCGCCGCCGTGACGAGGAAGTCGTAGCCCGGAGGTGGAGACTTCGGCGGGGCTACTCGCAGTCCATCGACGGCTGACAACGAACGCCCGCTCTGTCTCTCATCTCCCTCGACGGCCGACGCGACGCCATGAGGCCGGCCCATGACCACGACCACGACCGGCGTCCTCCTCCTTCTACAGTCTGCATCTCCGACGCGACGCCAACCACCGCCTCGTCAACGAATGTAAATGCTCCCTCCCTCCCTCCCTCTTCTACTCCTCTCCTCTATTTCGAATGTTACTGCTGCCTAAAAAGACTGTATTTTGAATTTCTGATTGATTCGCATGGATTATCAACTGTCCTCTCCTCCACTAGTTACCTTACTCCCTAGGTAGTACTGATTCAGTTACCCAGATGCTAAGTGTATAGTTATCACCATGAAATCAATCTAGTTACCTACCCTGCTCTCCAGATTACTGAATTTTTTGAATTTTCTGGAGTGTGTGCATTGGGGTGCTCCGGGGAGAGAGGATTCATGGCCATCCTATCTAGTTGCTGGGTGGAAAACTTGTTAGGTTCACAGTATTCATATACTTGAAGAGTAGTTGAAGTAGATGCACTGAATTTCATGGCCATCCTATCTAGTTGCTGGTTGGAAATTTACTGAATTTTATTTGCAGTAGATGCACTGAATTTCACAGAAGAGTAGTTGCACTTCTGAACTGCTATGAGTACAAGTACTCTTCTCATTGGAGTATGAAAGTTGTCAGCAGTTGCTTATGCTAGAGAAGTACTCCTGAACATTTAGCTGTACTCCAGTGAGTACTCCATGGAGTTACTTACTCCAATAGCATAATTAAGTGAAGTTGATTCACTTACTCTAGTAGCTTAATTAAGTTGCAGTAGTGCTTGTAAGTTTGCAAGTTTTGTGTACTGTACTGCTTGCATCAGTACTTTTGTGTAATCTGACTGTAGTGCTTGTATAGTTTCAGTAGTTTTTCTTCAATTAATTTGTTTGGTTGTATTAGTTTAGTGTAGGACAACAATAGTGTAGCACTTGCTGCTGCTGTTAAGTTTCAGTTAATTAACTGAAACTTTTTCAGTTACAGTATACTCTTCCTGCATCTGTTTTCTCTCTTCTTGCAGTAGAGGATAAGAGGAGAGAACAAGGAAACACCAGACTTTCCAGTTAGTGCTTTCTCAAACTTCTGCAATTTGCACTTCTTGAACTACTGCTGTTTTATTATTTTAAAACAGACCAATATACCAGTTGGTGCTGGCCTTATATGAAGAGTATTCGTATATGCTTGGAACTAAACAGAATTATACAATGAACTTCTGCAGGCTGATCTGAGTTGGACCATCCTCTGCAGCCAACTTCTCTTCGGCAAGAGGAAGAAAGGAGAATCAGGGTAGTGTTTCATGGCTAGAAGATATATTGTTGTACAACAATTTGTTACAAATTGCATTTATTTACAAATAAAATGAAATGAACTGTGTTTTTACAATGATGTACAGTTTACAGCAGGTTAGTGGATTGGTCAGCGGATATGAAAGTCAGTGGATTCCGAGCAGCCAGATCAAAGGTAACTGAAGAAAACACCATTGCTCTGTTATGCTTGTGATGGCCTGAATGATGGTACTTGTGATGGTCTGATAGTTGTAGACATGTTCTATTGATACTTGTGATGGTCTGATAGTTGTAGACATTGAGAAAGACTTGTAAAGATGATGATCATCTTTTACAGAAAACAATTTCTGTAAACACGTCAGTAACTTTGCTAGTTTGCTGGGTTTTGTCTCCGACCATCGTGTCGTGATGATTTTGCAGGTACCCCGAGAGGCCCTTGACTTTGCCGGAATGTCAATTAACTTCCGTTCCGGCAAATTCGGGTACTCCATATGTCCTATTTTCAGCAAAGGTCATGCTGAAATTTTCCGTGAATTTTAGCATGACTTTGCTAAAAATAGGACATATGGGGTACTTGAGACTAATGCATGGGTCGGGGTATCTTAGTACTTAATTAAGTAGGATCAACTGCCCCTTTATTCTTGCTGCATTAAACACATATGCTGAATTCATGTGTGGACAGACGAAACCATGAGTCGTTTATAGTTCAGGAAAAGAATGTTATCATTATTGTTTGGGGGGTTGAAATAATCTATTTGTTGCACTTTGTGCACTTTCTAGTTGAAAACTGTTAAATGGAGATACTAGATTAGCTTTTTGAGGTATCCCATTAAATATTATTCATTATTGCCCGCTCTTAAATTTTTTTGCACAACTAATATGCAACTGCCATAGGTGGCAATAGAGCCAAGTGATTAGGCCCAACTTAGAATTCTCCTTCCCTTTTCTTGATAGGGTATATTATTAGAAGATACCCATATATATCAGTCAACCTAGGGTGCCTCGGCATCGATAAACCCTAAATGATGAAAACTTAACCTAGCATTTAGGGTGCCTCAGCGTCAACAAACCCTAAATGATAAAACCTTGGCTTTTAGGGTGCCTCGGTGTCGATAAAAACCTAAATGATGAAAGCTTAGGCTTTTAGGGTGCCTCGGCGTCGACAAACCCTAAATGATAAAAGCTTAGCTTTTAGGATGCCTCGGTGTTGACAAACCCTAAATGATAAAAGCTTAGCTTTTAGGATGCCTCGGTGATGACAATAACAAACTTTTTGACCAAACTTTTTTCCTATTTAGAGCGAAACATGGCCCACAACAATGAGGCCGGCGGTTCGGGCAAGGCATTCTGGGAGCTGTCCCAGGAGATGGAGGAAGAACCTCACCGCTATGAGGACGCCGCGGAAGACACCGATCCTGACTACACAACCCCTAGTGGCGTCGGGGATGACACCACTGATGGTGCCGCCGAGGATGCCACCACTGATGATGGCAGCGCACGCACAGATGGCAGCCAACCGAAGAGGCAACGGAAGGACCGGCGCCTGAACGTGCTCGGCACCGTCAAGGAGGAATTTACTGAAGTGTCCTCCGAGGGGCATCCAACGGCGCCCAAAGAATTAGTCAAGGGGTACGCGGGACAGCTCGGGTGCATTCTCCGGAGCACCGTCTCGATCAACACCGAGAACCTAAGGCATCGTGACCGAGGGAATTTGCGCAACCTCCTCTTCACGAAGCTGCACGAACGATACAAGTTCCCCGGTGACTTCGCAAACACACGCCTCTCAGGGAATAAAGTGAACAGTGCCGCCCTCACGAAGATGAGCACGGCCCTGGCTACTTGGAGAGGCGCGGTGAAGAGAATGATTGACAAAGGTGATAGTTATGAGAAGATCAAGGAGAAAAATCCTTTGATCAGCGAAGCTGACTACCTGGAGTTCAAGATCAAGTGCGAGAGCACCGCATCCGAGGAATCAAGTCGGTGGGGGAAAGATATGCGGGACTTGAACTTAGGACAGCACACACTCGGTCCCGGCGGTTACAGAGTGGCGGAACCTATATGGGACAAGGAGGATGCGGAGCGTGCCGAGCAAGGCCTACCGCCCCGCTTCGATAAATACCGTGACAAGCAGACCAGGAACTATGTCAGGGTATGATCGTCCTGCGGTTTGATGACATCTTCGCTATGTTTAACCTTCATCCGCTGCACTACACCTTCGTTCGGCTATTTTCGCTGAGTATGGAGATGCGAATCATTAGAGACAAGACCCCGGACATCGTGATAGTCGACCCCTTCTACATGCGTGCCAAGATCTTGGGCAGCGCTGGGGACCGGCAAGTCGCGAGTTCATACCTCGAAGGCGTCATTCTGGCAACCCAGATAAGGATAACTTCCTCGTGCCTTACTTTCCCGAGTAAGTCATCCCCTCACCGCCCCGTAACATATGGTTTCTTAGATTTCGATCGTTCTTTTTTTTCTAACATTCCGTGTTTTGTGCAGTGACACACATTGCACACTCATCCTCTTAAGCCCGAAATATTCCACGGCCACGTATTTCGACTCGGACCGTCAGTCGAAGAAAGACTACACAAATATCAAGAAAGTTCTTGATGATGTTCTCCCCGGCTACGCCAGATCTGGAGGCACCTTCAGTAGGCTAATTCGTAGGTACGGCAAGCACGTGTTCACCCACAATACGACGTTCCCCTGCGTCAAGCAGCCGCCTGGCGGTCAGAAGGATGCCTACTACGCCCTCCATCACATGCGAGCGATCGTACGGGACCATAATCACCTTCTGCTACCAAATAATCTCAAAGATTGGGCCGCACGCTTGTCGGCAATCCAGGACGCGGACATCAGACAAGAATTCTTTCGCATCCAGTCGGAGTTTGCGGAAATCATCCATCAAGATGTCCCTCGTACCTCAGGGCAGTTCTACCTCAGATATCAACCGTCCAACAGTGAGATAGAAACAACGCTACAAATGCAGGCTGACAACGCCCGTGATTTCATGACCATCACGACAGACGGCGGCTTCATCCACGCTCCGATCCCTGAGTCGAGTCGAAAGTAGTGATGCTATGTAGTTTGGAAATATCGATTAGCTCATGTTGTAATTAAACTTTAATGAACTTGTATGTCTCTTTGGTTTGGACAGTCGTTCAACTTATATGTAATCGATGCTATTTATTAGTAGGACCATGAATCGTGCTATTAATGTCTTGCTTTTCTCTTCTGATCCTTTTGTTGCATACTTATATATTGCTTATGTATTGTCTGTGAATTACTACTAACGTTTTGTTTGTCTAGTGCATAGAGATGCCGTCGTATGTCGTGTACAAGGGTAAGGTTCCCGGAGTCTACGACGACTGGGAGGAGTGTCGGAGACAGGTTCACCGTTTCAGCGGTAACAGTTACAAAGGGTACACCACTAGGGCGGAGGCGGAAGCTAAATACGCGCGCTATCTAGCGGGAGAGAGGAGGGAGCGGAGGAGGAACCGGATGAAGACCAGTTTCATCGCGATGATGCTAATCGTGATGACCGCAGCTCTCTTCTATGTGATGGTAGTTTAGATGATCGATATCGACTTGTAATGTGAAGACAAACTCGCTACTCATGGTCTCGAGACTTGTAAATGTTCTAACTTTGTTCGGTCTTTTGAATTCGGAGACTAATATGATGAATTGTATTCGGAGACTAATCTTCTATTATATTCGATAAATCTGCTGTTTATATGTTGTGTTGTCTATATTCTGTGCAGTAATATATGTTGTAACCTGTGCAAATATCAAAAAAGAAAAGAAAAAATTCCTAATATTCATACTAGTGGCGCACCACACTGCACTTTAGTGGCGCACTGCAATAAACACACTAGTGGCGCATTATCTAGAAGTGCGCCATTAGTAACCCAGAGCACAAGGTAAATATGGCCCCCTGGGAGGCATAGTAATGGCGCACCGTTTGACATACTAATGGCGCACTCCCTGGTGCGCCACTATTCTCTGGTATACTAATGGCGCACCAGGGGTGCGCCATTAGTATTAGTTACTAGTGGCATGATGATAGTGGCGCACCTGTAGTGCGCCATTAATGGCCAAAACAGGTGCGCCACTAATTAGCCTTTTCCTAGTAGTGAGTACCCTATAGGTGAAGGGGAGATTCTTCTAGAAAATGCCTTAAGGGCTACCTGTCTATGGAGAAAGGAGAACATCTTGCTTCTAAACTGGACGCCGCCTCAGCAGACTCAGCCGGATCCTCAGCAGACTCCTCACCGTCCAGCTTTGCTATCTCCACTGCCTGAGTCGTCTCCGGCGCGTCAGCCGTCTCCGCCGCCTCAGCGAACTCTAACGGAGCAGGCCCCTTAGCAGAATCCTCCTCCGCCTCAGCTGTCTCCGGTGCGTCAGCCGTCTCCGCCGCCTCAGTTGTCTCCGGCGCATCAGCGGGCTCCGACGCGTCAGCGGACTCCGCCGGCTCAGCAACGGCGGAAGAGAGGCGTCGCCGCTCCAGCGGCTAGCAGTACAACAGGCAAGAAATTCAGAGCTGGTCCAAGCCTCAGGGCTCCTCCAAAGTTACCATATGAGAGGACTGATGAGGAAAACAAGGACATCATGGCTGCCAAAGTGCAAGCCCATTTTGAACAGAAACCTCCACATCCGAAGGAAATAATAGATCCGGTGAAAGCAAAGCGCTCTCTAGATGCCCTTAAGCGACCACCACCGCCTCCGCTGCAATCACACTATGACCGCTGTGTTGGAAAGACATATGATGAAGCCCGGCGGTGGGGAAGTACTACCAGTGCTGCAAGACGAAGTGGGAAAACAGTTCCCCAGCTCGGCGAACAGGAGAAGCAATCGTGCCCCCCCCCCTCAAGGTGTCTAGCGATATCGCTAATCATCCGGGGCTAGCACCCGGTACCACTCTTGGTGATTACGTGGGCGATGATGTACAGTTTGAAATTTCTGAGGTAGTTGCGCCCTTTAGTTACGAGCACGGGAAGCCTCTCGTCAAACCTGATCAGCTCCCGCATCTAACAACGATGATGCTAAGATTGCATGACTGGTACTTGGAAACCTGCAGCAAGGATGGGACCGACAGTATGTTGCTAGGAATTAAAGATGAGCATGACTTAATTAGAGTCGACCTGATGTACGGTCAATTTGTGAAATTATTTCAGTTATTCAATCAAGACGCCATCAACAAAACTCTCATGACTTGCTACTGTCTGTAAGTATTATTTTTTTAATTAAGTCTCTAGCTCAGCTCGTTCATTGCATGTATATATAACTATCCTCACTATATTATGCAGATTGAAGATCGTCGAATGCAAAAAATGACAAATCTATGACATTGGGTTCATTAACCCAAATACCGTTAATGAATGGGCGGTACAAAACAAAGCCAAAGATACTGAGGAGAACTTGCTAAACGCGTTCCTTCGACATCAAAACAAAAGGAAAATACTCTTTCCTTACAACTTCAAGTGAGTGTTACTGTCTTGTGCATATTCTGTTTCGCTTACCCGAGGTTAAGTACTGTAATTGATGAGTTATGCGTGCGCAGGTTCCACTTTATTCTGCTATGCATTAAGCTTGATGGGGGAGTAGTAACTCTCTTAGACTCGAGACGTAAAGATCCTAACGTGTGGTGGCACATGAGTGAAATGCTCCAGAAGTAAGTTCAATCATTATCGCACCATATCGGCAACTTTCGTTCATTTCCTGATATCAAGTGATCATTTTCTTTGCCGGGCAAGGTTTGGAAAAAGTTCACCAGAATGGTTCCAGGTCTGAAGAATGAGCTGGGATTTACACACCCCAAAGTAAGTAGTACTAGCTAGTTCCGCGCATCTCTCATTGATTCTAATTTCATTAATACCATTATCATGCTTGATTATCATTTTGATTGAACTCTATTCTCGTAAAGTGCTTGTGGCAGGCACCAGGGAATAATTTATGTGGATACTACGTTTGCGAGTTCATGCGCCACTCGACCTCTGAGCGGGGCTTCTCTGACCAACAATTTGAAGTACGTAAACAATATTCGCAATTTATTTTATTACCATCAATTGTGTTGAGTTTCATTCATATATATGTATTGACCCCCTTCTTTCAATTAGATGCGGGAGTTGCGGAATCAACTCCTACCACATGATCGCATACGAGCAATTCAAGAGGAATTGGCGGGATTCTTTGTTGACCACGTCATACCTGAAAAGGGAGAATACCATATGGAATTGCAAATGGATTTTGATAGATGATGTCAGGGATCATAAGAGATGTTATATTGTATATATGTAGTAGCGTCGGATAGATATACGAAAACTTGTTGTTCGACCAAGCACGGAGAAAGAGAGGTCACTTCTCTCTATATATGTTCATGACGATCTTGTGTAATGGTTCCTTCATTGCTATATGTAGTAGCTAGCGTCGAGTTGAATGGAAAATATTAAATAAAAATGAAACCCTAAATGTAAACGAATTGAAGGGTAAACAGAAAAATAAAAGGGGCAAACACAATAAAAAAAACCCCTAAACCCCTCCTTTCAAAAAAAAAAGCCCCAGCGCCTGGCAGCTGCTGACGCGTGGCTGTCTTTTAGTCCCGGTCGATGTTACCAACCGGGACTAAAGGTCCTCCTGCCTGGGCGCCCCACAGCGGCCACGTGGGGCTCCTTTAGTCCCGGTTCGTAAGCCAACCGGGACTAAAAGTGGAGGGCATTAGTCCTGATCGTTTTGTCCCGGTTGCAGAACTGGGACTAAAGGCCCTCTGGAACCGGGACTGATGCCCTGTTTTCTACTAGTGCCGGTCAGATCTGATCCGGCCGGTGCAGCCTGCTTCATGCGCAGCGGCGGTGATCGGTGGCGGTCCCCTGCACACGATGTTGGATGGAGGGTCCTCGAGCAAATCTGGGTGAAAACCCTACTCTTGGCACATTGCCAAGGTCGGCGATGGCGGCGGTTTTCTGCGTCGTCCCCTTCTTGAAGGCATCGTCGCGGAGAAGCTCTAGACCCCTATCCGCTACCTCTAGGGGAAACCCTAGATCAGTCGATCGGATGGCGGGCGCTCACGTGTCGTACCCCTATTAAGGGCGTCATTCTTGGAGGTGTGCATAGGCTCGAGGGACCAGTTGACAGCATCTGCAGTGGAGCGGCGTTCACAGTGACGCATCGATGTCGTGGAGTCTCGGCGGCGAGGCGCAGCAAAGTCTCAACGACGGATGCGTGATGATGGACGCGCGTAGGGAGGAGGCGTTGTCTGGCGCCATGGGGGCGTCGACAGCAGGCCTGGCAAGGTCGATGTATCAGTACCTGCTCTAAAGATGAATTGATGTTAAACGGTGGCGACGACCTTTGAGTGCGTTGGACCGGTTTGTGCCCCAGACCCGGTATGTGGCTTGGTCGGGGCCTCCGGCTTTAGATGTTAGGCTAGGTGAGAAGTCTGGGTATTCGGCTCACACTTTCTGCACCCCTTCATCAATGGATAGGAGTAGCGACAGATGCTGCCAAGATGGTGGCTTTAGACGTATTGATGTATTACTTTGTAAGGTCTTTGTGAATAATTAATAAAGTGGCTACATGCATCTCCGAGATGCAGAGGCCGGGGGGTCATCCTCCTTTTCTAAAAAAAATGACACTACCCACTATGAAAGAAGTAATATAAACTAGTAACACTAGCAAAAAGGCCCGTGCATTGCAACGGGAGAAAAAAATACCACACGTTCTTAATTTACAAAAAAAGGTCTGTAATCTGAGAATTTGTAGCTACCGCCCAAATAAAGATGATTTGAACCTATAAAAGCGCAGTTTAAGATTCTACAGGTGCTCTATTTCAACACGGCTTGCATGTAAATTTAATCCGTACAAAGAAACGGGCAAGTGATCATGCATTTATTCATGTCATGTTCGGAATGGGGTGTTGTTACGGGCGAGTAAAGAAAAACGACAAAAACAAACGATGATACATTAAAACACTACGGAGACATGTGTGCATCAATGGCAGTTTTCAGTTTAAGAATCACCAACTTGGGGTAACTCTTGAACACTTTTTTTCACATGCATATTTCTTAAATACATGAAGAGTTGTTAAAAAGGTTGTTAAAAAAGATACAAGATATTTTAATCATAAAAAGAGATATTTTTTTTGTCTGAAAAGGAACATTTCTGTATGGTCTCCTGTGGACGCAAGTACTTGCGCCCCTATTTCATCACTATTTCTTGCCATACATGTCATAGGTATTGGCCCCTGTTTCATCACTATTTATATCTTATCAAACTTGTGCTTTTATTTTATTTTTGTCATGCAAGCCTTCTTTTTACTTTTTTTCATGCATGCCCTCTCTTTTTTTCTTCTTATATATAGGAGAATGGCGCAACATCTCATCTTTATCGGATCTCCTCTGCATTTTCTCTTTTATTTCTTTTATAGCGAACATCTCATCTTTATTGGGTCCTTATTTTATTTCTTGTCATGCATGTCCTTATTTATTGGGTGTCTACCGATATGAAAAAAAGACGAATAATACATTGTTGATTAACATTGCAGACTAGATAGTATTTAAAAAAATAATAACAGGTAAAATAATATGATATTCAGATTCTACATATTTTTCTAATTAAATTCCATATATAACATGTTAAATTTGGAGTTACGGTTTAGAAGATATGAGTATTTAAAAAAATCATTTGATATGTACTGCGGGTTTAATGTGAAAAATATTAGGGGGTTTTCTATAAAATACCATAACGGACTAAGAATACCTATTTCTTTTATTAGTAGGTATAGATATATATATGCATATTACTAGTCTAAGTTACTCTTCACTATGACAAGCCTTATGTCATTCATACTTGGGCTACTCTCCTGTTTGTTGTTGGTTATGTTCGGTGCTTGTTGCTACTTTGCCTAGTGGCTTTATTTATAAAGTCAGGCGTATGCCTTTTATCTAAAAAAAGCGCAGGAATTTCTACATGATGTTGGACCTTAGCGCTTAGTCTCAAAGCATTGCGTATGTCGTGGACCTCACACGCACAGACACATCCCCAATCAGACCACTCCACCCACGCATCTCCTAGCTAATTAGTATTTTAAGGCTATCAGTTTGCTGGGAAGCCACTACTAGCCTAGTATATTACAGTATATAATAGTACTACGACTACTACTACTAGGTGCTCTTAAGCAACCTCCTCCAGTAATTCCCCCTTCTACGAAGTAGTCAGGCACCAGATCTGGACTCTCTCATGCATTCGATCGGGTAGCGACTTCGTTTGGTAACGTCCCAGCAACATGTTCTTCTTAATTTCGTACTTTCTTGTCATTGATCAACATCATGTGCTTCCTTCAGCTGCAAATGGATTTTCAAGATAATGCTACCCTTATGGAGCTTCCTGATTCTGCATCAGTTGGCCCCATCGGCCCTCTCCTGCGCCAACTAGATGATGCTGCTGCTGCTACAAGTTCAACCATCGAGCCCGGGATTGCCCACATCTCGAAACTCAAGGAAAAACTTGAGAAATTAGAGGACCCCCTGAAAGGTCTGTACAAGGCCGAAGATCCTAGCCATACGGGTAGGTGGTGGATGAAGGAGGTCCGGGAACTTTGCCATGAAATCAAGGACCACTGCGACGAGCCTGGCCGTTTGCAGACTGCAAGTGATTTCACAGGATTTATAGCTCGTGTGCAAGATCTTACTGAAAGAAGAATAAATGGTTTCAACCAAGTCGCCATGCCGAATGTCACCCTGCATCTGCCCGTGCCGGATGCACCCTTCGAAGATCTGGATAACCTGCTGGCTGTCGATGACAAGACCGCGAAGACTCTCAGGGTGGTAACTTTATTTGGTTTTGCAGGTGCTCAAAATACGAAAGCTTCCAGAGACTTATATGACAGATATGGAGGGAGATTCCAGTGCCAGGCTTTTGTTCGGGTGTCCCGAAACCCGGACATGAGGAGCTTGCTCACCAGCATCCACTCACAAATTAAGGCACCACCAGATGATGGCTTTTCTGATGTGAATGATCTTATTCTCAGTATCAAGAACCATCTGCAGAACAAAAGGTATCTTCTTCCCCGTCAAATAGTTGGAAGAACAATATATATAGCGTTTCTATGTTTCTTCTTATATGAACCATAAGCATAGTTTTAAATAGCGGTTATGCCTCTTAGCGATCGACCTATTCAAAACGCTAAAACGTGCTATAGCATGCTATTTAAAATGTTTATTTATTTGTTTAGACCAGAGTCACTTGATGTAGTACCTGTTGCAAACACAATAGCGTAATATAGCATGCTATTTAGAGCATTTATAGCCGAACTCCTTATTTTCTCCCTAAACGTCCACAACATCCACTCGGTCAGTGCCTAGTCGAAAAAAAAATTTGACACAGCCGAACTGACTGGCACCCCTCAAACCGTGACCAGATCTAGGGGCAATATGAGGATGCCCGGTCAGGCCAGGTCACACAAGGGCACCCACTCCACGTCCTAGCCCTGCCACACGGTCCACCCTGCAGCCACCCAGTTCTCCCTCTCTCTCATCTCTGTTGATCGGAAGAGGCAACGGTGCGAGCAGAGCAGGCAGTGCCTCGCGGCGGTGACGACTGGGCAGACGAGGCGGCTGAAAACAGCGGGGAGGCGACTGACGACCTCACGCATCCCATGCCACGCTGGCTGGCCTCGCGTCCGTGGCCAAAGCCGGAGAGGAGCTTCAACTTCCTATGTCCACCGCCCCCGCACCAGCCCTCCGCTGGCGCCCTCGAGCGTGATCTGGACAGCCGCGGTGCGCCTGCTAGTTAGCTACCTAACTGCCGCTCGTGTCGGTGCAGCCTTGCGGGCGTGCTGGCTGGACGCCGCAGCCGCAGCCTCGCGGGCGGGTGGCTGGAGCTCGAGCGCCCGCGGGTGCTGGCGCTGCATGCCTGCTTGCTCCGGCTGTGCATGCGTTATTGCTCCGACCAGGCAGCGAGTGCTGCCGCTGCATGCGTGCTCCGTCCGGGCAGCGTGTCTAGCCAGGCAGCCGTTTATGCGTGCAGCGCTTGTGTATTGCGTGTGGGTCCATGCAAGCGTCCTTCGGTTGGCCGGCTATGATGTATATAAAATGTCTACAAAAGTGAGGTTCAAAGTAAGGATTGTGGTTGTATATGGCACAAAAAGTATGGGTTCAAAGTGGATGTGCCCGGACACTGACTATCGGGCGCGTCCGTGAACGTTTAGGACTTCAAATTAGTATATCATGGCGGCTCTATTTGCTCTTAAAACCATAACCATAAGTAATCTAGTGACAATAATTTACGTCAAATTAAAAAAAAAAAACATAGGTGAACTTTTGATGTGTAGCTTCTTGTCGTTCGTTTGGTGTTTTTCTTCCTCCCCTCTAGTCCTACAGTAAAATACCTGATTTAATATCCTCACAACTTCTTCGGAAAGGAGAGTTTTCTCTGTTCCTTCTATCTAAGCCACCTAGCATTGCATCATGATCCGTACTATATCACTACAGATTTTTTCATTATTATTCTAGCAAAAAAAAAAGAGGTAATTGCACCAGTGGTGCTTAAACTGGCCATCGATGCTCACTTTAGTGCCTTAACTTGAAAAATACCCTGAACTGGTTCCGATACTTGGCATTCTTGTTCAAAGACGGTTCAAACCATGTTCAATACATATGTGTTGCTTACTAGACATGCCATTGTGGCGTGGGGGCTCACTTGCAATGTATACTCTCTATGGAACTATGACCATTGGGTCCCTCCTGTTAGGGCGCAACACAAAGAAAAAAAATGCCGTGCCTGGGATTCGGGAACTCCTATTTGCCACTTGCTGCGGCAAACTGGCGGCGATTCACACAAGAGGCGGGTCACCTAGGTCGACCCATTCATTGTCCTTCGCGAGATGAAATATCGAAAAAAGAAGAGCGCGCTAAGGGATCGAACCCGCGACCTGCGAGTGATGCACGCGATGCACTAGCCACAACGACACGTGAAATATAGTGACAGATTTGCAGCGCAAATATAAAAGAAACTACCGGCAGCGGCAAAAAATAAAAACAGTTCGCGTAATAATCCCATAAAGTAAGTTGGCGAGGGATTGAACACAAGACCTCCCGCCAAGGAATCGCATCCATAGCCAATTTAGTAACTGAGGTTTTTGTGTATAAAAGGGCCGCCAGGCGTATATGAACTATAAAAAACGAAGCAGATTAAAACTTTTTAAAAACAATTCAAACGTGGTTTTTAAAAAATATACTTTTTGAAAAGCAAACATTATTTGGGAAACAAAAATAAATATAAAAACAAATAGGAAAAAAAATTGAATACGAGAAATTTTTTCAAAATCATGAACTATTTTTGTTAGCGCAATTTTTTTTAATAAACAGTATCAAAATTGATTTTTTTGTACAACACTTGGGCATTTTTTGAATTTGGGCATTTTTTGTACTTGCGAATTAATTTTGAGAACATGAACATTTTTTGAATTTGTGATTTTTTTGGAAAACTGTATCATTATTTGAATATGTAAACAAATTTGGAAACAGGACCATTTTTTGAAATTCACAAACATATTTTAATTTGTGGATAGAAACAAAACATGTGAACATTTTTTGAATTGTGAACAAATTTTGAAACATGAAAATGTTTTGAATATGCCAAATTGCGAAAACGAAAATCCTTTTTGAAATTGTGAAAAAATTGGAAATTAAGAAAAAAATTCAAATTCCAGAACATTTATGAATTTGTGAACAAAAATTGGAAACAGGAACATTTTTTTGAAATTCAAAAATATTTTCCAATTTGTGAACAAAATTTAAACATGTGAACATTTTTTGAATATGTGAAAAAGTTTTGGAAATGGGAACTTGTTTCGAAAAAAAAATCGGGTTGTGAAACAAATTTTAAAAGGCGAACAATTTTTTAATTTCTGAACATTTTCTGAAATGAAACCAAAAAATTTGGAATCCTATTTTTTCGAATTTCTGAACAAAATTTGAAAACAAGAACATTTTCTGTAAAATGAAAAAGAAATTGTAGAATGGGAATAAATTTGAATTTCTGAACATTTTTTGGGAAAGAAAATTAATTTTGAGAAATGAAAATGAAAAAGAAAAAACAGGAAAGAAATAATTGAAAAAGGTATAGAAAATAAACAGAAAAAAAAGAGAGAAAATTAAAAAATCAAAAATCAAAAATCAAAACTAAAAAATCAAAAAAGAAACAGAACAGAAAAAAAACCGGTTCAGGAACCTTCTAAGTTTCCCAAAACCATAAAAACCGGCTGGGAACATCTAGAAGGTTCCCGAAACCGGAGCGCTGGAAATGGTTAATTGAGCAGGCCCAATTGGAACGATAGCTCGATTCTCCTATGCGAAACAGCGACGTTTTGACACAGAATACGGCGAATAGGGTTTTCAAACAAGCACGTCGAGGGCATCTTCTACACAGTTAGGGAGGTCATGTTGGATGTGCAATATGCAAAGCAAAGATTTATCCATCCTGAACTCACTCGTGGAGTTAAATGGGCTGCCGTCCGTGCGTCCCATTTTCCACATATTAATCGTTTCCCTTTTTTAGAAATTATAAAAATATATGTAAATTATAATCACAATAATAAATAAATGTTGATGCAGTTTTAAATATTCACGTAATTAAATAATAATTAAGAATTAGCAACATGTTTTCATAATTTTAGAATGTGTTCACATATTTAATTAATACAATTTTTAAAATAATACTTAAGAATTACATAAATGTTTTCATAATGTCTATATGAATAGGCATTTTTGGATTATATTCACATTATATAAAAATTATGAATATAAGAAACGAGTGGAAATATACACCAGTGAATATTCATAAATATTTAGAAAATGTTGTTACCCTTATTTTTGAATAATTTTAATACAAGCCATAGGTCTAAAAAATGTTTGTATTCTCTAGAAAAATTAGTTTTTATTACATTTTTTTAATATGATCCCTGCGTGTATATTTTAAATGATTTTATTTGCTAAATAATTTTAAACACTTATGGCTCATATTTAAAATATTATTCTCTAAATAATAAGTGAATATTTCTAAAACTTACAGAAACAATTTTTAGTAAGTTATTTTGTTGCGTGCCTCTATATATTTATTTTGTGTGCACATGAATATTTGTGTACCACAAGGTTATTATTTATGTACCACAAATATATACATTTTTGGGGGAAATACCACAAATATTTATAACCCATAGCCTGGCATGGGGTTTGGTTTATAGAAATTTTTTATAAATAATATGTGGACTTGAATATTTGTAAACCACGTAATTATTAATTACATGGAACATTCTAATCTAAATTTTATTATTATGATTATAATTAACATACCTTTTACAAATTTACACAATAATGTGTGCAAATGGGCCACTGGGTGCAGCTCATTTGAGGGCCAGAAGCACTTTTCTTTAGAATACACTAGGAAACATGCCCGTGCGTTGCAACGGGAGAAAACAAAATATCTAGCTCCATATACACGTTGCGTAGATGAGAATGTGCGTGTGGCAGTTCCTGTCACCTTGTACTCGTTGTATACCTACCTATCGCCGTCAGTGCGCTTGACGACAATATCTTTCGTGGACGTGATTCTGTCCAATAGACAAACATTGAACATCTCAAGATAATCCAAGTTTCTCTTTATCCTCTCAGTGAAAGAAGTTCTCTCTTTGTGCTCTCAAGCATCATATTTCCGTTAGTGGCAGGTTTTTACCTCGTAGTTTTTGGATGTTTTTCATAAGCCCATGAGAAGCATATCTTTTGGTTGTTGAGTAGTCAACAACTACGTTCAAACCTTCCTTGTGAGGATGCTCTTTCAAGTTCCTTGTGGTAGGAAATGTTGTTTTATACCTTCCATCCAATTGTTTTGGGAGCATCGTGTTCTTCCTTTCTTTCGAGCTTCTTTCAGTCTTGTCAACTTCATGTTGGATCCCTTGTTTGTCTTTTCAACCGGAGTGTTGTCCAAATTCTCTCTTGTTCCTTTTGTCCTTTTTCATGTCTTTCAACCTCCAAGGTTCTTTGGTATCTCTATACTTTGTCAAAGAAGCAACTATATAGCTAAACCTCTTCCTTTTCACTTCAAATCTCGGGACGAGATCTCTTGTAATGGGGGTGTGTTATAACAACCTGAGGCCAATTTCTCTAGATTCTTTCCTTAATTTTATTGTAATATTTGTTTTATTTTATTTTCGCATCAGCATGTCATCAAACCATCAAATATTTCACACGAAATAAATAATAGTGAACATTTTATAAAATCTTTTGAGCCTTATTTTTATTTTACATAAGTACCTTTTCCTTTCCCTTTGAAAGCTTTCCAAAATTCACATGCCTTTCTACAAGTTGGGCCCCCAAACCTTGACCAAAATTCTTACATCTTTTACCCAAGCTCCACCAAAATCTCATGAATTTTTGGACACTTCTAAACTATACCTCTACTGCAAATCCATTGATTTAAATTCAAGAATTTGAATTCAACTTCAACCAAAATTGCTGCAAACACCTCCGAGGGTGTGGAAATATTCGAGAAAACTATGTCATCAAGTTTCACCATTTTCCAGAAGTCCAAGCCATTGTATTTGTTCTTCTCAATTAATTTTTTTTTCGAGAATCTCTTCTCAATTTATGTAATTGCGAAAAAGCAGAAAAAAGGAAAAGAAGGCCCATGGCTACACAAAGCCCAGCAGCAGCTGGCCCAAGGCCAGCTCGCCTTGCCCTAGCCCTAATCACACGGACCGAAGTACTAAAAAAAAAGTCACACGGACCGCACCAGCCCCGCTTGTTTGATCCCCCTGATCCCCTCGTCCTCCGTCCTCCCTCAGCACCGTCACCACAGGGGCAAGCGCCCGATCCCCATCGCCACTCGCCGCCTCCGCCGCGCTCCCCCTCTGCTCCTCCCCGCGTGTGCGCCTCACCCCATACCTCTCTCATTCATGCGTGAGCCCGGCCGCTTGCCTGCCATGTCGCGCCGCCGCGCTGCCCATCGAAACCGGCCTCTCCTGTCCGCCAGCGCCACGACCCACCGTCGCCTACGCCTCCTCTGACCGCCGGCCAAGCTCGTAGGCTGGCCATCTGATAGCTCCACGGCGTCCTCCCGTGGACGCAGCCACCTCCAGCAGCTCGCCCAGCTCCGCCGGGAGCAAAGTTCTCTGCCACCGCCCAACCATGGATGGCTCTTTGCTGCTCTCCTGAAGCCTCCTCTGCGGTCGTGACTCTCCATGGAGATCGATCCTTATCTAACTCTTTCATCTTCACATAGTCAATCTCACCCAATCCTCTGTTTGTTTATGCTCAAATAGGCTTGTTGATTGACAACTTCTTGACATACACCGGTGTCAAAAACACTCTTGTATTACGGGACGGAGTGAGTATAAATTAGTGGGATTGCTGGCAAATCTGCAAGATGCAAGATGGGACTATTAATTGATACTGGGTAAGCGAGGTGTATGTGATTTTTGTGTTGCATGCAATTTTTTCGCTTCTTCCTATAGCAAATCCAACGGGCCGACCCAAACAGATAGCTCTTTTGTCTGCTTTTTGTCCGTTTGGATCGGCCGCCTGCTCGGCGTTCGTCCTGTTTAAGATTTGGGTCGGCAGTGCGCCCAACGGCCACGACCCCATTTTATGTCCGGCCGCAAATTTCGAAAAAGGCCCGTGACCATAGATCATGCGAGCGGCCATGTCGTCGCCCGAAATTCATGCTGGCACCATGACAGCGCCGACATACAATGCCAGCTTCAAAAAAAAAATCACACAGTTCATGCTGGCGCACTTGCCAGCGGCCGGCACACATGCCAGCAGACAAAATGGGGCGGGAGTTTCACCACGCCATCGCGGCCATGGTCATGCCAGCACGCTTGCCGGCATAAAAAAAGGATGGCACTTGCCGCCATAGATCACTCGGCGTCGAAATTGAGCATGTCGGCCTGCATCTTCTCGAACTACGACCTCTTCCTTGGCGACACAGTGTTGAGATCCACCTTCATGATCTCCACCCCCGTCATCATGCTAGCGAGAGCCACTTCTTTCACCTTGGTCTTGGCGTTGTCGGCCTCGATCTCTAGCATCTTGGCTTGCTTCTCCGCCTCCATCTCAACCATCTTGGCTTGATTGTCCGCCTCCATCTCAAGCCTCCTTCTTTGGATCTCCATGAAGGCGTTCATTTGCTCTTCCTTGTCTCGGCGGCGCTTGTCCTCCCTTGAGTCCTTCTTGGTCATCATGTCCTCCACGCTTGCGATCAAGGCGATCGACGCCGCATCCCGCTTGTCCTCCTTCTTGGAGTTGGTCTTGCCCCGCGGCCGTGCGTTCTCACCCTCACCAACCTCCTCCACGACTTTCTTTCCCCCACGCGCCATGAGGGCGACATGTTGCGCCTTGAACTTCTCCTCGTCTTTGATGACCCTCCAACAATGGGATAGGTTGAAGGACTTGCCATCGTGTTGGACCTTGAATGCCTCCAAAGCTTGGAATGCCTACAAACGAATTGCATGCAAGCACATTGGCAAAATGGATATGCAAATGGACATGCAAGCATAAACGGAATGACACAAAAGAGGGGCACTTGCAAGCATACCATGTCTTGCATGCCGATGCCGCTCACGGGGCGTGCCTTGATGCTCTCAAAAGTGGCACAAAACTTGTTGCACTCTTGTTGGATCACCTTCCATCGCTTTGAAATGGACACCCACCCGCGCGTGCTTTGCATTTGGTACGGCGGAAACTTCTTGCGCTCATGGAACTCACGATTGACACGAGTCCAAAAGGTCGATGCCTTTTGTTCGGCGCCGGTCATGGGGTCTTGCCCAATGTCCCTCCAACACTCACAAAGAAGCTTGTCCTCGGCCGTCGTGTATGCCTTCATCCGCCTGCTCTTGCGCTTCGGCTTCCCCCCGGTAGCTTGGTTGGCGAGCTCGTCCTCGAACAAAGGCTCCCCTTCGATGTCGCACTCATCCTCTTACTTGAGTCTGTAGTCCTCCGGAAACATGTGGTCGAGCGGGAAGCCGTCCAGGTCCAGGCCGACCTGATCATGCATGAAGGTGTCCTGATCTTCATCAAACGTGGACGGCGTGAACGGGCCTCGGCCGTCCTGGCTTTGTGTTTCATCGGGATCGTAGCCAGCGCCGGCCGCACCGCCAGCGGCCGCCGCACCGCCCTTGAAGATGATGTTCTGCATGTAGTCGTCGTCGCCGGAGGTCGGCATTCCGTCGAACAGGTTGCGTGCACCCGGCAGCACGTCGGCTGGCATCAGCCGCGCGCGTTTTCTCACCCCTCTGGATGACGAGCCACCGGCCACCGATGTGGCGTTGAGGTCGATGGGCGCGGGCGCGGGCGCGGGCATGGAAGGTGCCACCACGATCACCTCGGGCGAGCACTACCCGGAGAGTCGGGAGGCTTGAGGGTAGACGTGGAAGCCAGGCATCTGCTGCGTCGCCGACACGCGGGGCGACTCGGGCAGCACCATCCGAGGAAACGCAGATGAGCCGGTGCTGGCCGCGGCCACGGCGGCGTTGGCGAGGCCGTGCTGGCCAGGGTTTAACCCTAGGTACATCAGCGCCTCCCTCGTTGCCGCCGCGACGCGGGCGTTGGTGGCCTCCTGCTGCGCGGCGGCGGCGATGGCTTCCATCCTCGCGTCCGTCACGTGTCTCCAGCCCTTTCTCTTCGTCGACTCCCTTGCCCGCTCCTCGGGTGTCAGCTTCTTCTTCTGCTTGGGCGCGGCGGCGGTGTTGCGGGGGGCGCGAGGTTTGCCTTTGCCGGAGGGGGCGGTTGTGATGTCGAACAAGGCGAGGGAGGCGAGGCCGGCGGCTGCATCGTGGTCGTTGTCCATGGCGAGCGGCGGGAGCGCGGGCGGGCGGGAGGTTTTTTGGGGAATGTGGAGGAAAATGGTGGAGGCTGCCACCGACCAGCGGGCCAGGGAGATGAGTAGGCGGGCGCGCGCGTCCGTCTTGTGTCCGCGCCGACGCAAATCCGGCTCAAAAATAGGCCGGAAATGGGTCGGCAGGTGGACGAAAAGCATATGCGCGTCCGATTGAGTCGGCGTGTTGGACCGACTTTTCTGTCCGTACTGACCCAAACAGACACACGCGGACGAAATAGGTTGCCGCGTTGGAGTTGCTCTTAAAGGCCCCGTAATTAATAGAGTACTTTTGAGTACTGTAGAAGCAGGGAGCAGATGTTTTCTAAGCGATGCAGAGGAGCAGCGTGGGCCGATGCGCTTTTCAGCGGTCCTACAATTTATTTTAGCGCGGACAGATTCTAATCAATGTCGAGGTTTATTAGTACCACCTCACGTATAATCTTTAAAAAAAATATTAAATCATCTAAGCGGGACAAAAGCAAAAATATCACCTTATTTTATTAGTAGATACAGATTAATTATGAAGTGCCATAATTGTCGTCAAATTTTGCTTGGTTGAGTGGCGAACAAAGGCTCGTCGTGAGATTCAGGTCTCTCGTTTGATTCCGCTTGTGCGTACTTTTTTTTTTTGAGAGTCAATCACCTTTATTACTCACCCCATAGCTGGGATCTCGTCCGAGATTACCTGAAGAATACAGTGGTGGCACAGAAGGCCAAAAAGTACTTGATATGGCTCATTCGCGCGCGCTCGTCGCAACGCTCGGTTTCAGACCGGGTGGGCTTCCTCGATTGGGTATGTGCGCGACGAGTTGTGTTTGCTTTTTCAGTTTGGCTAAGTCTCAGTCGACTTAGACTTCGTTATGTCTCAGTCGATAATACCTTTTTTTGATTTTGCATGAAGATTCGTGCAAAAATTCTTTTCAGTTTTTTCTTTTTTTCTTACATACTATATCATTTGACTTAGACTTGGATAAGTCTCAGTTGACTGAGACCTAGCCAGACCCTTCCTTTTTAACTAAATCAGACCAAGGTGCTGGACCAAGGTGCTTGCATGCAAGTAACTTTGGTGGGTCCACGCGCTTCACGGGATTGCGACCATTCCTCAGGCTGGGCAGATGGTAAGACCATAATGACCATGTAGTAGTCTAGAAAAGGAAGTGAAAGGAGCTACGCCGCTGTCTCTTCGCGCGTTGCGACGCGAGTGCGAAGAAGTGTTTTCCCTTGATATCATGTTTTTCTTCTGACTGACACACGGCCCCACAAGTCATATACGGTGCCACGTTGGCGCACTGTATGTCTACGGATGGGATTTTGCACCATATTTGCACTCGGTCCGAGCCGGTCAGTCTCCCAACGAGTCGCCATTTGAATCGGCCGTCGGAGGTCCGGATCAAACCGGACCGAGCAGCGTGGCCGTCCTGGTTACAAGGGCCACACCGGTGGCGCTGAAGCGCTGGCGGACCGAGATGACCAGCCATGGCGAGGTGGTGACGACCATGAAGTTGGCAATGACAGCAAGACACGGCTACGGGTTCTAAAGGCTTCTTCAAACAACCCGCAAAAAAACCTTCCGCATCAGTCCGCGGATAGGAGGACCAATCCGCGAACACAGATGTCGAAGGACGTCATCCAACCGTAGCCGCATTCTGTCCGACAGCAAATTCAAATTCAAATCTACGCTGATACACACAACGCTTCGGATCACACCCGCGCATGATCGCATCCCCGATCACAACCAAAAGAAGGCAAATATGCTTAGTTTATGCATGCCCGAATCCAAAAAAACATCAGTCCGGCAGTCCGTACATTCCTGCCCTACCGGACCGGCCATCCCAGCAAGGTGCTTCCCGATCAATGAGGTAACGTCGCCGCCGCGTAGGCAGCCTCCGCCTCCGTCGCGTCCTCATCTTTCGCTGCCAACTGATCTTTCTGCCGCTCCAGCATCTGGTAGCGGACGGATTGCACGATAATTCTAGCGTTGGCATCCAAAGAGTCGATATTCAAGATAAACATCTTGATGTCCTCCGCATTGGTGGCGATCTTCACCATCTTTTCCTCGAGCACGGCCTTCTTCTCCTCGAGCGCTGCCTTCCTCTCCTCGATCATGGTCCTCATATCTTCGAGCTTGATCTTCTTCTCTGTCGCATTCATCAACTGATTGAACCTCTCTGCCTTCCGCACCTCCTTGATGTCCAAGCACCTCACGCATGCCTCTTCCTTCTTTGTCAAGATCTCCTCGAACCTCTCCGTCGGCTTGGCCGCCGCACCTTCTTGCTTCGCCCTCTCCTGCTCCCACTTCTTGCCCCACAGATTTCTTCTAACCTTTTTCGGCGGTTCTTGGGTTGGGTCTGTAGGGTCACCGGTTTCTTCCTCGTTGGCTTGGGTGGCGGTCTTGGCAATGAAAAGGTTCCACTTCGACTGCCCATTCAACTTCAACCAATAAAGCATGACGGTGAAGAACTTCTTCTACAACTTTTTGTACACCACACAAGCACGAGTAGACTACAAAAGTGAAAAAATGCATATCCGTCTAGTGAGCAACAAAACAATACATGTCCGGCTAGTGATCAACAAAACTAGAGCATATCCGGCTAGTGATCAACAAAACTAGATCATATCCGGCTAGTGATCAACAAAACTAGGGCATATCCGGCTAGTGATCAACAAAACTAAAGCATATCCAACTAGTGATCAACTTACTTGCTCGGTGATTTGTGCACCGCTAGGCCACCGTGCGATGAGATGCTTTAAGTGCCCACAATACTTGGAGACGGCCTCTTGGATAGTGTACCATCGATGGTTGAGGGACTTCCACTCACGGTTGCGGGTCAACGCGTCGGAGTAGGGCGCGAGATGCTTGTGCTCATGGAATTATATGTGAATGTTCCTCCAAAAGGTTGTGCCATTTTGCTCCATGCCATGGACAGGATCGAGGCTAGTGGTCAACCATGTGTCGCACAGCAGCTCGTCCGCCCGCATGTTGAAGCTTTCTCTTCTACCCTTCTTCTTCGGATCACCGGTTGTATCATCCGTCCTCCTCCTCCTTTTTCCCCTCCTCCCCCCCTCCGGATGCTGCTCTCCGGCGGCCCAATGCTATTATTGTTGTGTGCCATCGCCGTAGCACTGCTGCTGCTAGTAGTTGCCGGATTGGGTGGGATCCAAATCTTCCACCTGCCCGTCCTCATAGCCCCCTCCTCCTCCCTCGCCTCCGTCGTGGATGATATCGAACATCTCCCTATCCGCGTCGTACGCCGGTTCCCCCACTCTCGGCATTGCAGCAAACAACGCATAGGCACCCATCTGCTCTCAGCCCGCTGTACTCGCCGGACGAGCGACTGTGAAGAATATTCGGAGAAAAGCGGTGCCATGTTAACATTCATGATGTAAGGAACCGTACAGGCGGGGTTTGCGAGCTTCTTGGCGGTGTAGTAGTACGGAGGCTTGTAAGGCTCCGGCCACGGCGCCGTCTGTACTGTGGGCGCACCCGTTTGGCGGCGTCTGCCACGGCCTCGCCGACCGCCCCGTCCGCCACGCCCATCGCCACTACCAGGCCCACCGACGGCCAGCCGCTTCCTCATCTTCCCCTCCTTTGCGGCCTTGGCTTTGACGCGGAGATTTTACCGTGTCTCCGAGTTGATTCTCCGGGCGAGCGTGATGTTCGGATCCTCCGGCACCTCTGCCGCCTCCATCTCCGACAGGTTCTCCGAAGGTTCCATGGGTCGGCGGCGAAGGGAAGGAGAGGGTGAGAGAAATTGCGTCCGGACCGCTCCGTGGAGCAATACAGGTGGACGTTGGATGGCTTTCACGGTCTTTGTAATCAAAGGGAGACGACGCAAAGTTTCTTCCTGGCTCGAGCTCCACGGTATCTCTTATCTGGACCTTGTTTTGCTTCGGTATTTGTGCCAGAAAGATGCATCACGAGCCGTGCAGCAGTTTGCTGCAGTGTTATTAGCAGGCACTGTCCTGTCCAGCTAAACAGTAATCACAAGCTGTTCAGCAGTTCGCTGCAGTGTTCGCTGCATGGCTACACCGTATGTCATATCCCAAGTTTAGGCTCAGTGCTGCAACAGTGACAGAGAGAGAAAGAGTGGGCTAGCTAATAGTAGAAAAGTGTGGCGTCGCTAGTGGAAAAGTGAAGACAGAGGTAGGTGTGAGAGTGAGAAAAAAGTCATTTAGAAAATTTCTTTGATAGAGAGAGTCAGAGAGAGAAAGTGCACGTGGGAGACTCAAAGAGAGAAAAAATTCTTTGCAAAATTTGAAGAGAGAGGTAGCATGTGAGAGTGAGAAAAAAAATCATTGAGAAAATTCTTTTGAGAGAGAAAGTGAATTCGTGGGAGACTCAAAGAGAGAAAACAATTCTTTGCAAAATATAAAGAGAGAGGTAGCATGTGTCACAGAGAACATATGTGAGAGAGCTTGCGCATATGGATGTGGATTCCATTTGCATGTGAGGAAAAAGAGAGTGTTTTGTCAGGAAAGAATCTTTTTACAGCCAGCCAGCAAGTCAACTAGTATGAGAGCATATCATACATCGGAGAGAGTGTTTTTTTATTTGTGTAGAACTGTAAGCATCGCCGTGTAGTGGCAGAAACTGTAGCTTTTCTTGGCAGTCGCTATCATGGGCCTCCACCCCTTGCCGGAGTATTTAGCGTTGAGCGTCTGCCATAGCTGTTGGTTTTCAAATCTATGCACACATCCATATGCAGCGAACTTAGTTTGGACGGCTATGATAGGGTGTGCCATGTAGCTCGCCCTACAAAAAAAAAACACTCTGGGGGAGACAGGGAAAGGTGTGGTGACTCATGATGGCAACGGGACGAAACTCATCGGGTTTTGCTTGCCCAAACCCTTCCCCACGAGAAAATCACAAGCCCGTTTCTGTCCCTGTTATCGTGCACATGGCTAGTTTTTTACTTGTTCCCCGTCGGGTTTTCTAAACCCACGGGGAACCCGTCCACGCAAGCAGTCAATGAAAACAACATCATTTTAAAGAAAAACATGAGCATATTACAGCAGCAAAAATCAGCATATTTAAACAACAAACATAGTATATTTCAGCAGCAACAACATAAGATAAATAGTAACAACAAAGAATAGCATTGCAGCAAAAAAAAAGAGCATATCCTAGGAGCAAAACTTGAGCAAATTTCTGCACAATACAATAGTATGTTTCATCAACATTTCAGCAATAACAATAGCTAAAAGTAGCATGCCCATTTCAGCAACGAAGGTAAGCATATTTTAGCAACAAACATGAGCATATTTCTGCCATACATGGTTCAACAAGATGTCCAATTACACAAGTTCTGAAATAGAATTCATGGTTCACAAATCACGAGCACAAATGAGACGAAATGGTCCAATACATAAGTTCTGAAATAGAATTCATACTTCACAAATCACTTTAAAGTGGGTATCATCATGGCATCTTTCACATCTCCAAGCCTCCAAAAGACTATCTTCAAAGCTTCCAATGCCAAATCAAAGTGCCAAGTCCTAGAGAAGATCAAAATTCGCTCAAGCTAAAGTTAAACATGAAAATTATGCAGATTGGTATATGAAATGTTCAAGTACTTGTACTTCACCTGCATTCCCTCTTGAATGTCTTGCAGACAATCCAAAAGCTTTGTCCTTGTTCATTGTCAGCATCTATAAGAATCAAATAAGTAGTAATAAACATCTAATGAGCATTGCAGCAAAATAATGATAGACTATATGATGATATGTAAAGAAAGACACACCTTTATATTTGTTTCTTATCCAATATTGTGTACACATCAAGGCCTCCAAAATTTTAGGGTTAAGATGACTACGGTGGTCACTTAGAACTCTACCACTTGTGCTGAATGCTTATTTTGAGGCAACCGTGCTGACCAGAGTTGCAAAAATATCACATGCTAGTAGCCTCAAAGTTGGATAGCGTGTTCCACCAACTTTCCATCAATCTAACACACTGAATTTATCTTTGGACAAAGGAACTAGCTCATCTTCCAAGTAACGGTATAGCTCATATTTCATTCTAAAATATGCTAGCCTTCTTTGAGCAACACGTTCATTGAAGAGTGACATAAGTGCTGGAGCTTCCAAAGAAGAGAATGAGGATCAAGGGGGATCAGCATGCAAAAAAATGTATTTTGACGGGTATTGTCGGATTTCGGGGTCCGGCACTACTATAACGGGTTAAAACCTACAAAACATGCCCGGTTTTATAATGTACCGAGCAGCAGCCCCACGGGGATAGAAAGACGCCCATCCCCGTGCCCTAATAGGGTAAAAACCCATGGGGACGCGGGTTTTGGGGCCCCATTGCCATCTTGAGTTGTGACTCATGGCGAACTCGATGGCGAGTAGGGAAGCTAAGGAAACAACGACGGCGAGGTAACCGACGGCGAATGACGGTGCCAAGACTTGAGGTTGGAGGATGATTGTGATGGCTTCGGGGCGAATCTTGCCGATTTCTTTGCAGGTGAAATGAGATCTCAAGGTTGCGGACCACCTGGACAAGGTTGTTTCTCGCGGGGAGGCATGTGGTTGTGCGTGTTGTGCCCCTATGGTCGTGCATGCTCTGCTAGTGGCCTGCGTGCACCTAGCCGTGTGTGCGCTGGTACTCCAGCTTGAGCGTAGGGCGACGTTGGGATGGGAGGGAAGGAGACAACAAATGGCGACGCCAGGATGGGAGGCAGGGAGGGGAGGATGCAACCAACAGCGGTGCGGGGATGAGGGAAGGAGACGGAAGATGGTGGCGCTGGGATGGGACCAGGGAGGGGGAGGAGGCAGCCAATGGTGGAGCTAGGATGGTTGGGATGGGAGGGGAAGGAGATCGATGGCGTAATTTCTGTGTGTGGAGAACGAACTGAGTGTGGGCCAGGGCCTTTTCTCGGTCTGACCGGTCAAATTTCATGGCCTGAACGGGCTAATTTTTATATCTCATGTTTTCCCCAAACTGTCATCTACAAGACTAGGATGCACACAACCAATATGAAAACTATCAGCCACACCTTACACACTTCTGTACATCGGCAACTTCACACCTCACATCACAGTAATGAGTTAATGTTAACAAGTACTCCCTCCGTCCCATAATATAAGAGCGTTTCTGACACTAGTAGTGTCAGAAACGCTCTTATATTATGGGACGGAGGTAGTACTTCTTACCACATGAAGATTGGGGCAGCATCAAGGGATGGCTCTATTTGGGCGACATATATCGGCGATGGATCCTGCAAGTGACCAAAAAATAAGTGATAATCAAGCCAACAAGTTAACTGCCCAAACCCAATTTAAATAAATTATCTGGTATTGCAACTAACAAACAAAACTTAGCATGACAGCAAGTAACTTATAGAGGAAACAGTATAAGCATAAATATCATTTGCAAATGCATGAACAGAATCAGAGGAAAAGATACAATCTTCATTCCAACACTGCTTCTAAGTCAGATGGATTTAAAACAGAGAAATTTTCTCCCTCTCTGAAAGATGGATTCTTGGACTCTTAACTTAGGCATTCATGGACTACTATAAGCAATATGGGTGAAGAATTTATACAACGATCCACCTAAATATCACATGATACGGATACAAAATGCTGAAATTAACTAACTTAAGTACAAACTATAAGCCAACCTTTTTCTTACATTCATCAGGATCGTCATTAAAGAGAATAACTTGTAAAAAGATCCACCCAAATGATAAGAAAAATTGCAAGTGCTCCCTCAATTCCCTTATACAAGGCCACTTCTTATTTTTATATCTAAATTTGACAATTAATTTTATAAACAAATAGTGAGTTATATGTCACAAAAATATGTCATTGGATGCACATTTCAAAGAACTTTCTGATGATATATTTTTTATGACATATAATCATTATTGACAAAAAATAAGTCAAAGTTTCACATGAAAAAGAAAGTGGCCTTGTATAAGGGAATGGATGGAGCTTCACCGCCTGTACCCGGAGCTTGTCGAGAAGGAGCGCTGGCTGTACGAGATGTACATACCGGAGTGGGGCAGGGCGGTGGCAGTGGAGCGGGCCAGAGCGATGCCGACGGAGTGGGCGAGGAGCCCATGAACGATCAGACTGGGAGAGGTTTATGAACGAGAGTGGTATCGAGTAATTATTTTTAGTTTTTTTGCAATCTAATTTAAAATTCATTTAAGTTATGTAAAATAGTTTATGCAACTGGTTGAATCGAGTTCGAATCAAATTTGTTGAGATTGTTTGAATCAAATTTGCATCGAATCTGTGTTCAAATTTTCTAAGGAATAAGTTTAGGAGTTCAGTTAGAAAAGACAAGTTTTAGAGGAGCAAGTATAGTCCTCTAAAGGATAATCGGCCGTTTGGTGCTCTAAATTATAGGAGAATGGTTAGAGATGCTCTTAGACGCTACTTGAATAACAGACCAATTAAGAGTTACACCTTCATCGTGACAACGAACGCAAAATAATTATATGTGGATTTGTTTGAAAATGAAGATGGTTGGATGCTTATCCACAAACTCTGATTTGTGACTGAGATTTAAGCAAATTATCGGCAAATGATATATATACTCTTCTATTTACTTTTCCATGTGATTGAATTATTGTTACTGTTTTATTCCTTTGGCAGAATGTAGTAATTATGAACACAAATATTCCACAGGTACTTCATTGTAGTTGATGATTTATGGACGATTCCAGAACGGAATTTTATTATGGGCGCTTTTCCCGGTGGTTATTGTCACAGCAGAATAATAGCAACCACACAAATTAAGGACGTAGCATTGGCAAGCTCTGATTGTGTACTGCAGAATATATTTGAGATGACTCCGCTTAATAAGGACCAATGGGGAAGAAATCCTACACCCGAGGTGCTGAAAGAAGAACTAAACCGCATCTATGATAAACTTCCACCTGAGATGAAGACATGCTTGCTATATCTTAATATGTACCAGGCTGGGTGCACGATCAGGAAGGATGACCTGGTGAAGCAATGGATGGCGGAAGGTTTTCTGCTGTCAGGAAGAAAGAAAGAGAGAGTTGCGGGGTTTTATTTCGATGAGCTTGTTCGTAGAGAACTGATCCTACCTGTCGAAAAAAATTGTAATGACGAGGTGATATCATGTACAGTTGAGCACATGGTACTGGAAATGATTGCGAACAAGTCCAATGAGGTGAATTTCATCACTATTGTAGATTGCTTGGAAAATACAAGGTTTTATCACAATGCTCATCGGCTATCTATCCAGTTCAGAGATGAAGTAAATGCAAAGATGCCTCCGACCATAGTATTGACCAATGTCCGGTCACTAGTATTTTCTGGATTCTATGGGTGTGTACCTTCCCTTGTGGAGTGTAAACATCTTAATGTGCTTATTCTTCATATTTGGGCTGATCGAGGAGATGCGACTTTGGACCTGTCTGGAATATCTGAACTGCTTCTATTGAAATATGTGAAAATCGCATGCAATACTACTGTCAAGTTGCCAGACAAGATTCATCCGCTGAAATGCTTGGAGACACTGGAAGTACATGCAAGAGTAGCTGCTGTTCCATCAGATATTACCAGTCAGCCGGACTTGCTCCACCTTAGTCTTCCAAGTGCCGATCTGCCTACTGATGTTGGTGCGATGGAATATGTTCGCTCTCTGGGGTATGTTGATATCAGTAGATATTCAGAAGAGAATATGGTGATGCTCTTCAAGCTGTTCAGACTGGAGGATCTTCACCTCACTTGTTCTAAAGCACCTGATGCTCTGGAAGAGAAGATGGGTGTCCTATTGACGTCGATTTTCTCACCACACCGCAGTCTCAGGTTTGTTGAACTCATACCCACAGTGTCTTATACTGATGCTCCTGGCACTTCAAGCATAATCAGCATTTCCTGTGATAGCTTCAGCAATAATGTGCCCCCTGGTGCGGCTTCAGCTTCATTGAGTGTACTTGAGCGGCTTGAACTATCACCGCGGATTTGCATCTTTTCCGGCATCCCCAATATGTTAGCACAACTCGGCCAGCTCTGCGTTCTTAAGATTGCAGTAAAGGAGCTATCGTGGGGAGATATTGATATCCTCAAAGAAATACCTGAACTGACTGCTCTCTCGCTCTATGTCTGGTTCAGCCCTGCTGACGGAAAAAAGTCCATTGGCAAAGATGGGTTCCGATCTCTCACATATTTCAAGTTCACGTGTACCTCTATATTCCTGGAGTTTCTACCTCATGCAATGGCCAGCGTCGGAAAACTCAAGCTAAGGTTTAATGCTAGCAGAATGAAGGAAAGCAACCTGCTAGGTGCTGGCTTGGGGCACTTGGCAGCCCTCAAAGAGATCTCTGTAAAAATTGGGACTGATGGTGCATCCAACAGAAGGGATTTAGAGTGTGCACTGGAATCAGATTTGAAGACAATTCTTGAAAATAACCCAATCAAAGCTATCATCAATGTGCAAGTGGTGGATCATATTTTTGGTGCTGACAATCTTGAAGGAGTTAATAGCAGGTACGAGATGTCACTCAGTCATTCTAGCAGAAATATAGGATTTGGTACTACATTATTAGTATCCGCGCTCCACAATACCTTAGCCTAACACTCGCAACAATTTTTTTTTTACCTTAGCCTAACACTGGCAACAAAAAAAAAAATTACCTTAGCCTAACACTGCTGCTACACAGAGTTTATTTTGTTTTTGCCAGGCCTGAGTTGCCTATTGCTATGACTAAATTTAGGCAATACTTTTTTATATAGTTTTATCAGGTTCTCAAGTGTATATACTTGCACACACTACTACAACAGTCATGAATAGCTCCACATCACATAAGGAAAAACAAAAACTGTACAGTCAATTCAAATCGAAATATGCGTACCACACGGCTTTCATGGATGTTCTGTGCGGTGCGCGATATTTATGCAAAACAACCTTTTCCAAAACTCATGGTTTATGATGTGGACAAACCCAATTAGGCTTATAGATATAACATTTCATCTTTCTTAGTTAGTTTTGAAATTTCTTTATGCATGTCCGCTCTTTGTCAACATGGACTGACTACATTATGTAACTTTTGTTTCATTCTCTATGCTTTTGCCTTCCCCTCCCCCCACCCCTCCCCCTAAATCTTGTATGTAGTAACCCCTCACCCCTTGTATATGGTTGGTTGTACGTATATTCTCAGTAATATAGATAGTCTAATTAACATCTGAATTATTGGTGACCTGATATGTCGACACGCCTAAATAATATACATATGTATGTTCCTTTTGCAATGCACGTTGTTGTATCCTTTAACGTTTTACATTGGCAATAATTTTTTCTGTCATATTCATTCATTCTCTGATCCGAAATTATTCTTGCATGTTAACATCAGAAGTTCTATGTCATCGGAATCATCTTCGTATGAAAGCACTTTAGGTAACATATTTCTGTCTTGCAAATACTATTTATGTCAAATATATCTGTTCTATCTATCAGCACTAGTCTCTTTTCCTTCCCCACTTTTTTCTCAAACATTATTTTTGTAGTAAAATGCGTATACATTACATATTATTGTACTCCCTTCGAACCAAATTAGTTGTTGCTTAAACATATTGATCTAGCACTAAAATACGTCTAGATACATCTGTTTCTGCAACAATTAATATGGATCGGAGGGAGTATATCTTTTCGGTGCCTAGTATCTGAGTAAGTGGCTCATAACAGAATAGACACTCCGTTGAATATTTGGGAGATTAAATTACTCTTTTCAGTTAGAACAATCAACACACAAATGTAATGATATATAAAAAATCCAAATCCTAAACTGATATAGGGTTCAATAAAAATGAGGCATAGTTGTGGGTAAATAGTAGCCAATCTAATTGGATTCTGAGTATTGCCAAATATTACTATCAACATTGAAGTTGCCTTATTCCAGCTGTATATCTGTATTCAGTTCTTATTTGATACCATGTGGCATAGTAAACTAGATGATGCCCGGGTGCGTTGTTGCGGTAAACTTGCTAGAATGCATAAAAGTTGCTGCAAAAACATCTATAACTAATGGGGAGTGAATGTAACCTTAAAAATGAAAATAAAATACAAACAGTATAAAAAGAGAAAAAATGAATTGCAGTTAAAAGAATGTCATTTCTAACAAAATAGTGAATGTGAACTACATAGATATTGCCGTATGGTGCAAGCGACCAACACATATTGTCAATACAAAATCTAACGCAAAAAATAACTTATGAGTAATATGCCTGAATTGATGATGTGGTGCATGCATGCATAGAGTAATGCAAAGACAACGTAATTTGTGACTTGCATGAATGGCTTCCTCATGTGGCATAGTTGTATATCTACGAAAAATAGCTAGTCGGCTACTTAGGAATAGAAGATACATGTTAGGGCATCTCCAACGCAGACCCCTATGCCGCCCGCAAAGCATCCAGACCAAGCGGTCTGGACGTGATTTGCCATCCAACGTATTACCCCATCGGTCTGTGGACATGTCCAGACGTCAGTTCTTCTGGAGATCAGAGGCAAACTAGGGTGGCTTTGCGGCCCCAGACCACTCCACGTAAGCGTCAGACACCCCGGACCCACCTGAAAATATCTCCTGTGCCCGCGCCCTTTCCTGCGCGAAGTGGTTGACGCGCATTCATGTCGCTGTAGAGAGACAGTGCCACATTCATGCCGGCCTAGAGTGAACATGACCTCTCACTGGTACCGCGCGTTTAAGCGGTGCTCCGGCCGAGAGCATCACCCATGTCGTGTCCCAGTCTTTGTGCACGTTCAATGCCAGGGCGAAGTGGCTGGATGACGCGGGACAGATATTTACCACATTCAAACGGGCTCTCCGTCCATCCTCATATCTTCATTAAACAAGCCCGCTGTCCAAGAAACCCACTTCGGCGCCCATATTAACACACCCCACCACCGCTTTTTAAACGAGGCACGCCTGACACAAACTACAGCACACCACGTCCCGCTTGGCATCCTCCTCTGTGCACCAGCTCCGCCATAACGGCAAGCTCAAGCGCATTGTGGGAAAACCTCTCGACGGAGTAGAAGCACGAGTTGGCCGCCCTTGTGGCCGGATGACAGGGCCGATGTGCGAGGCGGATAGAGGCCGGCCTACTGGCCAGCTCCCCGGAGGTCTCCAATGATGACGTGGCGATGCATAACACCAGTGATGACGAGTCTACGCCCAAGCCCACGCCATTACATGCTAGCTTGACCATGGAGCAGGTGCTGGCGCACTACGATGCCGTCATGGCGCAGGAGCAGCCAGCGCCACAGCAGGTGTAGGCGTCCCGGCAGGCGTTGGACGAGCAGTTCAACCTCTCCCTCCTTGGTCCTTGCGCCGCACGAGCCGACTGAGGGCCAAATCTATGGTGAGTTCACGAGCAAGGAGGCAGTGGCGGCTAGATCGCGGAGAACCCCAACTTCGTCGCCAAGCAGCGGGTGCTATACTAGGCCACGCATACTAGCGCCGGCTGCAATGCGGTTGCAGCACGGACGGATGTGGAGGCGATGCTGGTGACGCAGGCGATCGCGGACGAGAATGCCAGCAGCGACGCGTGGTTGCGCCGCCAAATGTGGTTTGTTCACGCCGCTATGATGACGAGGTCGTCCCGTCCACGTCCATCATCGACCTCATGTCTGCTGGCGACAGACAAGTCACATACTCCTACGAGGAGTTGGGCACGGGAGACGGCGGGGCCTCGAGTCCCATGTGGGCCGGTCCGTGTCTCAGATTCTACTCGTCCTCGCGGTGACGGCACCTTCATTTCGCGTGTCTCACGGTCGCCGATACGGAAGGGAACGACAAAGACGTGGAGGACAGGCGTCGATGAAGATCTAGGCGAGGTTAGGTTCCGGACGCTTTTGTTTAATGAAATATGTCGAAAATATAACAAATGTGGTCCGATTTAAATGAAAATCATCTGGTTTGCATGAAAAATGTCCGGTTCACTTTGAAATGTATGCGAGCATGATTGGATAGCTGACTGCCGTATCAGTGTCCGCGAACGCATATCGTGTCCGTTTTAGGAGTCTGCGTCGGAAATGCCCTTACACCTAATATAAATGGCTAGAATATGTGACAACTTTTGCGAGGGTGTCCCGTGGTTGTCAGTAGAAGGTGCAGACCAAATCCTGAAGCTCCTCGTATGTTTTTTATGATATAATTGAAAAATGTAAGAGAGGTATGATTTTTTTTAAATTTTAATGAAACAAAAGAACACTTGACATGCTATATATGCATTTAACAAGGAATCATAATATCACATATGGAACAACGCATGCATGCATCTTCTTGTACTGAAGTGGGAATCATTTTGTGTGACGTCAACACCGTTTTGCTTACTTGCTGCGTCACATTAGTTCTCAGCTTTTAGTCCAATGTTCTAACTAATATGATGATCATCTCGGAATGACAGGTGAGGGGGAATGCGATAACCAACGCATGGAGGCTAAGAGAATGCTCCTCTACATAGTCGGACACAAGAACTTCAAATTAATCCAGAGGGAGAGAGAACAGATGATTATGATAATTGAAGGAAACAAGGAGGATAATCAAGGGGCCTACAAGGAGAAATGGGTGGTGCAACTGCAGGAGTTGGTTTATGACATAGAAAACTTCGTATACAATCTCAGCCGGCTGAGAACCATATCATCGTTAAAAGACATTGTGGGTCGTATGAAGCATTTAAAAAACAGGATCGACACTCTACGGAGGTGGCAACATGCCGCTCAATGGAGCCAGATCGGAGATAGCAGTGCTGCTGCTGCTGCTATGTCCGCCCCCCTTAGATATCAAACTTCTCCGTGTTACACTCCGGAGTCTGATCTCTTTGGCATCGATGAACCTAAAACAGAACTTCTGCAGCTAATGGCCGGAAAAGATGGGCAGTTGAGAGTGCTCTGCATTGTGGGATGTTGCGGCTTAGGGAAGTCTACACTCGCAAGAGCAGCCTATGCTGACCTTGTTCGTTCCTCCAATGATCCTGTTTCCTCCAGTGACACTCCTTCAACCAGTGAACCTCGCTACTCCAGAAGATTCGACTGCTTTGCCTGGGTTGTCGCATCCGACTGCAACAGCAGCGGAGACCTTCTGCAAAAGATTGCCCAACAACTTGCCCCAGAGGAAGCAAGAAACACTATCCACGATGATAATCTGTTGAGGAAAACCATGCTTTTAAAAAGGTATGTCTCTTACACATCAACATTACACCACGTATATTTCATGGTTTTCGCTTCCTATTTATATTAAATTATGATATGGCTTCACGGAACCCAAGTAGCACCTTCTCATATGCAAATCCATCTTAGGGACAAACACAAACAAACGACGCTATAGATTTAAAGCTTTAGTCTAAACTCTAGGGCAGAGTCCCCGTCCTCCGCGTCGCCCCCCGCTAGGGCGGCTCGGGCGGAAACCCTAAACCCCACCGCCGGTAACATCCATCCGCATCCTCCCCTCCGCCGCCGCTGGAGGAGGTCGCCGGGCGAAGCCCCGGGCGACTGACGGCGGCGGCGGAGTCCCTCTTCCCCCCCGCGCCGGATCTGGTGAGGCGGGTCACCCATGGCGTCGGGGCGTTTTCTTCCCCGATCTACGTCGCGGCGGCGCGGTTGTTCGTCTCTGGCGACGGTGCAAGGTGGCGGCGTGGTGATGGGCAGAGGCGGTGGAGCTGCGGGGCTTCGTGGAAGATTTGGTGGCACCGGCCGCTCGGTGGGCTCGCAGGGTCATGGCGGCCTTGGTCGCGGTGGCTGGCGGCTCGGCCTGTCAGCGGCGGCGGAACATGGTCGGTGGCAGCGGCGATGTTCTGTCTGGATCCCAGGGCGGCGGCCTTGGAAGGTGGCGGTGGGTGAAGCTCGGGCTTCCCGTGGTGGCATGGCGTGGTGCAGTCCCTGTCCAAGGCAGATCTGTGTTGACGATCTCGTGGTTTTTGCTACGGATTGGCAGATCAGAGACGGTGACGAGCGTGCGGGATCCATCTCGGCAACTCTCGCGGTTTGGCGAGGTGGGGTGGGAGCCCTCCTCCCAGGCTCCAGTGGTGGCAAACTCAGGCAGTGGCCGGTGCGCCAGGGCTCCTACGGTGGCACTGCTGTTGCGGTTGGTCGCCGGATCTAGGCTGCTAGATCTGGGGCTTTGAAGGCTGTCGAGACAGTGCATAGGTTGTCGGGTGGATTCTTGGGACGGATCCGGGTGAAAACTTGGTCTTCGGTCAGTGGCCGAAGCCGGTGATGACGATGCCCTTATCATCATTTCCTTCATGAAGGCATCATCGAGGTGAAGCTCCCAACCCCACCCAATACCTCCGGGGGAAACCCTAGATCAGTTGATCGGATGACGGCGGCAATCATGTGTCGTTACCCCCTTGGGGGCGGCATTCTTGGAGATGCACTCGTGCTCGAGGGACCAGCGGACGGCTTCTTGGTGGAGCGGTGTTTTCTTTCTACATATTCATGACGGCAGTTCTCGGCGGCGTGGAGCAGTGGAGGCTCGGCGTCAGATGTGTGGCGATGGACACGCGCAGGAGGACGACATTGTCTGGCGTCGATGGCAGAGAGGCTTGACAAGGTCGATACGACAGTATATGCTTTGAGGATGGATCGATGGAAGACGGAGGTGACGGCCCTTGCAGCGTGTGCGTGTGGTACTCACTGAGAGTGCGCCGGATCGGAGTGTTACCCAGTCCCGCCTATGTGGCTTCGATGGGGCATCCGGCTTTAGATGTTAGGTTGTGGTGCGATGTCTGTTTGGTATGTGGCCCGGACATTCGGCACCCCTTCATTAAGAGGATAGGAGTAGTGACAGGTGTCGTTTAGATGGTGGCTTCGGGCCTACTGTTGTATTACTTTGTAAGGTCCTTGTGAATAATAAATAAAATGCCCGCATGCATCACCCAGATGCAGAGGCTGGGGGTGCATCCTCCTTTTCTAAAAAAAAAGTCTAAACTCTGAAGTGACCACAATTATTTTTATGGATATATATTCATATTATGTTGTAGGAAATAGCAGGGTACTATAGACACAACGAATGTGATGCTAAGGAAAATATCACATCTGTGGTTATTTAATTAGCTTTATTTTGTGGGTTATTTTATGATTATGACCTATAAATATATTTTTTCCCGCGGTAAAACTTCCAATATATTCATCATCAATCATGATAATACAACAAATACCAGAAATAAAAAAATATATCCAGATCCATAGACCACCTAAATATATCTAAAAATAAGATAATGACCAGATGTATCGTTAATATATTATATTAAATTAGTACATATATTTTCTTTTCAAAAGTTTTTATTTAAAAATCTTAGTCTTTCCCAAATGATAAGTGTCACACGTGTGACACGAAGCAACATGGTCCAAACGCCCCATTACCATCCATCTTACTACATAAAAAATGTGACATCAGCGGAATCTTTTTTGTTTTCAGACTTAAAAAAGTTTTATCTCTTAAAAAAAAGATTACAAATCCGTTTTCATCATTAAATCCGTCTCGATGAGATCTTCAAAACTAGATCCCATATTTATATGTTTTGACGATTTTTTTGGGCCAAAAGTTGTCATGATGTTTACACTGAAGTTACCATAGTGTTTATACTAAAATTGCCATGATATGTTTCATCTATTTTTTCTTCTAGATTTAAAGCTACCATTGTATTTCAACTATTGTTCACGACAAATTTTATTAGTTGACCATGGCAATTTTTAGTAGTTAACCACAGAAAGTTTAATTCATGGATCATGATAATTTTTAGTAATTCATCATGGCAAGTTTAGTTTATAGATCATGGCAATTTTAGATAGATCATGGCAATTTTAGTATGTTGACCATGGCAATTCTAGTACTTTGAGCATGAAAGTTATTTTTTTGTATGAACCATGGCAAATTTTAGTGCATGTATCATGGCCAATTTAAGTGATTCACCATGGCAATTTTAGTTTACGGTTCATGGCAAATTTGAGTCATTATCCATGCATTTTTAAAATAATTGATGACGGATTTCTTTTTAATTATGAACCATGTCAAAATTATTTCATGGATCATGGCGAATTTTAGGAATTCATCATGACAAGTTTAGTTTCTTAATTTCATTTTTTATAATATGTCAAAATTTACTTTAAACGTAAAAGAAAAAGTAGCTAAAATATATCATCGCAACTTCAATGTAAACACAAGGACAATTTATATGTAATAGATATGGCAACTTTTAACCCAAAAAAAGTCTCAAACATGAGATCTAGTTTCGAAGATCTCGTTGCGATGAATTTAATGGTAAAAATGATTTTTTAATCAGATTTTTCATGTAAGAGATAAAAAAAAATAAACTGAAATCCCAAAAGATTCCTGCTGACATCATCAGTTTCGTCGCTTGTGCATGCATGCGGTAACATAGCGCAATCTGTGGTCATGGAAGCGTTCGGTCCATATTCTCCTCGACCTGACGTCCGGTGGATATCAGGGTCCTATTATTTTGAATTGAGTGTGATCTATACAAAAATTCCTATGATTTTTAGTGCTACCAGAACTATGTTATGTCCACTGAAAAAATGAAAAATCTATGTTGTGGGTGTCGATGAAGAAATCTTATCGTTGACTTCTCAACACATCCTTGTTTGTCGATATAGATATTTTCATCCGTATCCCCATTCTCCCTCTGGAACCGCAAACCTAATTAAGGACCACGGACACACCACCGTCAGCATACCTTATTTTCAATCTCTCTCTCTCTCTCTCTCTCTTAGCCAATTGTTATGGTGATGGTGTCATGGGGCTCAAATGGGAGAATTTCTAGCTAATATCTATATCGACCGTGTCACTGAGCTCAAATGCTAGAATTTCAAGCTAATTTTAGAAAGGGTGCGAGTCGTAACTGCCTCCCTGGTCGTGAGCGAGCGACTCCGGACTACCGCCGCCACACTCCTAGAGGCCACCACCACCGCTACTCTCCCTCGTCGTCGCCAGAGGAGGCCGCCCGGCTAAGACCCGCGGCGGACGGCGGCGGCGAGGACATGCGCTTGCTCTCCTTCGTGCCTCCAACCCCTGCGTCAGATCCAAAGTCGTGGAGGCGCCATGGTTGGTGGCCTTCAAGTCCTCGATCCATTTAGCGACCAACGACTTGGGCACGATATGTGGCCATCTGAGGATGCATGCATCTGCTGCATGGCCTGTTTGGATCTCTTCAGCATCCCTGCCAGATCTAGGCCTCCTGGCCGCCCCAAAAGGATCCGACGTGGGTGTGGGCTAGTGCTACGGACTGACCTGCCTTGCTCTAGATATGGCCATGTTAACCTCTTAGGTGACAGGCAATGTTATTTCCTATGATATTGCACTCGATGATGTGCTCCGTCGTTGGTGTTGGTCCGTGTGGTGACCACTCTCGACTGTGGCGGCGACCCCACTGTGGATTGTGGTGCCACTGAAAGGTCTTCGCGAGGCCTTCTCTCTTCAGATAGTGGTTCTTTTGGTGGTGAGATGCAATCTATGAACTATGGCTTGACGCAGAGGATATGGTTGTGGAGCAGCGGCGATTGGTTTTCTAACCCATCGCATGTAGCTGCTTGGATCACGAAAAAGTTGTGGCGGCGATAGATGATTGACTTCGATGATGGTGCTTCTCGAGTGGCCAGTCTTGAGCTCCGCGGTGAAAACCTTGGTCTGGCTCGAGTGGGTCATACCTGGCAATGGGGATGTTTTTGAACCGTTACCTTGTTGAAGGCATTGCTCGGACTAGTTCTTTAGGGTGAAAACCTAGATTCTGGCATTTGGTGGTTGGAACAGGTGACAATGGAGCTTGAGTGTCACTCCCTTTCTGAAAGCGTTGTTGTTGAAGAATCTCACTGTCCTTGTGGTGTTATGAGATGGTTGGTGCGAATACGGTCACTGCTATAGTTTGTCGATCGCGAATTTGATAGCTTCGGGGTTTTTCTTTTTCCTCGCCTAGGCATACCTTTGGTCTTATATGACTTTTCTATTTGACGGCATTTTTGTATGTGTCTGCGTTGGTATTGGTTGTGTGCAGCCTATATATATAGAGGCCGGGTGTATACTCATTTTGTTTGTATCCACTTGATGCTTCATTTCGAGTCAATGAAATCCATGATTTATAACGTTCGCCAATCTTATTATCTAAAGCTTGTTGTGAAGAAAGTAGAGAGATGTGGTGCCTGAATGAATCTTGTCGGTGATGGAGGTGACATTGTGGTTTCACCAGGTTTAGGCCCAGCGGATGGGTAATAATAGGTCCTCTCAATTTATATCTATTGGTGATCATAGATGAGTATATATAAAGGGGTTTCCAGTTTGTAATTAGGTTCGAGTACGCTTGTATCATCTCTGTATCCTAGTGGGTATACTTTCACCGACAAGTCCACCCCCACCCCCGCGCCAGTACTTGAAATGAAGCAGAGATGGCCATCATGTCAAAGGAACAATCTAGTAATTGACTTCAACCACCAGTCTTTTTTTGACCTTTTTCTATTTTCTTTAATAAAAAGTGAATTTTATTGACTCAAAATGAAGCATCAAGTATATATAAACAGAATAAGCACAAAACCAGTATCTGCATAGGTACGATGCACACAATCAATAGAACACACAAACAACTAAACACTCCGCCAAATACTAAAGACATATAAGACCAAAGCTAAACCTTAGCAAGGAAAATGAGAAAAACCTGATGTGATGAAACAGTGGTCGACAGACTACAACAATGGCCATATTCGTATCAACCATTTGTTGGCACCAAGGTTCCTCAATGACAATGCGTTCAAGGAGCGAACAATGCTCAAGCGCCGTCGTCACTGGAGCCAACCATCAAAGGCCATATTCTAAGTTTTCACCAAAGACCTGATAATATCTGAGCAATGCCTTCAACATCGTCATGACGCAAAAGCTTCACGATTGCCAGGTATAACCATCTTAGGATAGACCTAGGATTTTCACCCAGGAGCTCAACACTAGGTACTCCATTAGCACCACCAAACTTTAGTCAATCATATGTTGTTGCCACCATTTTTCTGCCATCCCACCAGCTACATGTGTTGGGGTAGAAATCCCACCACCGCCGCTGTGCCACTTTACACTCTGCGTCAGGCCAGTGTGCATAGATTGCATCACATAGTCGAAGGCAAATTGACTGGAGTGACAGCAACCTAAACCCACATTGGAGCCTTCCAGCTGCATCCTGCAACCTTGCCGGTATAATCCACCTGCCGGTTTCACAACGGTCAATCACGGAAATCATCTGAAATCAAGCATCTGACCGAGACATTTGCCGATCAGATCAGATCCGACCACCAGCAAGAAAGGAGCAACTAGCCCCAACCCTCACAAACAACCATCATCGAGAGCACCTCATGCACCCCATGCAGCATTACGCCTCATGCGCCCCGTTTGTTGTGCATATGACGACTCAATTGATGGGGCACACGGCGGCTCGTGGCTCAGGCAGAGCAGCGCAAGAGGAGACCTGGTGGTCGGCGGGTGGCGGCCTGGTGGACAATAAGGTTACCCCGGTGGGGTTACCAAAGACAGGGTTGCAGCTGCCTCGGGGGTGCGCCCTCAGCCGGATCTAGAGGCGCCAGATCTAGACTTGGGGAGGCCAGCCCCCTTCCCCAGTTGCATGGTGTCAGGCCGTTGCGGCTTTGACGGCGTCGGGTACTAGCCATGGGCATGATGGTGGGTGTCGCCGACAAGCATGATCCTGACTACTTCATCGGTTTGGGGGCTAGATCCAGGTGGGATCGGGCCCCTGGTGCTGGTGGTTTTCCTACACATGTGTACCGGTGATAATCCAGCTCTTTGCCAGTTATGCTTGTGCCAAGGTGCAAACTTGGGTAGCAAGTTCGTGGTCTTACAGGGGCAGGGAGTAGATCTTGGATGCCAGGCCGGCGACCCTGGAAGGTGGAGTGCGTGTCCGCTCTATAGCTAGTGATGCAATAGTTTGTGATGGCTTCTCTCCTTGGTTATGTGGATGGCAAGGAGCGGAGCTGGTGGTGCGGGCTTGTGCGGGGGATGGTGGTACAGGTGGCGCTGGGTGGTGGCGGCGATCCTCCCTCTCCGAGGTTTGATCTAGCGCATGTGTTCAAACAGACCAGATCTAGGCTCGAGGCAGGCCGGTGTTGTTGCTTAGGGTAGGTATGGTTGGGCTCAGTCCAAGAGGTGCTTGCGACCTGGAGGATGTCTCTCTCCACGGGCACGGTGGTTAGTGGTGGAACGCTAGTATGGGGAGTTGACTTCATCCAAGTTGGTTGCCTTCGTGTTGTGCTCCTCTTGCTTGTTGCCCGTTGATGAGGTCGGTCCGAGTTGGGCTCTTCGGGCATTGCTACGTCGTCGGACATATCAGCTCCTTTAACCATGGACATGGCGGCGTTTGAGCGTGCTCGATAGCAGCCTAAGGTAGTCACTGGGTTGTATCCGCCGATCCACTGGGACTGGCTGGGACGCATGTGTTGGCGCTTCCTATCGTGGAGGCGCCGATCCAGACTCGGTGGCTAATATCGGGCTAGGAGTGGCAGGAGGTGTGTCCCACTCCTCCTACCGTGGTTGGATGGCCGTGACATGAATGGTTGGTGGTGTCTAGGGGCACGGTTGTCAATGTGGCGACCCTGGATGGTGGGCTTCACGGTTGGCTTTCCGACAGGCTCCATGGTGGCGGTAGTGGCTCTACCTTTTGGTTGTGTGGGCGGCAAGGGGTGTAGAATGGGAGCCTCTGGTCTGCTCCGGCAGTGCCCAGATCTGGTGTGAATGAGCTGGCCCTTGTTGTGGTGGTGACTGGGACTCCTCCTGGTGGAGTAGGCGAGTTTCTGAGAATAAACTTCGCGCTTTTTGGCACCGGCGATGGTGGCATCTGTGGGTGTCGCGTGCTTCCTGAGGACGTCTTTCTGGATCTTGTCTTTGTGCCGGGGCTACGGGTGAAAACCTCAGTCTATTTGCTCGGACTCGACAGCGGCAACGCTTCGCGGTGTCACCCTCTTGTGGGCATTGTCGTGGAGCTTAGGTGTCGTCGGTAGGGTCTCGGCAAGGTGTTATGCTTGTTCTAGGCTCATGTTTGTATCTTTTGGTCTGCTTTGTAAGAGGGTCTCCTCACCAAGTTGTATCATTTGGGACGTGTACTTTGGTGTGTTGCTGTCAAAGGTTAAAATCGCGAGCGAAATCTGCGCTAACGCGGATCTGAAACAGCCCCGCGATTTGCATGGCTCGGTAAATCGCCGGAGATCGCGGCGCTATTGCGCCATTCCTTCCTTAACCATCGCGGCAAATATCTCGGTCGTGATTCCCCTTCACCCGCGATTTTAATCTATGGTTGCAGTATATGTAAAGCGGGACGAAAGCTTGTTTAAAGATTCTTAGGCGATGTAATCTTATGGAACTAAAAACATGGGTCTATTTCCAATTGAAGTCTAAAGCATGCACATACAACTTAGATATTTGTGAAATTTGTACTCACGTAAATATGTTGTCACGTCTTACATGATAAATTTTTCAACATATGTTCATGCTACAAGACAATTTTGGTATCCATCTATTGACACTACGCATCTACCTTTTGGGTGTACATGTAAAGCAGATTGAAGAAGCACATATATCATTGTTTATTTGAATTCTCATATAAACCAGGTTGAAGATTTTAAGTGTGTTTACCGTAAAAATCTAAATATGATATCCAGGTCCTACCTCGTACTATCTTCTATTTGGTTTATTAGGCCTGCACGTATGTCTAGATTGACAAGTTAACCAACATCAGGAAACATTTTAACAATTCTTTTGTCGTTAATGCTACCTTAGGTGCTTTCTCGTCATTGATCAAGTGCAGCGAGCAGAAGTGTGGTACGGTATCGAAGATGCCTTCCCAAAGTGTAATACCGGCAGCAGAATCATTGTTACCACCAGTATTCAGTCTGTGGCAAACGCTGCTGCGACGAAAACCTGCAGCACGGGCAGTTACATTTACACAATGAGAGGTCTGCGTGATGCTGATTCAAGGAAATTATTCTGGAAGAAATTTTATGGTCGTGTTACAGAACCTGCACCTGTCCTAGCAGATGGTTCAGAGCGTATCTTCAAAAAGTGTGATGGTTTACCACTGTCACTGATTAGCATGGCCAGAATTTTTCGTGAGCATCATCAGATGGGCAGGATTGAGAGGTTTGGCGAGTACATGGGGGTTGGACAGGAAGCCCTTGGGGAAATGAATAATGCACTTGCTCAATGCTACTCCAGTCTGCCTGACAATGGTCACAGGGTATGCTTGCTCTCATTAAGCATATTCCCCCATGGCCATCAAATTAACAGGAAGAGTTTAATTAGAAGATGGGTGGCTGAAGGATTGGTTGCTGGAGATGGTGTACGCAATGCGGCAAAAGTTGCTGCCGACCGCTTCGATGAGTTAATTAACCGGAATATCATTGAGCCAGTGCTGGTTGGTAACAGTTCCAGGGTCAAGAGGTGTCGAGTTCATGGTTTAATGCTCGATTTCATCATCAGCAAAGCAATCTCTAAGAACTTTGCTACTCTGATTCGTAAGGATGAAATTATTCCAAACAAACAAGACAACCTTGTGCATGGACTATCTGCTATGGACGACCCCCTTGTCCGTCGACTATCAGTTCAGGACGGCACTGCTGAAAGTGCCACTGAAATTGGATTATCTGCCATCAGGTCACTAACCTTGTTCAAGAGTGTGGTTTTCAATTTCCGAAGCTGCAAGCTCGTGCGAGTCCTGGATCTGGAAGGCTGTAAGGGCATTGACAATCCAGTTCTTGATGCAGTATGTCATTTGCGGATTCTCACGTATCTTAGCCTAAGAGGCAGCGACGTTCGCAGAATCCCCAGGGGAATAAGAAGATTGCAGTATCTGGAGACGCTTGACCTTCGAGAGACAGAGGTGGAAATTTTGCCTATTGAAGTCATCCTGCTGCCATGGTTAGCTCATCTGTTTGGCCAGTTTCATCTACCTCCAGAGCACAAGCTTGGGAAGAAAAAGAGTAAGGTTCAGAAGTTCTTGTCAGAAAAAAGCAGATTGCAGACTCTATCCGGATTCGTCATGGAGAAGAACAGTGTTTCTGAGTCCATAATGCTTGACGCAAGGTATCTAAGGAAGGTGAAGATATGGTGCAAGAGATATTCCACCGTCTCGGCAGAAGATCTACTGGTCTCTTCCCTCAAGAAGCGCTTCACGTGCAGCAGTGCCCTTGAGTCTCTATCAATTGATCTCAACGAGTATGCTTCTCCAGGCTTCCTCCATTCTCTAGAAGCTCCCTGTAAACTCAACTCCATGAAACTGACTGGGAAGCTCGGCAAGCTCCCTGACTTTATTACATCACCTGAGACTACTCTCAGGGAGTTGCAACTATCCTCCACAGGTTTGAGCAGCAAAGAGTTGTCTCTCCTGCAAAAGCTTCCTTGGCTGGTTTATCTGGAGGTGTATGAGGATGATCAATGGGGATTCCGTAATGGCATGTTCCCAGTTGATGACGGTGGATTTCCAAGCCTGGAGCGGCTGTGCTTTGAGGCCTCATCGATTCCCGAACTGCACATCAAAGGTGGAGCCATGACCAAGCTCACCTCTCTACACCTGCTCTGTCCAGAATATCCCCCATCGCGGGTCAAGGGTGTCGAACATCTCCAGCGTCTCAATGAGGTGGTCCTCCATGACTCTCTTGAGGGCAGCGAACTGGAAGTTTGGAAGAAGATGTCGATGGAGCACGCAAACATGCCCAGGGTAACGAAGCGGGCAGCCAGTTCATAATACCCAGCAGCTGGATTGTAATTGTGGAACTTACATGTGTACCATGTTTACTTCGCTGTATACATTTGCTCGGCGTGCTGTTGCTAGGTTTTTTGCCCCATAGTTTGTACTCCATCGACGATGGATACAATCAGTGGGTTTTCCTGGCAATGCAGTCGATTGTACCCAGTTTTCATTACTGTCAGAGACCATTTTTCTGTTTGGACGCCTCTTTTTCCATTTGAACATATATTGTGATGCACCATTTTCTCACATTGCCTACAATTGTACTATATCTGCATGTCAATCTAATGCCAGCAAACTGCTCCTCCCCATAGCTAATTTGAGAGCCTTGATTTCCCGGCCCATTTTTCTTACCCGTGCCACCATAGCACAATCCTGTATTCCCATTCATCTCCTGCCCAAAATGCACAACACGGCCAGTTTGGGGATGTTCTATTGTGTCATGTCTCCTAGAGAGCATCTCTGGCAGATCCCCTAAAAGCCATACCTGAGGGGGGGATTTTTCATTAGGGAATTAACCCCTAGCTAGCAGAACACCTAAACGTACAACTCCTGAAAATTATAAGTTTGCATCCCTTAGAAATCCACGATTTGAACTATTTTTATCTGAGAAGAGCAACTCTCTCGGGATAAATAGGGAAGACACTGAGTTCCTGCCCAACCATGCCATTGACACCGGCCGTCCGATGCCCTCATGACATAGAAAATGGAACATTCCAGTACCTCCGGCCACTTTTACCCGCGTTGACATCCCGCCGGAATCTGCATGACATCCCGTGTGTTGTTACTAATTCTCATCCTGCAAGTGTGTTTCGGAAGGTGTGCATGCTTCCATTAGGCGGCGTGACCCATATGGGGCAGCCCTAGTGGGCCGGCTCATTGGGTGGATCCAAATATTTTTCAAAATTTTTGGAGCATTTCTTGGAATTCTGAAAAATTATTTATTAAAATTCAAACTTTTTTTAAAAATGTACAAATTTTGAAAAATGTAAATAATTGAATTTCGCTAAATTTAAAATAAAAACAGGAGCATTTTTTTAATTTGTGAACATATTTTTGAAAATGATTTTTTTTAAATTAAGAACATTTTTTAAATTCCACAACATTTTTTGAATTAGTGAAAAGAATTAAAAGCAGGAAGATTTAATGAGATTTTGTACAAACTTTTAAAGACGGGATCAATTTATGAAATATTTATTTTAATAAAGACGAACATTTTTGAGAAAAGCTAGATTTTTTTTAGAAAATGGGAACATTTTCTGAATTTGAAAACAATTTTCGAAAAACAAAATGTTTATTCAAAATTTTGAACTTTATTGAAAAAGAAAAATAAACCCCCAAAACAAAATAAAATGGAATATATAAAAATAAAAACGGTATACTTTTAGAAATTTTCAGTATTTGTTTATAAAATGTTCACTTTATATTTAGAAAATCTTTAACGCATGAAAAGTCGTCATATACGAAATAGTATTTATCATATATTCGAAAAATGTTTGCTGTATATTAAAAAACATTCGGTGTATATTGAAAAAATGCTCACAGTATATTGTTAAATGCTTATTGTATAGAATACAATATAAAATAAAAAATGAAATAAAAAGTAAAGGCACAATGAGCAAGGAAATGGGGGAAACGGTAAAAGTAAAAAAAATAAACAACAAGAAAAACCAAAACAAAACTAATAGAAAGCAAACTAGCCTGTATAGAAACAAAAGAAGAAGAAAAAAAATGCCAGAAACACAGCAAAAAAGTAAGTAGTATCCCCTAAACTACTGAACTAGGCCGGCCCATATTGTCTTGCTATGGGCGTCAGACAACCTATTTGATGCTTGCGTTTGTCAAGTAGAATTTGGCATTTTGGGGACTTCACAAATTATTTATTGATGTTCCGAAAATTTATAAGGCCCAGTTCTTTTGACACGATTCTAGGGAATCATGGTCTGGAGAATCAAAATCGCAAAAGAACTCATTTCTTCCCCAGGAATCACCTAGAATCATCCCAGAATCACAATGTATTTCAGAATCGCCAAAAGTGGAAGATTTTGGCCATTATGCGAAGCCCCTCAAAAGAAAATGGTTCATGTGTTCGCAGCTTACCCCTATTTGACGAACTATTTACGGCCGAAATGCCACTCGGGCCAGTCGATGACAGAGCTCCAAAATAGCTCCTCCCCTCGAGCCCACACTCGCCGGCGACACCAGACGCATCTGCTCGATCCGAGCGCTAGGTTCGTGTCGCCGCCCCACCCCGTTCGATGTCGGCTCGAGCCGTCACCACGGTGCCCATCCGTCTCCAGCTCAAGCTCCAGCCGTCAACTCCGCGATGGCGGCCCAGTATCGTCTGTCTGAGCTTGGCACGTCGTCGTGGTGACCTCCTCTCGTCCTCTCCCTCTTTACCTTCTCCTCTCTCTCTCTCTCTCTCTCTCTCTCTCTCTCTCTCATGTCCCATTCCTCTCTTTTCTCCTCTGTTTCACTCTCTCTTTTTCTTGTCAGTTTAGCAATTGAGTATGGTACAAAATTGTATGCTTATGTGTTTGGCAAATTATATGGTGATTTAAATGGTGCAAATGTGTAGTGAGTGATGGATGTAGTTTTATGATTGATGGCATTTGGTGGAAACATTGAATGATGGAATTTTTTCTCTAGTTTCTCCCCTGTTTGGCAAATGTGTATGGTAATATTAAGAATTTTACAATATTCATAAATCCTTTCATGCTCACATTCGACGTATAAGCATTTGAAACAAATAAATGTTAGCAATTAAGTACACAGTTTCATCCTAGGGTCATTATAGACATTTCAGGACATAACTCGTACAAGAATCTCAGGAAGAAAAAAAATCAAAGGCTGATTCTATGGACAGGTGATTCTGTGGGCAGTTTCCCAGAATCGGATTCTGGAGAATCGTGAGCCGGAAAGGACTAGGCCTAAGTATCTTTCCCCCCGGTTTTTTGGGCTTCAAGGCACGATCCCTGCCGAGAGACCACTAGGTGTTCGGAGCAAACCTGTCGTGCTAGGCTATCAATTCCCAACTTGACTACAAAGGAAGTGGCAACAGAGGACCTATCGTGCTTTTTAAAATCTAGTTTTCCGTCATCACAACACAGTGGTATCAATTTGACCCCTTCTGCCCCTGCAGTTAACCACCTTTTATTTGTTGATGACAACCCGCTGGGCGCATCTCTGTCCTCCGTTCTCGCGCCACCAGCAGCGGTAGCCTCCACTAGCCACGGAAACGGCGGTGGAGGTGGCCTATATCTGACGCTTTCTTTTTTTAATCCATTTTTTCCACACAACGAAATCCATGTTCAAAGTTTCTTTTCTTCCTTCTGGGAGTTGATTCAGTGGAGATCTTGCCATGACCAAACATAGGGCAGATCCGGAGTTAACACTGACTTTCACTCATGGATTGCTAGCTTTAGTTAGACTCTTTCTTTGTGCCTTTTTTTTTCATATCTTTTCCTCATGCCCATGGATATAAATACACACAGTAGTCGAAAATTGGCAGTATTGGATTTGGCATGTAGAGTGTCAAAATATGTCATGAACTAGGTTCGTACTTGTTCGGATCTAGTTGATTCAAACTTGGGCAAACATTTTATGGCTGAAATTTACACTTCTCCATGTTGAAAACTGTGTTGGGGATTGAAAACTTCAAAATCTCGTTTGCAACCTTCTCATTTTATAAAACACAATTTATTTATTTTTGAAACAGAGAAAAAGACATTGGAGGACGAAGCTGCAGGAGCCAGAGGTAGCAATCACATTGCAGCACCCAATTGATCATCAAGCAAAAAATCAGAAAGCTCTTTTGATCCAGCAAGGCGAGTAATATGGAGGTCATGACCGGGGCGATGAGCGCACTCCTGCCCATGCTCGGCGACCTGCTCAAGGAGGAGTACAACCTGCATAAGAGCACCAGGGGTGAGATCAAGTTCATGAAAGCAGAGCTGGAGAGCATGGAGGCTGCTCTCATCTAGATCTCGGAGGCACCCTTGGATCAGCCACCTGACATCTAGGTCAAGCTCTGGGCGAGGGACGTCAGGGACCTGTCCTATGAGATTGAAGACGGGATCGACAGATTCCGGGTGCACCTTGAGTGCCGACAACAAAAGAAGCCACACAGCTTTATGGGTTTCATTAATAGAAGCATGGACATGCTAACAAAGGGCAAGATCCGACACAAAATAGGCATTGATGTCAAAGACATCAAGAGCCGCATCAAGGAGGTCAGTGAGTGGCGTGAAAGGTACAAGGTTGACAGTGTTGTGCCCAAGCCCACCAACACAAGTACTGATACCCTTCGCTAGTTAGCCTTGTTTAAAAAGGCGACGGAGCTTATTGGCACCGAAGAGAAGAGCCTTGACATAGTCAAGATGCTGACGGAGGGAGACGAGATCATCAAGAAACAACTGAAGATGATCTCTATTGTTGGCTTTGGAGGCTTAGGGAAGACAACTCTTGCTAATGTGGTGTATGAGAGACTTCGTGGGGACTTCAACTGTGTAGCTTTTGTTTCCGTGTCTCTTAATCCTGACATGAAGAAGCTTTTCAAGAGTTTGCTCCATCAACTTGACAAGGGCAAGTACAAGAACATCATGGACGAGTCAGCGTGGAGCGAGACACAACTCATAAGTGAGATAAGAGAATTCCTCCAAAACAAGAGGTATGTGTTGTACGCTAGTGTCCCTGCCAATTTGATCATCTATTTAGGAGTTCATCTTATTAGCTCTGGAGTCTTTCCAGTTCATTTGTGTTGTACTAGGATAGTGTTTTCTACTCCCTCTGTTCTTGAAAAAATGTATCACTTTGCCCTCAACTAATTCGTGCTGCCCCTAATTAACTCACGCTGTCAACGGGCGGCATGGCCTGAATGGCTGGGCAATTACCCCTGCATTATAAAAGCACACCAATCTGAGACTCCTAGACTTTGTATTATTTTTTACATAAATCAATAAAAATACGCAGCAGAGTCCTGCTGTTTCCCTAAAAAAAATTACTCCTGCATTATAAAAGCACACCAATCTGAGCTATATATCCAAACCAAGTAGAAGTACTATTATACTAAAAGCTGAGCCGTGGAGATCTGCACAGGGGTGAAAATGGAACATGAGTCACAAAAGTGCAGCCTTAATTTCCAGGACAAATGGCAAAAGATACACACATTTTTTCGAGAATGGAGGGAGTATTATCTATAATCTATCACACACACACACACACACAGCGAATACCTCTCTCCAAAAACTGTATTTTGTTATACAATTACCTAGGATATATCCAACAAGAACTAATAGATCATGCAAAGCAGAGTCTATATAAAAATAATAATATTTTGTACTTAAACATCCTAATTTTGTACTCAAAACTATATGGTTCTTAAGGTAAAATTTATAATGTGATAATCTAAGAATAAATAAATATGTTTCTATCTCTTTTCATCCTAATGTTACTATCTTCCTGGGTTTTTTTGTCCTTGGAGGCTTCTCTCTACAAATTAGATGTAAGTTGAATATTGGCATCATATCATCCTAGCTACATTTACATGCATTTTCTTCCCAAAATAATATCTGTTGAATTAAATGGTTAAGGGTCATGAATGAATGGTCTGGTTCAGGTCGGATCTGCCCATTCCTCGAGAAGAAGATGAACCGGGCCAACAAGGTCTCCTTCTCCAACCACAAGACCAAGAAGCAGCAGTTTGTCAACCTGCATTTCAAGAAGCTGTGGTGGGAGGCCGACAAGCACTACGTCAAGCTCAGGCTCTCCACCAAAGCCCTCAAGACCATCGAGAAGCACTGCCTCGACGCCATCGCCAACAAGGCCGTCGCCACAGACCTCAACAAGAAATGATCGATACGAGTCGGTTTGAGACCTCCTAGCTATTTGGATCCTCTTCTTGATTTTCTCACATCATCCATTTCAGTGACAAAGAGCAGATCACTTTATAAGAGAATCACATATTGTTTCCCCTCGTGTGGTGTGCACCGATCAGCTCCAGGAGAAAATCTGGTTTGATCTGGATGATGAGGAGGCTATACGTTTCTTCCAGGATCTTATCAACGAGAGTGTGAGCGCATTGTTCCCTCAAACGGTCGAGACAATCCATAGATGGGCTCAATAATGGCGATGAACAGGTCCTCCTTGTTTGTACATGGTGTGTTTGGTAATGTTTGCTAATATTATTGTCATATAATAATATGCTCTTGCGATGGCCACTGACAAGCTCCCTTTTTTTGTTTACTCTCCATTTTCACAGATAACAATGGATACCAGGTAGAGACATTTTTTGAAGAATGGTAAGCAGAGACTGTAAATGGTCATCTGTACCTGCTTGGATGCTTCTAAGTTATTTGTGAATATGTCTGTATTAAACGTGGCTTGTGCGTAATGTAATCAGAAGAATATATGGTGTACTAAAGGTGGCAGCATTGTGTTGATAAGACTGGAATAGAAATGCTAAGAACACTGTGCTGATGATGCCTGATGAAATGCTAGCAGCAAACTTGTATTTCAAGTGTGACGTGCCTGAATCGGTTTGAGACCTGAACCTGGTGTCATGACAGAGAAGAACGCGGAGAGCAGTCAAATTATCGTGCTTACGAAGTCGAAAAAAGCTGCAACATTTCTCACCGTGAGATAATTATCACTCACAGGTTGTAAAAATTGGATTCGAAAGTTTGTGGCGTGGTAAATACGTCCATGGAGCTGATATCTTTATCCTCATATTGCTTGTCTGATGGCTGCATGCATCCATGGAAGATCATTTGCACTGCATTGTGTTGGGAGAGTCGTGAGTTCTGACTTCTGAGACTGTCGACGCGTGTGGGCCACTTCAAATGTTGTGTGTGACTGCTGCGTTGTGGGCATCCACAACCACCTGGCTAGGGATAGCCATTTTTTTTTTCCTGTTTGGTTGAGTAGAATGTTAAGTGGTTGGAGATAGCCATTTGTGTGTTTAGTTCGAGAGATAAGGGGAGAACATGTTGCTGTTGTGATAACCACTTTTCTTGAGGTGGTGAGATTACTACCATTTATTCAGGCAATTTGAGCAACAAAAATTCTGACAAGTATTCATGCCATGAGTACTAAACTTTAACATGATAAATATATCGTTTCGGTGTCCTCTGCTCTGGCTTAAAATTCTACCATCCTCTGCTCTGATTTTGGAATATAAACAGCAGCTCGGTTTCATTGATCATCTTCACTGACAGTAAACAAACGGACTTATAATGTGGATTAGTAGCAACTATTCGGTCTTATCTGAACAAATATAATCTCAGAGCCAGTTAAATTGACTAGTGCCAAATATAATCTCAGATTTGGGGAAAAACTCAAGGAGAGGGCACAACACGCATAGCACGGCCGGCCGGAGCAACAGCAATCAACGCACGGCGCAGGGCCGGCCAGAGTACAGGACGCACACGCAGCAAACTAAACACAGCCGGCATCATTGTGATGCACACACCCAGTGTTCTTGATTTACATGATAACAACAACACTTGTAACAGGAAGGAAGGAACACATCTTCTGGTGGTACAATGAATGTAACAGGTTTTCTACATCAATTTCCTTTGCTTTGGCTCTCATACAATTGCATGGCTGCATTACATTTACATGCATTTTTTCCCAACAGAATGTCAGTTGAATTTGCTAAGTGTTAAGCTCATCAAGGTTCAGTTTCGACAGTATCTTCAGTTAGTTCAGTTTCGTCAGTTAACTCAACTCTGGTAGTGTTATTTCTCCAGCAAATAACTTTGTATCTCTGGTACGCGCCAGAGCTTGCATGTAGGCCAGAAGCGTGCAAGTTGACTTTGCGGTGTGGCCCTTTTCTTTGGTTCATAGGGTCTTGTTGGCTGACAATATCATCCATTTTTTACGCCCGTTTCGTGACAGATTTTCATCAAGTAACTTATTGCAGAGGTTGTTTTATATTCTGGATGCCTCAGCATAATCATCCATGAGGCTGCTGAATTCATTTTATCAACGGAAGTCTTGTCAGCATTACCTACTTCATTCATGTGAAAGGATTGAATGTTTTAAGGGAATAAAGTTACACTTACCATATGAAGTGAACTTTAGCATCTTTTTTTAATTGTAAAACCTCAACACAGGAAGGCTGGGTGCTATGCAGGGTGTTGTACAAGAGCCGAACAACGTGCTCCCCAAAGGCCACTATCTGAAGAAGAAGCCTGCACATTCTCCAGTGAGCTGCGCCACCGCTCGAGCCCCTCATTGTTGCCTACATCGCCTCAATGGATCAGTGAGTTTCGGGGACACGCTGGGCTGGGACAACACAGAAGAAAGCCATCAGGACAGCTCTGAGCAATTCAAGGCTGGAGTTGCCTCCAAACTCTGAATCTTGCTATCAGATTACTGTGCTGCTAGTGCTAGTGATTGACGTGTGGTGGTGACTAGTAATTAGACGACATATTCTTTGTAATGATCTTGGAGTAGTATTGGACCATTGGCTGATGCAGTGTCTGTTCTTAGGATTTGATAAAGTCAGCTCTGATGCAGTAGGATTAGATTAGTGAAATGGCTTGGTATAGCATTTGTGCACAGGATAGCTGAAAAACGTCCTCTGTTAGTTTTACTCTTCCTTCCCAAAGGGAACACTTAGGCCATGTGTGCAAAATACTAGAGAGCTGACTTCGGTTTCTCGACAAAGGCCCTCGAAATGGAGTACAGCTCACAGCAGCAGCAGCAAGCCAGCAACTTGCAGAAACACAAGCAGAAATCAATCTAGTTGCTTGCCTACAATCCATGTGATCGATATTTTTTTTTTTCGTAATGAAGTTTAATTAGATTGGTACTCCAGCCATTATAATGAACTTTTCTTCACCATATTCTTTAGCATGTACACATTTTGTCTCGCAACAATTTATTACTGCTTCCGTCCCACAAAATAAGATCGTTTTTCAAGCTATATATTGTGAAACAGAGGGAGCAATTATTTAAGTAGATGGTTATAACTGTAATTGGAGACTGATGGATACTGGAAAACTGGATACTTTGTTTTAACAGAAGAAAAAACCGCAGACTTGGATGGAACATATAGCAACTTGGATGGATGAATCAGAGGAATTTTTTTTTTTACTTTCCAGTTGGATACAATTAATCACCAAATTAATGTTAACCAAGGCGGAGCTGTCCCCTTCCATCTTCCTCTGCTCGGAGAACATCCTTGTCCAGGCGACAGACAACAACCACTTTTTTTTTTTTGGAAATGGAGGCGTACCCCGGCATCTGCATCATTATGATGCATGCAGCCATCTTATTAAAAAGTCTCGAAGTAGCACATAGTTATAAAAGTATTACAGCTGGCAAGCGAAGCGAAACAAAGAAATGAAAAGTACATGCTCAAAATCGCAACCGGTAAGGCAATGTAAAGGATAAAGCTCCTTAGGCTCCTATCCGGTTATGCGACCGCCATCCGAACCGGTTGAAAATAACCCGTGCTACCATCTCCCACTGGTTGCACCCAGTAACCGAAGGCTCCCTGGAGTCCATAGGAGTGAGTAAGGACCACATACGGATCCATGCGGTAGCTCGGAAGATAACCTGCAAGAAAGATAGTGTTTTGTCTGTTAAAAATTATATCATTTCTACAATTCCATATAGCCCAAAGAAGCGCACATATTTTGATCCGAATACGAGCCGCAGTAATATGCTCAACCCCAGCTAACCACGTCCCAAACAACGATTCAATGTCAACTGGAGGATTAATGTTGAAGGCTATATGGATCGTTCTCCAAAGCAATTTGGCGACTGGGCATTCAAGGAATAGATGTTGTATTGTTTCATCATTATCACAAAAACAACAACGTGAACTACCTACCCATCGCCTCTTTATTAAGTTATCCTTGGTGAGGATTACTTGCTTGTGAACAAACCACATAAATATTTTAATACGCAAGGGCACCTTAACCTTCCAAATATGTAACGATCTTGAGATTGGGCCAGAATTAATCAGATTCATGTAGAAAGATTTCACCGTAAATACCACATTTCTATCTAACTTCCAGTGCGTCGAATCCGGTTGGTCGGATAATTGAACGTCTATCAATCTCCGAACCAAGTGCATCCAGGCCTCCCATCGCTCACCAACTAACGCACATCTGAACTGAATATTTAAGGGAATCGTTTGAAATACTGTGCCTACGTAATCCTCCTTACGTTGCACAATGTTATAAAGGGTGGGATATTGTACAGCTAGGGGCGTCTCTCCTAACCACGTATCCTCCCAAAATCATGTTGACATTCCATTGCCAACCAAGAATTTAACCCTACGAAAGAACAAGTCCTTCATTCTTATGAGTCCCTTCCAGAATGGCGAGTCAGTTGGTCTCACGGTAACCTGGGCGAGCGTTTTCGAATTTAAATACTTATTGCGTTGAATCTGTGCCCACATACCCTCCGGCTCTGTCTCTAACATGTAAAGCCATTTACTCATAAGGCATTTATTATTGATTTCCAAGTTCTCATTTCCTAGGCCCCCTGGTCCTTGGGGCGGCAAAGGATACCCCATCGCGCTAGACGGTATTTCCTCTTGGCCTCATCTGACTGCCAGAAGAATCGAGATCTAAAGAAATCAAGTCTCTTCCGCACCCCTTTCGGAATCTCGAAGAGCGACAACAGGAACATCGGCATACTAGTAAGTACCGAGTTAATCAGCACTAACCGACCTCCATACGACATAAGCTTGCTCTTCCAGCAACTAAGCTTTTTTTCAATTCAATCTTCAATGCACTTCCATTCTTTATTAGATAGCTTACGGTGATGAAACGGTATGCCCAAATAACTGAATGGCAAAGAACCTAATTCACACCAGAACAGTTGTCTAGAAGTGTCTTGCTCTTCTTTGGCTCTTCCAAAGCAAAACAACTCGCTCTTGTGAAAGTTTATCTTTAGGCCAGACAATTGTTCAAAGAGACATAGAATGAGTTTCATATTTCGCGCTTTTGCAATGACATGTTCCATGAAAAGAATAGTGTCGTCAGCGTACTGTAAAATGGAGACGCCCCCATCGACCAGATGAGGGACTAAACCCTCCACTTGACCGTTATGCTTGGCTCTGCCAATAATAATGGTCAACATATTGGCCACTATATTAAATAGGAGAGGAGACATGGAATCCCCTTGTCTCAATCCCTTGTGTGTCTGAAAGTAATGACCGATATCATCGTTGACCTTGATGCCGACACTACCCTTCTGGACCTGAGAACCCACTTGGTTCTGCCAGGCCTCACTAAATCCTTTCATGCGCATTGCCTGCTGAAGGAAAGGCCACTTAACTTTATCATATGCCTTCTCAAAATCCACTTTAAAGATAACCCCATCTAGCTTCTTCGAATGGATTTCATGCAGTGTTTCATGTAGAACGACCACCCCCTCAAGTATGTGTCGTCCTGGCATGAACGCTGTCTGACTTGGTTGTACCACGGAGTGAGCAATCTGTGTCAATCTATTGGTACCCACTTTCGTGAATATTTTGAAACTCATGTTAAGAAGACGTATTGGCCTGAATTGTTCGATCCGAACTGCCTCTTCTTTCTTTGGCAACAACGAAATCATACCAAAGTTAAGATGAAACAACTCTAAATGGCCGTTAAAAAAATCATGAAACATAGGCATAAGATCATCTTTAATAATATGCCAACATTTCCTATAGAATTCAGCTGGAAACCTATCTGGTCCTGGTGCTTTATTCGGTTTCATTTGTGAGATTGCATCAAGAACCTCTTTTTCAGTAAACGGTGCAGATAGAATATCACTCTCCTCTGCCCGGAGCTGAGGAATATCTCCAATAACAGATTCATTTAGGGACACCGTGCTTGCTTCCGGAGGCCCAAATTTTTTTTTATAATAATTAGAGATATACGCTTTGAGGTTTTCATGTCCCACAATTGTCCCCTCGTCCTGTTCAAGATGTATAATTCTCTTCTTCCTATGTTTACCATTTGCGATCATATAGAAGAATTGTGTATTGTCATCTCCCTGTACAACCTTAAGCACTTTAGCACGCAATGCCCACTTGAGCTCCTCTTCTCTAAGGAGAGCTCGTAAGCCTTGCTCAGCTTCGGACTTTGAGCTCTGCTCCTCAACCGTAAGAAGGTTAACTTCAGCTTTTAAATCTAACGCATCTATTAATTGGGTGAGTCGCTCTATTTCTTGCCTATAAATCCCACTCTCGTTTCAGGCCCAACCTCGCAAAAACTGTCTCAGATGTTTGATCTTATTTTGCCATCTCTCAATACTTGTTCGTCCACTAACAGGCTTTGCCCATTCACGTGCAATGATCTCCAAGAAGTTTTCTTTCTCAAACCAACCTAGTTCGAAAGAGAAAGCATTCTTGTTTGCAATATGGGTAGCCTCTCCTGAGTCTACTAGTAATGGCGTGTGGTCTGAGATCGCCCTCTGCATCGCATGTACCGACACTAATGGGTACTTTTGTTCCCATTCCACACTAGCGAGCACCCTATCCTACTTCTCATAAGTTGGAGTGGGCAATGAATTGGCCCATGTAAATTGTCTACCGGTGAGCTCAATTTCTCTCAAATTAAGACTCTCAATAATCATGTTAAACATCATAGACCAGCGTCCATCAAAATTGTCATTGTTCTTTTCATCTCTCCTCCGAATTATATTAAAATCCCCTCCGACTTGGATTGGAAGAGTCTCGTCTCCACAGATCCGCACCAAGTCGGCTAAAAAATCTGGTTTAAGTTCGGGTTGTGCTGCCCCATAAACAGAAATGAGAGCCCATCTGAAGCCGTCTACTTTCGATCTCACCCGAAACTTGACCGCAAAATCCCCCTAACCACGTTAAGCACCTCAAGTGTTTCACACCGAACCCCTAGTAATATCCCACCAGATCTTCCTCTAGGAGGTAAGACGTGCCAGTCAAAATCTATTCATCCGGATAAAGTTCCAAGGAACTGTGAGGTGAAATTATCCCTTCGTGTTTCGAGTAGCGCAATAAAATCTAAATTTTGCTCTATCGTTGTCTCTGCCAAGAACCTTCGTTTAGCCAAGTCAGCTAGACCTCTGCTATTCCAAAAGATTCCTTTCATAGGTCATCATGGAATTTTTTCTTAAGCTTAACCCTAGCTCTTCTACGGACCGCCGAAGTAGGATAAATTTTCCGTTTCCAGGGTCTCTTGGGCTTCTCCTCATCACCCTTCGGAAACGTGGTATCGGCAGAACACGAGACAGTGCCCTCCATCATTAGAGGCTCTACAGTGTCCGCATTCTCCGACCCCTCCTCATCTTCGGCTTCCGGATTTGGCATGAGATTATTACATATGTTTTCAAGAGCAACCATGCCTAAATTTTTCATGTCATCATCATTCATAGGTTTGACTGATGCGAGATTCCGAAATATTTCAGAAGCCCTCTCCGCTTCTAAATCTAACAGATCATTAATAGATTTCGCAACCTCCTTCTCATTCGAACCCAAAGATATGCCTAAGTCGTTTGCCTTATCAATAATTTCATGCTCGGTGAAATGCAGAATTGAACAACTCTTATCGAAAGACATACCTGTAGTTGTCTCGACATCCCGAAGCTTGGCCGCCGTCTTGGCGCGTGCTAGCTGCAGGTCATCTGCATCTGGCTGACCCTGGATCCGGTTGCTGACACGCCTGCAAGCCGTCACCAGATCCGTGATCCCACCGAAAGCGAGAAGCTCCTCCGTAGTCCTCTCCCGAGGTGTGTGTTCCCCGCACCCACGCCCTTCCCTCGTTGCCGGTGAAGAAAGGTAAGGCGCGGTCAAGCGGGAGTCACCCACCGTAGCAATGGGAGGAGTAGACCGTGGAGCCACCTGCTCGACAGTCCCGCTCCCCCCCAAACCGTCAACGCTGCGAGGAGGCGACATCGGAGAAGGGGAAGTTCGGGCCTCCTGCCCGCGCCCCTCCCTAAGGAGGCCATGGACCGCCGCGGGTGGGCTGGTGATGCGGGCCTCTTGCCCACAGCCCCCCCCCCCCCCCACTCCCAATCTGCAGTCTGAGGCCTGACGAATCCTTCGGCCCGGAATCAGCCCTCTGAGACGAATGTACCGTCGGCGACATAGTATCAGGGAGCATCACTAGTGGTAACTCGAGCTCCTCTGGATCGTCCGCCTCGACTCGGTTACTCCATAACCGGCTCGGTGAAGACCGCAACCACTTGCAATTGCCTTTGTAAAAAAGCACACACCACACTACTACGCGCATCTACCACCAGGAATAATCATCACACTTGAGATACTTATCACCATTTCAAAGCTACTAGTACAAATTTGCTGCAGTTTCCCAGACATTTAAACAGCTCCGACAAGTTAACATTAAACTAAACGTGACCAAATAATGCAGCAGCTCACGGATTCCAGTATAAGTTACTACTAAGGCTACTCATAGTGGGGAGTAACATATACTAGTATCATGCATATGATACTAGTATATGATACTACCTTCATAGTGCATAGTATCATAAAGTAGTATCATAGATGATCATATTTATTGTCATGCAAGACACAAAGTAGCATAGCATTTAACATGATACGGTATCTACCTATATTACTCTAACCCTCTTTCTCTTATCTAATTGTGTGCCACATAAACATGTTTGCTAGTCCCAAGTACATGTTACGGTTATGTTACCCCCACTATGGCCAGCCTAACACGAGGTGATGCAAACGAAAATATACTCTGCTTTGATACGGACCCTCGCCGTCTGCTGTCCGGATCGCCAATGTGTGTGCTAATGATGTTAAGGTGCATTTCCTAACTTTTGGCTTATGCCTAGTATATTGATGTGTAACTAGACCGAATGCCATTTTTTTTAAAGGAGGATGTCACCCTGCCTCTGCATCCAAGGATGCACACAGTCATTTTTATTATATTATTCAACACAACCTGATAAAAAAGAATACATCGATCAACTCGAAGCCACCTTCCATTGCGACAAGCGTCACTACCCTACAAGCTCGATGATGAGGGTGGCCATGATCGGAGCCATGTGCTCTGACCTCACACCGAAGCCCCAACATCTAGATCCAGAGGCCACACCAAGCCGCTCCCAGCGAGCCGGGAGCACAAACCGGTCCAGTAGACTCTCAACATGCACCGCATGCGCATGCTCCAGAAGCAGCTGCCGCCGTCTTCCGTTGACCCATCTTCAGGGCAGGGATCAACGCATAACCGCCTGCAGGCCTGCCGTCAATGTCACGGCGACAATAAACAACACCACCACCTTGCGCGCGTCCATCATCACGCATCTGTCACCAAGACTCCGCTGCGCCACGCCGCCGAGACCCACCGTTGTCAGTGCGGTAGATGCAACACCTCTCCACCTTCTGTCCCTTCCAGTCAGCACCGACTCCAAAACGATGCCCCCGAGAAGGAGAACGGCCCTGAAGGATGCGAATCCATTTTGAACAACTCTAGCCGTTCTCAGTGATTTCACACATTGAGAAATGCCTGATTTGTGCAGGTCATCGTGAGAGCTTTGCCTTCCGCTCAATATTTGTAGATATATAATCCTCCAAGCCTTCGTTTAAACCTCTAACAGTGGGAGTACGAAGAGTATCACGCATTGCCAACTAAGAAATATGAGGTGACACTATAATTAATGATGTGAGATAAGGTTCTAGTATCATGTTATACTCCCCCTTCTAATTTACTCCCTCCGTCCGCGAATAAGTGTACTTTTAGCTTTTGTCCTAAGTCAAAGTTTTAAAATTTTGACCAACTATATACAAAAGAGTATTAACATATATGACGTCAAATTGATATATTATGAAAGTACATTTCAAAACGGATCTTGTGATACTAATTTAGTGCCATAAATGCTGCTACTTTTCCCTATAAAGTTGGTCAAAGTTTTAAAACTTTGACTTAAGACAAAAGGTAGAGGTACACTTATTCGCGGACGGAGGGAGTACTCCGCATATTAGTTTTGACATAAGTCAAACTTCATAAAGTTTGACAAAAATTACAGAAAATAATCTAAACATTCACAATAATAAATACATATGATGTGAAAATATATTCAAAGATGATTCAAATGGTATTGAGGATGTTAATAATTTTTTGTATAAACTTCATCACAGTTTACAAAGTTTGACTTAAAGACAAATCTAATATGTGAAGTTAATAAAAACAGAGGGAGCATGATACAATATCATAGCAAGCCAAAGGAGAAAAATTAATTAGAAATAAATCCTAACCAGAACTTTATGTGAAGGTTCTGAAAATAAATAGATGAAGTGACAATGAGATACTAGTCTACGATATTATGCATTGGGGAGTTTTTTTTGGAACGTAAATAACTTTATTCCTCATATAATAGCCATATCATTTACAATATGTGGAAGAATAAAGTCAGGGGCATCGGAGTCCCAAAATTCAGATAAACTATGACTAAAGCAGTGCTTTGCTAAACAATCAGCAACAAGATTGGTTTCCCTTCCGCGGTGAACGAAGCTGACATTTGAAAAGTCCATCGCCAGCAGACTAGTCTCGGTGATGATTGGCACATCGGGACCCATGTAGGCATCAAGGTCTGAAATTGCCTCCAACGCATTTAAACTATCTGATTCAATGATTATATTGGAACACCCGATATTTGAAGCAAGAATAAGTCCATACCGAATAGCTTTTATCTCTGCCGAAACTGCCGATGCTACATGAACCAAAGGCCAGGTTGCCGCTGCGATAAAAGTACCCCGATCATCTCTCGCGACAGCACCGCAAGCTCGTGCCAAGGTCTCCGCATGAAATGATGCATCTACATTTATTTTCACACAACCTGTCAGGGATATGAACCCATGGATATAACCCGCCCGTTCAGGGCCGGGTCTACAGAAGTGGCGACTCTTGGAGACTGGGCCAGGTGGGCCGTAACGTCCAGAAGACTCAACCCGAAGGTTGAGAAGCCCTCTCCTGGGCCGGCTAATGGCACGTCGGCTTAGGCCCATCAGTGAGTCGCCATATGTAGTTTTCCTTACTTAGAAGGCAAGATATGTAGAAAGAGACTTTGACACTAGTTGTATTCCGGCTCGTACTCTGATGTAAACCCCGAGCCTTAACCTATATATAAAGGGGATCCCAGGGGTCAGGGAGACAACTTACAACCTCTTGAGTACTAGGTAGCCAAGCGCACCCCTGTAATCGAGATCATCAATACAACCAAAGCAGGATGTAGGTTTTTACCTCCACCGTGAGGGGCCGAACCTGGGTAACCCTTTGTCTTTCCTCTCCATCCAACCCCTTCGATCTACCTCCGTTCGACGATGGCCTCACGACTAAGTCCTATGAGGACATCTACCGTGAAAATTCCACGACACAATCTGTTTCAGGTTCCTTCCATATTGGATCAGATTTTCGAACTGGCTGATTTGGAGTGTTTGCATGGATGAATTATGCATTGGGGAGTTAGCAACCAATGTAGTACACTTTAGAAAGATGGGCAATTGCCGGACCGGAAACCTCATCCTAAACTTACTTCAGAATAGGTTCGAGAGCTTCCATTTTAATGTGTGTTTCCAAAAATCTTTGGTAGTCAAACATGTGGTCAAACTATGACCAAAAATACGATGGAGACTAACAAACCCGGACGGAGATAGTACGCTTTAGAAAATGTGGCCAATTGCCACGCACCATGACTTGACTGACGCATTAGTATGTATAAACCATGAATGAGCAAGTATCATAAGGAGTATGGTGCAGTAGCATATATTACTCTATCCTTTAGGTAGGATGATTAATAAACCAAAGAAGCAGAGCATACCATGTCGGAGAGCATAACCAGTGCATTCTCCTAGACAGTTGGGTCGACCTAAAACACTAGTAGAAAACAGGGCTTTGGTTGAGGCTTGGGTAAGGGCATTAATCCCGGTTCACTCATGAACCGGAACCAAAGGGTGCATCAGTCCTGGTTCATGAGGCCAGGGCGCCGGCCGAGCCTCGGGGGCCATTGGTCCCGGTTCGTCTGACCCATTTGGTCTCGGTTCCAGACACGAACCGGGACCAATGGGCCTCGCTCCTGGCCCAGCACCTTTAGTCCCGGTTGGTGGCTGGACCCGGGACCAAATGTTGTCCTTTAGTCCCGATTTTAGCCACCAACCGGGACTAAAGAGATCCCTATATATACCCCTACCCCTGCCCGCGGACAGAGCCACTGCTCTGTTTTTTTTGGCCGGCCGTGGGAGAGGTGTGTGTTGCTCTAGCTCACCTCCTATGCACATCAGGTGTTTGATGAAATGACCGAGCCACACTTAAGCTTTCTCCTCTCCAAGCTTCTTGTCCAAACTCCATTTTCCTCAAGATTTGTCTAGATTTGGCGGTCCGTCCTGTCCCGTCCCTGTCCTCATCGCCGTCGATCGCCTGCGCCGATCTCGTCGCCGGCACCACCGTGGTGAGCCTCTTGTTCTTATCTTCTTTCTAAAAGAAAAAGAATTATTACTTGTATGATTTAGATAGATGCTTGGATAATTTTCTTACTTTTATTATTGTTTGTTATTATATAGTGCGATGGTTTTGGTATGCGCCCCCGTCGGCCCTCATCCTATCTATGATTCGGATGTGGTATATATTATCTTTTATAACTATTTGTTTCATTTAGTGTTTATGACAATTATGCCGACCAACGTGACATAAATGTTTTTATCTAGGAGGTATGTGAACTGGAAATTCCAACCGACCCTCTTGTCATGAGGTTAAATTTAGTTGAAAAATAAAACAATTACTTGAAGAAAAAATTGAAAAGAATTGAGGAGGAGAAGATGAAATTGGACTTGCATGTTACGGATGTCGTCGATGATCACAAGATCAAGATGGATGCAATGCGCTTGAAGATTAGAAAGATTAGTAAATATACCATTCATACTGAGGCTTGGTATCATTATGCCATTGGATAAATTGTTACGTTAGTTGCGATTATGATCGTATTTGTTGTTGCATTGAAATGTTTTACATAGTTTCAATTTATGGTTTAATTAGATGCTCTAGAGAGCTATATGTTGTTGAATGAGAACTATGTATGAACTTTATGTATTTATTTTTTCAGTAATAACATTTGATCACTACTGTACTTCGGTTTTAATGTGATGATGAACTTCTATTAATTTGGTCACTTATTTATTCGTGATGTTCTTTAATGATTTTTGACAAACTTAATTATATATAATGCACGCAGATGAACCGGCAATGGATGTACGGTGACAGACGCACCTTCGAGTACATTAAGGGCTTGCATAATTTTCTCGAAGTGGCTGAGGCAAACAAGCAGAATGGTTTTATATATGTGTTGTCCATGCCTTATCTATGGGAATACGAAGTCTTACTCTGACTCGAAAACCCTTCACATCCACCTGCTTGAGAAGGGTTTCATGCCACACTATAATGTTTGGACCAAGCACGGAGAAAGAGGGGTTATGCTGGAAGACAACGAAGAAGAAGAGGATGATGACAACTATCCGCCCCCTGAATACGGGGATGCTGCAATGGGGGAAGCTGAAGATCAAGAGGAACCAGACGATGTGCCTAATGATGATCTTTGCCGGGTCATTGTTGATGCAAAGAGACAATGCCAAAGTGAAAGGGAGAAGTTGAAGTTCGATCGCATGTTAGAGGATCACAAAAAAGGGTTGTACCCAAATTGCGAAGATGGCAACACAAAGCTCGGTACCACACTAGAATTGCTGCAATGGAAGGCAGACAATGGTGTATCTGACAACGAATTTGAGAAGCTACTGAAAATATTGAAGAAGAAGCTTCCAAAGGATAACGAATTGCCCGACAATACGTACGTAGCAAAGAAAGTTCTATGCCCTCTAGGATTGGAGGTGCAGAAGATACATGCATGCCCTAATGACTGCATCCTCTACCACGGTGCGTACGAGGATTTGAACGCATGTCCGGTATGTGGTGCATTGTAGTATAAGATCAGACGAGATGACCCTGGTGATGTTGAGGGCGAGTGCCCCAGGAAGAGGGTTCCTGCGAAGGTGATGTAGTATGCTCCTATAATACCACGGTTGAAACGTTTGTTCAGAAACAAAGAGCATGCCAAGTTGATGCGATGGCACAAAGAGGACCGTAAGAAAGATGGGAAATTGAGAGCACCCGCTGGCGGGTCGCAGTGGAGAAAAATCGAGAGAACGTGGGGGGAATTTGCAGGTGACGCAAGGAACGTATGGTTTGGTTTAAGCGCAGATGGCATTAATCCTTTTGGGGAGCAGAGCAGCAATCATAGCACCTGGCCCGTGACTCTATGTATCTATAACCTTCCTCCTTGGTTGTGCATGAAGCGGAAGTTCATTATGATGCCAGTGCTCATCCAAGGCCCTAAGCAACCCGGCAACGACATTGATGTGTACCTAAGGCCATTAGTTGAAGAACTTTTATAGCAGTGGAATGGAAAAGGTGTATGTGTGTGGGATGAGCACGACCAGGAGGAATTTGACCTACATGCGTTGCTGTTTGTAACCATCAATGATTGGCCTGCTCTCAGTAACCTTTCAGGACAGACAAACAAGAGATACCACGCATACACGTACTATTTAGATGACAACGAAAGTATATATTTGGACAAATGCAGGAAGAATGTGTACCTAGGACATCGTTGATTTCTTCCGACCAACCATCAATGTCGAAAGAAAGGCAAGCATTTCAAAAGCGAGGCAGATCACTGGAAGAAGCCCACCGTCCGTACTGGTGATCACATACTTGATATGGTCAATGATTTACAAGTATCTTTGGAAAGGGTCCCGGCGGACTATCTGTTCCGAATGACGCTAAGGGACGCGCACCCATGTGGAAGAAGAAATCTATATTTTGGGACCTACCCTATTGGAAAGACCTAGAGGTCTGCTCTGCAATCAACGTGATGCATGTGACGAAGAATCTTTGCGTGAACCTGCTAGGTTTCTTGGGCATGTATGGGAAGACAAAAGATACACCGGAGGCACGGGAGGACCAGCAACGTGTGCACGAAAAAGACGGTATGCATCCAAAGCAGTATGAAAGGCCTGCCAGCTACGCTCTTACCAAAGAAGAGAAGGAAATCTTCTTTGAATGCCTGCTCAGTATGAAGGTCCCGTCTGGCTTCTCATCAAATATAAAGGGATTAATAAATATGACAGAGAAAAAGTTCCAGAACCTAAAGTCTCATGACTGCCACGTGATTATGACGCAACTGCTTCCGGCTGCATTGAGGGGGCTTCTACCGGAAAACGTTCGATTAGCCATTGTGAAGCTATGTGCATTCCTCAATGCAATCTCTCAGAAGGTAATCGATCCAGAAATCCTACCAAGGTTAAGGAGTGATTTGGTGCAATGTCTTGTCAGTTTCGAGCTGGTGTTCCCACCATCCTTCTTCAATATCATGACGCACGTCCTAGTTCATCTAGTCAACGAGATTGCCATTCTGGGCCCTGTATTTCTACACAATATGTCCCCCTTTGAGAGGTTCATGGGAGTCTTAAAGAAATATGTTCATAACCGTGCTAGGCCAGAAGGAAGCATCTCCACAGGCCATCAAACAGGGGAGGTCATTGGGTTTTGTGTTAGCTTCATTCCTGACCTTAAGAAGATTGGTCTCCCTCAATCGCGGTATGAGGGGAGACTGACTGGAAAAGGCACGCTAGGAGCAGACTTAATAATATGTAGGGACGGGCATTCTTGGTCTCAAGCACACTACACAGTTCTTTAGAATTCTACCTTGGTGACCCCGTATGTCAATGAACACAAGAATATTCTGCGCTCCAAACACCCGGAGCAGTGTGACGACTGGATTACATGTGAACACATCAGGACTTTTGGCAGTTGGTTGCAAACACATCTCATGGGTGACAACACTGTTGCAGATGAGTTGTACTCGTTGGCCAGGGGACCGTCTTCGACTGTATTGACTTACAAAGGGTACGAGATAAATGGGAATACATTTTACACGATCGCCCATGATCAAAAGAGCACCAACCAAAACAGTGGTGTCCGCTTTGATGCAGCAACCAACAGGGGAAAGGACACATATTATGGTTACATAGTGGACATATGGGAACTTGACTATGGACATGATTTTAAGGTCCCTTTGTTTCGGTGCAAATGGGTCAATCTGTCAGGAGGCGGGGTACAGGTAGACCCGCAGTACGGAATGACAACAGTGGATCGAACAATCTTGGGTACACAGACAAACCATTCGTCCTAGCCAATGATGTGGCGCAGGTTTTCTATGTGAAGGACATGTCTACCAAACCGAGAAAAAGAAAAGATAAGGAAGCGAATACATCATACGATGAGCCAAAGCGCCACATAGTTCTTTGAGTGAAAAGATACATCGTGGGAGTGGAGGCCAAGACATACATGTCTGAAGATTATGAAAAGTCTCATGAAATTCCTCCCTTCAAAGTCAAGGCTGACCAAAGCACCCTGTTAAACGATGAAGATTATCCATGGTTACAGCGCAATAAGCAAGGGACACACGCGAAGAAAAAGTGAAGACTTTCTGTCCACAACTATTCTGATGATGGCTTTTATCTAGAATATCACTACAGTTACATGTCAAGAAATGAAATGCCTTTTGTAAGAGATGAGTTTCCGTCCGAAACCCTGATACTTCTAAAGAGATTGTCCATTTTGTACACGAAGTGCATCCAGTTTTTGCCGTAACCCTCTCAACTTTTTAGCACATGCTATGTGCGTGAAATGATGATACCATGCCAACTTTCAACCTTTTCAGAGTTCATTTGTAGTGCTTTTCAATTTCAAGGTCATTTAGCTCTAAAAAAATCAGTAAATGCATGAAAAATACCAAATGAAGTCAGAAAGGGTTGAAAATTGATGATGTGCCTTTGAATGGTGCATTTTGGACACAAAAAAATTCTGGAGTTAAAATAAGTTCAAAAAAATGAAATCCCTTTGAAAGAGATGAGTTTTCGTCCGAAACCCTGATACTTCGAAAGAGATTGTCCATTTTGTACACGAAGTGCATCCAGTTTTTGCCGTAACCCTCTCAACTTTCTAGCACATGCTATGTGGGTGAAATGATGATACCATGCCAACTTTCAACCTTTTCAGAGTTCATTTGTAGTGCTGTTCAATTTCAGGGTCATTTAGCTAAAAACAATCAGTAAATGCATGAAAAATACCAAATGAAGTCAGAAACGGTTGAAAATTGATGATGTGCCTTTGAATGGTGCATTTTGAACACACAAAAAGTCTGGAGTTAAAATAAGTTCAAAAAAATGAAATCCCTTTGTAATAGATGAGTTTTCGTTCGAAACCCTGATACTTCGAAAGAGATTGTCCATTTTGTACACGAAGTGCATCCAGTTTTTTCCGTAACTATCTAAAATTTCTAGCACATGCTATGTGGGTGAAATGATGATACCATGCCAACTTTCAACCTTTTCAGAGTTCATTTGTAGTGCTTTTCAATTTCAGGGTCATTTAGCTCAAAAAAATCAGTAAATGCATGATAAAATAACAAATGATGTCAGAAACGGTTGAAAATTGATGATGTGCCTTTGAATGGTGCATTTTGAACACACAAAAAGTCTGGAGTTAAAATAAGTTAAAAAAATGAAATCAACTAAAAAGAATCAACTAGAATATTAATTAAAATTATCAAATTATTTATTTGTTAAAAAGAATGAACTAAAAAGAATCAATTAAAATATTAACTAAAATTTTCAAAGTATTTATTTGTTAAAAAGAATCAACTAAAAAGAATCAACTAAAAAATTAACTAGAATTATCAAATTATTTATTTGTTAAAAATAATGAGCTAAAAGAATAATCTAAAATATTAACTAAAATTATCAAAGTATTTATTTGTTAAAAAGAATGAACTAAAATAACAGAAAAAAATAACCGAAAAAAATCGCCCACCTACTAGGGCAACACGGCCTGCATATGACTAGAAACCCATCTTTCATGGGCCAGCATGCAGGCCCGCGGGCCCCGCAGGCCCAACAAGGCATGGACAAAGTTTAGGCATGTACTGCCTGCAATAGATCAGAGGAGTTCGATAGCAGTGTGGGAGCGGGACTTACAAACCACTCCGAGCCCTTCTCAACTAGCGAGGTGGGACTAAATTTTTGGCCGCAGCAGCACCAGCCCTTTGGTCCGGGTTGGTGGCACCAACCGGGACCAATGCCAACCTTTCGTCCCAGTTGATGGCACTAACCGGGACCAATGCCACCCTTTGGTCCCGGTTCGTGCCACCAACCGGGACCAAACGTCTCCGCTTCCCGCCCTTTGGGCTACTGAAAATGACCTTTAGTCCTGGTTGGTGGCACCTACTGGGACCAAAAGGGTGGCATTGGACCCGGTTGGTGGCATGAACCGGGACCAATGCTCTGGGTATATAAGCCCACACTTAGGAGTTTCTCGAAAAACCACTTCTTCTTCTCCTCGACGCCCCCAGGCTGCTCCTCGTCGCCGTCGCTGTCGAGCCCTGCCCCGACGCCGTCAGGCTGCTTCACCTCGCCGTCGCTGCGCCGCTTCCACCCTCTGCCCCGACGCCGGCGCCGCTCCTGATACGTCTCCAACGTATGTATAATTTTTGATTGTTCCATGCTATTATATTATCTGTTTTGGATGTATTATATTCATTAATATGCTATTTTATATTATTTTTGGGACTAACCTATTAACCTAGAGCCCAGTGCCAGTTTATGTTTTTTCCTTGTTTTTGAGTTTCGCAGAAAAGGAATACCAAACGGAGTCCAAACGGAATAAAACTTTCGCGATGATTCTTCTTGGACGAGAAGACAGTCCGGAGACTTGGAGTTCAAGTCAGAAGAGCCACGAGGCGGTGACAAGGGGGGAGGGCGCGCCTAGGGGGGTAGGACGCGCCCTCTGCCTTGTGGGCCCCACGTGACTCCACCGACCTACTTCTTCGTCCTATATATTCACATATACACTACTAGGGAAAAGCTTATAGGTAGACGCTTACTAGTAGCGCGGGTTTATACCCCTTGCTACTGCAACTTACTAGTAGCGCGGGTTTATACACCCCGCTACTACTAAGTTGATAGTAGTAGCATGGCTTTATACCCCTCGCTACTACTAAGTACAAGGTAGGTGAATTGCCCATATCCTCGGCCGAATCTCTCCTCTCTCCCTCACTCTCCCCCCTCTCTCCATAGGCTCTCCCATGGTGCTCCTGCCCAAGCACACCACCTTCTCCACGGTGCCCAACGAGTTCACCTCCTCGCGTCGCTAGCGTCTAGGAGCTCGCCCGTCTTCCCCCTCGCCTATATGCCACCACGACGGACCAACTCACCACCGACGACCAACCCCGCTGCTACCTCCATCTCCTTCCTCTCTCCTTCGTTTTTCTTTTTCTCTCTCCCTTCCTCTGGTTTGACTCACCCTCCCATGTCCTTGCCCGTGTAGGTCGTCGCCATGGACGACCAGGAGCTTGCTGCCTTGGCTGCGAAGAGGAGCCCCACGCCGCCGCCTTGCTTGGCCATGGATCCGGGCCCTCTGCAGCAGCCGTCGCTGGATCTGGTCTACCGCTGTCCTTCCGCACCTCCGGCGACCCCTACCGGCGCTGGATCGAACCATTGCTGCCACTGATAGCAGCACGGGATCGCGATTTTTTTTGTTTTTGAAATTAATAGTAGTAGCGCGGGTAGCACCCACGCTACTACTAACAGACGTAGTAGTAGCGCGGGTGCACCCACGCTGCTACTACAAGTTAGCTATGGCGCCGTAGTAGTAGCGCGGGCACCCGCGCTACTAGCTGCTATTTAACCCGCGCTACTACTAGGCTTTTCCCTAGTAGTGATATTCCAAAACCCTCACAAGCATCCACGAAAACACTTTTCCGCCGCCGCAACCTTCTGTACCTGTGAGATCCCATCTTGGGGCCTTTTTCGGCATCCTGCCGGAGGGGGATTCGATCACGGAGGGCTTCTACATGAACTCTATTGCCCTTTCGATGTAGCATGAGTAGTTTACCTCAGACCTATGGGTCCATAGCTAGTAGCTAGATGGCTTCTTCTCTCTCTTTGATTCTCAATACCATGTTCTCCTCGATGTTCTTGGAGATCTATCCGATGTAATCTTCTTTTGCGGTGTGTTTGTCGAGATCCGATGAATTGTGGATTTATGATCAGCTTATCTATGAATATTATTTGAATCTTCTCTGAATTCTTATATGCATGATTTGATATCTTTGTAATTCTCTTAGAATTATCGGTTTGGTTTGGGCAACTAGATTGGGTTTTCTTGCAATGGGAGAAGTGCTTAGCTTTGGGTTCAATCTTGCGGTGTCCTTTCCCAGTGACAGTAGGGGCAGCAAGGCACCTATTGTATTGTTGCCATCAAGGATAAAAAGATGGGATTTACATCATATTGCTTGAGTTTGTTCCTCTACAGCATGTCATCTTACTTAATGCGTTACTCTGTTCTTCATGAACTTAATACTATAGATGCAGGCAGGAGTCGGTCGATGTGTGGAGTAATAGTAGTAGATGCAGAATCTATAGGAGATATGCCCTAGAGGCAATAATAAATGTTATTGATTATCTCCCTGTTCATAATTAGGTTTATGTTCCATGCTATAACTGCTATGGTTCTCGGGTCTACAATAACCACGAGGCTCGGAGGAAGACTCATATGCACGTGTGGAATAATAAATGGTAAAAAGTATTCCAAGTCTGGCCTCTAAGACTAGCTCAAGTGTTGCATGATGGTTCTGTTTTCCTGATCATGGGCATGTCTATGCCAGCAACTTTGAGGGCACAATGTTAGGAGAACACTTGTGTTGAATCGACCCGATTGATGTTATGCTATGAGATACATTCATCACAAGTTAATGGTTAATAACACAGAGATTGTTAATGTTTGCATGATTCCTCAGACCATGAGAGTATCGAGTTTCTTCATGCTTGATTCATGAACTTTGGGGTTTGTTAAACGTCATCCGTAAATGGGTGGCTATTACGGCGGCTTACGGGTTCATGGAAAAGTATGTCAAGTAACTTGATAGCTCAAGATTGGGATTTGCTCCTCCGACGATGGAGAGATATCTCTGGGCCCTCTCGGTGTTACGGTATCCATCATCGTCTAGCCAGACACTTTGTGATTTGATCACGGGGATGACGGAACACGGTTACGAGAAAAGAGAACGATACCGGTAACGAGGTAACTAGCATAGTGGACAAGTTGTTGATCCACGGAAATGCCAACATGTCTCACCTCGGGTATTTGTAACATATCGTGAAGCAACAGGAATAGCACACGGCAACTGGAGGTTCACTCGAATATTCATTCGTGTGGGTATAGGGGTCAATATGGGTGTCCACGGCTCCGATGCTGATCATTGATCGGAATGTGTTCCGGTTATGTCTATACTTCACCGAACCTATAGGGTCACACGCTTAAGGGTCATCTATCTGCTGAATACTAGACAGGGAGTCTGAGAGAAAGTCACCGAAAAAGTTTCGGAGACAACGGAAGAGTTCCGGAGAGAGAGAACACCGAAAGAGTTTCGGTAAAACCGAAAAGGTGTTTCGGAATATATTATTAGGTCAAATAGGGTTTCAGCATCGCATGGAAATTTTCAGAGGATGTCATAATTGGTCTGGGAACTTCTGGGAATTTTCAGAGAGAAAAAACCGGAAATGTTCCGGAGCTGCCGTAACCGCTGTTGTTGCTTTTCGCTGATGAAAACTACCATACCGGAAATGTTTCGGAACACGCCCAGAATAATTTTAGAGGGTACCGGAAATGTTCTGGGACCTTCTGGAATTTTTCAAAAAAACATTCGCGGAAAACATCTTGTCTCAGCGCGAGGGGACAAGATCCCACGAATCGGGGGTGCTTGTTTGGTGGCTTTTTGTCTAGGGAGCATGCATGTTTCATGGAGACATGTTGGTGGCTTGTTGGGGGGGCTCCCCCCCATGGGGGGGCACATGTGTGGCCGGCCCAAGGGGTGTCCCCTTGGTGTCCCCATGATGCCTCCCTTGCATTACCATTATGCCCTTTCATGTGTGACATGAAGCTTGGGTATTTTTGTATTTCAACATCCCACCCCACCCCTTGCCTTGGCCTATAAAAGGAGGAGTTGGGGCTGCCATCTCCTTCATCCCTTGCTCTCATACTCATGCCATGCATTATCTGGCTTCTCTCTCCCTCCCACGAAAAGAGTTTTGTAGAGCCGAAAGGCTGTCTGGGTTCCGGTGGGAACTAGTTCTGGACGGCGAAGCCCTGCCGGATAGATGACACCGTATGTGTGCAACTCTGTAGAGAGGTCGTAGTTTTGATCTTTGTGCCCTAGGGGCTGTTCGTGAGTGCCTCCCGAAGGGCTGTCCAAGTGACGGTCCGAGTTTTGTGGATCCTCCCGAAGGGCTGTCCGCGACACCATCCGGGGGACTGTTCGACCGCCTCCCGGAGGGCTGTCCGAGGGGCAGATGAGGGAGTACATCCTCGCGGTTGGGAGGTTGTAAATCCTAGCTGCGGGGATCTGCACCGCCGTTCGTCATCGACTCTACTTCCCGCTGCGCTACGAGTCGGTAACGAAAATGATCAAACCTTGTATGCAGTCTCCATAGTGGTCCTAGGCTGGTGCGTAGGTCGGAAAATTTTCATTTTCTGCTGCGTTACCCTACAGTGGCATCGTGAGCCGTGCTATGCGTAGATGCAAGTTGTGATCTAGAATACATGAGATGTATGGGTGTTGCACAATATAATTAGGTAGTAGCTGAGTTCTATTACTGAAAATTATTTGTGCGGGTAGCAGAGGAAATCTGTTACCCGATGTTCTTGTTGCTTCCCTTAAATTTGCGTAGTCCTGATCTTGACAGCATTGTGGAATCTGACAAAGTTCTGAGAATCCGCGATCCTTTCATGCTACTCCTGAGTATGCTGATTGACAGATCAACGAAGTGCTAACAGTTCTTTGGGTTCCACTTTAGTTAAAGAAAGATGGATGTTTCGCAGACTAAAGGGCAATGCAGATATGATCTGCACGGGGGTCATGCGTATGACGAAGTTTAGTATGGGGCTCGAGATTTTATTATCTCGTGTTTCATACACCCCGTGAAGTTAATCTAGCGACTTGAATTATCATACTTGATGATGGACGTTGGTAGCTTTGGTTTGTTTCGAAACCTTAGAAGCCACGTAAAACAAGTTTTTGCTGGACCAATTAGAGGCGTCTAACTTGGTTTTGCAGGAGGGTTTGCATGTGCATATGATGTGGTATAGCAGTGCTCATAATAATTTGATTATGTATGAGATGTCTATATAATGTAAATTGATTAACATGACCTGCGTGTCATGATTCGGCATGATGGCTAGAGCCATATGATTGCACTTAAATGACCTGCGTGTCAACCTTGTGTAATGCATTATTTTATTAGCTATAGAGATAGCAATATTATCTGGTGCATCGACAAGGTGGTGGCAATCTTCGCGAAGGTGAACACTGACGCGAATGCCGAAGACGAAGAATTGAAAGACTTCTCCGTCAAAAAGGGCTATACCATATCATGCTATTATGAATTGCCTGAGATGTTTATCCCTTATGATGCACCCTTCTTGATTGCGCAGTAGTCGCCTTTTATTAGGGTGATCTCTCACAAAAATATCAAGTAGTTAGTGTTCTCCCAAGTGTAGCACCATCTGAAATATGTGTCTTTTCGGGGTGCGCCATGTAAACATGGGTACGAACGAATTGAGAAGTATGAGGCGGGTGAAGGTCAGACCTCACAGCGAGATCACTTGGTTGTCTTGACGTTCATGGCAGGATCGTCCTGAGCTCAGAACACACGCATCGAAAGATGAACAAGAGTCACATAGAGATGTGATCGGCAAGTTGGCCTACCGATTGAGATTTTCGTCATCAGTGATGACTAACATCAATGGCGTTGAATTTCAATATGGGTCTTGTATCACTCAAAATCAATTATGAGAGATATTGATTTGAGTGGGAGCGCACTGTAGAATTAACTTGTTTAAATTCTCAGTGCAATTAATTTTGAACACTGTCTAAGTGTGATTTGCAAAATAGTTATAGAATAATGGCTCGCGTTTCCACCTTCCCTATTAAAATTGAATAAGCTATTAAATATCTGGTTAAAACTTTACGGTTGGTAACGTAATGTGAGGATTGTCCTCAAGAGTGCCGAGAAGGACTTTGTCCTATCGCAAACTTTCGGTATTCTCTCGCTTATGCTATGGATCATGTGACTCTCGTCCTTCGATCCAAAAGCTAGAATTCCGTTTCAGTCAAGTGCAATATGTTTGCTTCCATGAGACCCTAACTTCGAAAGTTTGGATAGTTATGTGATATTCATGGAATCTGAAAATCATTTTCAGAGACAGACAAAGGCTAAAAGATATGAGATATCCAAAGCAATGTTTGTTTGCAAACTATTAGTAAAGGTGTTTACTATGCATTAGATTGATAAGAGAGGGATCCAGAAGAACGCCTGTCATATGATGAAAGGTGAATAAAACAACAACTTAAAGAGAAAGGAAGTGTCCGAAGGGTGTTAGTGAAACTTTCACGCCTAGGAAGTCCGGGGCTAACGCCACTCTTAAGTTGGGTGCTTCTTCTGGAAGTAGGAGAAATACTAAAAGTTAAACTGTTAGAAGTATAAAGGCAATAAGAAAGAAGACTGGAATATCCAGCTCATGTATGAATGTCATACAAGTTTTTGATGTATAGAAGGCTGGTCAAAGATATAGTTCTTGGGAATTATGGTTAAACATGTTAATCACTAATTCTTGGGTGTTGTGAGACAATCACAAAGATACCCGCTCGATTGCATTTCCTTGCAACTCGATGTAAGAACTACTATGGCCTGGAAGACTAGCCAGGAATGAGGTTTAGGTATACACAGGGAACATAGTAAATGTTACTATACCTTCCATCGGTGTATTACCGTCTATATTTATTTTCATAATTCATTTAGAGTTTCACAAACTCTAGCCCATTGCATAAGGTATCTTACAAGAAGGTTGTTCATAAGAGAACTTTTGATGTTCGGTGTTATGAATAACATAAGGGCCATACTTTCATTATGAATGAGATGTATGTTATGAATGTTGATAATAATACATTACCTCTATATTTACTTTCATATTTCATTTTAGAGTTTCATACACTCTTGCCCATTGCACAATGTTTGTTGCAAAAGAGTTGTTCATAAAAACAACAATTGTTGTTCAGTATTATGAATAACATGAAGGGCCATGCTTCCATCCAAGATGGGACGTATGTTATGAATATTGATGGTAATATGATACATCCATAACACTGACGCTAAATGTCGCAAGACTAAAAGAATACCACACAAGTGTGGCACTGCATTTGGTCACATTGGAGAAACCCGCATGGAAAATTCCATTATGATGGATTTTGAAGTCGTTTGATTTTGAATCATCTGACACTTGCAAATTTCCTCCGAAAAGTGAAGTGACTGAAATACCGTTCACAGGCCATAAGGAACGAACAACAAACTTGTTGGTGATCATACATTTGATGTGTGTAGTTCGATAAATGTTGCAAGTAGTGGATTTACTATCTTCAGAAATGACTCAAGTAGATATATGGATATTTACTTGATGGGACGTAAGTCTGGATCTTTTGAAATCATTCGAAAGGTTTTCAAAAAATGAAGTAGAAGTTATTGTAACAAGAAAATTATGTTTCTATAATTCGATTGCAGAAAGGAATATTTGAGTTACAAGTTTAGCGAATGTTTGATGAGTTGTGAAAGGGGTTTCATAGCTTGCACCTCCCGGAACACCACTGCAAGTGGAAAGTCCGTGAAGATGTAATCTAACCATTTATGACATGGTAAGATCAAAGATGACATAAATAAATTTGCCATTATCCCTTTTAAAAGGTGATGCTTTAGAGACTGCGGCTTTTACACTGAAAAGAGCTCCATCGGGTCTATTGAAATGACGCCATGGTATGGTATGCCCAACCATGTTATATCTTTTCTTAAACATTTGGAATATGGGGCTTGTGTAAAAGGTTACAAACCTATTCCAAATCAGACAAGTGCAACTTTGTAGGTTATCGCAAGTCATTGGGTATTCCTCCCTCACTATACCGAGGCAAATAGGTTTGCCACAAGAACAGTGTGCTTTTAAAGAGAATAGTTCTTGCAAAAGGTGAGTGGGATGGCAGTGCAACTCGACAAGATAACCAGTATCTTCGTCATCAGTTCAAAGGAAAGGAACCTTGGAAGTGATTCCAGAGTTTTCTACTACGACTGATACGAAAGTCTCTACAATAAAATGTATGGACTTCGGTCGAACTTGCAGCCAAACCACGTAGGCAAGGCTCGTGCAAACATCTCAGGTGCACAAACGAGATATTGTTGTTAGATAACAATATACCTATGATACACAAGGAAGCGTTGATGGGCCCTGACTCTGGAATTGGCTAAATGCCAATACAATCCAAGATAGTTTCCATATAAAAGATTCAGGATTAAAATCTTGATACACCTTTCGGAAGACTTAGAGTCTAACGAATATTTATGGAACTAAAAACTGATATGGATAAAAATGTTTTATCAATAAAGCTCGACTTGTTGCAATTAACAAGTTCAAGGAGTTGACTACGATGAGGTTGTTTCATCGTAGCGATGCTTAAAGTCGGTTCGGGTTGAACTAGCAATTAATACATATTTCAATAACGAGATATGAAACATGGATGACAATAGGATTTCCATCTGATGGAAATGAAACCAAGGACTTGCATGTGTTACAGTCCAAGGTATTTTGTCATTCCAGAGGATGCTAGTAAGAGTGCAAACTTCAGAGTTCCAGCGATGGACAGAAGAGAGCAAAGTGGAGTTGGAATCTTCGTGTTTTGATGAAATGGTCAAAGGAGTTTTACTTCATCAATGGGTAACGAAGATGCTTGTAATTCAAGAAAGTAAGTGGGAGCCTAATAACATTTCTAAAAACCTTGTGTGCTTGACACATTGTTAATTGGAAATAAAATTCTTGACACGAATTAGGACTTCATTTGAAAATAGTTTTTCGATGAAGTGCTTGGGCTAAATAGCCTTTATATTAGGCATGATGATCTATGGAGATAGATTTACCTAATGGGGCTAAGCAAAGATACATATTGACAAGATGCTAAAACCTTTTAGCATTAAAAACGTCAAGGAGTGATTCTTGCCAAAGTCACATGGAAAGAGTTTTTGCAAGACTCGGTGTCCCAAAACACTGATGAGCAAAATACATGATGGAGATTCCACACACTCTTGTGTTTGGATTAATCATGTATTCCATGGTATGAAAAAACAACCAGATATGTCCAATACTCCCAAAGTTGTTGCGAGTATAGATGCCAAAGTGATCAAAAGTTCTGATCATGGGACAATAGTGAAAAAGGGTCATTGAGTACTATAGTAGCACCGATGACATGTTTTCTCGCAAGCGGAGATCATGAAGAGTTCGTTGTAAAAGGTTACATCGATACAGTCTTCATCCATGCTCCAAGTGATTTTCGATTTAAATTGAGGGTTTTGTGTAACACACAATATGGTGGCACGGTAGTTGGAAATTGTTCCGAACAAGTTACTGTGGCGAATTCTATAACAGAGGCGAAGTATGTTGCCGCTTTTAAAAGCGACAAAGAAGATGTTGAATCATATAGTTCATTCATGAACTTAGTATGGTTCCAAGATGGCTTTTGTCAATGGGACACTACTGCAGGTAGTTGCTCCATAACTCAGTCTGAGGAATCCAGGTTCGACCTATGATTCACATACATACAAAGCCAAGTCCACACAAAATATGAATTTTGTAAAAGCGTGAAAATGCAAGGATATGCATAGATACACACGGAGCTGAAGTCGTCAGATCCGTTGGACATTAGGCTGCCGTAACCGCTGTTGTTGCTTTTCGCTGATGAAAACTACCATACCGGAAATGTTTCGGAACACGCCCAGAATAATTTTAGAGGGTACCGGAAATGTTCTGGGACCTTCTGGAATTTTTCAGAAAAACATTCGCGGAAAACATCTTGTCTCAGCGCGAGGGGACAAGATCCCACGAATCGGGGGTGCTTGTTTGGTGGCTTTTTGTCTAGGGAGCATGCATATTCCATGGAGACATGTTGGTGGCTTGTTGGGCCCCCCCCCCATGCGGGGGCACATGTGTGGCCGGCCCAAGGGGTGTCCCCTTGGTGTCCCCATGATGCCTCCCTTGCATTACCATTATGCCCTTTCATGTGTGACATGAAGCTTGGGTATTTTGGTATTTCAAGATCCCACCCCACCCCTTGCGTTGGCCTATAAAAGGAGGAGTTGGGGCTGCCATCTCCTTCATCCCTTGCTCTCATACTCATGCCATGCATTATCTGGCTTCTCTCTCCCTCCCACGAAAAGAGTTTCGTAGAGCCGAAAGGCTGTCTGTGTTCCGGTGGGAACTAGTTCTGGACGGCGAAGCCCTGCCGGATAGATGACACCGTATGTGTGCAACTCTGTAGAGAGGTTGTAGTTTCGATCTTTGTGCCCGAGGGGCTGTTCGTGAGTGCCTCCCGAAGGGCTGTCCAAGTGACGGTGCGAGTTTTGTGGATCCTCCCGAAGGGCTGTCCGCGACACCGTCCGGGGGACTGTTCGACCGCCTCCCGGAGGGCTGTCCGAGGGGTAGATGAGGGAGTACATCCTCGCGGTTGGGAGGTTGTAAATCCTAGCTGCGGGGATCTGCACCGCCGTTCGTCATCGACTCTACTTCCCGCTACGCTACGAGTTGGTAACGAAAATGATCAAACCTTGTATGCAGTCTCCATAGTGGTCCTGGGCTGGTGCGTAGGTCAGAAATTTTTCGTTTTCTGCTGCGTTACCCTACAGAATCGTTTCGGTCTACTTGACACGGACGTGATGCCTATATTTCATAATCATTGCCTTAGATATCGTCATAACTTTGTGTAGGGTAACGCAGCAGAAAACAAAAATTTCTGACCTACGCACCAGCCCAGGACCACTATGGAGACTGCATACAAGGTTTGATCATTTTCGTTACCGACTCGTAGCGCAGCGGAAGTAGAGTCGATGACGATCGGCGGTGCAGATCCCCGCAGCTAGGATTTACAACCTCCCAACCGCGAGGATGTATACCCTCGTCTTCCCTTCGGACAGCCCTCCGGGAGGCTGTCGAACAGTCCCCCAGACGATGTCGCGGACAGCCCTTCGGGAGGACCTTCGAAACTCGAACGGTCACTCGGACAGCCCTTCGGGAGGACTCACAGAACTCGGACCGTCACTTGGACAGCCCTTCGGGAGGCACTCTCGAACAGCCCCTCGGGCACTAAGATCGAAACTACGACCTCTCTACAGAGTTGCACACATACGGTGTCACCTATCCGGCAGGGCTTCGCCGTCCAGAACTAGTTCCTGCCGGAACCCAGACAGCCTTTCGGCTCTACGAAACTCTTTTCGTGGGAGGGAGAGAGAAGCCAGATAACATCTTGGCATGTGTATGAGAGCAAGGGATGAGGTTTGTGGGCAGCCCACTCTCCTCTATTTATAGGAAAGCCAAGGGGTAAAGATGTCATACAAAAAAACCCCAAAGTACCCCCACTTTATGCCTTTTCATAAAAGAATAAAGATAAAAGGGGTGCCATGTGGAGCTCCAAGGAGCTCCACCATGCTTGGCCGGCCACCCCTTGGGGCCCCCCCCCAAGGGGGCTTCCTTAGTGCCTAAGGCATTCTAGAAGCCTTTTGGGAAATTCCCAAAAGGTGCTTTCCATAAAATTCCCAAAAAGCACTTTCACTATTCACGACGACATTTTTCAGCGTCCGTTCGAACTGAAAATATTTATGTGGGCTTAGAACATTTCCAGTACCCACTAAAATAATTTTCAATGCGTTCTGGAACAATTCCAGTTTAGTGATTTCATCTGCGAAAAGCATCTGAAGCGGTTCCGGCAGCCCCGGAACATTTCCGGTTTTTCTTCCAGAAAATTCCCAGAAGTTTCCAGAATAATTCTGGTATCCTCCAAGAATTATCAGGCATGTGCCGAAACCATTTTGACTTAATGGTATCCCCTGAAACAACTTTTCAGTTTCACCGGAACTCATCCGGTGACCTCTCTCTGCGGAACTTTTCCGCTGTCCGAAACTTTTCGGTGTCCGAAACTTTTTCGGTGATTTTCTCTCAGACTCCCTGTCTAGTATTCAGCAGATAGATGACCCTTAAGCTTGTGACCCTATAGGTTCGGTGAAGTATAGACATGACACGGAACCCCTTCCGATCAATGATCAACATCGGAGCCGTGGACACCCATATTGACCCCTATACCCACACGAATGAATATTCGAGTGAACCTCCAGTTGCCGTGTGCTATTCCTGTTGCTTCGTGATATGTTACAAATACCCGAGGTGAGACATGTTGGCATTCCCGTGGATCAACACTTGTCCACTATGCTATTTACCTCGTTACCGGTATTGTTCTCTTTTCTCGTTACCATGTTCCGGCATCCCCGTGATCAAATCACAAAGTGTCTGGCCAGACGATGATGGATACCGTAACACCGAGAGGGCCCAGAGATATCTCTCCATCGCCGGAGGAGCAAATCCCAATCTTGAGCTATCAAGTTACTTGACACACTTTTCCATGAACCCGTAAGCCGCCGTAATAGCCACCCATTTACGGATGACGTTTAACAAACCCCAAAGTTCATGAAGCAAGCATGAAGAAACTCGATACTCTCATGGTCTAAGGAATCATGCAAACATTAACCTTCTCTGTGTTATTAACCATTAACTTGTGACGAAAGAACCTCATAGCATAACATCAATCGGGTCGATTCAACACAAATGTTCTGCTAACATTGTGCCCTCAAAATTGCTGGCATAGTCATGCCCATGATCAAGAAAACAGGATCATCATGCAATACTTGAGCCAGTCATAGAGGCTTGACTAGGAATACATTTTATCGTTTATTATTCCACACGTGCATATGAGTCTTCCTCCGAGCCTCGTTTTATTTGCAGACTCGAGAACCATAGCAGTTATAGCATGGAACATAAACCTAATTATGAACAGGGAGATAATCAATAACATTTATTATTGCCTCTAGGGCATATCTCCTACAGACTCCCACTTGCACTAGAGTCAATAATCTAGTTAATGCTAATGCACTTTACACCTGTGGCACACCGGTGTAAATATGCTTCGCTTGTGGTATAGCCTGAATGTCCAACGGATCTGACGACTTCAGCTCCATGTGTATCTTTGCATATCCTCGCGTCTTCACGCTTTCACAAAATTCATATTTTGTGTGGACTTGGCTTGGTATGTATGCGAATCACAGGTCGAACCTGGATTCCTCAGACTGAGTTATGGAGCAACTACTTGCAGTAGTGTCCCGTTGACAAAAGCCATCTTGGAACCATACTAAGTTGATGAAAGAACTATATGATTCAACATCTTCTTTGTCGCTTTTAAAAGCGGCAACATACTTTGCCTCTGTTATAGAATTCGCCACAGTAACTTGTTTGGAACAATTTCCAACTACCGTGCCACCATATTGTGTATTGCACAAAACCCTTAACATAAATCGAAAATCGCTTGGAGCATGGATGAAGACTGTATCAATGTAACCTTTTACAACGAACTCTTCATGATCTCCGCTTGCGAGAAAACATGTCATCAGTGCTACTATAGTACTTAATGACCCTTTTTCACTGTTGTCCCATGATCAGTACTTTTGATCACTTTGGTATCTATACTTGCAACAACTTTGGGAGTATTGGACATATCTGGTTGTTTTTTTTTTCATACCATGGAATACATGATTAATCCAAACACAAGAGTGTGTGGAATCTCCATCATGTATTTTGCTCATCAGTGTTTTGGGACACCGAGTCTTGCAAAAACTCTTTCCATGTGACTTCGGCAAGAATCACTCCTTGACGTTTTTAATGCTAAAAGGTTTTAGCATCTTGTCAATATGTATCTTTGCTCAGCCCCATTAGGTAAATCTATCTCCATAGATCATCATGCCTAATATAAAGGCTATTTAGCCCAAGCACTTCATCGAAAAACTATTTTCAAATGAAGTCCTAATTCGTGTCAAGAAATTTATTTCCAATTAACAATGTGTCAAGCACACAACGGTTTTTAGAAATTTTGTTATGCTCCCACTTACTTTCTTGAATCATAAGCATCTTCGTTACCCATTGATGAAGTCAAAACCTTTTTGACCATTTCATCAAAGCGAAGATTCCAACTCCATTTTGCTCTCTTCTGTCCATTGCTGGAACTCTGAAGTATGCACATTCACTAGCATCCTCTGGATCGACAAAATACTTTGGACTGTATCACTCACAAGTCCTAGGTTGCATTTCCATCTTATGGAAATCCTTTTGGCATCCATGTTTCATATCTCATGACTGAAATATGTATTAATTGCTAGTTCAACCCGAACCGACTTTAAGCATCGCTACGGTGAAACAATCTCATCGTAGTCAACTCCTTGAACTTGTATATTGCAACAAGTCGAGCTTTATGGATAAAACATTTTTATCCGTATCAGTTTTAAGTTCCATAAATATTCGTCAGACTCTAAGTCTTCCGAAAGGTGTATCAAGGTTTTAATCTTGAATCACTTATATGGAAACTATCTCTGATTGTATTGTCATTTAGCCAATTCCGGAGTCAGGGCCCATCAACGCTTCCTTGTGTATCGTAGGTATACTGTTGTCTAACAACAATATCTCGTTTGCACACCTGAGAGGTTTGCACGAGCCTTGCCTACGTGGTTCAGCTGCAAGTTCGACTGAAGTCCATACATTTTATTGTAGAGACTTCCGTATCAGTCGCAGTAGGAAACTCCGGAATCACTTCCAAGGTTCCTTTCCTTTGACCTGATGACGAAGATACTGGTTATCTCGTCGAGTTGCACTGTCCTCCCACTCACCTTTTGCAAGAACAATTCTCTTTAAAAGCATACCGTTCTTTGTGGCAAACCTATTTGCCTCGGTATAGTGAGGGAGGAATACCCAATGACTTGGGACAACCTACAAAGTAGCACTTGTCTGATTTGGAATAGGTTTGTAACCTTTTACACAAGCCCCATATTCCAAATGTTAAGAAAAGATATAACATGGTTGGGCGTACCATACCATGGTGTCATTTCAACAGACCTGATGGAGCTCTTTTCAGTGTAAAAGCCGTAGTCTCTAAAGCATCACTCTTTAAAAGGGATAATGGCAAATTTATATATGTCATCTTTGATCTTACCATGTCATAAATGGTTTGATTACATCTTCACGGACTTTCCACATGCAATGGTGTTCCGGGAGGTGCAAGTTATGAAACTACTTTCATAACTCATCAGACATTCGCTAAACTTGTAACTCAAATATTCCTTTCTGCAATCAAATTGTAGAAACATAATTTTCTTGTTACAATAACTTCTACTTCATTCTTGAAAACCTTTTGAATGATTTCAAAAGATCCAGACTTACGTCTCATCAAGTAAATATCCATATATCTACTTGAGTCATTTCTGAAGATAGATAAATCCACTACTTGCAACAACATTTATCGGACTACATACATCAAAGTGTATGATCACCAATAAGTTCTTTGCTCGTTCCTTATTGCCTGTGAACGATATTTCAGTCACTTCACTTTTCGGAGGAAAGTTGCAAGTGTCAGGTGATTCAAAATCAAACGACTTCAAAAATCCATCATAATGGAATTTTCCATGCGGGTTTCTCCAATGTGACCAAATGCAGTGCCACACTTGTGTGGTATTCTTTTAGTCTTATGACATTTAGCGTCAGTGTTATGGATGTATCATATTACCATCAATATTCATAACATACGTCCCATCGATGATGGAAGTATGGCCCTCATGTTATTCATAATACTGAACAACAATTGTTCTTCTATGAACAATTCTTTTGCAACAAACATTGTGCAAAGGCCTAGAGTGTATGAAACTCTAAAATGAATTATGAAAGTAAATCCAGAGGTAATATATTATTATCATTATTCATAACATGCATCTCATTCTCAATGAAAGTATGGCCCTTATGTTATTCATAACATCGAACATAAAAAGTTCTCTTATGAACAACCTTCTTGCAAGATTACTTTATGCAAAGGCTAGAGTTTGTAAAACTCTAAATGAATTATGAAAATAAATACAGACGGTAATACACCGATGGAAGGTATAGTAACATTTACTATGTTCCCTGTGTATACCTAAACCTCATTCCTGGCTAGTCTTTCAGGCCATAGTAGTTCTTACATCGAGTTGCAACAGAATGCAATCGAGCGGGTATCTCTATGATTAACTCACAATACCCAAGAATCAGTGATTAACAAATTAATCATAATTCCCAAGAACTATATCTTTGACTAGCCTTCTATACATCAAAAACTTGTATGACATTCATACATGAGCTGGATATTCCAGTCTTCTTTCTTTCTGCCATTATACTTCTAACAGTTTAACTTTTAGTATTTCTCCTACTCTCAGAAGAAGCACCCAACTTAAGAGTGGCGTTAGCCCCGGACTTCCTAGGCGTGAAAGTTTCACTAACACCCTTCGGACACTTCCTTTCTCTTTAAGTTGTTGTTTTATTCACCTTTCATCATATGACAGGCGTTCTTCTGGATCCCTCTCTTACCAGTCTAATGTATAGTAAACTTCTTTTACTAATAGTTTGCAAACAAACATTGCTTTGGATATCTCATATCTTTTAGCCTATGTCTGTCTCTGAAAATGATTTTCAGATTCCATGAATATCACATAACTATCCAAACTTTCGAAGTTCGGGTCTCATGGAAACAAACATATTGCACTTGACTGAAACAGAATTCTAGCTTTTGGATCGAAGGACGAGAGTCACATGATCCATAGCATAAGCGAGAGAATACCAAAGTATGCGATAGGACAAAATCCTTCTTGGCACTCTTGAGGATAATCCTCACATTACGTTACCAACCGTAAATTTTTAACCAGATATTTAACAGCTATTCAATTTTAATAGGGAAGGTGGAAATGCGAGCCATTATTCTACAACTATTATGCAAATCACACTTAGACAGTGTTCAAAATTAATTGCACTGAGAATTAAACAAGATAATTCTACAGTGCGCTCCCACTCAAATCAATATCTCTCATAATTGATTGTGAGTGATTCAAGATCCGCATTTCAATTCAACGCCATTGATGGTAGCATCACTGATGACGAAAATCTCAATCGGTAGGCAAACTTGCCAATCACATCTCTATGTGACTCTTGTTCATCTTTCGATGCGTGTGTTCCGAGCTCATGACTTTCATGCCTGAACGTCAAGACAACCAAGTGATCTCGCTGCGAGGTCTCAACTCACCCGCCTCACACATCCCTAATCGTTCGTACCCATGTTAGCATGTGATACCCCGAAAAGTTAGGTGCCGTGATGGTGCTACACTTGGGAGAACACTAACTACTTGATATTTTTGTGAGAGATCACCCTAATAAAAGCGACTACCGCGCAATCAAGAAGGGTGCAACATAAGGGATAAACATCTCAGGCAATTCATAATAGCATGATATGGTATAGCCCTTTCTGACGGAGAAGTCTTGTATTCCTTCGTCTTCGGCATTCACGTCGGTGATCACCTTCGCGAAGATTGCCACCACCTTGTCGATGCAGCAGATAATATTGCTATCTCTATAGCTAATAAAATAATGCATTACACAAGGTTGACACACAGGTCATTTAAAGTGCAATCATATGGCTCCAGCCATCATGCCGAATCATGACACGCAGGTCATGTTAATCAATTTACATTATATAGTCATCTCATACATAATCAAATTATTATGAGCACCGCTATACCACATCACATGCACATGTAAACCCTCCTGCAAAACCAAGTTAGACGTCTCTAATCGGTTCATGCAAAAACTTGTTTTACGTGGTTTCTAAGGTTTCGAAACAAACCGAAGCTACCAACGTCCATCATCAAGTATGATAATTCAAGCGCTAGTTTAACAATGCGGGGTGTATGAAAACCGAGATAATAAAATCTCGAGCCCCATACTGAACTTCGTCATACGCATGACCCCCGTGCAGATCATATCTGCATTGCCCTTTCATCTGCGAAATTTCATCTTTCTTTTTAACTACGGTGGAATTCAATGAACTGTTAGCACTTCGTTGATCAAAGGATCGCGGATTGCCAGAACATTGAAACTCCACCATGCTGTTATCAAGATCAGAAATATGCAAATTCCAGGGAAGCAACAAGAATATCGGGTAACAGATTTCATCTGCTACCCGCACAAATAATTTTCAGTAATAGAACTCATCTACTACCTAATTATATTGTGCAACACCCATACATCACTATGTATTCTAGATCGCAACCTGCATCTACGCATAGCACGGCTCATGATGCCACTGTAGGGTAACGCAGCAGAAAACAAAAATTTCTGACCTACGCACCAGCCCAGGACCACTATGGAGACTGCATACAAGGTTTGATCATTTTCGTTACCGACTCGTAGCGCAGCGGAAGTAGAGTCGATGACGATCGGCGGTGCAGATCCCCGCAGCTAGGATTTACAACCTCCCAACCGCGAGGATGTATACCCTCGTCTTCCCTTCGGACAGCCCTCCGGGAGGCTGTCGAACAGTCCCCCAGACGATGTCGCGGACAGCCCTTCGGGAGGACCTTCGAAACTCGAACGGTCACTCGGACAGCCCTTCGGGAGGACTCACAGAACTCGGACCGTCACTTGGACAGCCCTTCGGGAGGCACTCTCGAACAGCCCCTCGGGCACTAAGATCGAAACTACGACCTCTCTACAGAGTTGCACACATACGGTGTCACCTATCCGGCAGGGCTTCGCCGTCCAGAACTAGTTCCTGCCGGAACCCAGACAGCCTTTCGGCTCTACGAAACTCTTTTCGTGGGAGGGAGAGAGAAGCCAGATAACATCTTGGCATGTGTATGAGAGCAAGGGATGAGGTTTGTGGGCAGCCCACTCTCCTCTATTTATAGGAAAGCCAAGGGGTAAAGATGTCATACAAAAAAACCCCAAAGTACCCCCACTTTATGCCTTTTCATAAAAGAATAAAGATAAAAGGGGTGCCATGTGGAGCTCCAAGGAGCTCCACCATGCTTGGCCGGCCACCCCTTGGGGGCCCCCCCCAAGGGGGCTTCCTTAGTGCCTAAGGCATTCTAGAAGCCTTTTGGGAAATTCCCAAAAGGTGCTTTCCATAAAATTCCCAAAAAGCACTTTCACTATTCACGACGACATTTTTCAGCGTCCGTTCGAACTGAAAATATTTATGTGGGCTTAGAACATTTCCAGTACCCACTAAAATAATTTTCAATGCGTTCTGGAACAATTCCAGTTTAGTGATTTCATCTGCGAAAAGCATCTGAAGCGGTTCCGGCAGCCCCGGAACATTTCCGGTTTTTCTTCCAGAAAATTCCCAGAAGTTTCCAGAATGATTCTGGTATCCTCCAAGAATTATCAGGCATGTGCCGAAACCATTTTGACTTAATGGTATCCCCTGAAACAACTTTTCAGTTTCACCGGAACTCATCCGGTGACCTCTCTCTGCGGAACTTTTCCGCTGTCCGAAACTTTTCGGTGTCCGAAACTTTTTCGGTGATTTTCTCTCAGACTCCCTGTCTTGTATTCAGCAGATAGATGACCCTTAAGCATGTGACCCTATAGGTTCGGTGAAGTATAGACATGACACGGAACCCCTTCCGATCAATGATCAACATCGGAGCCGTGGACACCCATATTGACCCCTATACCCACACGAATGAATATTCGAGTGAACCTCCAGTTGCCGTGTGCTATTCCTGTTGCTTCGTGATATGTTACAAATACCCGAGGTGAGACATGTTGGCATTCCCATGGATCAACACTTGTCCACTATGCTAGTTACCTCGTTACCGGTATTGTTCTCTTTTCTCGTTACCATGTTCCGGCATCCCCGTGATCAAATCACAAAGTGTCTGGCCAGACGATGATGGATACCGTAACACCGAGAGGGCCCAGAGATATCTCTCCATCGCCGGAGGAGCAAATCCCAATCTTGAGCTATCAAGTTACTTGACACACTTTTCCATGAACCCGTAAGCCGCCGTAATAGCCACCCATTTACGGATGACGTTTAACAAACCCCAAAGTTCATGAAGCAAGCATGAAGAAACTCGATACTCTCATGGTCTAAGGAATCATGCAAACATTAACCTTCTCTGTGTTATTAACCATTAACTTGTGACGAAAGAACCTCATAGCATAACATCAATCGGGTCAATTCAACACAAATGTTCTGCTAACATTGTGCCCTCAAAATTGCTGGCATAGTCATGCCCATGATCAGGAAAACAGGATCATCATGCAATACTTGAGCCAGTCATAGAGGCTTGACTAGGAATACATTTTATCGTTTATTATTCCACACGTGCATTGCGCTTTTCTATCAATTTCTCGACGGTAATTTGTTCACCCCACCGTATTATTTGCTATCTTGAGAGAAGCCCCTAGTGAAATCTATGGCCCCCGGGTCTATTTTCCATCATATAAGTTTCCAACCTATTATTTTGCAATCTTTTACTTTCCATTCCATAAACCAAAAATACCAAAAATATTTACTTTATCGTTTGTTTAGTTTCATCTACCTCTATCAGATCTCACTTTTGCAAGTAACCATGAAGGGATTGACAACCCCTTTATCGTGTTGGGTGCAAGTTTGTTTGATTGTTTGTGCAGATATTAGGTGATTTGTGTGTTGTCTCCTACTGGATTAACACGTTGGTTCTCTAACCAAGGGAAATACTTATATCTACTTTGCTGCATCACCCTTTCCTCTTCAAGGGAAAAACCAACGCAAGCTCAAGAAGTAGCAGGAAGAATTTCTGGCGCCGTTGATGGGGAGATCTACGCCAAGTCAAGACATACCAAGTACCCATCATAAACTCTCATATCTTGCATTACATTATTCACCATTTCCCTCTCGTTTTCCTCTCCCCCACTTCTAAAACGATTTTCGAAAAGATTTGCCATTTTCTACGCCCACCTTTCATTCGTCTTTTCGTTTGCCCTTGGCAGGCCGTAGCGGACGACGATGTCCTTGATGAACGTGATGGCGGTCGGGCCATCGAGCTTCTTCATTGGCCTGGCCTCGATCCACTTTGTGAATTTGTCGACGGTAACCAAAAGGTGTGTCATGCTACTCCGGGCGGTCCTGAATTGGCTCACCATGTCCAGACCCCAGACGGCGAAGGGCCATGTGAGCGGGGTGATTTTGAGGGCGGCGACCGGCTGGTGGCTTCATGCCTTGAAGCGCTGGCAGCCGTTGCACCTGTCGACTAGTTCCTTGGCATCTTCCTGGGCTGTCTGCTAGTAGAAACCATGGCGGAAAGCTTTGGCCACCAAGGCGCGTGAGGCAGCGTGGTGACCACACTCGCCCTGGTAGATGTCTCGGAGGATCTCGCGGCCCTTCTCCAGCTCGACGCAGCGCTGGAACACTCCTGTCACGCAGCGCTTGATGAGTTCGTTGTTGATGATGGTGTAGGCGGTAGATCGTCATTGGATCTGGCGGGCCTCCACATCGTCGGTGGGCAGCTCGCCATTTACGAGGTAGTTAAGTAATGGCTACGCCCAGGACGGGGCCATGAGCACTGTTAGGATGGCCGCCGCCTTCGGGCCGGCTGGGACGGTCGGCAAAGTCCCCGGGCCGGACGGGGCAGTCCCCGGACCGGCTGGCGGAGTCCCCGGGACGGACAGGGCAGCCCCCGAGCCGGAGCCGGCAGCCCCCGGGCCAGGGCCGGCTACCCCCGGGCCAGGCGGAGCAGTCCCCGGCACGGAGCCGGACGGGGCAGCCCCCGAGCAAGAGACGGCAGCCCCGGGGCCAGGCGGAGCAGTCCCCGGGCCGGACGGAGCAGTCCCAGACGCGGAGCCGGCTGTCGGCAGGGCGGGGCCGGGAGGCGTCGAAGCGGGGTCGGGAGTCCCCAGATCAGCTCGAATGAAGATGAACTCATAGTCCGGAGACGGTTTGATGAAGGGTTTGCGTAGGTGCTCGAGGGACACGCCGGCTGGGATGGGTTGCCGGGTGGAGCCGATCTTGGTGAGTGTGTCCGCGGCCTCGTTGCCGGCCCGAAGGACGTGATGGAACTCACAGCCTTCGAAGCCGCCCGTCACTTGCTAGACCAGGAAACGGTAGCTGGCCAGGTTTACGTCCCAGGCGTCCCGTTCGCAAGTAACTTGCGGCACCACCAGGTCGGAGTCGCCGAAGCACAGGATGCGTCGGAAACCGATCTCCCTGGCCAGCCGGAGGTCATGGGTGAGTGCTTCGTACTCCGCCATGTTGTTTGAGGCGGCAAAGTGGATTTGCAGGACGTACTACAACCGTTCCCCTTTTGGAGAGGTGAGGACGATGCCGGCTCCAAGGCCGGTGAGCATCTTCGATCTGTCGAAGTGCATGCGCCAATGGGTGGAGTTGGGAGGTGGTGGGAGGTACTTTGTTTCCGCCCAGTCGACGAGTAAGTCCGCCAAGGCTTGAGACTTGATGGCTGTGCAGGACTCGTAGGTGATGTGGTGGTTGGCCAGCTCAATGGCCCATTTGGCAATCAGGTCGGCCGCGTCCTGGTTGCCCATGATTTCCCCGAGGGGAGCGATGCTCACCACCGTGACGGAGTGCTCCTGGAAGTAGGGCACGAGCTTCAGAGCCGCCAGGAACATGCCGTAGCACATCTTCTGGTAGTGGGGGTAGTTCTCCATCGAGGCGGACATAACCTCGCTTAAGTAGTAGATCGGCCGCTGGACCGGCATAGCCCGGTCCGGCTCCGACCACTCGACGGCTATGATGACGCTGACCACCCGGCTGGTTGCCGCGATGTAGAGCAGCTTCGGCTCCTTGTCAGCCGGTGGAGCCAGGACGGGTGCGGTGAAGAGCCCACGCTTGAGGTCACGGAGCGCCTCGTCCGCCTAGGCGGTCTAGGCGAAACTGTCTGTAACACCCCCTGTCATTAGCCACAGTGATCACTTTTGATAATGACAAGTCAGTATGTTTAACAGTGCATGATCATCATTAGCATCATATTGCATTTCAACTCCTAAGTCAAACTTCAAATTTAAATGAAAGTGGAAAATAAAAGTTGTTCAAACCAGAAACTAAAATGTTCATTAAATAGCAAATAAATTAGAGACAATTCTAAAATTGAAACGAACATCATTGGAGTTGGATAAGTGACTCAATCATCCTCGAATAGTGGCTGAAAGAAATAATTAATAACCTTTTATTTAATCTAAATTAAATGTGAAATTATGTTTTGCCCAAACTAGTTTTTGGAGATAGGGTATATTGCACTGTGATTTATGGGCTAGGTCTCATATTTTACAAAAACCATTTAGTGGCCTAACTATTTACAAAACAGAAAATAGGAATAAAGAAAATAAAAAGATAAAAGAAAACAAAACAGAAAAAAGGGAAAACCACTGGACCAACTGGGCCACGGCCCATCTGGCCGGCCCACCCTGCAATCCCCACAGGCCTATATGGCCTGCCTCGTCCAAACCCTAACCCCCCACCGACACCCCATTCCCCTTCCCCACTCGCTTGCTCCCTCCCCTGATCCAGATCGGGATCAGGGTCATCGACGCCCTGCGCCCGCGCCGACGCCGGAACCCGTCGTCAGCATCCCTGCCCGTCGCCGGCGTTCGCCTACCCGACCTCCTCCCCAAGGGTCTTCGTCGAGCCTTGCCGCCCGATCCCCTGCATCGCCCGTGAGCCTCGCCGCTCTCCTCCCCCTCTGCTCCCTACGCCCCTGGTCACCGCGCGCCCGCGCCGTCCCGCACGCGCTCACCTCCGCAGCTGGCCGCGCCTGGCCTCGCGCCCACGCGCGCCCTCGCCTCGCCCGCGTCTGCCCGCATCGCCACCGCGCCCGCCCGCGCTCGCCACGGCCCTGTCCGCCACGGCATCGCCCCTCGCCGCGCTCCTGCTCGGCCCCTGGCCTCAACCGTAGCCCCCCGTGCGCTGCTCTCGCGTCCGCCCACTCCAGCCGCGTGGCCCCGCCACCCACCGCTGCACTCGGCTCCACCCGCCGCTCGTCCGCGCCCGCTGCCTGCTCTGTGGCCGCCATCGCCCGCAGCCACCGTGGCTACCCCGTGCTCGTGCGCCCGCCTGTGGCCTCGCCGGGGCTGCGCCCGACGCCGGCCACCGCTCGGCCCCGCCGTCCCGTGCCACGGCCTCGCCCGCGCCCTTGGCCAGCGCCCGGGTGCGCCCTCGCTGGCCAGCGCCCGTTCAGGCTGCGCCCGCTAGCACCCCGACCCGCAAGGCCTCTGGGCCACTGCCAAACAGGGTCCGCTGCCCAGAACGATTTTTTTTAAAAATAATAAAAATAAAATGAATTATTAAAATTAATAATTAATTAATTAGTGAATTAATTAATTTAATTAAGCCTGATTAGGTTAATCTAATTAATTAATTAGTTTAATTAAACAGTAATTAATTAACTAAACCCTAATTAACTAATCAGTCAATGACAGGTGGACCCCACCTGTCAGGTTGACTGCTGACGTCATGATGATGTCAGCATACACTGTTTCGGATAATGTTGATTTAAATAAATAAATAAATAAATAAATTCAGAAATTAATTAAAACTTTAGAAAATCATATAAAATAAACCGTAGCTCAGATCGAAAAACTTTGTGCATGAAAATTGCTCAGAACGACGATACGAATCTGAATACGCCCTCCATATTCCTGCCAGATGCCCCTAACTAGATGAACATGGAACTTTTTGCCTGATTTCAGTAACTGAATAGAGCCCAACTTTAATTAAATAAATCTGAATAAATTCCTAAATTAACTAAATCATTTAGTTAGGCAGTAGAACACCTCTGCATATCATTTAGACATGTCATGCTTATTGTTTGCATCTTTGTTGTGAATTTATTGTTTCCTCCCCCCTCCTTCTCTCTCGATAGACACCGAGACCGACGCAGACGCAGTTGAGTACGACTACGCTCCAGACGAGCAGCCCGTTGACGACCCCTCTTTCTTGCCAGAGCAACCAGGCAAGCCCCCCCTTTGAGCATCCAGATATCGCCCATTCTATTTCTCCTGCTTGCATTAGATTTTGCTACTGTTAATGTTTGCTCCTATTCTGATGCATAGCCTACTTTTGTAACCTGCTTATTGTACCTTACCTGCCTATGTTAAACTGCTTAGTATAAGTTGGTAGTGAACTACCAGTGCCCCCACCACCTTACCCTTGTTGCCCCTGCTTCATCATCGACTACTCGATCAACGTGATCGACGACCAGAGACCGACACATCACTTCACCCCCTTAGTTGTACGACTCTACATAGTTACTATCGAGTGCCGAGGGTGATACCTCGTAACGCACTCCTGATGAATACTCTGCAATGTAGCTGTTCGATCGTGGTCATCGAGGGTGATTCCTCCTTCTCCACTTCTGTTACGACTCTGTCGTGCAACCCCTGAGTGTGAACCTTGAGGGTGATGCCTCATACGTTCACCCTGATGATTTCATCGAGTGGAATCCACCGAGGGTGATTCCTCGGGTTTTCCCCTTGATGTTATGACACACGGTTACTTTGACCTTTGTTACAGGCGGGTCGACCCTGGTGGGTACCCGCATGGGATCTATGATGTCGGGTGTGCCGGAAGGGCACTCGAGTGTGATATTGTGGCGGAGCTTCAGAAACTCTGATCGTCTCCGCGTGTTACTAAATCAGCTTATCGGATTTGGGTATTTTGATCTGAGTGGGTCGACGTGCCCTATACACACTACCACCACGTGGAATAATGGTTTATGGGGCCCTCTGCGTTGTATGTTTCTCCCGAAAGCTCTTCAGACGTCATGATTCACCGTGCGGGCTGATCGTCGGGAATGGGCTGGATACTTCACTGACGAGTTCAGTGTCGCGCCTGCACCCCGGCCAGCCACGCAACACGCAGGGTGCCCAGGGCGATGGCCCAGGACCTCTGGGTGCATAGGTTTAGTCTGGCGTGTTGACCTCTCTGCTGAGCCTAGGTAGGGTGCTGCTTCATGTCGATCTGCCGAGGCCGGGTATTACCCAGCAAGTGTGTCCGGCCAGAGTTGATCGAGCGTGTTGGGTAACAGTAGTGCACCCCTGCAGGTAAGGACATCTATCGATAGCCGGTCCTATGGTAAAGGACGCTCAGTTTGTTTATCCCGATCTACTACTTGAACTGGATACTTGTTACTTAATTGAAGCTTCGGGATCACTTTCTCGTAGGGAGTCGAGGAAGGATCTCTAGGCTTTGCCTCAACATGTTTGCTTAATAAAATGCTATTCTACTCTCATCTATTGCTGCAAGATGGTGGCTTCATGAAGATGTTTGAAGATGCTAGTCTTCGATAGGACAAGGCCTTCTCTCTATTCTGGCATTTCTGCAACCCAGTCCACATATACAGCCTTTCTCCTTTGATAATGTTGCATATATAGTGTAGATCCTTGCTTGCTGAGTACTTCGGATGAGTACTCACGGTTGCTTTGCTTCCTCTTTTTCCCCATATTCCCCACTTTGATGATACATCAGATGATGGAGCCCCGGAGCCAGATGCCACCTCAGGAGCTTACTACCAGATGGGTCCAGACGGCACTTACTACTGGACCGAGCCTGCCGACCAGGAGTAGTTCGGAGGCTCCCAGGCCGGAGTCCTACGCCTTTCGATCTAGAGTCGTTGTTTGTTCTAGCCTTCTTAAGGCAAACCTTGGCTAACTATGTCTGTACTCAGATATTATTTGTATGACTGACTTATGTATTCGGATCCTCGTGATCCCTGGTCTGTAATATTGTGGATCTCCGTTTATTTGTGTTAGAGTTGTGTTGTGATATCTTCCCGTGAGTCCCTGTGCTTGATCGTACACGTTTGCGTGTATGATTAGTGTACGATTGAGCCGGGGGTGCCACAAGCTGGTATCAGAGCCGACTGCCTGTAGGAAGCCCCCTTCCAACTCCTTGGCCGAAGTTGAGTGTAGAAACCGAAAAACTAATTTACTAACTTGGCTGTGTGGCTTACGGGCCCACGTCGCCAACTGGGTGGTATTAGGATCTTTTATTCCTCGTCTATACTCTGGGACTCTGATCTCTCTTCCTTTCGGGTTAAATAAATTTTACTAACGCCGACACTTAGGATCTCGTAAATCCCGTCTACCCGGAGAGCTGGATATCTGTGCGATTTCCCTGTCATTGATCTGATTAGTCTGATAATCATTTTCCTTTCCATTGTTTTGTTTAACCTTTCTCTCCGAGATCGGTTATACTTTTCCTTGTCATTTGACAATCATGAATTTCCTCTGTTTCAGATGGATCGTTTGTTTCCACCACGTCCTACGACGCAGCTTGTGCTTCGCACTTGGGCTCGTGAAGCCCCTGGTTTTCCAGCTGTTCTGATCGCCCTCTTGATCAGACTAGGTTACCGCTGGTACCCCGAGTACATGGTTTATGAGGATTATCGCGAGTTCAACCAGGAGCAGTACCATGCTGATATTCGTATCTATGATCGGCAGGACAACTCAGACACTGAGCTGCACCTTTTCCACGGTATCGGCGTGACGATTGAGATGGCAGTCCATGATGCCGCCTACTCTACTGTCGCACGTCTTCGAGGAGAGTCTAGCGTTAGCTTGGATGCCTCTGAGTTCCGATACATTCCGTATGCCCCTGTTGGAGATGCTACCGGTTACTACATAGCTATCTGTGCTCCGAACGAGCCTCGTCGTTACGACCCGCAGGTTCTGATTCAGTGCACTCAAGCTCTGGATCGCACTGTTCAGGCTCTCACCGTCGAGCTGTTTGCCACTCGAGCATGCCTCTACGATGCTATGACGCAGTTGCTACCAGCTGTTCGTGCAGAGATACATCCGGAGTACATCCTTTACCCGCGCAGGACTCAGATGCCTGCTGGCATTGATTGGCATGCTGTGGGAGGTCACACACCTACACGTGGACCTCTTCTTCCAGTTCGAGACCGGATTCCGCATCAGAGTGCACATGCAGTTACCCCGGATCAATGATTTATATGATCAACTTGCTGGATCTTCGGTGTTTTCTAAACTCGACTTGAGATTGGGTCATCACCAGATCCGTGTCCGTGAGGAGGATATTCCGAAGACCGCCTTCGTTACTCGCTATGGCTCTTACGAGTACACCGTCATGTCTTTCGGCCTAACAAATCCACCAGCTACGTTCTGCCGGTTAATGAATTACATCTTCATGGATTATCTCGACAAATTCGTCGTGGTATATCTGTATGATATTCTGGTTTATTCAAAGAATAAAGAAGAACATGCTGAACACCTTCGTCTTGTTCTTGAAAGGCTTCGAGAACACCAGTTGTATGCCAAGTACTCTAAATGTGAATTCTGGCTTTCTGAAGTAACCTACCTTGGGCATGTGATTTCCAAGGACTGTATTGCCGTTAATCCAGAGCGTGTTCAGGCTATTCTTGACTGGACTCCTCCGAAGAATGTTAAGCAAGTCAGAAGTTTTCTCGGACTCGCTAGTTATTGCCGTCGCTTTGTTGAAAATTTCTCAAAGATTGTCAAGCCCCTGACTAATCTGCTTCACAAAGGCGTTAAGTTTGAATGGACAGACAAATGTCAGGAAAGTTTTCAAACCCTCAAAGGCAAGCTGACCTCTGCCCCAGTACTTGCTCCTCCAGATTCTCATAAAGATTTTGTGATCTATTGTGACGCCTCCCGTGAAGGATTAGGTTGTGTCCTAATGCAAGAGCATAAAGTGATTGCTTATGGTTCTCGACAGTTGCGTCCGCATGAAGAGAACTATCCCGTACATGATCTAGAACTAGCTGCTGTCATCTATGCATTGCAGTTGTGGTGACATTACCTTCTCGGTAATCGTTGCGAGATCTACACAGATCATAAAAGTTTGAAATACTTGTTCACTCAGCCATCACTGAACCTCTGTCAGCAGAGATGGATGGAGACCGTTGCAGACTTTGACTTGGGTATTTCCTATACACCAGGCAAGGCTAATGTAATGGCAGATGCCTTGAGCCGCAAATCATATCGCAACCACCTCCAGGTTCACAAAGTTCAGCCCTCGCTTGTTGAAGAATTCAGAAAGCTGAACCTCCACATTGTTCCTCCTGGTGCACTCGCTCCCCCTCCTCCCGAGTGCTACAAAATGAACCTCCATGTTGTTTCACAGGGTTCTCTCAATACCCTAGTTGCTAAACCAGATCTCGTGGACACGATCAAATGGCTTCAGAAGGCTGACAATGAAGTCCAGAAGATTAAATGCTATCTAGCAAAAGGAAAGCCCTCCTTCTTCACTATTGATGATGATGGCACCTTATACTTCAAAGGCCGCCTAGTGGTGCCAAGTAAGGAGAAAAACCTGGACAAGACTAAGGACGTTATGAAATAAGCTCATGACACTCCTCTGTCAATTCATCCCGGAAGCACCAAGATGTACCAAGATATTCGTGAGAGATTCTGGTGGTCGAACATGAAGCAAGACATTGCACGCTATGTTGCTGAATGTGACGTTTGCCGTCGTATCAAAGCAGAACATCAAAGGCCTGCTGGAACTCTGCAACCTATCTCTATTCCTGAATGGAAATGGGACCATGTTGAAATGGACTTCGTCACTGGATTTCCCAAATCGCAGAAAGGTAATGATGCTATTCTTGTCGTCATTGATCGATTCTCTAAGGTGGCCCACTTTCTGCCAGTTAAGGAGACAATCACTGCTAGTCAGTTAGCAGACTTGTATGTTTCCCGAATTGTGTGACTCCATGGAGTTCCATTGGGAATAGTTCTGATCGTGGCAGTCTCTTTACCTCAAGATTCTGGAAAAGTTTCCAAGAAGCTATGGGAACTCATCTGTCCTTTAGCACCGCTTTCCACCCTCAGTCTCAGGGTCAAGTCGAACGAGTTAATCAAGTGCTCGAAGATATGCTTCGCGCTTGTGTCATCTCCTTCGGTAAGAAGTGGGAGGAATCCCTCCCGTATGCCGAATTCTCTTACAACAATAGCTATCAGGCTAGTCTGAAGATGGCACCGTTTGAAGTTCTATATGGACGAAAGTGTCGAACCCCTCTGAATTGGTCAGAAACTGGGGAACGCTCACTCTTCGGACCGGACCTAATTCAACAAGCTGAAGAAAAAGTCCGCATTGTCCATGAACAACTGAAAGCTGCTCAGTCTCGTCAGAAAAGTAACTATGACCGAAAGCACCAGGAAATGGTCTATCAGCCTGGCGAGCAAGCTTACCTCCGCGTCACCCCGTTGAAAGGCACTCATCGATTCGGAATCAAAGGCAAGTTAGCTCCCCGCTACATTGGCCCGTTCCGTATGCTTGCCCGTCAAGAAGAAGTGGCATATCAGTTGCAACTGCCGCCAAACCTATCTCAAGTGCATGATGTTTTTCATGTATCCCAACTTCGTCGCTGCTTCAAGGATCCTATTCGAGCTGTGGATCATGAAATGCTTGAATCGCGGGAAGATCTGTCTTATCCAGAATATCCCATCCGTGTTCTTGATCAAGCTGAGCGTCGGACTCATCAAAAGTCAATCAAATTTCTTAAAGTTCACTGGTCGAATCATTCTGAAGATGAAGCCACTTGGGAACGCGAGGATCGTCTTCGCGAAGAATACTCCTCTTTCTTTCAGTCTTCCTCTTAATTCTCGGGATGAGAATCCTTGTTAGATGAGGAGAATTGTAACACCCCCTATCATTAGCCACAGTGATCACTTTTGATAATGACAAGTCAGTATGTTTAACAGTGCATGATCATCATTAGCATCATATTGCATTTCAACTCGTAAGTCAAACTTCAAATTTAAATGAAAGTGGAAATTAAAAGTTGTTCAAACCAGAAACTAAAATGTTCATTAAATAGCAAATAAATTAGAGACAATTCTAAAATTGAAACGAACATCATTGGAGTTGGATAAGTGACTCAATCATCCTCGAATAGTGGCTGAAAGAAATAATTAATAACCTTTTATTTAATCTAAATTAAATGTGAAATTATGTTTTGCCCAAACTAGTTTTTGGAGATAGGGTATAATGCACTGTGATTTATGGGCTAGGTCTCATATTTTAGAAAAACCATTTAGTGGCCTAACTATTTACAAAACAGAAAATAGGAATAAAGAAAAGAAAAAGATAAAAGAAAACAAAACAGAAAAAAAAGGGAAAACCCCTGGCCCAACTGGGCCATGGCGCAGCCGGCCGGCCCACCCCGCAAACCCCACTGGCCTATATGGCCTCCCTCGTCCAAACCCTAACCCCCCACCGACACCCCGTTCCCCCCCGACTCGCTCGCTCCCTCCCCTGATCCAGATCGGGATCAGGGGCATTGACGCCCTGCGCCCGCGCCGACGCCGGACCCCGCCGTCACCATCCCCGCCCGTCGCCGGCGTTCGCCTCCCCGACCTCCTCCCCAAGGGTCTTCGTCAAGCCTCGCCGCCCGATCCCCTGCATCGCCCGTGAGCCTCGCCGCTCTCCCCCCTCTGCTCCCTACGCCCCTGGTCACCGCGCGCCCGCGCCGTCCCGCACGCGCTCACCGCCGCAGCTGGCCGCACCTGGCCTCGCGCCCGCGCGCGCCCTCGCCTCGCCCGCGTCTGCCCGCATCGCCACCGCGCCCGCCCGCGCTCGCCACGGCCCCATCCGCCACGGCGTCGCCCCTCGCCGTGCTCCTGCTCGGCCCCTGGCCTCGCCCGTAGCCCCCCGTGCGTTGCTCTCGCGTCCGCCCGCTCGAGCCGCGTGGCCCCGCAACCCACAGCTGCGCTCGCCTCCACCCGCCGCTCGTCCGCGCCCACTGCCTGCTCTGTGGCCGCCATCGCCCGCAGCCACCGTGGCTACTCCGTGCTCGCGCGCCTGCCTGTGGCCTCGCCGGGGCTGCACCCGACGCCGGCCATCGCTCGGCCCCGCCGTCCCGTGCCGCGGCCTCACCCGCGCCCGTGGTCAGCGCTCGGGTGCGCCCCCGCTGGCCAGCGCCCGTTCGGGCTGCGCCCGCTAGCGCCCCGAACCGCAAGGCCTCTGGGCCACTACCAAACGGGGCCCGCTGCCCAGAACGATTTAAAAAAATAAAAAATAAAAAATAAAAATAAAATGAATTATTAAAATTAATAATTAATAAATTAATTAGTGAATTAATTAATTTAATTAATCCTGATTAGGTTAATCTAATTAATTTATTAGTTTAATTAAACAGTAATTAATTAACTAAACCCTAATTAACTAATCAGTCAATGACAGGTGGACCCCACCTGTTAGGTTGACAGCTGACGTCATGCTGACGTCAGCATACACTGTTTCGGATAATGTTGATTCAAAATAAATAAATAAATTCAGAAATTGATTAAAACTTTAGAAAATCATATAAAATAAACCGTAGCTCAGATCATAAAACTTTGTGCATGAAAGTTGCTCAGAACGACGATACGAATTTGAATACGCCCTCTGTATTCCTGCCAGATGCCCCTAACTAGATGAACATGGAACTTTTTGCCTGATTTCGGTAAATGCACAGTGCCCAACTTTAATTAAATAAATCCGAGTAAATTCCTAAATTAACTAAATCATTTAGTTAGGCAGTAGAACACCTCTGCATATCATTTTGACATGTCATGCATATTGTTTGCATCTTTGCTGTGAATTTATTGTTTCCTCCCCCCTCCTCTCTCGATAGACACCGAGACCGACGCAGACGCAGTTGAGTACGACTACGCTCCAGACGAGCAGCCTGTTGACGACCCCTCTTTCTTGCCAGAGCAACCAGGCAAGCCCCCCCACTTGAGCATCTAGATATCGCCCATTCTATTTCTCCTGCTTGCATTAGATTTTGCTACTGTTAATGTTTGCTCCTATTCTGATGCATAGCCTGCTTTTGTAACCTGCTTATTGTACCTTACCTGCCTATGTTAAACTGCTTAGTATAAGTTGGTAGTGAACTACCAGTGCCCCCACCACCTTACCCTTGTTGCCCCTGCTTCATCATCGACTACTCGATCAACGTGATCGACGACCAGAGACCGACACATCACTTCACCCCCTTAGTTGTACGACTCTGCATAGTTACTATCGAGTGCCGAGGGTGATACCTCGTAACGCATTCCTGATGAATACTGTGCAGTGTAGCTGTTCGATCGTGGTCATCGAGCGCGATTCCTCCTTCTCCACTTCCGTTGCGACTCTGTCGTGCAACCCCTCAGTGTGAACCTTGAGGGTGATGCCTCATACGTTCACCCTGATGATTTCATCGAGTGGAATCCACCGAGGGTGATTCCTCGGGTTTCCCCCTTGATGTTATGACACACGGTTACTTTGACCTTTGTTACAGGCGGGTCGACCCTGGTGGGTACCCGCATGGGATCTATGATGTCGGGTGTGCCGGAAGGGCACTCGAGTGTGATATTGTGACGGAGCTTCATAAACTCTGATCGTCTCCGCGTGTTACTAAATCAGCTTATCGGATTTGGGTATTTTGATCTGAGTGGGTCGACGTGCCCTATACGCACTACCACCACATGGGATAATGGTTTATGGGACCCTCTGCATTTTACGTTTCTCCCGAAAGCTCTTCAGACGTCACGATTCACCGTGCGGGCTGATCGTCGGGAATGGGCTGGATACTTCACTGACGAGTTCAGTGTCGCGCCTGCACCCCGGCCAGCCACGCAATGCGCAGGGTGCCCAGGGTGATGGCCCAGGACCTCTGGGTGCATAGGTTTAGTCCGGCGTGCTGACCTCTCTGCTGAGCCTAGGTAGGGCGCTGCTTCGTGTCGATCTCCCGAGGCCGGGTATTACCCAGCAAGTGTGTCCGGCCAGAGTTGATCGAGCGTGTTGGGTAACAGTAGTGCACCCCTGCAGGGAAGAACATCTATCGATAGCCGGTCCTACGGTAAAGGACGCTCAGTTTGTTTATCCCGATCTACTACTTGAACTGGATACTTGTTACTTAATTGAAGCTTCGGGATCGCTTTCTCGTAGGGAGTCGAGGAAGGATCTCTAGGCTTTGCCTCAACATGTTTGCTTAATAAAATGCTATTCTACTCTCATCTATTGCTGCAAGATGGTGGCTTCGTGAAGATGTTTGAAGATGCTAGTCTTCGATAGGACTAGGCCTTCTCTCTATTCTGGCATTTCTGCAGCCCAGTCCACATATACAGCCTTTCTCCTTTGATAATGTTGCATATATAGTGTAGATCCTTGCTTGCTGAGTACTTCGGATGAGTACTCATGGTTGCTTTGCTTCCTCTTTTTCCCCATATTCCTCACTTTGATGATACATCAGATGATGGAGCCCCGGAGCCAGATGCCACCTCAGGAGCTTACTACCAGATGGGTCCAGACGGCACTTACTACTGGACCGAGCCAGCCGACCAGGACGTACTTGCTGGGGTCGGCCGGGTCGAGCGGGATCCTCTTGGTGTTCTTGCCGGTGGCCGGCTAGAACTGGGACTCCCCAGCCGGCTGCTTCAGCTTGGGCTCGGGCATGGCCGGCTGCTCGCGGGCGAGGGTGAAGGAAATATGCCCTAGAGGCAATAATAAAGTTGTTATTTTATATTTCCTTATATCATGATAAATGTTTATTATTCATGCTAGAATTGTATTAATTGGAAACTTGATACATGTGTGAATACATAGACAAAACACCGTGTCCCTAGTATGCCTCTACTAGACTAGCTCGTTGATCAAAGATGGTTAAGTTTCCTAGCCATGGCCATGAGTTGTCATTTGATGAATGGGATCACATCATTAGTGGAATGATGTGATGGACAAGACCCATCCGTTAGCTTAGCATACTGATCATTCAGTTTTATTGCTACTGCTTTCTTCATGTCAAATACATATTCCTCCGACTATGAGATTATGCAACTCCCGGACACCGGAGGAATGCCTTGTGTGCTATCAAACGTCACAACGTAACTGGGTGATTATAAAGATGCTCTACAGGTATCTCTGAAGGTGTTTGTTGGGTTGGCATAGATCGAGATTAGGATTTGTCACTCCGAGTATCGGAGAGGTATCTCTAGGCCCTCTCGGTAATGCACATCATATGAAGCCTTGCAAGCAATGTGACTAATGAGTTAGTTGCGGGATGATGCATTACGGAACGAGTAAAGAGACTTGCCGGTAATGAGATTGAACTAGGTATAAGGATACCGATGATCGAATCTCGGGCAAGTAACATACCGATGACAAAGGAAATAACGTATGTTGACATTGCAGTTCGACCGATAAAGATCTTCGTAGAATATGTGGGAACCAATATGAGCATCCAGGTTCCGCTATTGGTTATTGACCGGAGAGGTGTCTCGGTCATGTCTACATAGTTCTCGAACCCGTAGGGTCCGCACGCTTAACGTTCGATGATGATATGTATTATATGAGTTATGTGTTTTGGTGACCGAAGGTTGTTCGGAGTCCCGGATGAGATCACGGACATGACGAGGAGTCTCGAAATGGTTGAGAGGTAAAGATTGATATATTGTAAGGTTATATACGGACACCGGAATTTTTCCGGAGAGGTTCGGGGATTTTTCGGAGTACCGGGAGGTTACCGGAACCCCCCAGGAAAGTTAATGGGCCTCATGGGCCATAGGGGAGAGGAGGAGGCAGGCCACGGGAGGTGGCGCCCCCCCCCCCCGAGAGTCCGAATTGGACAAGGGGGAGGGGGCGCGGCCCCCCCTTTCCTTCTCCCTCTCCCCCTCTTTCCCCTTTCCCATCTCTGTTGGAAGGAAGGGAGGGAGCCGACTAGGACTAGGAGTCCTAGTGGGACTCCCCCCACTTGGCGCGCCTCCCTAGGGACGGCGGCCTCCCCTCTCCTCCTTTATATACGGGGGCAGGGGGGCACCGGAAAGCACATCAATTGTTCTTAGCCGTGTGCGGTGCCCCACACCATCGTAGTGCTTAGGCGAAGCCCTGCGCGGATCACATCACCATCACCGTCGTGCTGATGGAACTCATCTACTCCCTCGACCCTCTGCTGGATCAAGAGTTTGAGGGACGTCATCGAGCTGAACGTGTGCAGAACTCGGAGGTGCCGTACGTTCGGTGCTTGATCGGTTGAATCGAGAAGACGTTCGACTACATCAACCGCGTTAAGCTAACGCTTCCGCTTTCGGTCTACGACGGTAAATGGACACACTCTCCCCCTCTCGTTGCTATGCATCTGCTAGATAGATCTTGCGTGAGCGTAGGAATTTTTTTGAAATTGCATGCTATGTTTCCCAATAGTGGCATCCGAGCTAGGTCTATGCATAGATGATATGCATGAGTAGAACACAAAAAGTTGTGGGCGGTGATTGTCTTACTGCTTACCACCAATGTCTTATTTTGATTCGGCGGTATTGTTGGATGAAGTGGCCCGGACCAACCTTACATGACCGCATTCATGAGACCAGTTCCACCGACCGACATGCAACTAGTTTTGCATAAAGGTGGCTGGCGGGTGTCTGTTTCTCCAACTTTAGTTGAATCGAATTTGACTGCGGCCGGTCCTTGTGAAGGTTAAAAGAGCAAACTTGATAAATCACCGTTGTGGTTTTTTCTGCCGTAGGTAAGTACGGTTCATGCTAGAAGCCCGTAGCAGCCACGTAAAACTTGCAACAAACAAAGTAGAGGACGTCTGACTTGTTTTTGCAGGGCATGTTGTGATGTGATATGGTCAAGACATGATGTGATATAAGTTGTTGTATGAGATGATCATGTTTTGTAAAAGTTATCGGCAACTGGCAGGAGCCATATGGTTGTCGCATTATTGTATGAAATACAAATGCCATGTAATTGCTTTACTTTATCACTAAGCGGTAGCGATAGTCGTAGAAGCAATAGTTGGTGAGACGACCACGACACTACGATGGAGATCAAGGTGTCAAGCCGGTGACGATGGAGATCATGATGTTGCTTTGGTGATGGAGATCAAAAGCACAAGATGATGATGGCCATATCATGTCACATATTTTGATTGCACGTGATGTTTATCTTTTATGCATCTTATTTTGCTTAGTACGGCGGTAGCATTATAAGATGATCCCTTACTAAAAATTTCAAAGTATAAGTGTTCTCCCCGAGTATGCACCGTTGCGAAAGTTCTTCGTGCTGAGACACCACGTGATGATCGGGTGTGATAAGCTCTATGTTCAAATACAACGGGTGCAAGCCAGGTTTGCACATGCGGAATACTCGGGTTAAACTTGACGAGCCTAGCATATACAGATATGGTCTCAGAACACTGGAGACCGAAAGGTCGAACGTGAATCATATAGTGGATATGATCAACATAGAGATGTTCACCATTGATGACTACTCCATCTCACGTGATGATCGGACATGGTTTAGTTGATTTGGATCACGTATCATTTAGATGACTTAAGGGATGTCTATCTAAGTGGGGCTTCTTAAGTAATATGATTAATTGAACTTAATTTATCATGAACTTAGTCCTGATAGTATTTGCAAATTATGTTGTAGATCAATAGCTCACGTTGTAGCACCCTGTTTATTTGTGATATGTTCCTAGAGAAAACTAAGTTGAAAGATGATAGTAGCAATGATGCGGACTGGTTCCGTGTTCTGAGGATTATCCTCATTGCTGCACAGAAGAATTATGTCCTCGATGCACCGCTAGGTGACAGACCTGTTGCAAGAGCTGATGCAGACATTATGAACGTTTGACAAGCTCGATATGATGACTACTTGATATTTTAGTGCACCATGCTTTACGGCTTAGAACCGGGACTTCAAAAACATTTTGAACGCCACGGAGCATATGAGATGTTCCAAGAGCTGAAATTGGTATTTCAGACTCATGCCCGTGTTGAAAGGTATGAGACCTCTGACAAGTACTTCGCCTACAAGATGGAGGAGAATAGCTCAACCAGTGAGCATGTGCTCAGAATGTCTGAGAACTACAATTGCTTGAATCAAGTGGGAGTTAATCTTCCAGATAAGATAGTAATTGACAGAGTTCTCTAGTCACTATCACCAAGTTACTGGAACTTCGTGATGAGCTATAATATGCAAGGGATAACGAAAACGATTCCCGAGCTCTTCATGATGCTGAAATCGACGAAGGTAGAAATCAAGAAAAAGCATCAAGTGTTGATGATTAGACAAGACCACTAGTTTCAAGAAAAGGGCAAAGGGAAAGAAAGGGAACTTCAAGAAGAATGGCAAGCAAGTTGTCACTCCCGTGAAGAAGCCCAAAGCTGGACCCAAGCCTGAAACTGAGTGCTTCTACTGCAAAGGAAATGGTCACTGGAAGCGGAACTACCCCAAATATTTGGCGGATAAGAAGGATGGCAAGGTATATTTGATATACATGTTATTGATGTGTACCTTACTAGTGCTCATAGTAGCCCCTGGGTATTTGATATCTGTTCGGTTGCTAAGATTAGTAACTCGAAACAGGAGTTACAGAATAAATAGAGACGAGTTGAGGGTGAAGTGACAATGTGTGTTGGAAGTGGTTCCAAGATTGATATGATCATCATCGCACACTCCCTATACTTTTCGGGATTAGTGTTGAACCTAAATAAATGTTATTTGGTGTTTGCGTTGAGCATGAATATGATTAGATCATGTTTATTGCAATACGGTTATTCATTTAAGACAGAGAATAATTGTTATTCTGTTTACATGAATAAAACCATCTATGGTCATACACCCAATGTTAATGGTTTATTGAATCTTGATCGTAGTGATACACATATTCATAATATTGATTCCAAAAGATGCAAAGTTGATAATGATAGTGCAACTTATTTGTGGCACTGCCGTTTGGGTCATATCGGTGTAAAGCGCATGAAGAAACTCCATGCAGATGGACTTTTGGAATCACTTGATTATGAATCATTTGATACTTGCGAACCTTGCCTTATGGGCAAGATGACTAAAACTCCATTCTCCGGAACAATGGAGCGAGCTAATGACTTATTGGAAATAATGCATACCGATGTATGCGGTCCGATGAGTCTTGAGGCTCGTGGTGGGTATTGTTATTTTCTGACCTTCACAGATGATTTGAGAAGATATGGGTATATCTACTTAATGAAACACAAGTCTGAAACATTTGAAAATTTCAAAGAATTTCAGAGTGAAGTGGAGAATCATCGTAACAAGAAAATAAAGTTTCTATGATCTGATCATGGAGGAGAATATTTGAGTTACGAGTTTGGCCTTCATTTAAAACAATGTGGAATAGTTTCATAGCTCACGCCACCTGGAACACCACAGCATAATGGTGTGTCCGAACGTCGTAACCGCACTTTATTAGATATGGTGCGATCTATGATGTCTCTTACCGATTTACCGCTATTGTTTTGGGGTTATGCATTAGAGACAGCTGCATTCACGTTAAACAGGGCACCGTCAAAGTCCGTTGAGACGACACCGTATGAACTATGGTTTGGCAACAAACCTAAGCTGTCGTTTCTTAAAGTTTGGAGATGCAATGCTTATGTCAAAAGGCTTCAGCCTGATAAGCTCGAACCCAAATCGGAGAAGTGCGTCTTCATAGGATACCCTAAGGAAACAATTGGGTACACCTTCTACCACAAGTCCGAAGGCAAGATATTTGTTGCTAAGAACGGAACATTTCTAGAGACGGAGTTTCTCTCGAAAGAAGTGAGTGGGAGGAAAGTAGAACTTGATGAGGTAATTGTACCTACTCTCAAATTTGGAAGGTAGCTAATTCGAGAAATCTGTTCCCGTGATGCCTGCACCAATTGGAGAAGAAGCTAATGATAAAGATCATAAAACTTTAGATCATGTTGCTACAGAACCTCGTAGGTCAAACAGAGCACGATCCGCACCAGAGTGGTACGGTAATCCTATTCTGGAGGTCATGTTACTTGACCATGACGAACCTACGAACTATGAAGAAGCTATGACGAGCCCAGATTCCGATAAATGGCTTGAGGCCATGAAATCTGAGATAGGATCCATGTATGAGAACAAAGTGTGGACTTTGGTGGATTTGCCCGATGATCAGCAATCCATAGATAATAAATGGATCTTCAAGAAGAAGACTGACGTTGATGGTAATATTACAATCTACAAAGCATGACTTGTCGCGAAAGGATTTCGACAAGTTCAAGGGGTTGACTACGATAAGGCTTTCTCAACCGTAGCGATGCTTAAGTCCATCCGAATCATGTTAGCAATTTCCACATTTTGTGAAATCTGGCAAATGGATGTCAAAACTGCATTCCTTAAATGGATATCTCTAAGAAGAGTTGTATATGATGCAACCAGATGGTTTTGTCGATCCTAAAGGTGCTAACAAAGTGTGCAAACTCCAGTGATACATCTATGGACTGGTGTAAGCATCTCGGAGTTGGAATATACGCTTTGATGAATTGATCAAAGCATATAGTTTTATACAGACTTGTGGTGAAGACTGTATTTACAAGAAAGTGAGTGGGAGCGCTACAGCCTTTCTGATAAGTATATGTGAATGAGATATTGTTGATCAGAAATGATGTAGAATTTTCTGGAAAGCATAAAGGAGTGTTTGAAAGGAGTTTTTTTAAAGAAAAACCTCGGTGAAGCTGCTTACATATTGGGCATCAAGATCTATAGAGATAGATCAAGACGCTTGTTAAGATTTTCAGCAAGTACAACCTTGACAAGATTTTGAAGTAGTTCAAAATCTAATAGTCAAAGAAGGAGTTCTTGCCTGTGTTGCAAGGAGTAAAGTTGAGTAAGACTCAAAACCCGACCACAGCAGAAAATAGAAAGAGAATGAAAGTCATTCCCTATGCCTCAGCCATAGGTTCTATAAAGTATGATAGTGATTCAGGAGTGGATCACTGGACAGTGGTCAAAGTTATCCTTAGTTACCTAAGAGGACTAAGGAAATATTTCTCGGTTATGGAGGTGATAAAGAGTTAGTCATAAAGAGTTACGTCGATGCAAGCTTTTACACCGATCCGGATGACTCTGAGTCTCAATCTGGATACATATTGAAAGTGGGAGCAAATAGCTAGAGTAGCTCCATGCAGAGCATTGTAGACATAGAAAATTTGCAAAATACATACGGCTCTGAATGTGGCAGATCCGTTGACTAAACTTCTCACACAAGCAAAACATGATCACACCTTAGTACTCTTTGGGTGTTAATCACATAGTGATGTGAACTAGATTATTGACTCTAGTAAACCCTTTGGGTGTTGGTCACATGGCGATGTGAACTATGGTTGTTAATCACATACAGATGTGAACTATTGGTGTTAAATCACATGGCGATGTGAACTAGATTATTGACTCTAGTGCAAGTGGGAGACTGAAGGAAATATGCCCTAGTGGCAATAATAAAGTTGTTATTTTATATTTCCTTATATCATGATAAATGTTTATTATTCATGTTAGAATTGTATTAACCGGAAACTTGATACATGTGTGAATACATAGACAAAACACCGTGTCCCTAGTATGCCTCTACTAGACTAGCTCGTTGATCAAAGATGGTTAAGTTTCCTAGCCATGGACATGAGTTGTCATTTGATGAACGGGATCACATCATTAGTGGAATGATGTGATGGACAAGACCCATCCGTTAGCTTAGCATAATGATCGTTCAGTTTTATTGCTACTGCTTTCTTCATGTCAAATACATAATTCCTCCGACTATGAGATTATGCAACTCCCGGACACCGGAGGAATGCCTTGTGTGCTATCAAACGTCACAACGTAACTGGGTGATTATAAAGATGCTCTACAGGTATCTCCGAAGGTGTTTGTTGGGTTGGCATAGATCGAGATTAGGTTTTGTCAGTCCGAGTATCGGAGAGGTATCTCTGGGCCCTCTCGGTAATGCACATCATATGAAGCCTTGCAAGCAATGTGACTAATGAGTTAGTTGCGGGATGATGCATTACGGAACGAGTAAAGAGACTTGCCGGTAACGAGATTGATCTAGGTATGAGGATACCGACGATCAAATCTCGGGTAAGTAACATACCGATGACAAAGGGAATAACGTATGTTGACATTGCAGTTCGACCGATAAAGATCTTCGTAGAATATGTGGGAACCAATATGAGCATCTAGGTTCCGCTATTGGTTATTGACCGGAGAGGTGTCTCGGTCATGTCTACATAGTTCTCGAACCCGTAGGGTCCGCACGCTTAACGTTCGATGACGATATGTATTATATGAGTTATGTGTTTTGGTGACCGAAGGTTGTTCGGAGTCCCGGATGAGATCACGGACATGACGAGGAGTCTCGAAATGGTCGAGAGGTAAAGATTGATATATTGTAAGGTTATATACGGACACCAGAATGGTTCCGGAGAGGTTCGGGGATTTTTCGGAGTACCGGGAGGTTACCGGAAACCCCCGGGAAAGTTAATGGGCCTCATGGGCCATAGGGGTGTGGAGGAGGCAGGCCACAGGAGGTGTAGCCCCCCCCTAGGGAGTCCGAATTGGACAAGGGGGAGGGGGCGCGGCCCCCCTTTCCTTCTCCCTCTCCCCCTCTTTCCCCTTTCCCCCTCTCCGTTGGAAGGAAGGGGGGAGCCGACTAGGACTAGGAGTCCTAGTGAGAGTCCCCCCACTTGGCGTGCCCCCTAGGGTTGGCGGCCTCCCCTCTCCTCCTTATATGAGGGGCAGGGGGGCACCCCAAAGAACATCAATTGTTCTTAGCCGTGTGCGGTGCCCTCCTCCACCGTTTACTCCTCCGATCATATTGTCGTAGTGCTTAGGCGAAGCCCTGCGCGGATCACATCACCATCACCGTCACCACACCGTCGTGCTGACGGAACTCATCTACTCCCTCTACCCTCTGTTGGATCAAGAGTTCGAGGGACGTCATCGAGCTGAACGTGTGCAGAACTCGGAGGTGCCGTACGTTCGGTGCTTGATCGGTTGAATCGAGAAGATGTTCGACTACATCAACCGCGTTAAGCTAACGCTTCCGCTTTCGGCCTATGAGGATACGTGGACACACTCTCCCCCTCTCGTTGCTATGCATCTCCTAGATAGATCTTGCGTGAGTGTAGGAATTTTTTTGAAATTGCATGCTACGTTTCCCAACAGAGGGCCATGAGCCGGTCGATCTGGCACTACTCCTTGACAATGACGAGGGATTCGGCCAGCTTGGATCCGGCCAGAGCACACTCGGTCGATTTCTTGTAGTCGCCAGTGATGGTGATGATGCCGTTGGGGCCCCGCAGCTTCATCTTAAGGTAGGCAGAGTGGGGAACCGCCATGAATTTTGCCAGGGCGGGCCGGCCCAGGAGCACCTAGTAGGAGCTGGATAGGTCCACCACCTTGAACCAGAGGGGTCATGGCGGAAGTTCTCTACCGTGCTGAACAAGACGTCCAGCCGGAACTTGCCAATCGGAGAGCACGAGAGGCCGGGCATGATGCCGTGGAACACCGTCCGGGTCGACTGGAGCTCGGACTGCCGCATGCCCAGCTTGTCCATGGTGTCGCGATAGAGGATGTTGATGCTGCTACTGCCATCGACGAGAACCCGCATGAAGCAGCAGTGCCTTCGCTCGAAGACGAGTAACCACTTCTCGTGATCTTTCTTAATAACTGCACTTTCTTTTTTACTTTCATAACTTTCCCTAGTTAAGTATTGCAAAGTTCTAAGCATGGGGAAGTTACTTTTGCATGTGTAGTGTCTTGTGCAATGCTCTTGATCATATGGTTTTCTTTCTATAGTGTGTCCCGCTGTTTTGAGATGCTTGCTTTGCATTTGTTTTACTTAGCATGTGGAAATCTTGTTATCTTCTGAAAAACATTGCCATGTTCTTTTATCAAAAATCCAATAAAGTAGTCCTTTAAATTGTTCCCTTTCTTTAACATAATTACATAAGTTGGGGACTCTAGTGGTGGCTTGATTAGAGATTGAATGATTATTGAGGCTTTTTGCTGATGAACCCATCATCTTTGGTTGATCCGGGACACGTAACGGGGTTTATCTCCGCCAAACTATCCCCTTGGGGTATTTAGCTTTTGAGTCTTATGCAACATGACACCACAATGCTCTTGTGTAGAGTTTGAGGTCATTATGACTAAAGTAAGTTCGAAGCCTTTGCACTTTCTTTCTTCTTTTATTGCTAGCCTCTACGGTACCGTGCATTGCCCACTCTCACATCGAGACTTGGTGCATGCTTCGCAGGTACATCCAAACACGTGGTGGGACTTTCTCTTGTTCTCCTACACATAAAATACCTCATCATCACAAAACAGCCACCATACATACCTACATGACATTTTCATAGCCATTCCGAGCATATCGTCATGCACTACCATCATTTTACATTACATGATTAGAGACATGTTTTTATTTGCCTTGCATGATCATAGTATGGCTAGCTCGATATTTTCAAGGGTTGTCCATTTTTTTTTATATCTATGCTACGCTAGATCATTACACATACTGGTACACTGCTAGAGGCATTCATCTTATAGAGTTTCTCTCATGTTTTCAGTTTTGAGTTGTGATTACATTTAGTTGAAGTGAGTCATTGTAAAGTGTATTGTTCATCATTGTAAGGTGTTGCTCCTAAAAAAAGAGAGACAAAATAAAAGATGCACCACAGAGGTGCCACAAAAAAATGAGAAAGAAAAAAATAAAGAAAAAAGGACAGGAAGAGAGAAGGAGCAATACCATTATCCTTCTTAGTATATGATGTCTACTACGCAACTTTATTCTTGTAGACACGTGTTGTGCCTCCAAGCACAGAGTTTTGTAGGACAATAGCAATTTTCCCTCAAGTGGATGACCTAAGGTTTATCAATCCGTGGGAGGCGTAGGATGAAGATAGTCTCTCTCAAGCAACCATGCAATCAAATACATGAAATCTCTTGTGTCCCGAAGACACACAATACAATGGCAAAATGTATAGGTGCACTAGTTCGGCGAAGAGATGGTGATAAAAGTGTAGTATGGATAGTAGATATGAGTTTTTGTAGCGCGAACAATAAAAAACAGCAAGGTAGTAAATAGTAAAACGGAGCACAAACGGTATTGCAATGATGGAAAAATGAGGCCTAGGGTGCATACTTTAACTAGTGCAATCTCTCTACAATGCTAACATAGTTGGATCATATGATTATATCTCAAAGTGCAATAAAGAATCACTCCCGAGTTCCTATTAGCAGAGAACAAAAGATAGAAATTGTTTGTAGGGTACGAAACCACCTCAAAGCTATTCTTTCTGATAAATCTATCCTAGAGTTCGTACTAAAATAATAGCAAGCTATTCTTTTCGATTGATCTAATCAAGAGCTCGTACTAAAATAACACCATATGATGCATATCAACCAACTCTAATGTAACCTAGATACCCCAATGTCACCGCGAGTACCCGTGAGTTAATTATACGATATGTATCAAACAATTTCAGATTCATAATACTCAATCCACACAAAGAACTACAAGGAGACCCCAAAGTTTCTATCGGAGAAAAGATAATAAAAACGTGCATCAACCCCTATGCATAGATTACCCCAAAGTCACCTCGGGAATCCGCAAGTTGATTGCCATAACATATATCAAGTGAATCAAAATAATACCCCACTGTCACCACGGGTATTCATATGCAAGACATATATCATGTGTTCTCAGATCTGAACATTCAATCCGACAAGACAAAACTTCAAAGGGTAAAGATTCAATTCATCACAACAAGTGTAGAGAGGGGAGAAACATCATATGATCCATCTAAGTTAACAAAGCCCATGATACATCAAGATCGTGACATCTCAAGATCGCACGAGAGAGAGAGATTAAACACATAGCTACTGGTACAAACCCTCAGCCCCGAGGGTGGACTACTCCCTCCTCATCGTGGTGGCCGCCGGGATGATGAAGATGGCCACCGGTGATGATTCCCCCCCCCACCCGGCAGGATGCTGGAACGGGGTCCCAATTGGTTTTCAGTGGCTACAGAGGCTTGCGGCGGCGGAACTTCCGATCTAGGGTCTCCCCGAGGGTTTTCGGAATATTTGGGAATTTATAGGGTGAAGAAGGGGTACGGGAGGCCACCGAGGTGGGCACAACCCACCGGGGCGCGCCTGGGTGCCCAGGCGCGCCCTGGTGGGTTGTGCCCCCC